>CM047816.1:85568065-86277619 GCA_026214975.1 Gentiana macrophylla
TTCACTAATCTTATACGTTGATTTAAATTTTCTAAATAAAATCTGATTTTTCCTATCAAAAATAAAATAAAATAATAAATCTGATTTTATTTGCATCCATAGGCTTATTTCATGCTTCCCAGTGGATCATCAAATCATTTTTTACTTCACCACATTGTATTTCAGTTTGTTGCAGCTTGTTTTTCTCCCAACCTCTTTCCTTTTTCTTTTCATGGATTAAATAAATTGCTTTGTCTATCAACACTCCTATCATTCTCATTATCTACAACCCCATCCAATACTAGCTTAAACCGTGTTAAAGCAATTCCACTTAATTCTTGTCCAATTAAAACAATGTGTAGATCATAAAACTCCAAACAATCTTTGGCAATAAATTTGCTTAACAACAGTAGTTTAATATCAAAGATTCCAGGAAGCACACACCATCTTTATTAATTCTTCTCTGTTAATCATATTTGTTGTTCTGTAAATGTTTCCACCATGTCAATATCCCACTTAAATTCCTCAGACGTCATTGAATGATTCCTTGATTTAATCTTTCTTCTCTTCTGTTTATCACCCCTCATCTTTACATTTCTTTTTCTCGCTTTTTCAATATCTACCATCGGTAGCTCTCGCGTCTTCACCGATTGCTCTATCTCAATCTATAAATTCTTCTATTTTCGCTTTTTTGGCTATCCAATCAACTCAATGATGATCTTCCTTCAAATATTTCTTCCTCCCGATTACTTTTTCTTCCATGACTCTTCAAAATTTTCGAGTCATCCTCATATATTCAAGTGATAGCAGATTGTCATGGAGAAATTGTTGCCGATTGATCAATGATGTTGAGAAACACGTTGCAGTAAATTTTATGTAAAGAAACCACATACACCATGTGAATGAAGCAAGACTACTTCATTACGAGTCAATCTCAAAGCTCATTCCATTCTCATGGGAGGGGGAGGGGAGGGGGTGAGTGTGTTGAGAATAATCTAGAATATTCTCGTAATCAATCGTAATATTTAGCTTTTATTGTGTTTGCATTATGTAATGACTATATATATATTGGCATTGCATCATTACTAAAAATCAATGAAATCAATTTCATTACGTCTGTTACCCTCACAATAAAGCTGTTAACTTGCCACACAGAGTATTTGTTATTTCAACTTGAGCTCGCTTAGCTAATGAGTTTGTTCGTATAAGTTTGATATATAAAGTTTTAAATATGTTTTATGTAATCAATGTTTAACATATATATACGTTAATTTTAATATACAAAGAAAGTACGGATAAATTGTAAAATTAATTATTTTTTCAGATTTTAGAGAGATAATGTAATCAAACAATATATTCAATTTCAGCACTTATATTATTTAGTTATTTAAGATATTCAAATTTCATATTTAATAAATCATAATTTGATTTAACCAACCCTTAGTGATTGCTGCAAAACATAAAAGTACACAGTAACACAACCCAACATGAATTCATACATTAAAAGTATACTAGACCTCTTCATAAGTAAATGAATAAATTGACATATTGAAGAAATTCAACTTCTAATATATTAACACAAATTAAAGGACCCTGGAGGTTTAAGAAAAATCAAATATATAGAGATGCAGAGATTCGAACTTTAAAACAATGAACAAATATCAGATTTTTTACATATCAAACTCGCTAATTTGAACTCCCTTTGTTTCTCTTCAAAACAACACTCTCAAAAATAAATAAACGACATAGCGGGCAAGTATGATTCTTGACAATCCATCTCAACATACAAGACGTGTGAAAGAGATGATTGCAATGCAACTGAATTCCTTGAACCTTACTATTTTTACATTATCTAAACAAATCGAGCAATCTTCCACCATCGTCTGATCATCCTCGAATATCCACGGTCTCAGCTTCTTAATAATGGGCATTGATTCTAGGTTTGGCATATGGAAGGATCTTGGCTTAATAGTCCTTCTAGAAACCTCGCCTATGGTCTCTTCCATTTGTATAGTAGCAGCTTTAATCGAGACTAATATAGGAAGCCGTCTTTTGTTGTTGGCCACGAATCTGTGTGATCATCGGCGCTTATGTTTTTGGTAAATCAAAAAGATCAGGAATTAAATCGCTTACAACATCATCAGGGATGCCAATTCCAATAAAGACACTACTGTATTTGATTTGAAAGTAAAGCTGCCAGATAAGATCTCTGGGAGGCGTTTATCGTCCATGTCAACTCGCCTTTGATTTTCTGAACATAATCTTCTTGACTACCATTCGAGCTGGTGCCGGGTCGACTTCAAGTACTGCTGTTGTTGTATCACCAACTTCTTGGAGCCGTTTTGGTCATTGGTAACCTTTTGAATAAGAGTGTATAGGATTTGTATTTTGATACGAAAGAAAATCTCATCAGCTGGAGGATCATCAGAGTACTGTGAATTTTTATTTTGAAGATTTTGTAAGAATACCCGTAATCTCATGAACAGACCTGAATGATTTTGTTGTGACAAAGGAAAAGAGAGACATATTGAAGAAACTGCTAAGGAGGATTAATTAAACAAAAGCTTAAGCAAAATAAAAGGGATGCTTTCTGGATTCTAGTGCGTAATAAAGGAGATTGAGAAAGTATATATATATATACATGTATATAGGCATACTGTAACTATCCTATTTCTTGCAGGAATTCAGAATCAGTTCCCAAATCGGATATTTCACCTTTGGTATTTTTTGAGGAAACGAGAATCAAAGTTTTTAATCTATAAGTTATCATGTAGTATTAAGTAAAATATGATATTTTTTTGGGATTATGATATTTATTTGGGAGAACGGGCAGAAGAACACAACAATGAATTTAAATATACAAATAAGACGATCAACTTTTCATTGCTCATAATAACAATAACAACAACAACAACAAAATTGTACAAGAATACGTACTCCTGTTAACCGGCTAAACTAAAAAAACAAGAAAAAAGTGAATGTTATTTTTCTTTGCTACTCAATATTTCAAATGATCGTATCTTTCGATCTAAAACTCGATTATCATATTTCTTTAATCTTTTTCGTCCTCTTTATTTTGATATCCAATTTGATGTTTCCGATCGATTTCGAAAAACGAATAATTTCTTCAAAAATCGACACTATGCAATGACAAAGGCCGAAGCAATATTAATAGTGAAGTTGAAAGTACAGTGATAGCTGAAGATGCATGACATTTAAAGATGCAGTAACATGTGAAAATTATTTGAAGTGCTAAACATCAAAACATTTATGCTGTTGACAATTGAAGATGTAGTGACAATAATATATAGCTTGTTGATGTATCTTCGGTGACATTTTTGAAAACCAAAACATGTGTCCCTTCATCTTAAGTGATATTTTACAAAGAGCAAATCATATGTCTTTGCATCTTAAATTACACTTTATGAAAATGAAATTATGTGTTAATGCATCTTAAGTGAAACTTTATGAAAAGAAAATAAGGTGTCAACTGCATTTTTGTAAACAATTTATTAAGACCATGTGTCATCAGATCTTAGTGTCACCAGATCTTCAATGTGATCGCATCTCAAAACAATCGCACATTCACCAAGCCGACACTACAACATTGCATCCATCGACTTCAATATCGAGGTATATCATCGCAATGCATACATGACTCCAAAGAGAAAAGAATATCGACATTTCGTGGGAATCGGTGGTGGCACGACAACAATTAGATAAATTTCACTCAAATCATAACCTTTGTTTCCGAATAGACATTTCCTTCGTGAGCCGTCCTTGTGGGTTCTGGGCCCTATGTCGCTTTTTCTTATGGCCCCTTTAATTTTGAATAGTTTTCTATTCAAAAATTAGAAAATGGTGTAAAATATAATACATTCATTAGAAATTTACGGACAACCATAACAAATTTTATACATTCTTTTTAAGCATCATTATTTTGGCATATTTAGAAACAAATCAAAGTAATATCAATTGAAAATCGGTACATGTAACTCAAAATCTATAATTAAAAAAATCATATTTTAAGAGATAAATCATATACAATATGCTTTTGATAAAAACACTAATTAATTATTTTTGTAATTTTGAGGTAGACAATATAAAAATGATGCTTTTAGACAATTTTAAATACGAGAAATTACCTAATTATATTTAAAATTGTTGTAAAGTTAACGGTTGACCAGAGCCGGAGTTGGCAGGGGTGAACAAAAACGGGAAATCAAACCACCAATGAACCAAACCAATCCAAACCGAAAAACATAAAACTATTGTTTTGGTTGGCTTTATACAGTAAAAACAAAACCGCTAAAAACAATTTAGTTTTAGTTTTCTAAAATAAAACAGGACCAAATCGAATATATATGTATATTATATATATATATATATATATATATATATATATATATATATATATATATATATAAATTTTTAAATATATATTGTCACTGAAGAAATGTTATTCACCAAGACTATCATGTATTCCTTTAAAATGGGCCAAGGGTCCAGAAGAACATAAAATATACTCAATTAAAAAATAAGACATGCTAAAAATTTATTAGTTATAAAACACAAATTACATAGGTAAACAAAAATAGTGAATGATGAGGATGACAGTAAATATTTCATCAATTGAAGTAGAAGGACAGTCTTTTCAAACTTTTTTGCATAAAATGACAAAACTATTTATTCACCTGGGTTCGAAATTCACTGTGTCAAAATCAATCGCTTAAATTCACACAAATTCACATGGTTCGAAATTCACTAATTTTCAAATTTAATTGTCGAAATCACCGATTTTCAAATTTACTATCGAAATTCACTCATTAAATTCACCGATTTTGGGATTCACCTGGGAGATTCACCGATTTTTCGGATTCACTGTCATTCTTCTCGCTATAAAAATTACGCAATTGTTCTTCCCCTATAAAAATATATATATGTCCGTTACTTAAAAATATTCCAGATTACTGTCTTATCCCTAATTTTCCAACAAAAATAACCTTAATAAAATAAAAAAAAGAAAAAAGAAACAAAAGGAAACACACGCATACGAAATGATTAACATAGATACAGCATCTATCCGATCAATGTAACGGACACGGACGCATGAAAGTTTATTTTTTAATTATTTATTTTTATTAAGCAGGCGCTGGAAGGTTTTTTTTTTTTTAATTTTATTATTATTATTATTTTTTTTTTAACCAGGGCGATGTAATAACCACCCCGACGAATGATCATCATGATACGCCGACCATCACGCACAGAATGACCACACGCTGACAAGATCGACAACCGCTGATGCATTGACCACCTCTCGACGCAATGATCATCGCGATGATTCACCACGCGCTGACGACGCAAATGACCACCTGACGACGGCCACCGCGATGCAAACGACTTCGGATGTAGTAATGACCACCGCGACGCATCGACAAATCTGACGCAAAGAACACCGCGACGTGGGTGAACACCGCAAGCGCGATGACCACCCCGAGGCAAATGACCACCGCGATGGGCATCGACCATCAGGATGCAAGCGACCATCGCGATGCAATGACATTTGATGATGTGACACTACGATGGCATTTGATATTTTCCGACTTAATTCCATAAAACCGATTTCTTTTTTTTCATAAAATCGACTTCAAACGGCTAAATCTTTTCATACAAAATTATGATAAACATAATTCTTTCTCTTTAATTCATACATTTTCGCCCCTCTTTGTTGGAATAGAGTCCTAAACCCAATCGGGTTAGACTGATCCGACCGGTCGGATCATTTCTACTATTTCTTTGTGTTTATACATATATTGAATGGCTTTTTGTTGTCATATATATGTTCTTTTAAGGAACCAATTATGAATTGTTACATGATGACGCGTCCTTAGTATTAAATCGTGATAGAGAAACCATGATAGGCGATTATGGTTGATGAGATCTCTAATCACTTTAATAAGTTTGATACTTAAATGTCTCAATGTCGATGTACTATTAAACAGGCATTGATAGTATGAACAAACAAAGACGTATTAGATGTCTTTTGTCTTTAAGCTAAGCGTGGATAGATCTCGTTCATCGAAGTGTAGACACTTGGACCCCACACGTGAACGCAGTATTGTAGAACGCGACGTTAGGATCATGTTTAAGTGTCACACTATGTGGCGGTTGTGTAATTATCCTTTGGACCGGAGTCTTCACGGCATCACAATGTGGATTGTCATGCTTTGACACTACTATTGAGGTTTCCTCAGCCATGGGGCGATCATGCGGTAGTGATTGGGTACGACATCAAGCACGCGGAGTATACATGTTTGGTCGTCCGGGAATCGCGTATCTCATGATCGGGATCGAATATCCGAAATGGCCTTCTTATAAAGAATGTCTTACTCTCGTGAATCTTTGCAAAGTAGAGTAAACGAAGTTACTTCGGCAGAGAGCATGATATCCGGATTATAAGATACGGTCGTTAATATTTGACACTGACGACGCACCCGTATGGATATTATTACAAACGATAGGATTGTAAGTTACACGGTAATCGCTTTCACATGAAAGGTACGTAGTAGTCATTGCATTTGACTCTTCCGATGATCGGGTCACGGTGTGTTGCAAAACACTATCCCGTGATCGTTAGGCATGAAGGGCATTTTCGTAATTTGCACTTTGTGTCTACGGCCAACATATTCGGAAGTCTATCGGGTCACACACATATGAACATCTAGCCGGATTAAAATGTGGTTATAGTTGATGACCAAATAAGTAAAGTTTATCTCAGACTATAAAGCGTTATAATGTAATTAATATGGTGGTATTTTTATTATGAATAAATTAAATACAATATATTAATAGTATTATATTAATTAAGGAATATTCCTGATGTCAATTTGTTGGCTAAGGTGGCTAATTTGTGTGTGTATAAGATACACTTTGATTACAGTAATTTAATTAATTCGTATTACTATATATTAATATTAGATATTAATATTTATATATATATATTAGCTAGCATGTGTGTTGTACATATATATAAGATAGACATGTTCACACTTGTAATGGCTATATATTTATATAGATTTATTTGTGTAATATATATATATATATATATATATATATATATATATATATATATATATATATATATATATATATATATATATATGATATATATACAATGCATGTAAATTGATTTATTGTAATATAATAAAGATAATAATATTAGATATTGACAATGTCTTGGAAATATTCAATATAAGATATTGATAATATCGTAGATTTATTTAATATAAGATATTATAATAAATGGAGATAAATCAATCAATTGTATTTTCTTTATTTTATTTAAAATGTTTTTTCTCCTCCACACTCAGATATGGTGCCACATACACTATAAATATAGTGGTGTCAATGCTCTTTTGATCATCACAATTCCAAGAACTAATAGTTCTTGCAGTAAAAATAGAAAGATCCTATGTAGAGTTTGAGAGAGTGGAAAGGGCCGGTCTAGAAACCGGAGTTTTCCAATAGCAATCCATGATGGGATTCCGCGGCTGCTCGTGTGGACTAAGCGGGCAGAGGCCGAACACTCGGGCGGCTCTATGCAGAACTACTCTCCTTAGACGGTCAAAGTTCGATCTTTTAGATCAACCAAGGTAACCACCGCCTACTAGCTTATTTGTTCATTGCTTGTTAAGTTTCGATCTTGGGTCGATAGAAATAAATTTTAAATTCTGCTGCCTGCCTCGTAGATTTCCTAACACTCTTTATTCTCGATATCTCATTTTATAAAGTGACACCTTATGCAAATGACAATCAATGACCCTAACATTTTGTGAAGTGACACCCAACGACAACAACATTTTGCAAGCCGACACCCTACGCAGCCGATGATACATGAAGATAAAGTGACACGTGACGATGCAAACATTTGACGATGGAGTGACATGTGAATTAGTATTGTAAGTGGAGCCGGACTACTCTCGGGCTACTCATACTTGACTCGCAAGAGAGTTTGACTCGATTCGATTTTTTCGAGTTCAAGCTCGAGTCAAGCTTACTCGAATAATTAACTGAGCCGATCTTGAATATCAAAATATAGTGATCGAATACCTCACGAGCTAATCGAGCTTCATTAAATAATTATTTAATTAATTATATTTCTTAAATTTATTATAAAATATTTTTTTATAATTCAAAAAGTGTTATTCAAGTCAAGTATTAGACGTGTCGAACTCCGCTCTTTTATATTTTATTAAAAATTAAATGAATTCTTGGGCTTACGAGCCGAGTCGAACTATATCGAAAGCATCACCACCGCGATGCATTGACCACCCCGACGATTGACCACCGCTGATGAATTGACCATCGCGATACATTCACCATCCCGACGCAATTGACCACCCCGACGCAAAGTCGACCACCGCGAAGCGATTGACCACCGCGACGCAGGTGACTATCGGGATGCGATGACATTTGATGATTCGACACCACGATGAAACGACACCGCTGATGACATTTGATATTTATCCGACTTAATTTCAGGATAAGATGTCAGACTGCAAGGGCTCAGGAAGTGAGTTGTAACATTTAGATTGTCTTTTAGGCCAATTTCTTTTATGCAACTTATTTTATAATTTAGTCACAATAGTTGTAGTTTGCTAATGAATATTCATAATACAACAAATTATACATAAACAACACCAGGTAGCAATGAAAGAATATAAAAATCCTATAATAATGTGGATAAACCCAGCACATGGCAGGAATTGAACTTAATATGTATCTTAAATTAAGCCTCATGGTATTATTCGAATAAGCTCATTTCGAGCTTGAACTCGAAAAAACCGAATCGTTTCAAACTCTTTACTTAATCGAATACGAATGGTTACGAAAGAAATTCAACTCACTTACAACCTAAATATTAAGCGACACTAACGACTGTCAATAAAGTAACAATTGTATATCCTGTAACATTAACATTACACCAACACTGACAATACATTAAAAAAAAAAAGCGACACAAAATCGAGAATGACACTACACCAAGAAAAACTACAAATATTTTATTAAGCTAGAAAATTTATGTATCCAAATGTATATACAGTGACATTAATGTCACTGCATCAATTTTATCGACCCATCATTTCTTAGCATCAGTTATCTCCATTTTCACCTTCCTTAAAATCATGCCTCTCCTAGACATACAAAATCATGCCTCTCCTCCACTTGGTTCATTGATGCTCAATGATGTCTTTGATAAGCTTTCTTCCAAATCAGTCAACTCATCCAAATCCAGGTAATCATCGTGATCGATATCATCATCAGGTACACAATCTCCTTCATGAATGATTGAAAAGCTTGCACCTGAAGACTTAATAAACAATACTACTCGACCCTATGTATGCTTATACAATGGAAAACCGATACAACCTCGATATCTTACACATCTGAACAGGATTCTAGCCTGTGCTCTACAAAATTGTGACTATCTGCAATGTTTTTCAGTAGTAGAATACCAATTTTGCCCATACCAAAAGCAAAGAAAATGACAGATACAAAACATAAAACTTGAGAATCCAATGCCAAAAAACTTCAATTGGATGCACTAGTAATTTTAGTCCATCTTATTCCAAGAAAATTTTCAAGATCTTGCTGCGGAAGAACATCCGAATGTAGGGAAGCGGCCATTAATATCTTCGCAAGCTCTACCAGAAGGATTTAGAAAGCATTAAATTATTCTATTTTATCCGTCGTAGCTAAAGGCTCCGGGGAAGAAACATCGGATCTGAATGAGGGCTAGCCAAATCACCCATGGAGGATAGACCGACGACGGCCTATTTAAGGAGGATTCCGGTCACTATTTTGGGGAAGAGGGAGGGGCTGGGGCTAAGATCGGCGGTAGTCGTCAGAGTCCGGCGGCCGGAATCGGCCATTGAAACTCATGGACGATGTGAATGGTACGCCTTTTTTCGGGATTGGATCCATTCGGTGCAATTATATGTAGTTGACACGTGTATAAGCAACATCCCAGGCGAAATTTTTTTTGGCACTATTGTCCGTTCATTTCATTTGTAAAGTATAATTTTCCAACATGTTTTAATCTAATAATATCTTTTAGGAGGTCTTTAAAATTGATTACCCAATTTCTTCATCCGAACCCGCAAAATGACCCGGGTTCTTAAATTCCACGTCTTCTTAAAATAAAATAGAAAAAGGAAAATAACCTCATAAAATCATTTCCGTTTACCTTTAAAATAAAATTATTTTCCGCTACACAGCAAAAAAAAAAAGCCTTATTTAGAGGTACATCCTTGTGTAACGTCCCGTTTCCGGACACCGAGTCCTTATCCGGAAAGAGCGCTCGGCACAAATATTACCAAATAAATTCAATAATATATGTAACTCTTGCGTCATACATCAGAACTAAAACGACACGTAAGGTAAAACGACTCGGGAAAACAAAAGATCGAATGCACGGTTTTCAATGCTGTAAAAACTAAATCCAATAAAGAGAACTAAAACATCCAACATTAAATCCAAAAGAATTCAAACGGAACTAATCCAAAAGAACGACAACATTGTTTGAACTTGAATCAACAACATTATGGAAAGAAAACAAAACTAAAGAAACTAAGTCTTCGGATCCCCATCTCACACGCCTTCACAAAGAACTCATCATCATTAACAACATGTTCATCTTCTTTGGGGAAAGAGAAAGACAAACAAAAATAACGAGGTAAAGTGACATAAGTACTTAGTAACGCGTAGAAGATCGCATAACGCCGGTCTCACAAAGAAATAAAAGCAACTCCGCCTTTTATTAATTCATTCCGTTATTAACCCTAAAGCTAATTATCATATTATGTTCATAGCATAACATGAGGTTCCAAAGGTATCTAGCTTAGCTCAAGTTTGTTACATCATGAATAACAAGTGGCACTATGCCTAGTAATAGGATGTATTTCAGACAATCTGGGTGCAACCTACTTGAGACACGCCTAAGAGCCCGGGAATATCTCGAGTCCGATAGTGTGATGACCGGCAGAGTGCACCAGACGCTTTATCTAGTCAATCGATTGACCGGCGTGGGTACACTCTACTTTGTCTGGTCAGAGAACACATCGCGATATTGTACTATGTCTTACAAAGCATTGCATAATGTTTGAGATTATTAATCTAACACATACGTTTGATTAGATGTTTAACTAGCCACCTAAGTTGATTCACATAAAAGACTCACCTATTAGTCTACTCCCTCTTCTTAATACCACTAGACTCTACAACACCTAGCACATACACAGACATCGATAAACCCTAGCTTATCGAAGCACAAGGCAAATCCAAAGCTTTCGACGGTCCCACACTTCATCTTTTTAGGGAATCCATATGATGCCGGAACTAAATGTATCAAAAGCTAATTCAAGGCTTTGTCACATAAGGTTAGCAAAGAAAGACACGATTATAAAGCCGAAACCAAGTCGACACGATAAAACAGTGAAAACGGAATAAACAAAGTCAAACGCGACGCTTGACACCCGTGAACGCGCTTGCCTTGAACGACGCTTACTATACCCCAAACGCCCCGTTCGTGAAAAACCAAACCCACATCTCAGATCAACCGCGCCAAACCTCAAACGCCCGTCCAAAATACCCAAACGCTCGGTTGAGCTATTAAAGATCGCGAAACGCCCGCTTGCCTCAGGCAAACGCCGCTTGCCTGGTTTTTCCTAATGCGAATCTGCAGAACGCGATTTCCAACCAAATTCCGCCCCAAACTCCAACATAAACAGATTACAAACAACGAAAATAACATACAAATTGCTCTATAACCTTACGACACCTTAGTCATACGATAAGAACACCACGTTACCTTAATTTGCGAGCTACTACGATCCACGCTACCAAAACCTTGAAAAGGTTAAACCTTTAACTTCAAACATATAAGCGATCAATCCAAAGAAGATCATTACGATGTTTATACTCATAAAAACGCAGCTTAACAACGATGATGAACAAGCCCTAAAGATCAAAAACGATGAGGAAAAACTTACGTTAACGGATTTAGGGATTGTTGATATCAAAACGATCCTCGCCTCGTGGTGATCCTTTTCTCTTGAGATGTCTGCGGTTTTTATCAACGGATTAGCCTAGAGATTCTAAGCTCCTTCTCTTTTTTTTCAAAACTTGCGCCTCAAGATGTTTTTTTTAACGTAAAACAACAACAAAGTTAATTTAGGATTAATTTTCCTTTTATAATCCCAATTAATAAATTAAATCCATGAATATAATAACTCCTTTAATTTCCTTCCTTTCTTTAATTCCATTAATTAAATAACATAATATTCTCGATTTTTGCTAAAAGACCAATTGCCTCTTTCAAAAATCGGGGATATTAACAAAAAAAAAAGGCCTTATTTATGAATAACCTACATCCATGATTTACGTTCATCCCAATCAATTGGATATTAATGCTATTTATGTAGTCAATATTCATCAATAATAAAAATCTTCCACCCTTTAATCACTCATTTAGTTTCAATTTAAAATTTCAAATATTATCATGTAAATCATCATTGTCACTCCCGGGATAAAAACACACCAAACAAATCAGAACACTCAAAAATACTATCCTTAACAACAGTTGTAACGCCGCGTTCCCGGACATCGAGTCCTTATCCGGAAAAAGAACGTTCGGTACGTATAAAATAAAATAAATTCATTTTATACGTAAACCTCTACTACGTCGTATAAAAAATAAAGCAAACGGAAGCAAAAGACTCGGGTATTTTTTTTTCAAATAACCAAGAATAGAAACTCAATAAGTAGAGAAGGAAATGTAACATTTATTACATTGGAAAAAGAATCAACGAAAACCAAAAGTACGAACTCCAAAATGTACTAAAAGAAAACTACAAAGTTTCCTACAAACTTCCAAGTCTAACAAATGATAATAAAAACATAAATATTGAAACTCTTCAACTCCGGCGTCCTCAACCGTTGTCATCGAAGTCCTCCTCGAACTCTGAATTTACATGTTCGTCTTCTCTTCCCCAAACACATAAATAAACATGCATTTGAGGTAAGTACATTGTACATAGTAAGAAGTAGAAGCTAAAATTTAATTAAGGTTTATTATTGAGTTTTAATAAAAGGATTATCTTTACGAGACCGACTCAATGTAAGGTTCATTTCATGCCCATCGACACGTCATGACTATACGTTTCTAGCTTAGCTTATCTTGGTTACATCATTACTCAAGGACACTGTGCATGATGAAAATTCCACCACGAGATATACTTGCCAACTACGGTGATTAGCACCGGTAGTCCCGGGATCTCCCCGGTATGCATATACGTTCGATGGATTTCCTCCACTACCCTTCAGCCTTTTGAGCCAGTAGCGTTGTCCACGTTTTTTGAATGTATCACATCGCCGATATGAAATAGTGCCTAACCGAGAATAAGTGACGTTTTAGCTTTTACTACACTTATGTAATTATTAATTGCATTAACTAGCCACTTAAGTGTTCTCAGAATAAACTCACCTTATCAACTGTACTCCCTCACTTAAACAGCTAGACATCACATCCTATCAATTACACAGACATTGATGAACTCTAGTTCATCAAAGCACAAACTCTTTCATGCCCTTCCGACGGTCCCGAACTTCAACTCCTTTTAAGAGTACGTCCGGTGCCGGAACCAAACGCATCAGAAACTGAATCTCATGTTTAATTAGTGTTATTAGGTCAAGTTACAACGTTTAACATCTCATTAAAAGGTTTAAACATCATTTAATTAAAAACTAGGGCAATGCGTGCGCATCCTTATGGAATGCGTGCGCATTCCCTGCTTCAAACATGCTGATAACTCTCTGTTCAAACAATGCGTACGCATTCCCTGACCAGAACCTAAGCTGAAAGACACTGCCCAACCAATGCGTGCGCATTGCTTGCAATGCGTGTGCATTGTTCATGCTGGGGCATCCGCACAACTTCAACCAACAATGCGTAAGATTCCCTTGAATGCGTACGCATTGATCCTGCTGGAACTAACCTAGGCAATCTCAGAGCTAATGCGCAGACGCATTCGGGCCGCAGAAAAACCCTAATATCCCGATTTTCATCCCTTAATGATCTCTACTCGAATCCAAACATATTGCACATGAATTATAAATAAAAACAAAGCAGAAAACATAGCTTTTAAGATCCAAATCAAACCTAAATTTTATACACCATCTAAGCAAAAACTTGATACAAAACGCATTAAAAACATGATCTAGCTACTCAACCATAACTAGATTGTAGGAAGAGCTTCTTACCTTTTAGCAAGCTAATTCCAACTCCAAGAACTCGTAAAAAGCGCAAAGAAATTGCTCTTTTCTAGAAACCTATGTGATCAAACCATAATTAAATTAGATACGATCACAAGCTTCTAATCACAAACATACGATGTGATGAGTTTGAATCCATCAAACTTGAACAAGAACAAAACTAGGCTCGAACATACCTTAAGAAAGCTCGACTTTTCGATGTTGAATCGACGCTCTCTTCACGATGATCCCGATGCTCTACTACGATCCGAAACGACAGAATCGACTTAGAAATCGAAAGAAATCTCTCTCACTCTAAACCTTGCTCTCACGCAGAAGATGAAGTTTAGGAGGTGGAAAATCTGATTCAAAAGGTTAGGGAAAAATGATTGGGTTTATTTTCCTTAAATAGAAAAATCCCAGTAATTAACCTAATCATTATTTTCCTTAATTACCCTTACTAATCAGATTTTCTTTTCCTTAATTTATACATATATCTCGAAATATATATATAAAAAATTAATGAGATACTTAAACTCCGAATAAAAGAAACCGAACCTAATATTTCGTTTTCGCAAAATGACACGTTTACCCTTTTCCGAAAATCAGAATATTACAACAGTCTCATATTTTTCTCTGGGATTGTGCGGCGTTTGAATCACAAGACTTAACAACAATTTTCCTCTACCTTTAAATGACAAGAAAACATCAAACAACTACCGAATGTGGACGATAACTTTAACAACAATTTCAGATTCTTGCTTGGATTGTTTTTCAAAGGAATTGTTTAAGGTGAACTATTTTATTAATACTTTTTCGAAGCAAATTTTGTGTTATTTATTGTGTTGTGCCATAAGCAAAATACATGAAACACCGATTAAATCTTAGTGTTTTTAATTCTAAAAATAGTTAGGATTCTTTTGAAAAATCAATTTTGCAAATACACTATCTTAGTTCTTATTTAAGATTTCATTTATTTTTGAGTCATTTGATATGCTTTTTCTTGAGTGAGATTTTATTTTTTTATTTTTTTATTCTATTGTGTTAGTTTTAGTATATTTCAAAACACTTACAATGCAACCACTCCTTCGGTCCTTCCACAACATCCTGTCCGTACACTTCACACTATTTCCAGGTAGAAAGAAAATCATCATTGCACCCGTATAAATGGGGTAATTTGGTGGGAGGCTTAATGCGGAGATGACACGCACAAGAACATCCGAACCACACGCTTCATCCGTGTGGAATTTCTATTGATCTCAAATGTGTCTCAGATGGGATGTCGCACGTATGATTAATTCCCTCTATTGCGCCTTCCTAGCATCGTAATCACCCGTATAAATGAGCATCATGTGTCTTTATTTTTTGAATTTGTTTTATTATTTTCAGAGGGCCATAGCTTTAGCCTTTAGGAGCCACCATATTCAATTATTGGAGCATCGTTGGCATTCTATACATGATGCAGTAAAATTAATAATTCCATATTCAATTATTGGAACATCGCCAGATTAAAACCAACGTTAGTCTTTAATACGTCCGTCATCGGAAGAAAGCGTCAACGACAAAGACGTTAGTATTCGCACAAAAATAATAAAATATTATAGTGGCCAAAAAGAATTTTAAAATCGCTCAAATAATGGTGTCTAATTGAATTAAAAACTTGCTTCCAATAGAAGAGCGATTTATTTATTTCATTTATTTTACATCCCAAAACAAACATTTATTATGAAGAAAGCGAAAATATATCAATATAACACTAAAACACAACACATTAATTGAGCCAGTAATTTGGATAAGTTTTATTATTTTTTTACGGGAAAGGTTAAAACACGCAATAAAAACATAAAAATAAAACATGTCGGAAGAAAGTCGTATCGTGTCAAAAATATCACTGTGCGTGCCTTTTAGATTGAAGTGTCGTAAATATATTTATCTTTTTTAAGATTAATAATATAACATTTATCTATTTTTCTAAACATTTATCTTTTTTAGATTAATAATGTAACATCTATCTATTTTTTATCTTTTAAATATTTTTATTTATCTATTTTTAGACTTATAATATAACAAGTTAACAACAAAATTTACAGATAGAGGACAAGACTGTTCTAGCATGTACAAAGCTTAACAATTACAAGGATATAACAATCTTTTACTTTGAAAGGAAAAAGAAATACTAATAAAAGAATGAATTGGGTAGGCAGCGTGATTTTTTTTGGTTACCAATATTTCTCACCAGAGCTAAAAAATAAAAATAAATAAATTAATAAGTGGCTGCCATCTTTGAGGTACAGGTGGCGGCTCCTCATTCATGCACCGTATTGATCCCATAACTTCATTAACTTGGTGTACCGGAAGGGATCTCACCCCGTACGGTAGTTTTATGGTGGTCCAGGACCACCATGTTATACTTGTCCTCCAATAGAATTTCTTAAAAGATGGGCAAATTTATAAAAGCATGATATTTATATTTTACACGGTGGGCCCTACGTGTTTTCCTGGATTTCTATTGGTCATGAATCATCAAGTCATACTTGGTCCAGGACCACCATAAAATTTCCGCATCCCGTATACCCAAAAAAAAAATTGTGGCTAGGATGTTGCTTATACACGTGTCAGCAGCATGTAATTGCACCGGATGGATCACTTTACCTGATGTACCGTCGGGGATCCAATCCCCGCCTTTTCTTTCTAGTTTTTTTTGTTGGACCTGAAAATAAAAAAAAAAAATTGTTTAAAGAGTGATGGGTTAATTTTATTTAAGAAGTGTTATTTTGTCTTTATACCCAATTATCTTTTAAACGTGTCTTAAATGTCTAATTAAGTCTCAAAACTAGTCCTTATAAACAAATAACTATAAAAAAAATAAACTATCGTGTATTGTTGCAGAAGTGTTGTGTCGATGATTTTGTTTATTTTATTTTATTTTTGTATTTAAGATTCAAAGTCGAACCAAAATAGTGCATTACAATTTTTTTTCCTTTTTTTTACTCCGAATCACTTCTTTTAGGAAAATGAAATATCCACCACACATAATGTGTAGTAGACATACACTGCACAGCTCTTATCCATTGATTAAAACGTACTACTTCAAATGAATGGATAAGATGTCTGTAATGTATGTCCACTACACACTATATGTAGTGAATGTATCACCATCCCTTCTTTTATACGCAATACTCCTATTGGTTAGGAAATTCTAGATATATACTAGAGAGGTTGATTAGGCCAACATAAAAGGCCACTGAAAAGCAAAGTAAAGAAAAATTCGTTAAGATTATTACTAGTATCAAGCTCGACCTTGATATATTTTTTTATTTTTTTTACCAGAAATGAAAGATTTTACTAAAATAAAAAACAGATTACAACCGGACCAACGCCGAGAAATAGCCGAAAAATCCGGATCACCACCAGCATAACAAGAGCTAGACTACAACAACAAGGATACGAAAAGGAAAAAAATCAAAAAAAAAAAAAATCATCACCTTTGTTTTGTTTTGTTTTTTATTTGTAAAAATATCCCTGAATAATCGCTCGAGATTAATCATTTAAGATATTGTCGGACACCAAAGGTAAGGACCTCTCCCAACAAAGTTTCTTTATCGATCCACGTGAGAAGCCGAACCAGGCACTCTTTAGATTGTCGACCGGAATCCCTTCCACCCGACCAACCTTTGTCGGTAATCATCACCTTGTTTTGTTTTCCTTAATATCAACATGTTCCATTTTTTTATTTTTTTTATTTTTTTTATTTTTTTTTTGAGAAGAACATGTTCCATTTTTTTCAAATACCTTATTACGACAGTAGAAAAAGGTCAGAAGAATCCATATAACCAAATTACATTAGTCGATGTACTGAAGAATAGAGGAAGAATGTAAACTTTGGTTAATGCATGTATTGACCGAATTATCGGGTCAGGACTCGATCAGGTGGAAGAATATTACAAATATCTAATTGAACAAAATGTCTTATTGATTATGTAATTATTAATTGCATTTGTTGTGATTGATTTCCATCACCAATTAGATATTATTGTGGCCCCAAACGTTACGATGGTCGTGGCTAAACCTTCACAACACTTTAGATTGTGTCATGAAATAAGGATGATCTAACGGTTCTCTCGCAAGTAAACCCCATGACTTTTGAAGTCTTTAATAGGTTTACAAGTCACACGACACTACGCAGCCAGAAACGCCGTCTTTGAATGTGGGATTGAATCCTCTCAAGTACTTAAGGGTTAAGTGAATTTGTTTTTACACATTATCACAAAACGACGTAGTTTTGAAAAAATAAATATACGGTTAGATGATTTTCACATTTTGGGTGTGTGGTTAGATCATTGCTACTTGAGAGAATATTTCCTCAAGTACTTAAGAGGATCCTATTCCGCTGTAATGGCAGTTGAACCGGAAGTTGGAGTGTGGATGTTTGAATCCTGTAAAGAGGCGAATTTTTAAAGTATTTTGGTATAATGTCAACCCACGAGCCACTAGGTTACCTGATTAACTTCTCAACTCATTCCGTGGGACAGGGGAATGAAGATCCTTTCAGTTAGGGTTTACTGCTTTAATAGGTTTACGAATAATGGGATTACGTGCTTTGGAAGTTCTCTATTCTTTGGTGCAACCATCACGATCCGATATAATGGTGAGGATGTTAATTATAGTGACTCTTTCTCAAAAAAAATTATAGTGACTCAGCGGCCTCTTACGTGTGAGGATCAGAAGCCAGTACACACAAGGAGTCAACTTGTATTCAGAGCCCCTTCATCACGATCAGACAAAAAATGTTAATCTAGTGACTCGGCGGCCTCTTAGGTGAGAGGACCAGAAGCCTGTACAAACAAGGAGTCAACTTGTATTCAGAGCCCCTCCATCACATCCGAAAAAATTGTGTTGATGTTAATCATGGTGACTCAGCGACCTTTTAGGTGGGAGGACCAGGAGTCAAAACACACAAAGAGTCAACTTGTATTCAGAGCTAACTCTCAGCTTGCGGCTGCCGGGATTCAATCTTGCATTCTTTGGTGCAATCTGTTACCCGAAAATCAACTGAGCTACCAATACGGGTCAAAAGTTATCTACTCTTTAATTAGTGAATATATACAAGAGCACATATAATTATAAACTAGAGCCAATTTTTTAACTGATAGCCAGAGTCAGGGGCGGATCCAACTTGTTAAGGTGGCCAGTGTCTTCATTGAGATTCGAAAAAAATTTATATTAAAACTTGTTATAAAACGGATGGAGATAACTTCAGATGCAAGAAACAGAAACAGAAACAGTCAAACATAAACAATCAAAGGAGAAAACAGAAACAAGAAGAACACAGATTTAACGTGGAAAACCCTCAATTGGGAGAGGTAAAAACCACGGGCGTAAAAGAGATATTTTATTATGCCTTTGAATTTTACTGATTTCAACACACTCGGATAATGAGACAACAACTGTATTTATAGGCACAAATCCCAAACCCTAGCCGCAAGGAATCTTTGTCTCGATGCACCATAAATACCCCTACACGTGTCCTCCTTTTAATGACATCTGTATAGTTTGTTACATAACAATTAGCGGATGTGGGACCTGGTCAGATTCAAGTACTCAGCAGATTGTCACCTGGCCGATAGTCACCTCTTTGAAGCCTCGTGAGACTCCACCCTACCGATGCACGTAATTGAATACACTTCTCACCGCCCATCACACAAATTGAAGTCTTCGATTGGTTCCACCAGATGCAGAGTTTAAGTCACCCATCGACAAATCTCCACCTTGACTTCAACTCTCACTAGAGTCAAACAGATTGCATAACCAGATGTACTTGTACCGGATGCATTCGTCAATGCCAGATGTACTTGTACCAGACTATCTCCACAAAGATCCACTCCACCTGACCGCCTCGTAGAGTTTCCGAAGCAGATTACAAGCTTTGAATATTCAAGAAGTCCAGGCAAAGTTGGAACTTACTCATTGAATCCGGTTTAGTGAACATATCGCCAGGATTCTCCTTTGTGCCAATCTTCTTCACTACAACCCTCTTCTCATTTCTCTAAAATGATACGACATCAATATGCTTGGTTCTCTCATGATGAACTCCGATCCTTGGCTAAACATATTGCACTTAGATCTGTCACAATATATATCACTGATCCTCGATGCAACCCCAAATCATTGACTAGCCCTTCAACCGGACCCTCCTTAATCGCTTTCAAGAAGAGCCATATATATTCGCTTGGTGAGTTGATAAGGCCATCAGAGCTCAAGAGTAGCTTTTTCGGTGACCACCGCATTTCCCAATGTAAAAACATAACCGGATCATTGATTTTCATCATCAACATCACCTGCATAATCGCGATCACAAGAACTCGTGACTGCACTCGAGATCACCTCCATAAATGAGACCAACATCAATTTGTACCTCTCGTGTACACGAATATCCTTTTAATGACTTTCCGGTTGTTCCTTTCCAGGTTGAGCCATAAACTCGCCGACAACACCGATCGCCTGAGCCAGATCAGGCCTAGTGCATACCATGGCATACATCGATCGCCAACCGCACTAGCATAAGGAACTTTTGACATATACTCCTTCTCTTGGTGATCGTGAAGCATAAAGCAGACAAATGAGCATTTGATGCCATAGGAGTATCTATTGGTTTTGAAGAGACATCCCAAACTTGGCCAATATCTTCGCACATAACCTCTTTGAGACAAGAACAACTTCTTTCGACTTCTATCTCTCCAGATCTCCATCCCCAAGATTTTCTTGGCAAAGACCCAAATCCTTCATTTCAAATTCAAGATCGAGAAGGTTCTTGATTTTGAACATCGACTTCCTTGTCGCAGACTATCAAAGATGTCATCCACATACTGAGGACAAGATAGATATATGATCCATCTTTCAAATAGATCAGTAGTAAACACAACGATCATATGGACTTCTGTTATAACCCTTTGAAGCATGAAGCTATCAAACCTTTTATACCACTCGCCTTGGAGCTTGCTTCAAACCATACAATGATTTCTTCAACTTGCAAACATAGTTTTCTTTGCCAGGAACTTGAAAACCCTCAGCAGTGTGTCATGTATATCTCCTTATCCACCTCACCATGTGTGAAAGCGGTTTTCACATCTAATTGCTCAAGTTCCAGATCTCTTTGTGCCACCATTGCTAGTAACACCCTCGATTGAAGTATGTCCGACCTTTGGTGAAAATATTTCATCAAAGTCAACCCCTTCCTTTGATCGAATCCTCTTGCAACCAAACGTGCCTTATATACGACCCTTCTCGCTTTGTTATTCCTTCCTTTTCTTGAAGATCCATTTACAAGTCACAACCCCCCTTGTCAAGAGGGTCGTTTGACCAATTCCCAAGTCCGATTCTTCAATAATGACTCCATTTCATCTCCCATGATCGCATGCCACCGAGATGCTTCAGACATGTCATCGCTTCCTCTGTAAGTAGTAGGTTCAAGAACCTCTACTTCTTCAAAGAACTTGGAGTGCATATCCACCAAATCATCATATCCATATCTCCTGGAGGTATCCCAACATTAGATCTTCTAGCTCTTTGGCGCCTAGACTCTGGTTGATCAATGTTTGTATGGACGCCTCGCCGAGGTCTCAAAGAGATCAAGCTTGGATCGGATTCTCGGTTCATTATCCAGGATCAATATAGTGTTGATTTGGATCCACCGATTGTTGCATATCAAGAGACTCCACCCAAGCTCCACCTGCTTCTCAACACTATCGATTCAAAGATCGGTTTCGCACTCAGTAGACCTTCCACCGATGAGTTTAACATAGAATTTTCATCAAACACAACGCCCCTCGCTGAGGATTACTCTGGACTCTGCTGATGACCAAATTCTATATCCTTTTACTCCATCACCATACCCCACAAACACTCCCTTCTTGGCTCTTGGCTCCAACTTCCCTTCACTAACATGATAGTAAGCTGTACTTCCAAAAACCCTTAGAACTGAGTAGTCAGCAGGCTTGCCTGACCACATCTCAAATGGTGTCTTGAGATTGATTCCTGTGTGAGGACTCCTGTTGATTAAGTAGCAAGCTGTCTTAACAGCTTCTGCCCAAAATCTCCTTGATAAACCAGCTTGAGAAAGCATACATCTTGCCCTCTCCAGAAGAGTTTGATTCATCCTTTCAGCTACACCATTCTGCTGAGGTGTATTCCTTACAGTATGATGTCTGGCAATACCCTCAGCTGCACAAAATGAATCAAAATCCGTCCAGCAGAATTCCAGACCATTATCTGTACGAAGCTTCTTGATTTTCTTGCCTAACTGATTCTCCACTAGGGCCTTCCAACGCTTGAAGTTCTTTGAATGCATCACTTTTGTTCTTCATCATCACCACCCAAGTCATCCTTGAATAGTCATCTATGAATGACACAAAATATCTGTGACCACCCAATGACTCAACTCTTGATGGACCCCAAAGTGATCTGAATGAATATAATCAAGTGTTGCCTTTGTGTTGTGCAACCTGCTGAGAATTTATACATGCAATTTCCCAAACACACAATGTTCACAAAAGTCCAGATTCTTGACCTTATATCCCCAAGAAAACTCTTTGAAGAAAGAACTCAGATACCCTTTCACCCATGTGACCAAGTCTCATGTGCCATGGTGAAGTCTCATTGAGATCGGTGAATCAGCCGAGGATGCAACAAAGAAGAAGGTGCAGATCTGATGAGATCCTTGTAATATATACAAGGTTCCCTCTTGATGCCTTTTGAGGACTACAATCGAATCTTTGAAGACATTCAAATTGCCCACCTTCACCCTTGAAATTGAACCCTTGTCATCCAAAGAGACTAAGAGATACCAAATTCTTGGTCATCTCGTGGAACATGTCTTACATCTCTCAGTGTACAAAACTTACCATCCTCTCTGTCCCTTAACTTTACTGAGCCAATTCCCACAACTTTGCAAACCTTGTCTTTGTTGGCCATATAGATTTGACCACCATCCATCTCCGCTTCATAAGTAGAAAACCACTCCCTGTTTGGACAAATATGGTAGGATGCTCCAGAATCAAGTATCCACACATCATTGTGGTGTGTAGAATCCCGCAACTAGAAACAGATCCTCATCGATTGCTCAAGAGCCAAAGGCTGTGTGTAATTGCCTTCCCGCTGCTTTCTTCTTCCTTGGACAATTGGACTTCCAATGTCCCCGCCTCCTTCTGATGAATTACAGACATCATAGACTTAGGACCTTTGGACCCCGACTTCTTTTTCTTCTTCTCGCCCATATCCTTTTCCACTATTGTCGCTAGCTACTAGCCCAATGAGCCTAACTATCTGTTCCAAAGACAGCTTGTGTCTAAGCTCCTGGCATGTAAGGCGGACCTCACATCCTCCAAAGCCTCTTGTATCCTTCCCAACTATGAACGATCGCACAAAGTTTTCATATGATGCCGGTAATGACACCAACAGGATTAGGGCTGATCTTCATCTTCAATTTTAACATCAATATTCCTTAAATCAAGCAATATTGTGTTCATTTGTCCAGATGTTTCCTCGGTGGACTTCCTTCATGCATCTTCAAACCGAACAACCTCTGTTTCAACAACAACTTGTTGGTCGCTGACTTGGTCATATCTGAGCTTTCAAGCTTCTTCCACAACTTTGTCTGCGGTGTCTTCCTCAAAGAAACCTCGGTGATAACATCATCGATAAGCACAACATGATGGTTGAATGTGCTTTCTCTTCCGGATGGCATAATCTGCTTTGCACTGTATTTGGTTTGTCGGATAAAGGATTCCACAAACCCCGCTGTTTCAACAATTGCACGATCTTGATTTGCCACAGACCAAAACCTGTTCCTTCCTCGTAAATTTATCGATTTTTACGTTTCATGCCGACATCTTTTCTTGCTAAAGATCACAACTTTATCACGAGATCCTAGCACCTTGTCAAGGCCTTGGTGAAGACGAAGTTGATCGCATGCTGATTGTTTTCCCGGAACTGCTCTCGATACCACTTGTTATAAACGGATGGAGATAACTTCGGATGCAAGAAAGCGTAAAGCGTAAAGCAATCAAACATAAACAATCAAAGGAGAAAGCAGAAACAAGAAGAACATGATTTAACGTGGAAAACCCCACAAGTAGAGAGGTAAAAAACCACGGGCGTAAAAGAGATATTTTATTATGCATCGAATTTTACTGATTTCAACACACTCGGATAATGAGACAACAATCAGTATTTATAAGCACAAATCCCTAAACCCTAGCCGCAAGGAATCTTTGTCTCGATGCACCATAAATACCCCTACACGTGTCCTCCTTTTAATGACATCAGATAATTGTCACATAATGTAATTAGCAGATGTGGGACCCGTTGTATTCAAGTACTCAGCAGATGTCACCTCGCCGATAGTCACCCTCTTTGAAGCCTCGTGAGACTCCACCCTCTTGATGCACGCAATTGAATACACTTCTCACCGCCCATCACACACCGAGTCTTCAGATTGGTTCCACCCAGATGCAGAGTTTAAGTCACCTTACTGACAAAACTAAATATTTAAAAAATTTAAATATACCCTAAGATAATACCACAAATACCCCGGTGGGTCGTTGAAAATGCTTCGAGGCCTTATTGGATTTTTTTTTTCCCCCTTCTGTATTTGTCTTGGGCGGCTAGGAAGATCATTAGTCAATATATATACGTAAAGAAAAAGCTCACCTACATGTCCTTTTTGCCAAACTTAATAATTATTTTGACTTCTTGAACCTTTATACAGTACAACAAAAGAAAAGGTCCAAAAGGAATCCTGCACAAATTGATAGGTCAGGTATCCGGTGCATGCATGTTGCGAAATTAGTTGTGACTTGATTTATTTAGTATTTTAGTCTTGCTTTTACTCGTTGCAATTTTACTCTAATAACTTGAATGTAATTTTTCAATTTCAATGATTCAGTAGCGATTTTAGCCATGGGAAGGCTGCCGTAGGAGGTATTATTTGCAATGATAATGGCACCATGACACTAGATGTTTGGAAGGAAACCATGACACTTTAGAAAGGGAAGCTTTAGCGATCTATCATACGATTGTCCTTGCAACCACATCAGGATTTAAGAAGGTGATCTTTGAAGGTGATTCACTCCTGACTCATAAGAGGCTCACCACACCATGGAAGATTTGTCAGCTGGTAGTATTACTTATGATTGCCACACTTAGCTTCCTTTCTTTTCTTTTGTTTCATTTTGCTTTGCTAATTAGGAGAGAGAGAGAGAGAGAGAGATTCCCCTGCTCACTTCCTAGCAAAAGTTGGTTTGGAATTAGTTGGGTGTGTAGACCGGTGTTATATCCCCCCTCCCATGTGATTCCTGTTATACCCAAAATATTATAATACGAAAGTAAAAAATAAAAAACAGAAAAGATGAAGAACAATTTTATTATATTCTGATCGACACAAAGAGGCAGGAAAACAGAAAGAAAAACAACAAGGACATGTAACCGGACGAAGCTAATCTCATCCTTAAGACAATTATGCTCCGCAAGACTCCACGGTTTAGCACTTGTCTCTCACAGATAACCCATTACACTGCTTGAGGTGAGGTACTTGAATTTCACGAACTCAACGAACTCTTGGTGCTTCAGAATCTCTTCAACAAAAAACAAACTACCTTACTATATGAGATGGAAAAAGTATTATTTGGAAAAACTTATGTTGTGACATTTCCACCAAAGAGGGTTTATATAGGTGGAAAAAATAACTCTCACTCCTAAGGCCACTAACCCTCAATAATGGTCACTACTAGCATTTATGACCACTAACCCACTAAGTCATTAATGGACAATTTCTCCAACAATCCCCCACAAAATGGACATTAATGCAAATGCAGACCCTGAAGAGATTCTGACAGAAAATATTGCATCAGGAGAGGTAGCTTCTGGCTTTGAACTTGCCTTAGTGAAATACTATCGGATCTACTCGGCTAATCAGTGAACTATGTCTTGAACCGTTCAACCTTTAATGTAAAACCAAACAATAATACTCACACAATATTTCCCTTAACACGTATTGGTTCTCATGGTTGTGCTCATTTTGGCCATGAAACACCCTGGTTTCAGAAAGTGCGTTAGAGATTTCAAGCCACTGAATTCTCACAGAAGCGGCCCCACTTCACACTTACATATGTGACCTCTTATCAAGAGTATTCTGCCATACCCTACTCGAATTTAATCAAGCTATAGGAATCATTAAAAGTTTTCCCTTATCCTTACACATCTTACAGATAACACTTTTATTCATAGAATGGGTAAGTGTTCAATGAACCTTCATAACTTAGTTGTCCCTTTGAACCATGATCTTAGGATCTCCAGTCAACATGGTGGGGTTACGATTACAAAGTTTCTCTCGTAATTGGCTTCAGTCCCATTCCGTATGTCAATTTTGACATTTGATCTCTAGGTAAACCTTTTGTTAGCGGATCCGCAAGATTGTCCTTCGATTTAACAAAATCGACGGAAATCACGCCGTTAGAGATCGCTTGTTTAATGGTATTATGTCTACGATTTAATATGTCTTGACTTACCATTGTACATACTATTTTGTGCCCGGCTTATAGCCGACTGACTATCGCTATGTATGCTTATAGGAGCAATAGGCTTAGTCCAGCATGGAATATCCTCGAGGAAATTACGAAGCCATTCTGCTTCTTCACCTGCCTTGTCCAATGCAATGAACTCAGCTTCCATAGTGGAACGAGCAATGCAAGTTTGCTTTGTGGATTTCCATGACACAACAGCACCACCAATAGTGAATACATATCCTTTTGTGGACTTTGATTCTTTCGAGTCGAGATATCCAATTTGCATCACAAGTGTCCTTCTAATATCTTTGGATATCTCGTGTACCGTAATCCAAGATTCATTGTGAATTTTAAGTACCTCAAGATTACTCTATTCAATGCTTTCCAATGATCTCTCACTGGATTACTTGTAAATCTGCTTTCGCTTTATTTACAAAGACATGCTAAGTCCGGTCTAGTACAATTGGTTATGTACATCGACAACCTATGATTTGTGAATATTTTAATCGAGACACGTGTTCTCCTTTATTTTTGACTAAGTGCATAGTCAAGTCAATAGGAGTTTTTATCGGACTTTCATTAAATATGTTAAATCTTTTTAGAACAGACTCAACATAATGAGACTGTGACAATGCAAGTCCATCCGACATTCTAGAGATTTTAATCCCCAAAATTACATCTGCAACTCCCATATCCTTCATATCGAAGTTTCTTGTTAACATCTTCTTAGTATTTATGATTATATCATTCGTACTACCCAAGATTAACATGTCATCAACATATAGACATACTATCACAAAGGAATTAGAATTGTTATTGACATAAACACATTTATCGCACTTGTTAATTTTAAACCCATTTGATAACATCGTTTGATCAAATTTTTGGTGCCATTGTTTTGGCGCTTGCTTAAGCCCATACAATGACTTAACGAGTCGACATACTTTGTGTTCTTGACCTGGAACCACATAACCTCGGGTTGTTCCATATAGATTTCTTCTTCCAATTCACCATTTAAGAAAGCGATCTTTACATCCATTTGATGTATTTCTAGATTATTTACGCGCAAAGAATTGCGATAAGAACTCAGATCGACGTGATCCGAGTAACCGTGAATAAATATCGAAGAAGTCAAGACCTTCTTTTGGCGATAACCTTTAGCTACCGATCTGGCCTTATATTTATCGATCGATCCATCGACCTTGAATTTTTCTTAAAAATCCACTTACAACCGAGAGGTTTATGTCACAGTGGGATATTTACTAATTCCCAAGTATGATTTTGCATAATGGAATCGATTTTACTATTGACTGCTTCTTTCCAGAACGGCGCTTCTGGATTTGACATAGCCTGGTCATATGTACTTGGTTCGTTTTCTACCATATAGGTGAAAAAATCAGGACCGAAAGACGTTGAAGTCCTTGCCCGTTTACTCCTACGAGGTTCTGGACCCTCAGTTTCTGGAGTAGTATCACTTGTTGGTTCATGTGGCCGTTTATTTAAGCTTGTGTTTTCTTGACTTCTTTCTTTACATGGAAATACATCCTCAAAAAATACAGAATTTCTTGATTCCATGATTGTATTCACGTGAACATCCGGATTGTCAGATTTATGCACTAGAAATCTATGTGCACTACTGTTATTTGCATAACCGATAAATATACAATCTATCGTTTTAGGCCCAATTTTGAATTGTTTAGGTTTAGGCACTTCGACCTTTGCTAAACACCCCCACACTTTCAAGTATTTGTAGCTAGGCTTGTAGCCTTTCCATAACTCGTAGGGTGTTTTATCCATTTTTTTAGACAAAACTCTATTAAGAATGACATTGGCGGAAAGTATCGCTTCCCCCCACAAGTTCTGAGGTAAACCCGAACTTATCAACATAGCATTCATCATCTCCTTAAGAGTACGATTTTGCGTTCAGCAATACCGTTTGATTGAGGTGCATAAGGTGCAGTCGTTTGATGGATAATACCAGAGTCTGAACATAATTCATTAAACGGTGCATCATATTCACCACCTCTATCACTACGAACCTTCTTGATTCGTTTGCTAAGTTGATTCTCGACCTCATTCTTATAGTTTTTAAAAGCCTCAAGTGTCTCATCTTTGCTACTTAGCAAATAGACATAACAGTATCTTGTACAATCATCGATAAAAGTTACAAAGTATTTTTTACCGCCTCTCGTTTGTACAAATTTTAAATCACACAAGTCTGTATGAATTAAATCTAACGGTTCGGTGTTTCTTTCCACGGAAGGAAAAGGTGCCTTAGTCATTTTAGCTTCGACACATATATGGCATTTTTCATTATTATTAAATTTTAAATTAGGTAATAAATCTAAGTTCATCATCCGTCGAATTGATTTATTATTTACGTGTCCCAATCTATTGTGCCATAAGCAAGAAGTCTCAATCAAGTAAGCGGAAGAGGATGCAATTTTATTAGCCTCATTGGGCACAACATTCTTTGGCATAATTGCCATTACATTAAGCTTAAACATACCCTCGGTGGAATAACCCCTACCGAGAAACACACCATTCTTGGTCAAAATGACCTTATCAGAACCAAAATTCAAATTGAAACCAACCTTGTTCAATTTGTCACGAAAATAGATTCCTACGAATCTCGGGAACATGCAAAGACATCATTCGAGTCGCCTTCTTTTTCCTGAAGTCATCTTCGTAATCACCGCCCCCGATCCAAAGAATTGGAGAAGTTGATGAATTCCCCATCCACAGTTTGTCCCATGTGCCAGCCTTGTAAGTTGAAAACACAACCCCGACAGCACAAACATGTCTTGTGGCTCCAGTGTCCACAAACCATTGCCTTGGATTCCCCACAAAGTTACATTCTGACACCACAAATGCAGAACATTTCCTCATCACCATCGGGCCACCGGATGTGCCCTGGGTGAATTGGCTTTTTGAACGGCACTCAGCAAAGACACGGTGCCCAAACTTTCCACAATTGTTACTGATTGCCATTGAACTTGTACACGATCTGTGGTTTCTTGTAAGATTCCGCATTTTTCTTGGAAGATTGACCAGATTTCTTCCTTTTTCGATTCTTTACCTCAAAGAACATGAGCTTTGGCCCGTCCAACTCGCACAAGATTTTCTTTCGAGCCCTTATTGTCCTCCTCTATATGGAGTCGGACAATCGAGATCCTCTATTGACATTTGCTTTCGCTTGTGTTTGAGATAACTCTTATACTCCTCCAAGATTCGTGAAGTTTCTCAATCACACAGCTACTTGAAAATTCTCACTTATCATCATATCTTCTTCTAAAATTTCGGATATAATGATTTGTAATTCCTCAACTTGTTTAATAATGATTTTGGATTCGACCATCTTATAGTCCGTAAATTTACCCACTATAAATTTCTTAGCTTTGCATCTTGCTTTTATATTTTTTCTCTAATGCAAGCCATAATGTTTTTGCACTTTCATACATAGAATAAACACCATACTGCACTATTATCTACGCAGATTCAAAATATAATTTTTGCATAGAAAATCACTATGCTTCCAACTCTCTACACCAAAGAACACCTGTGCTCGGTGTTTTCGGGAGGCACAACCTGGTTTCTCTTCGGTGAGCATCCTTGCTAGTCCAAGTGTAGTGAGATAGAACAACATCTTCTGCTGCCAACGCTTGAAATTTAGGCCATTGAACTTTTCTGGTTTCTCTCCATGAGAAGTATGAGAAGTACCAGCAATGGTAACAACAGGTTGTGTCACAGTAGACACATTAGCATCCAAAAGTGGATTCAGACTTGTGGTTGATGTGGTTCCAATAGTAGTTGTCATAGACGCATCAGTGACTCCAGTCATTTCTGTTAAAAATTGAAACAGAAGATCAACAACACAACTGAGTCGTTTTTGCCAAAAACGAGAAAAAGCGTAGAAAATCATTTTTTGCGTAAAACGATAAAAAGGAAGATGGACCGATTTTTACCAAAACCAATACAAAAAAAACGGACCGGAACCAATACCAAAAAGGAAGATGGACCGGTTTTTTTAAAAAAAACCAATACCAAAAGAAAGGACCGTTTTACCGTAAACCGATACCAAAAGGAGAATGGACCGGTTTTTACAAAAAAACCAATACCAAAAGAAAGGACCGGTTTTACCGTAAACCGATACCAAAAAGGAGACATCGACCAACCGAGTATCACAGATGATACTCGTAACGAGCAACGTAAAAATAAAAAGTTCAAAGAAGTTAGATCAAATTTATTTTTCATTTCAAGAAAGATATACTTTTAGAGCAAATATGCTCAAAAGAATTGTCTTAAGATTGTTATACCCAAAGTATTACAATGCTAAAGTAAAAAATAAAGAACATAAAAGATGAAGAACAATTTTATTATATTCAGGTGATCACACAAACAGAAAGGAAAAGCAGAAAGAAAAACAACAAAGATATGTAACCGGGGACGAGCTAATCTCTATCCTTAAGACAATTATGCTCCGGCAAGAGATCTACGGTTTAGCACTTGTCTCCGGGATAACCCAATTACCTGCTCGAGGTGAGGTACTTGAACACGAACTCAACGAACTCTTGGTGCTTCAGAATCTCTTCAACAAAAAACAAACTACCTTACTATATGAGATGGAAAAAGTATTATTTGAAAAAACTTATGTTGTGACATTTCCACCAAAGATGGTTTATATAGGTGGAAAAAGTAACTCCCACTCCTAAGGCCACTAACCCTCAATAATGGCCACTACTAGCACTTATGACCACTAAGTGACCACAAACCCACTAAGTCATTAATGAACAATTTCTCCAACAATTCCTTCATGTTCCGCCGATTGCAATGAATAAATGTGTTACTCTTCAAATATTTTTTTGCCCTATTTAGTATTTTAGTCCTGCTTTTACTCGTTGCAATTTCAGTTTTGTTACTTGAACTTTTTTTTATTCGCAATTTCAATCCACCGGTGCTAGACGGGTGCCGGAGGAGTTTGAATTTAGGGAAAAATCAATATTGACGGGAATGAATCATTCTTTAAATTGGCCTAATTTAGATCGATATTATATCTAGTTTTTTCCAGGTTAAATGACTAATTAATTTTACAAATTTTGTGTCAAAATAGATTTTTTTCCCTATTTCCAAGTTAGACTGTCTTTTCACACTAAACATATTTTACACATGCCAAGGCGAGGGTGAGTTTCCTTTTGCATTTAACATGCATATCATTCTTACCCTAAATGAGTCAGGAATTGTATATTATTCAGACAATGTTACAGGCCAAGAACATTATGTTTTTCAAAACAATGTTTGGTCTGAATAAAGAGACATTGTTATGTATGCTTGAGAAACATTACGGACCACTTAACTGGCTGAATAATTACGTTTTCCGCTTCTATTTCAAGTCACAATATAACCATGGCGGTATGAACATTTCGAAAACGTTAGACCATTTTAGAGGCCGAACATGTAATGTTTTTCTGACCACGTGCGGGTCAGAATAAGCTAAATTGTTCTGACCACATTTGGGTAGATATAATATTATTTCAAATCAGAATATAACCAAGGCGCTATAAAAATTACGGAAATGTATCGGACCATTTTATTGGCCGAACATGTATTGTTTTCCTGACCACGTTCGGGTCAGAATAAACTAATTTGCTCTGACCATATATGGTAGGTATAATAATGTTTCACGTTCTGACCGAACTCCAGTCAGAGTATAGGCGCATAAATGAAAAAAATTTAAGGAGAAAATCGGAATTTAATTACTGTGCAATAATACAAATAGACGTGTGTGAAAAGACATTTTCTTTTAAAAAACACGTCAACAAAATCCGATCATAATTTTGCCACGTCAACTCCCTCTAAGAACAACCCCAGTAGGAGGCCTCAATTACTCCCTCCAAACACATCGTTTTCCGTTTTAGTTACACTTTTTCAACACCAAAAAAAAAAATCACTCTAATAAGCATCCTCCATACAATCAATAAACAACTTTTTCTTCTTCTTCTTATTATTATTATATTATTATTATGTGCAACTTACAAAGAAATTTGTGAAGTAAAAGGGGCCGCTTGACAACTTGCAACTTACATACCCCCACCAGCCACCTGATAATTCAAGAGAGGGATAGGGGATTTTCAATGTCGGGTGTGATATAAGAGACCACTGTGGCGTAAAGGCACCCTAAATGTATTTTTAGGGACTGGATCAAGGGCCCATTGGAGATGCCCTAACACCGGAAGACCCCCCAAAACAAATCAAGTAACTGGACTAAAATTACAGCTATATAAAAAACAGGACTAAAACGCCCAATATACAAAATTACAGGACTAATTTTGTAATATTACCTATCCTCCCCTGTATAAAAGAATCAAAGAAGTCATTAGAAAAAAACCCAGTAAATGTCTTTGAATCAAACTCTTTGCGACTCAATGGCACAATTTTCTTTCATTTTAGGAAACTATTTCCTGCTTTTAATATTTTTCTTACCTTTGCTGTATTTGATCTTCAAACAATTCAAAACATTTGCTGCATCAAAAACTATCCCACCACATCCCCCAGGGCCAACTCCATGGCCAATTTTAGGCAATATTCCTCATATTTTCGGCAAAATGCGTCACGTCGCTCTAGCGGATATTTCAAAAAATCATGGCCCTTTAATCATGATCCAACTAGGAACTCAAAAAATGGTTGTGGCTTCATCACCTTCAGCTGCAAAAGAAATCCTCAAAACTCATGATCGGGTTTTATCCACACGGTATGTTCCAAAGTCTGTACCTATTGATCAAGATGAACTGAACAACTCATCCATTGCCATGAGTGAGACATGTAGTGACAGATGGAAGTATCTAAGGACACTCTGTCGAGCCGAGCTTTTCTCGGTGAAAAGTTTAGATGCTCAATCATGCTTGAGGGAGAAAAAGATGTCAGAAATGATGGAGTATGTAAAAGACAGTAGAAATCATGTGGTGAATATTAAAGAATTGGTGTTTGTTAGTTTGGTGAATACGATGAGCAATATATTGTTTTCGAGTGATATTTTTGGATTCGATGAAAAAGATGAAGATGGTGGGATGAAAAGGGTATTTAGGAAACTGTTTGAGAGTTTTAGTGCTCTCAATATATCCGATTTATACCCGATATTGAATAAGTTCGATTTACAAGGTATAAGGAAGAATTCATTGAATGAGAGAAGAAAAATCGAGGGTTTTAACGAGTTTATCATAGAAGGAAGAAGAAAAGTAGGAGTTTCTTTGAGCCCAAATGACTTTCTTGATGTTCTTCTCTTAAACAAATTCACCAATACTCGGATTCAACAATTGTTTATTGTGAGTAAAATTTCCACTTTTGTTTCTCACTCTCTTTCCTTTTCGGGATCGATGTCTGAAAATGCGTGTCAACTTTATTCATTAATTGACGTTTTTTTCTCGTAATCAATCAACAGGAATTCCTTTCAGCTGGCACAGACGGCGTTGCTGCAACAGTAGAGTGGGCAATGACTGAGTTATTAAAGAATCCAGAATCCATGAAAAAAGTGATTCAAGAATTAGACACTGAAGTAGGTACAGACCAAGTAAAAGAGTCTCATCTAGTGAAACTCTCTTATCTTCAAGCATGTATTAAAGAAACGTTTCGGGTACACCCACCGGGACCATTGCTTCTACCTCGTCGAGTCCCTGAAACATGTCAAGTGATGAATTATACTATACCAAAAAATGCTCATGTTTACATCAATATTTGGGCAATGGGACGTGACCCATCGATTTGGGATGATCCGTCAAAGTTCAGACCAGAGAGATTCTTAAATAATGATGTGGATTATAAAGGGAATGATTTTGAACTAATCACCTTTGGAAGTGGACGGAGAATTTGCCTCGGTTTACCGATGGCCAGACGGCAAGTTCCTTTAATCCTTGCAACGTTGCTCCATTCATTTGATTGGTCTCTACCGAAAGGAAAGTGCTCTAATGAATTAGATATGACGGAGAAATTTGATATTAGCTTGCACAAAGAACAACCACTGCTGCTCATCCCCAAACCACGTAAATGAACAAAGATTTGTTCTTTACGTATTTGTATTACCTTTTTATTGCATTTCCATTCAAAATAGATTGTTTTCGCTATTTGCTGTGTAATAGTTGTTGTCTTGATATACACATAATAGGAATAATTTGATGAAAAAATTTGGAGATGGACAGTGGTACTTGTCATCTACTGGATGTAACAATATACTCATCATTTTCCATATATTTTTCACTTTTATATTTTTCATTGTCTGCTTATCAAGTCCTCAAGAAATTTGGACACAGACTCATGAGATTTAGAGAACAATTTCCTGTAAGGGAATCGTTGCTCATTAAAAATAACATCCCTAGAGACATACACTCTTCAAGAGGGATCAAGAAATAAGAAACCCTTCTGACAAGGACTTGGTCCTAAGAATACACACTTCTTAGTGTGGAATTAAAAAATTTGTTTTTGATAATGGTTTGAGATAGGGATAACAACTACACTGAAAAACCTTCAAAACAATTAGATCGTGGGCATGATTGTTGAGAGATTCAAAAGGTGATATATGATATGTATTCTAAGAAGAGGTGTAGGAAGTCTGTTTACAATGTTTATGGCATACTTAAAACTTTCTCATCAAAATTTTAAGGGCATAGATGCTTGAGCTAGGATGGTAAGACCAATTTCAATCACATGTCTATGTTTTCTTTCTACTTTTCCATTTTGTCCATGAGCATAGAAGCAGAAGTGTCTAAAGATTATCCCTTGATCCTTTAGATAAGACTCAAAAGACCTAAATTCACCACCCCAGTCCGATTGTAAACACTTAAAAGTAACTATTAAACTACTTTTCCGTCATAGTTTTAAACTGTAGGAATGTCTTAAAGGCATCTGACTTGATCACAAGAGGGTAAAAATACACACAAACCTAGTCTTATCATCTAGAAAACATGTATAATATTGATAACCATAGTAGAAGACACAGGGACAGGTCCTCAAAGATCATAATGAACAATTTCAAGCACATAAGAAGATTTAGTAATAGAATTAGTTTAAGGCATGTTGTTTGCCAAATTGACATGCTTCACAGAAATCAAGACTTTTATTGATAGATGCAGGACATACTTCAAGACTCTGAAGGAAGGATGTCCCAACCTTCTGTGTCATAAATTGGCAACCTTACTAGACTCAACAAGACTGACATCAGACTCAATAACTAAATTCATTACAGATGGACTTCAAAAGAGGATTTCAATTAGGTCTTTTGGAATGAAGAGAGATAGAAGACACACTTGGTCATTGCAACTTGTACCAGCCATCTTTAAGAGATCCTTCCAGCGGTGTTTTCCCTGAAATTTTGTCCTTCACCACACAAGTCATAATGGAATTCTATACACATGATCATCAATAGTAAGTTTTGAGACGCTCAACATATTCTTAAGAATATTAGGGACATGTGAAACATTATTAAGGTTTAGATGAGCATGCTTAGTAGAAATGAGAGATTGACCTATATGTTGACTAGGGTAGACTCACCATTTCCTACTATTATAGTGTTAGAATCTTCATATCCCTGGCTTAGATGCAGATTGTCAGATCAATTGTGTAGTGATTTGTGGCTCTACTATAAACATAGCAACTTGCATCACTTACACTCTCTGGTGAGGCAAAATAAGCAGCATGCTGATAGTTGTAATTGAAGTTCTGAATTGATTGAGGTCTTGGTGAGGTAGAATTGAACTTGGATACAGGGAAGTTTGAATCAAATCGATAATAGCAGTTCATGGAAACATTCCAACCATGTTACACACCTGACAGGTTGGTCTATTTCCATTTCCCTGCTATTCTCCTCTACCATTTCCTTGAATCCTCCACCTATGTTACTTTTCTTCTTCCTCTGTTGCCTCTAAATCCTCTTCCACTACTAATTTCACCAGTAAAAGGTATGAAATTAGGCCTGAAGTTTCCAGGTCTGTTAATAGACAAATTTTACAGAGGGGGTTGTCCGATCCAGCCCTTGAGTTGGATTTAATCTTCCAAGTAATCTTTCATGTGTCACCAATTGGGATCGCACCTCCTGCCAAGATAGACTTCCAATTCTTGAGGTAATGTTTACAATAACATATTCATAGTCCTTTTTAAACCCACCAAGGGTGGCTAAGACGAGTTCAGCTTTTGTAATGGGATAGCCAGCAACAGTAAGACCATCTAACTAGGATTTCATAAAGGCACGGTAATCAATCATAGATTTAGCTCATTTTTCAGTCTTGGTGAGAGCTTCTTTGTATTTCATGCAAGGTGGTGCATCCAACAAGCTCTACAAGAGCTTGTTTAGTCATAGAACTCATCAACTAACCCGTGAGTAGTTGATGTGTAGTGACCCAAGTGTTATATGTTGGATTCTGAGTCCCAACAAGAATGGAACAGGGGAGAGAAGAATGAAATCAAGATGGTGCAGGTTTGGTTTCTAAGAGAAATCTTTGAAGTCTATGACCTCTTACCACCGGAAGAATGATGGATTTCCATAGTTGATGATTGGAAGTGTCCAATTTCATTGTGCATGTCTGATTGAGTCTTTCACCAAGGAAGGTATTTGCAACGGGGACAATGATTATTGATGGAAGTGTTAATTTTGAGCTGAGGATAGATGGAATTGGAGGTAAATTTGTGAAAGTTTGAGGAATAGAGCCTAGAAGAGATGAAGTTCCAGCTGGATTTAAACCGGTACCAACAGAGAAGTCTCCAAAGGAGAAAGTTGTTGCAGAAGGTAATGGTGCCATGGTGTGTACCACAATGCCACCTCATCCCACAGTAATTGACACTAATGCATTTTGTCACTCGTTATGACACAATCCTTCACTTGTAGCATCACTCCAATATAAATAAAACAGAGGCTAAAAATCACAGTCCAAGTAATTCTAAAAAGACCATCTCAATAGTTATATAGCATAATAGCTTCAACAAGTCTTTATCCATTAATAGCTCTCAAGTAACACAAAGTTTTAAAGGATTTCAACATCCAATTAAAAGACAACTCATTTTCCAGGGGAAATTAGTTTTCAGATCACACATATTTATTTATATCTATATTCTAGCTCTACTACAAGCATGGCTTCATGCCTCAACCTTTGGCTTCCATCCTGCAATCACATATTCTTTCGCAGCCTTCGTTTTCTCAAACGACTCCCTAGCAAAAAGAGACTGCAAACATATGCGGTAAAAGAACCAAAGAGATTAGCATCGTTGATAGCTGGGCGTAGTAAACTAATAATGATATATCTACAGAATTCAATATTTTAAAAGTTACTTTCTTACGGAATTTGTATTTTACAGATAAAAACAGAGTATCTGATGCATTGTGTTGTTTTATAGACCTAAAGGGTTTGAATCTCTAAAATACATATGTGCAAACATTTAGAGTATCTACTACAACTGCTCACAACAATAAGAACATCTGAATCTTTAAAAGCAGAGTTATGAACAAAAACGCTGCGTTCACACTTCACACATTAACACAAACAATATAAATATTCCAAGCCAAGAATATGATTTTGATACCATCAGGTAAGTAAGAACAAAAAGAAATCACCTTGGTGTAGTTGTTCAGGCTTGCGAGGTTTTCAGGAACTTTCCAGCCCTTGAAATAATCAAGAGTAATCTCAAGGTGGTACAACTTAGGTGCCAAACTTAAATCAACGGCAGAGATCTTTTCTCCATTAACGTACGGTCCCTGATAAAGAACAGAGTTGTAATGATTTAAACAGTTATGAGAAATCCGAAAATTCGATCACATCTATAAGCAGTATAAAAGTTTACATGAGCTTTTAGATGCTCATCCAATGCTTTCAATTCCTCAAGCAAAGCCTGCTCAGAGCCATCATTGGGATCTTTGCTCTTCAAGAACTTTAAGAAAGTAGAGAAAAATTTGGATCCCCTGTATTTCCACAAAGTTGAAACAAGAAATCCAGTTAAATGCAACAAAAACAACAACAAATCTGTAGCTTGCTGTTACAAAGCAGCCCACATGCCGAAATTATCATCAAGAACAAAATGTACAAACACACAAGCATACATGAATGCTATAGAGATTAATATGAGTGCATGACAGATCATTAGCAAACACTAAATGGTACGAATTAACCAGCATAAGAAATAATACGAGTTTCATGAGGCGTTTAATAACACTCATACCAAATCATGTATCAAACAAGAGATACCAATATTCAAAAAAACTTCACCATATAAGGAACATTTATAATCAACAAATCCAAAGCCAATGCTAAGGCCCTATTTGATAACACCACTTATCACTTAATCTGAACGAATCAAGTGGTAGTTATATTTAGGCGAATTCGATAACAGGATTTCGGTAACCGCTTCAAACAATCACTTAAAAAAAACGGTTAAACCTTAACCGTGAGGGCCCCCTCGCCCCCGATCCCACAGGAATGCGAGGAGAGGTTAATCAGGTAACCTAGTGGCTTAGAGCAAGGGCTGCTTTTTTAGACCACTGCACTGAAGTGTTTGTCATTGTTAGTCAACCAGGCCATATCAAAGATATGTTAACACCCAACCCATTTTTCGGGGATCGAACCGCTGACCTCCAGCTTATGGTTCGAGCTGTCATTACAACACCCCGCTCCTCACCACTAGGCCATATCCAGGGGATCTCAAACAATCACTTATGTAGTATGTGAATCTGTTAAGTAATTGAAAGTTCAAAACTAAATCATAATCTAAAAGACAAATGAAGAGAAGCTTATGATCCTTTTCTATATGCATCCAGACTCCAACTAATTCACAGAATCATAGGAGAGCAAAGGAGATTTACACAGATGAGACTTCAGGAGGTGCAGACAGAGATGGCTCAGGAAATTTCTCTTCGAGAATCCCAACGATTACATCAGAATCAGGTATCCATTTATCATCAATTTTGATCACAGGCACCTTCCCCTCTGGATTTACTTCCAATAACCTAAAAAAAAACCAAAAACACAAACAAAAAAGAATTGACAACAATTTCAAGAGCTCATTACGAAATTAAACTAGCTATCAAGGATCAGTTAAAAACAACAAGCAGAAAAATTCACCATTGAGGCTTGTTATCAGTATCGATCAGATGAGTCTTGTACGGAACCTTCTTTTCTTCCAGAGTCAAAAGTACCCTTTGGCAAAATGGACCTAAAGGAGGAAAACCAATCGATCAGCTTTAAAACAAATTAGTAATGGCTAATAAAAGTCGCAAATCTTCATATGATTAGACTGGAAGAAAAGTCACTAAATAAAGAAAAAGAAACAGTAAAATCGAATAGTTGATATATCAAAACAAGAAATTACAGTCTCCAGGGATTTCAGGGGCGCCGGTGGCGGCTTTGATAGCTACTTCAACGGGCGGAGCCATTCGCAGAAGGTTGGAATTCAAGGTTTCTGTAATGGAAGTTATGGAGAGATCTTTTTAGACTGGAATGTTTGCTCTTAAAATTCTAGAATTTGTTTTATAAAAAAATAAAAACGAAAACATAAAAACATTCTAGAACTTGTCCTGGATGCGGTGCAACTGTGTTGCAAGGAAAGGCCGCATACGTTAAAGAAGTGAATCTGGTCGTGCAACGTGTCTACTTTATTTCTTGATGATGATAGTGGACACTGAGACATTAATTGGTAATTCTGATGTAGGGAGTTTATATTACTTTCTACCGTCAGATTTGCGTCGTGATAAAAACAAAATAGTTTTGTTTTTATATAAACATGACGTACATATGACGGTCGAGTTTAATAGAGACTCCTTACCTACAAATTTTCTCAGTCCAATAAAACCGGGCAAGGGCCTATAGTTTACCTCACATGTAGGACAAAAAAAAATGTAATAGCATGTTTGTTAGGCGAGAATAGAATAGAATGAAATGAAATGTTTTTTCATTTCATTCTAATATTTATATATGATTATGAGATAAAATAATAGAAGGGAATTTTATTCTAATGAAAGAAAAATGTTTCATTTTCATTACTTTGAAAAATAGATGGAATGCGATAAAATAAAATAAAAATTGACAAAATAATTGAGTGATGGGATAAGAGTGAGTAGGTGGTAGGGTAAGGTAGGGTAGCGTAAGTCGGGTGGGGCAGGGGGTAGGGTATGATAGGGTAAGGTAGGATAAAGGTGGGAAAAAGTATGGTAGGGTTAGGTAGGTAAGTGAAAATGTAGGTTTGTGTGTTAGGGTAAGGTAAGGCGGGGTAGGTAGGGTAGGCGGTTAAAGTAAGGTAAGGTGGGGTAAAAGCTCCGTAAAATCTCCCTTGATTCATGTTGGGATCCTCAGAAGGTCCAATCATGAATAGGGTCATTGACGTAGTCCGTTCGCACATTCATGTAAAAGCGGAACCAAGCCGGTATAATCCGGCCCACCTCGCATCATTATGTTACATATCATTGGTTAGGCCAAAGGGCATCAATACTCAAAGCCTTCAATTCTCCTTCATAGGACGACCGGAAGCACCGGGGGCCGACCAGCTCGCCCCTCAACTCGAAGCCCGTATAATAAGGCAGTCAAGTCGCAGGTTACAGGAAGAACCCTCAGAGGCCGAGATACAAGCCGGCTAGAACGTGCTCGACTCAGCCTTCACAGATTATGTACTCTTGTATTTCATTTCTGCATTGTAACCGACTATGTAAGCCTTATAAATAGCAGCATCATCTCTCTTTCAGAGAGGTGGATAATTGAAAACGCAGCCAAGCTCTTCTAATTTATCGAAAAACACTCTCTCCCATACATGCATATTGTTCTTGCTAATATTCATAAGCATTACTTGAACATTAAGCAACCAAACACTCAAACACTAAGCCAGATATCCACCAAACTACCAAGAAACCGCTACCCTAATATCTTCGAACGTATCAGATTGGCTCTATTACCGGGAAACGATTACGCCAAAGCATTCTTTTCCTGTTATATCCGAGATTTGCAGCTTCTATTCTTCGGCTCCGGCCGTCTGAGTTTGTCATTTTCCGGGTTTCCGCCTGAATCCTCATCGGAATCATCATCTAGTGCATGCAAAATTCTCAGGTCGATGAGATCTTCGTCTAAGATCCCCAGTATCAAAACAAGGTCTTCATCCAGCTTCAGATCTTCAAGGTCTACTAAAAACCTCCACATCTCCAACAGACATTAACGCACTATAGTCATTTCTGCTCAAAACATAAAAGGTCTTTATCACCGACGTTAATATGTCAACAACCAGATCTTCGGGAGCTATGTTGTACGACGGCCTAACTCCAACTGCCAATAGGACTAGAAAATGTACATCAAGCTCCTAACGGTACGGCCCTAGGTCATGACGTCACCGCCATGACCCGAAAGTCATCACACTCCCACCCGTGAGGTGAAGCTTCCCATCAATATGATGTGAGGACCTACCACGACAATATAGCGAGAACTAAAGAGTCTCTAGGTCAACTTGCGGCGGCTGCAAGTGCAGACAAGGGAAAGGACGCGGCTAGAGCTTTCAAGCCAACCCGGTATCTCCCCTTGAGAAAATATAGGCTTATGACCGACTTAACGTAAGGGCATTGCGCGCTCATGCCGCCTATGCCGAAAGAATCCATCAGACCAAGCAAGATCTGATTCTCTTCGGAGAGCCAAGTCTCCAATCAGCGAATTCGTTCCTCGGGCAGGATAGTCTACGATCATCAAGCACGCTGCCCCAAAAATAGTATATTCCTCTCACCATCTCGAAAGGGAAGGGGGTGTCTAATCATCTACGGATCGATCCCATGGAAAGAGACCGATCCAGGATCTTCTAGGTGCTAAGTCGGGTAAGAGGGACGAGGGTCCACAGCAAGAGAAAAGTGACGAGGTCAATTCATCTCGTCGGAATGTAATGTCTAAGCTGGGTGATCGCTGCGAGGATCATAAGGCCGAATCCGAGAGGTCCAGGACGGAGGGTAATTACCAACACTAAAAACCACACCCGCTTGAGGATCAGTTCGCAAGACTTCAGAAGCAAGTCCAGGACTTCTAAAATATTAAGGTCAGGAAAGAGGATAAACAGGCATGAGGAACCAGCATTATCGACGAGCGGGTTCTGAAAGTAGCACCTAAAGGGCTCCACTACCCTTAGTTTCAAACTTACTCAGGGGTGACCTGCCCATATGACTGGCTCACAACCTTTCAGTGCAGGGTCTCCCTGGTAACCACAAATCAATTAGCATGGCGCATCACTTTTATGGGTGCGATGCAAGATAGAGCAACTTCATGGGTTCGAAGCCTGCAAACAGGGTTGACCCTATCTTGGGATGATCTTCACGCTAAATTCATCGCCGAGTTCAAAATGGTGGGTGATGATGGTTAAAATAGTCTATCCTACGGCATCAATATTCTATCCATTATGAGCTAAAAATAGTTGTTTCGATCAATAAAACTGAACCATTTACGTTGAATATCATATGTCGGGTTCGTGAGTCGAGAAATCTGCACTTAGCGTTTATTTTCCCTGTTTCGATATTATTTCGTGCGTTATTTGATGAATTTCAGGATACGGAATATTGGGCTGAGCATGATGGACGAATCTGGAGTGGACTAGATGAAAGGAATGGGCCTAGGGTATTCTAGAAGCATCCGAGTTAAGTCGGTTGAAGAAAAAAGACAAAAATGCCCTCGGTAACCCGAGGGGCGGTGCCGACTTACCGAGGTCCGAATCTTTCGAAACACGTTTTCACGGATGAGGGTAGAACTAGATGTTCTAAGTCGGTTTAGATAGCTATAAATAAGAGGCTTAGCCTCGTAACTCAATGTACTCAAATTATTCAAGGAAATTATGCAATAAAAGTTCATTGTTCTTTATTTTATTTTATTTTATGAGTTCTGGTCGGAGAGACGACGGAGTCGCTGCCTAGGGAGAGATCCGAAGGGGATCTACGCTCATCTTCGAGGGTATGATTTATTTTGTCTTTTCCAAGATGTAGATCGATCGTTGTTTAATTCGATTAGTGTGTTTTGATTGCTTATTTAGTTTAATTATATAGTAGTTAGTTTATTTTATCCCATGTTTTATAGATCTGATTCGTTGGGGAAGAAATCATGAAATAGTAGTTGCGTTCTTCAGATATGCGATGGTCTATAGCGCTAGATCAGAATACCTAGTAAATTATTAATTCATGATAATCGGCGCCAGCTACGTTGATCGGTAGATTTAATTTACATGTTAGTAGCCTGATCAACTATTTGCATGTTATCGTAAATTAACATGAAGGACCGCAAGTGAAGTGTTAATTAGGACATTATCTAGATGGACCCTAGGAACGTGCTGGTCAGTGTCGACAGCTGTCTAGGCGGGTTTGCGGTATGAGGTAACACTCAATATCGGTAGCTCTTGTTCTTTATGCGTATGGGCTATTACGGACCAATTAAGGAGGGTAGCTTGCGTATAGATTGTCTACTGCCATTGTCGGAGTAGATAGGGTTAGGAGTTGTACCCGTAACTAAACAATGAATAAATTCACCAATGGGGAGGACTGTTGCATGTGTGGGGGAAAATAACTAATTACTCATAATTGAACTAATACATTAGAAACTCTAGTTGCTTAGTTGAACTTGCATATTCTTGCTAGTTCGAGGCACCAATACTACTGTCTATATATTTAGTTGGTCATAGACCGTTATTGTGACCACTCAATCTTGATAATTGGATGTTCTTACGAGTCTCTGTAGGATTCGACCTTGACTCGCTAGTACTCTGCTACGATAGACCTAGTCCTATTGCTAGTAAGTGCTTTGCACGCGATCAAGATTTTTGGCGCCCGTTGCCGGGACTCGTGTCAAGAATACCTTTTATTTAAGATTGAGTTTCTTTGTATATATTTGAGTCTGTTTAATCGAGTATGTTTTATAGTCTGTTAATACTAGAGTCATATAGAGTCAGTCCTGTTAAAATCTGAAAAAAGATACAAACGGTTTACCGAGGGTTACCTCCGATAAACCGAGGGTCCTGATTTTCCAGATTTCATTTCTGTTAATTCAAGATCTCGGTCGGTGAGTCGAGTGTCAGATTTTTGAGTCTCACAGCGAGTGTAACGACCAAGCGAGGCAAGTTACTAACCTTTTATTTTCTTTTTGTGACTTGTAGTACGCTACACGTAGTTCAGTAGCCAAACTCGAGAGATTCATACCTAAGATTGAAAAGTTTGCTAGAAAAAAGAGAAAGGAAACTCGAGAGAGATCTGTTAGGCTGGCGGACGACGTGGTTTCGAACGAAGGAGATCACAGCGAGAGAGAGGAAGATATAGAAACCAACATGGCACGCAGTAACGGACGAGAATGTAGCAGGAGTTGTGGTACAAGCAGATAGGAGAACTATACAGAGTTATGCAATGCCAACGATTGAGCAATTCATGCCAGTAATTGTTCAGCCTGAGGATGCACCTGAGGTATTTCACCCTAAACCGAATGTTATACAAATGGTGACTAACTACACTACCTTTCACGGAGTAATGAATGAAGATCATAGTGTACACGTCACCAACTTTTTGGAAATAGTTAGCACGGTTAAGCCAGCAGGAGTGCCAGAGGATAATATCAAGTTGAAATTATTTCCATTCACTCTGAAAGACAAAGCGGAAATATGGTTATTGTCTCTAGCATCGGGATAGATCCAAACTTGGACCGATCTGTTGCAGAAATTTATGAATAAGTACTGCTCACCTGGGAAGTCATTACAGATGAGACAAGAAATCATGAACTTCAAGCAGAAAACGCACTGAAACATTTGAAGAAACTTGGGAAAGATTCAAGGAAGCACAGAGGAGATGCCCTCATCATGACATCACTTTGCCCGTATGAATGCATAGTTTTTATCACGGATTACGGCCAAGTGAACAAATGAGAGTTGATGCATCAAGCAACGGATGTTTTGCGATGCTATCACCTGAAGAAGCTGAAGAAAATTTGGAGCAAATTGCACTTACAAGTCAATGGGGAACACATCAAGTTGAAACTGCCAAAGTAGCTGAAGGTGTATTTAGAGACGATACTTCTCAAAAAATCTTATACCAGCTAATGGCAATGAATGAGAAGATAGATGACATGCAAGATCACATAGCTAAGATTGAAAAAGTTCAAGATATAGAGGCAACCAACACTGAGGACGTGAAATATATAGGGAGGCAAGGAAATCCTTATGGGGGCGGATATCACCCAGGTTCTCACGACCACCCTGGTTTTAAACTGAGCGACCCTAATGGGGGTTTTCGACAAAGCGATGTAAACGGTGGAGAGAGACCGAGACAAACTGGTGGATTCATGCCTCAATTCAACAAGTCCGGTGGTTGGGAAGCAGCCATGGATAAAATAAGCTCAATTATGACTGACATGGTCAATCAACTTACGAAATCCATGACTGAGCTGAATACAAACTTCACCACATATTATCAGAAAAATGATACCAGACTGACCAATCAAGAGGAATTAGTGCAGAATTTGTAGCACCAAGTGGGGCATATTGCAGAACAAGTGTCAGCCCGTCCTCCGGGAGGATTGCCAAGTAATACTGAGAAGAATCTGAAGGACGTGAATTCAATCATGACTAGAAGCGGAAAAGAACTACATGGACCAGTTATGCCAACTATCCAGGTAGAATCGAGAGGCGATCGACAATGTAACGCGCAGCAGAATCTGGAGAAAGAGAGGAGCCGGTAACCCGAGATACTTCTCCGGTATACCGGGAGTTTGTAAATGAATCAAAAAAGCAGGTAGAGCAGCAGCAGTTAACAGGTAAGTCATCACGAACTATGACTTTTAATCCTGCTACTTTACCCTATCCCCCTAGGAAATATAAGCCGAATAATGATGATGCGCGTTATAAAAAGTTTATAGAGATGTTTAAAAAGCTGTAAGTAAATATACCTTTGGTAGAAGCTCTGACCGGAATGCCAGAGTATGCAAAATTCTTGAAAGAAGCCATCTCTACCAAGAGGAAATTGTTAGACCTTGAAACCATTTGCCTGAACGAGGAATGCTCGGCAGTTTTGCAACACAAACAGCCTCCTAAGTGTAAAGATCTTGGGAGCTTCCTCATACCATGCACAATTGGAGGAGTATGCCTGAACAAAGCATTATGTGATCTTGGAGCCAGTGTCAATCTGATGCCACTCTCTATCATTCATAAGTTAGGCATGAAGGAGTTGAATGAAACATCTATAACCCTTTAATTAGCAGATAGGTCTATGAAGCAACCTTGTGGAGTGGTGGAGGATGTTTTGGTGAAAGTTGATAAGTTTGTATTCCCTGTAGACTTTGTGGTGCTAGACATGGAAGCTAATCACAATGTTCCATTGATCGTAGGAAGACCTTTCCTAGCTACGAGCAAAACATTGATAGATGTTCATAAAGGTGAGCTGATTCTAAGAGTGAATGAGGACAAAGTAGTATTCAATGTGCTGAATTCAATGAAGTATGCTAAGGATGAAGGAGAAGCATGCTACATGCTAGATGCCATAGACGAGCTTGTGATAGAATTATATCAGCAAGTGGCACTAGACCCTGAAGTAGCAGAGACTTTGCTCCTAAAGGATGAGAAAAGTTATGAGGAAACCTAACCTGGGTGTAGTGAAGGTCAAGTGCGAGAAATAGAGCCTATATCTTCTGTGGATTTAGGAGGAACCGTTCATAGACGTTCGTGGCACAAGTTCTTTGACTTGCAATTGACTGGTAAGTTGTTAAGATCATCATTAGAAGAGCCACCAAGGAACTTAACCTTGAAACCTTTGCCTTCTCACCTAAAGTACGTATACGTACAAGATGATACTCTCCCCCTTATAATTTCAGCGTCATTATCATCTTTAGAGGAGGAGAAACTTTTGAGAGTTCTGCAGAGAGAGCATAAGGGAGCGTTTGGGTGGACCATTGCAGATATTTGAGGAATAAGCCCATCGGTGTGCATGCGTAAGATCTCTGTGGACCCTGAAAAGAAAGAGGTAGCACAACCTCAAAGGAGGTTGACACCACAACTGAAGGATGTTGTTAAGGAAGAGATCATAAAGATGTTGGAGATGGGAATCATTTTCCCAAGTGCAGACAGTGAGTGGGTGAGCCCGATTCATGTGGTGCCCAAGAAAGGAGGATTCACTGTACTAATGAGTTTGATGAGTTAATCCCTGTGAGACTAATTACTAGACATCGAGTTTGCATAGACTTCAGGAAATTGAATGATGCAACTCGTAAAGATCATTTTCCCTACCATTCACTGATCAGATGTTAGAAAGATTAAGCGGTCATGCGTTTTATTGTTTCTTAGATAGATATTCTGGTTATTATTAGATCCATATTGCCCCCAAGGACCGCGAGAAAACAACATTCACATGTCCTTATGGAACATTTGCGTACAATCGCATACCCTTTGGGTTATGTAATGCACCAGCAACATTCTAAAGGTGCATGATGTCATTATTTGCGGACATGGTGGAAGATTTTCTGGAGATTTTTATGGATGATTTCTCTGTATTTGGAGATAGCTTTGATAAATGCTTGGACAATTTGAGTAAAGTGTTAAAGAGATATGAAGAAACCAACCTTGTACTTAACTGGGAAAAATGCCATTTCATGGTTACAGATGGAATAGTGTTGGGACATAGGATTTCAAAGAAAGGAATGAAAGTTGATAGAGCAAAGATAGAGGTGATAGAGAAGTTACCCCCTCCAACAAACTTGAAAACGTTGCGAGCTTTTCTTGGTCACATGAGAATTCTATAGGAGGTTTATCAAGAACTTCTCTAAAGTTTCTAGACCTTTGACGGAATTAATTGCAAAAGATGTACTTTTGTATTCGGAGAAGAGTGCAAGAAAGCATTCAACACATTGAAGCGAATGCTTATAATCGCCCCACCTCGTAGCACCAGATTGGAATAAACCTTGAGCTTATGTGTGATGCAAGCGACACGGCGCATTGGAGCAAATTCTAGGACAAAAGGAGGATAAAATCTTTAAGCCTATCTATTACGCCACCATACCCTTAATAAAGGCTCGGAGGAATTATGCGACTACAGAGAAGGAACTCTTAGCTGTCATAATTGCATTTGACAAGTTTCGACCTTATCTGATAGGATCGAAAGTCACCGTATTTACTGACCATGTGGCTTTGAAATACCTTCTAACCAAACAAGACTCCAAGCCGAGATTATTGAGATGGATTCTACTCTTACAAGAGTTTGATGTGGAAATTAAAGATAAGAAAGGATCTGAGAACCAGGTGGCTGATCACCTGTCAAGATTAACTTTGCTAGAAGAAGAGCAACCGACTGAGATCAAGGAAAGCTTTCCTGATGAACAATTGTTTGCCGTCTCAGTGGTCGCTAGAGTTGAGTCGCAGACCCGATACCCTACATCAAGAGTGGGCAAGGTATACCCTTGGTTTGCTAACATTGTCAATTATTTAGCGGTGAAGGTACCTACCACCGTAATTCACGAGTGCGAGATAAGAAGAAGTTCTTCACATACCTAAAGAATTATCATTGGGACGATCCCTACCTATGCAAATTGTGACTGATGCCATTCTTAGGAGATCGCCCATGATGATGAGATTCCAAGTATTTTACACATGTGTCATGCTAGAGAAGTTTGGAGGTCACTATAGGCGGACAAGACACAGCAGCGAAGGTACTGCAGTTGTGGATTCTATTGGCCAACAATTCATAAATATGCTTACGAGTTTACAAGAGCCTGTCATTCCTGTCAAATGACTGGTAACATTTCTAAGCGGAACGAGATGCCACTGCAAAGTATCTTGGAAGTGGATGTCTGAGGAATTGATTTTGTGGGACCATTCACATTGTCAGAATCAAATCGTTACATCCTGGTAGGAGTCGATTATGTTTCCAAATGGGTGGAAGCAGTGGCTTCACCTACTAATGATGCCAGGGTCGTTCTGAGATTTCTTAAGAAAAACATTTTGATGAGGTTTGGTGTGCCAAGAGCCATAATTAATGACGGAGGGAGTCATTTCTGTAATAGGTTGCTTGAGAAGTTGATGATGAGATATGGGGTTAGACATAAGATTGCAGCAGCATATCACCCCCAGACGAGTGGATAGGTAGAAGTCACGAACAGAGAGATGAAGAGAATCTTGGAGAAAACTGAATCCCACGAGGAAAGATTGGTCTTTGAAATTAGATGACGCTCTGTGGGCGTACAGAACAGCGTATAGAACCAAAATTAGGATGTCACCATATATGATAGTGTTTGGAAAAGCATGTCATTTACCGGTAGAACTCGAGCACCGAGAACCTTTGTGGGCTACGAGGTTTCTAAACATGGATGAGGATTCACCGGTGAAAAGAGAATGCTAGAGTTGAATAGATTGGTAGAGTTTAGACTTCAAGCGTATGAGAATGCAAGGATTTACAAGGAAAGAACGAAACGCTTGCACGATAGGAAGATTATGAACCGCACATTTCAAGTGGGAGATAAAGTGCTGGTGTACAATTCGCGTCTTCGTCTTTTTCCTGGGAAATTGAAGTCTAGATGGTATGGACCACATGTAGTCACGAACGTCTTCAATTCAGGTGCATGTGAAGTAAGAAATGAACGCTCTGGGCAAACTTTCACAGTTAACGGCCACAGGCTGAAACATTACCTAGAGCACAATTATAACCCTGAATTGGAAGTCTTTGCGTTAGAGGAGCCAGAATATGAATGAAGGAGCCCTATTAGTACAATCGAGCCGACGACTATAAACTCAGAACTATTTCTAAACCCTTATTTATTGCTTTTGTTTACTATATTTTGAGTCAATAAAGTAGCATGACAATCACAAGGTTTTTTTTTCATCACATATATCTTCCGTCATCTGACTAGAGATATATGTGGTTTTTTCCTTCACGATTCTCATGTGATAACCTCGTAAAAGTTTTCGCGTCTTGCTTAGGCCAATGACAGAATAAAATGGCTAAAACTGTTTTTGCGCATTCCTCTGGTATGCACAATTACCGCCACCTTATTTTACTGTTGCCCTTCTCATGTTACTCACAGTTTTTGGAAGAATTTTGGAAAGCAGGTATAAACTTGGAAGAGGAATAACGTAGGAGCTAATGATTCTGCTCCCGGATTCGTTTTGACTCAGCCGACATTTCCAGAGCTAAGTACTTTTTCTTCTCTTTATTATTAGTCATTGGGGACAATGTCTATAATAAGTGGGTGGTAAGGCGTCTTAGCTGGGTAGTCGAAAAAAGGGAATATTTTTGAAAATTTAACACTGTTTTTAGCTTGCTATTTGCACGTTTTCGAGTAAGAAATCCGTAGAAAAGGAGCCCAAGTTCAATTTGAAGTGAGCTATAGCATATTCAATTTAGTATGGAAGAACGAGCATATGTTATGTTGCGTGAAGTAGTAACTTATTAATTATTATTCTATCCTTGCAATCAATATTTGAGCACATAATCTGAGTGAGAAGTGTTTAAGATTAGATGATAAGTTGTTTTAATCGGGAATCATTATTTGTCTGTCTATATAATTTAACAACTTGTTGTAAGACAAGGAAAGCAAATTGGATGACGAAAGGCAACCGGGACAAAAGGACTTGTGAGAGAGAGAGAGAAAAAAGTGAGGAAATCTGCCAGAAAAAATATATAGGAAAAAAAAAGAAAGAAAAGAAAAATTGGAAGAAAAAAAATTCAATAAAGGCAGTGAGGGAAGCGAACTCGTGTAAAAAGGGCACAACCCTCGCATAAAAAGAAACAAACGAGGACTTAAGAGCGATGCTCAGTCCCCGAGTCCGCCCGAACCAATATCGGTACCATGTTGTGTAACCAAGTCTGAAGGCAAGATGAGCGAGTGTATGTACAAGCAAGTTAAGATTGTGGGGTTAATACAACTTGATTCTCTTCACGAACACACTATCACAACCTGATTCATCACACGACACATTGATGCATGATAAGTAGTGATTAATGGGAGCTTATGGATTGTGGCTTGATGTATGTTTTCGCGGAAATCTTTATTGAATATGTGGTAGTTGATGGAGATTGTTCTTGGAGGTACATTCGCGCTTGATACTCGTCATGGACGAGCATAAGGCTAGTGGGGATAGTTGATGACGGTTAAAATAGTCTATCCTACAAAGATCAATATTCTATCCATTATGAGCTAAAAATAGTTGTTTCGACCAATAAAAGTGAACCATTTAGGTTGAATATCATATGTCGGGTTCATGAGTCGAGAAATCTGCACTTAGCGTTTATTTTCCCTGTTTTGATATTATTTCGTGCGTTATTTGATGATTTTCAGGATACAGAATATTGGGCTGAGCATGATGGACGAATCTGGAGTGGACTGGACGAAAGGAATGAGTCTAGGGTATTCTAGAAGCATCCGAGTTAAGTCGGTTGAAGAAAAAGGACAAAAATGCCCTCGGTAACCCGAGGGGCGGTGGCGACTTACCGAGGGTCCAGAATCTTCCGAAACGCGTTTTCTTGGACGAGGGTAGAACTAGATGTTCTAAGTCGGTTTAGATAGCTATAAAAGAGGAGGCCTCGAACTCAATGTACTCAAATTATTCAAGGAAATTATGCAATAAAAGTTTATTGTTCTTTATTTTATTTTATTTTTGAGTTCTGGTCGGAGAGACGACGGAGTCGCCGCTTAGGGAGAGATCCGAAGCAGATCTACGCTCGTCTTCGAGGGTATGATTTTCTGTCTTTTCCAAGATGTAGATCTATCGTTGTTCTATTCGATTAGTATGTTTTGATTGCTTATTTTGTTTAATAATGTAGTAGTTAGTTTATTTTACCCTATGTGTTATAGATCCGATTAAATCGGTGAAGAAATCATGAAATAGTAGTTGCGTTCTTGGATCTGCGATGGTCTATATCGCTAGATCTCGAATACCTAGTAAATTGTTAATTCATGATAATCGTCACAACTACCTTGATCGATAGATTTAATTTACATGTTAGTAGCTCTGATCAACTATTTGCATGTTATCGTAAATTAACATGAAGGACCGCAAGTGAAGTGTTAATTAGGACATTATCTAGATGGACCCTAGGAACGTGCTGGTCAGTGTCGACAGCTGTCTAGGCGGGTTTGCGGTAAGAGGTAACACACAATATCGGCAGCTCTAGTTCTTTATGCGTATGGGCTATTACGGACCAATTAAGGAGGGTAGCTTGCATATAGATTGTCTACTGCCATTGTCGGAGTAGATAGGGTTAGGAGTTGTACCCGTAACTAAACAATGAATAAATTCACCAATGGGGAGGACTGTTGCATGTGTGGGGGAAAATAACTAATTACTCATAATTGAACTAATACATTAGAAACTCTAGTTGCTTAGTTGAACTTGCATATTCTTGCTAGTTTGAGGCACCAATACTACTGTCTATATATTTAGTTGGTCGTAGACCGTTATTGTGACCACTCAATCTTGATAATTGGACGTTCTTAAGAGTCTCTGTGGGATTCGACCTTAACTCGCCAAGATGCTGCGCCACGATAGACCTAGTCCTATTGCTAGTAAGTGCTTTGCACGTGATCGGACAACCAAATAAAACACGGACCGATCTGTTTGAGATTCGACGAGGAGAAACCGAGTCATTTTGTGGCTATTATGAGCGTTTCAACAAAGTCTATAAGTTGACTAGAAGTCCGACCGACAAAGATGGTTATTACCACTTTGAGAGTGGGTTAGCAAAGGCTATCTCAAATCCAACTTCGCCCTTCACCCCCAGAGTGCTTACAGAAATGCTCAAAGAAAGCTTGAAAATACTGAGGGCATCTAAGCCTCTTCTCACCATTATCTAGCAAAGGGAAGCAAAGGTTGAATCTCACCCAACCAAAAGAGCACAACAGAACCGGGACTTCAAAAATCACGAGAAGTTTGCAGAGGAGCATTACACACCTCTTAATGCTCCCTCATTTGAAATAATGCATGAAGTGAGAGGCGAGCTCCCGAGCCTCGCCTCATGTCACAAGCCTCGCGTGGTGACCGATCACGCAACAAAATACTGCAAGTACCATCGAGATCACGGTCACACCACCGAGGATTGCAAACCACTCTGAGAAAAAGATCTAGAGGTTGATATTCTACAAATCTCTAAACCACTTTAAGTGAGATGAGGACAACGCAAACAAAGACAATCCTCACTCACCGATTTGGGTGGGAGATTCATGTCATAACCGAAACCAAGAAACCCAGCAGCGCGTCAAGCTCAATAGTCAAATCAACTCTTTAAATCAAGTTCTTGAGAAACCGGTTATTATGTGTGGGATCGAACGACCTCTCGCATTCACCCATAGCGATTTGGCAGATCTCCGGATCATTTGGACATGCCCATCATCGTGTCGGTAGTTATTGATGATGCCTATGTGTTTCGAATCTTGATAGATACCGGGGCTGTAGAGACATCTTATACTACGATTGCTTTCAGAAGCTCGCTACATCGATTCGCGTGATGCGTCGCGACAATGGCACCTCGAAGGGTTTACTAACGATAAGGTTCAAGCCAATGGGGCCATCGACTTGGACGTGCAAATAGGCGACTATGAAACATTCAAAACCGGGAGAATAACTTTTTTCGTAGTCGAAATGCAGTCAAACTACAACATGATCTTAGGCATCCCGGCCCTCAGGAAGTTCCAAATGGCCGCATCTGTCCCACATCAGATGGCAAAATTCCACATCGGAAATCGGTTTGGGATCGCAATCAGCCAACCTCAAAGGTTGTTGGCACATATCCGAAATGGCCAGAGGGCTTGCATGGAATAAATCAATTCTCCTGGCCAGTTTTGTTTTTATATACACATGGCGTACATTTGACGGTCGAGTCTATAGAGACTCTCTTCCTAAGAATTTTCACTGAATCCGGGCAAGGGTCCATAGTTTACCTCACATGTACGACAAAAAAATGTAATGACATGTTTGTTAGGCGAGAATAGAATTGAATGAAATGAAATGTTTATTTTCATTTTATTCCAATATTTATTTATGATTATGAGGTAATACAATAGAATGGAATTTTATTCCAATGGAATGAAAAATGTTTCATTTTCATTACTTCCAAAAATAGATGGAATGCGATGAAATAAAATGAAAATCGATAAAAATACGTGGGTGATGGGATAAGAGTGGGTGGGAGTTAAGGGTGAATTTATACGATTTATATTGATATATTTTATGATAAATTCCCTCATATTTGTATAGTTTGCATAAGAAACGAGTGTTTAGTCGAATTATTGAGCAAATGATATTTTAAACGAGTTATTCGCAAAATAGGTTAATTTTGGTGTTTTAATTATGATTTTAGGATTATTGGATGATATTACAGTTTGCGATGTTTTTAATGTGTTATAGGTACATGTTTGATGCTCAAATGATGATCAAAAAGAGATAAGAGTCGAATTACATTGATGATAAAAGAGATAATGATGAATTTGGATAGAAGAGAAAAGATAAAGATGGAGAAATCAAAATTTGATCCAGAAGCTTGAACTGGCGTCTTGAATCAAGGACGAGCGTCCATGCTGATATTGTTGATTCAGAGTGTTGATGGATTTGCAGGACGAGCGTCCAATTTTGTGAAGGACGGGCGTCGATGAAGACTCGGCCCGACTCAAGTTTTGTTGAAGACCGGACGAAGCGTCCAGATAGCTTGGACGGGCGGCCTTCACCGCCTCAAAGACACGGCCGACTTTATTTTCTATGAATACGGCGCTATTTTCAACCCTAGGATATATCATTACACAATACTCAAAACCCTAAACCTAGAGGCGGCTTTAGGCTGCGTTTTACTCCTTTATTCAGTTTTTATGCAAGTAAATTCTAGATTAAATTAGGTAGTTCTATGTTAGTTTATTCAAAGCAATTTCAAGTTTCCAGAGGATGTTTAGAGGCTAGGCCTTCATCAAACGAGCATTGTGAAGCCTATCCAACACATTTTGATTCCGTTTCTTCGATTATATTGTGAGTTTTTATCTAAAGTTGTTTCCTTTATCATGTTTTATATTGTTCATTGCAACTATATCGAAAGATGTGCATGTTTGATTGTTTTATGTTGATGAAAGTCATATAAACGTTAGATCATCGTGATAAGGAATAGATGTTTAATCTATATAACGAGAGTTAATAGGTTAGATTTCTAGGTTACAAACGTTAAAGTTTACACCTTTAATTAGTAAAGTCGTTAATCTTTAAATCGAAAGATATAGATTAATAAGTGAGCTATCTAAGAAATTAGGGTTCATGTTTTAGACAAGGTGAAATCACAACTTGGTTAGAAAACACAATATAATCGAGATAGGAGTTGATACTTGTTAGGATAGGTGGATCAATTGCTCGTTTGTTCGTTATAATTTGAATTTAATCCCTTAAAACTTGAGTTGTTTAGTTTAGTTAAATCTTCTTATTGCATCTTAGGTTTAGTTGTAGTTTAAATTGTTCTTAACCCGTATCTTCCACGGCTTTAGATTCATTCTTATGTCCAGTTTACATTCGTGTTATTTTTACTTTCGACCTCGTTTAGTTTTATTTGTTGTTTAGGTTAGTAATCGTGACACCCTTAGATTAGTTAGAATAAAAACTAGAGTTAACAACCTCCGATTCCCCGTAAGATCGACCCGGTATTAATCGCTATACTACGATCCCTACACTTGGGAATACCAGATTTATAAATTTATTACTTGTTTGTTTTGTTAGATAAAATCCGTGATGAGTGGGTGGTAGGGTAAGGTAGGGTAGCGTAAGTAGGTGGGGGTAAGGTATGGTAGAGTAAGGTAGGATAGAGGTGGGAAAAAGTATGGTAGGGTTAGGTAGGTGAGTGAAAATATAGGTTTGTGTTAGGGTAAGGTAGGGCATGGTACGTAGGGTAGGGTAGGGTGGTGGTGGAGTAGGGTAGGTGGTTAAAGTAAGGTAAGGTAGGCTAAGAGCTCCGTAAAATCTCCCTCAGATTCATGTTGGGATCCTCCGAAGGTCCAATGATGAATATGGTCCTTGGCCTAATCCGTTCGCACCTTCATAAGCCGAACCAAGCCAGGTATAATCCAGCCCGCCTCGCATTATTACGATACATATCATTGGTAATGCCAAAGGGCATCAATACTCAAAGCCTTCAACTCTCCTTCATAGGACAACCAGAACCACCAAAGGCTGACCAGCTCGCCCCTCAACACAAATAACAAGGCAGTCAAGTCGCAAGTTACAGAAAGAACCCTCAAAGGCCAATATACAAGGCAACTCATAGAACGAGCTCGACTCACATCTTCACAAATTATGTACTCTTGTATTTCATTCCTGCCTTGTAGCCGACTATGTAAGCCTGATGAATAGCGGCACCCTCTCTCTTCCAGAGGGATGTATAATTGAAAACACAACCAAGCTCTGTCAATTTGTCGACAAACACTCTCTCTCATACATGCATATTGTTCTTGCTAACATCCATAACCATTACTTGAACATTAAGCAACCAAGCACTCAAACACTAAGTCAAATATCCACCAAGCTACCAAGAAATCGCTACCCTGGTATTTCTGAACATATCAACTACCTTGCCCTACTCATCACTCAATGAATCTTTTATAAAATTTGTTTCACTCTATTCTTTCACATTTCATACGCAGTAATAGAACGGATTTATTCCATTCCATTCCATTTCTATTATTTTACTTCATTCCATTCCATTATTGCGTAACAAACATGCCATAAGGGTATATGGGGGAAATTTGGAAATCAAGCCATGTCATGCCTGACAATTGTATTAGATGTTGCTTTTTGAAATATTCGTTTTTAGGTAAACTGTCGATATTATCTACCGGAAATAATTTTCTAAATCCACTAAAGTATGAAACTAGTCAATTCTCCACGAGCTAGATGTTTAAGGCAATTCACCTTAAACTCAATCCTCCGTCCATAACACTTATAACCTGAGCTTTATGGTTACATGATGAACCTGCATAGATTTTCTTGTAGTGTCATTTATATCTAGCAATTAAGAAAATAAAAAATTAATAAGAAAATATTACTCTTATTTCTTTAAATAACATATTATTGCTTTTTCGGGCACCATGCCTACAGCTTGTTTCATATTCTCAAGTATAACCATTACTATATGCAAACACTTACATTACTCAACCTTACCGTCAAATCATCTGGTTTGAGCGCGGAGGGTTTTCTGAAGAAAGAACTCGGGACCCCCGACGCCTTGTTCATTTCACTGGTGCATGCAGTCATTGAACACTTTGTAGAAGATTACTAGGCAACTTGGACAACCAAATATCATCATACAGAGCTCTCGATTACCCGATCATCCACTCAATTACAACCTAGACGATTTCAGGTATTGCCACCCAACAATTACCTAACAATCTCATCTATTCGGTAGGCTCCACAATAAAATAGTTTTTATAAAATTATACGGTTATTAAAATTACCCTAATATAACAATAATATTATGATCCAAGTAAAATGATACAGTGTTACCTCGAACCTTCTATTTGGATATCCGGCTAAGCCGGCCAATCAATTCATCACAATTTAAAACAAGACGGCTTATTTTAATTCAAACTTGGTGACGAGTTTAAGATAATTTAGCTTGATCAATTTCTTGTACTTCAGATAAGGTGGCTTATTTTTAATAGATTTTATAATCTTATTATTATAATTATATAACTTGATCAGGTCATATATGAAACATATATGAGAATGATTGTTGGTTTATTCAGGGTCGGAGGGTTTTTCCGGAGAAATAACCTTCGGACCCCGGACGTCTTGTTCGTTTTACAGGTGCATGCAGGCCGTTGATTACTTTTCAAAATATTGCTCGGTAGCTTGGGCAACCAGACATCATCATCAAGATATCCGATTACCCGATTGTGAACTGATCAATTACAACCCGAACGATTTCAGGCATCGCCACACAACAATTACCTAACAATCACATCTTTTTGGTAGGCTCTACAATAAAATAATTTTTATAAAATTATACGGTTTGTTGAGAATATTCTACAAGATCAAGAAATATCTTCGTAATCAATTTGTAATGATTTTGTAATCTCAGCATTTATTACATTCTCATTGTACTCATAATATAATTACTAAACAAAAATGGAAATTACTTTCCTTCAAATATTGTTATGGAATATTCTCAACACGGTTATTACAATTACTTTAATATAACGATAATATTACGGACCAAGCAAAATGATACAATGATACCCCTAACCTTCTAACTGGATTTCCGGCTAAGCCGGCCAATCAATTCATCGCAATTGAAAACAAGACGGCTTACTTTGATTCAAACTTGGTGACGAGTTTAATATAATTTAGCTTGATTAATTTCTTTCACTTCGTAATGCGGCTTATTTTTAATCGATTTTATAATCATATTTTTATAATTATATAACTTGATCAAGTCATATATGAAACATTTATGAGAATGATTGTTGGTTTATTCAGGGGTTGGAGGGTTTTTCCGGAGAAATAACCTTCGGACCCCGGACGTATAATTCGTTTTACAGGTGCATGCAAACCGTTGATCACTTTTCAAAATATTACTCGCGCTTGGACAACCGAGATATCATCATCGGATATCCGATTACCCGATTGTCAAGTGATAAATTACAATCGGATGATTTCATGCGCCGCCACACAACAATTACCTAACAATCTCATCTATTTGATAGGCTCCATAATAAAATAGTTTTTATCCTATTATAAGGTTATTACAATTACTCTCATATAATATTACGGTCCATGCAAAATGATACAGTGATACCCCTAACCTCCTATCTGGATATCTGGCTAAGCCGGCCAATCAATTCATTGCAATTTAAATCAAGACGGCTTAGTTTGATTCAAACTTGGTGACGAGTTTAATATAATTTAGCTTGATCAATTTCTTATACTTTAGATAAGGCAGCATATTTTTAATCGATTTTATAATCATATTATTATAATTATATAACTTGATCAGGTCATATATGAAACATTTATGAGAATGATTGTTGGTTTATTAAGAGGTCGGAGGGTTTTTCAAGAGAAATAACATTCGGACCCCAGACGTCTTGTTCGTTTTACAGGTGCATGCAGGCCGTTGATCACTTTTCAAAAGATTACTCGGCAGCTTGGACAACCAGATATCATCATCAGGATATCCGATTACCCGATTGTCAACTGATCAATTACAACCCGGACGATTTCAGGCATCACCACACAACAATTAGTTAACAATCTCATCTATTTGGTAGGCTCCACAATAAAATTCATTTTATCATTTTTTCTGAAAAACGGATTTTATCAAACTAGATGGTAATTACAATTACTCTAATATGATTAACTATATTATTACGGGCCATGCAAACTGATACCCTGACCTTCTATCTAGATATCCGGCTAAGCCGGCCAATCAATTCATCGCAATTCAAAACTAGACGGATTATTTTGATTCAAAGCTTGATCAATTTCTCGTAACTCACGTAAGGCGGCTTAATTATGTTTATTCAATTTTACAATCATATTATTATAATGATCTAACTTGATCAGGTCATATATATATATGAAACATTTATGAGGATGATTGTTGGTTTATTCAGGGAACTTTTCTGAATTACGAAACATAAAATCTGAATATAATAAATAGTTAAATTTCTTAGGTACGTGCTGAAGTTCTCGTAAGAATATTTGTATCTAAATTCTAATGATAATCATTCTAATGTTTTTGTTTCTAGGCGTTAATAAACAAAATTTTTCCGTAGGTACGTTGGAGTTAATGGTAATAATATAACATCTGAAATTTTTTTCATTAAAATTCAGGCCTTCTAAATTTATTAAGTGGTTAAACATCTCTAATGTGTGTTATCATTCCCTCTCAAAAAGTTAATTATTATTTTTTGCCCCAAACAGGGTTCGAACACTGGTCTTCATGTCAGGTTATTATCTAACTGAACACTAGACCGATACAGCTTGTGCAAAGTTAATTATCATTTAATAAAATAAGAATAAGTGTTGAATACGATTAACAAACACACTCTTATTTGGCTCTGTAATCTTATGGTTTTTTTAGTTTGTCTCATACGAATATTTATCTTTTAGAATATATATTTGGAGCATTTATTACATTTTTATTTATCTTATTCTTAATTTATTATCAATCTTATAATTTTTCAATACTTTACAACTACAACATTTTTTTTTTATTTTAGGAAATACAACTAATATTAATAGTAGTCAAATAGTATTTTTGATTTCTGTCATTCAAATTTATGATATTTTTTACTTTTCTTAAACTTTGTAGAAAATCAAAATGTTTTATATAATAGGACAGATGGAGGAACCGTAACACCCTGATTTTTCGAGAAAGGGTAAAACAGTAATTGGGTATATCAACTATGACCTAATTATTATTTATAATATTTATTTAATAAAAAAGAAGTTAATTAAAAGGGGATTTAGTTATTTAATTAATGGATTTAATTAATAACAATTTAAGAAAAACAATCCTCATTAATCCTCACAACACACACGACGAAAAGTCTAATAAAAGTAGAGGAAGGGAATATTCAATCGTGCGGCTAATCCATCAGGATTTTGAGCAGACGGCTGTCTAGAAGAAATCGATCACTGGATGAAGACGGCCGTTTCCATACTATTCGTTTTCTAAACAATAAGTTTTCCCTTTTTAGCCCTAAATCTTGATTGGCTTTCGTTCCTGAGAAAAACATGAGCTTTGGTAGAAATAGATATTGTGCTAATCGTAGAACGCCGTTATTGAATCGTAGGTTGATCGTAGGAGTTGGGAATCGAAGGATTTTGCTTTTGCTTTCAATTTTCGCTTGGCATTGCTTTCGGAATTGCTAAGGTAAGGGGATGTTCTTCAATCGGTATTTTTCTTGTGTTGTTGATAGTTATTCGCGTGGTTTGTTGCTGTGCGTATTAATTATTATTCTGGGAATAGGTTGATCGGCCGGTTGCTCTTAAGTTGATGTTCAATATTATAGTATATTTTTTTGGAGTTGATGTTCATATAGATATTATGCCGGCTGCGATTTATTTTTAGGGGGAAGGGGCTAGAAGGACAAAAAAATCATAAATGGGTCTAGAAGGACGTTACTACATGTTATGTGATTAAAAAGGACAAATTCATAATAAATGGACAAAAATACCCTTTTACACATTAAACATGTAGTAACGCTAGATAAAGTGTAGTAACAACCAACAGCCCATAAAATGTCGTAACATCCAACGGAAAGTAGTAATAGCCAATAAACAAGTAGTAACAGCCTAAAAAATGTCGTAACAACCAAGAAACAAGTAGTAACAGCCCATAAAATGTCGTAACATCCAATAAAAAGTAGTAACAACCTAAAAAGAAGTAGTAACAGCCCGTAAAATGTAGTAACGGCCAATAAACAAGTAGTAACAACCCATAAAATAGATAAAGTACATCAAAAAATGTAGTAACGTTACAAAATTAATAGTTACAACCTTAAACCCTAAACTTTTTCAAAAAAAAAAATAACAAAAATAAACAGCCTGCTCCTCCAAAGTAGCGCCTTCTTGGCCGGAAATTGGACTTGGGCGGAGCAGTGGTTCAAGCCAAAATAGCAGCAGTTTACAGAATCCCTTCCGTTCCATCCTCAATCAAATCCTTAATTTGATTTTCGTTTTCCTTCTCTGATTCTTTCCTAAATCGAACCCCCGTTTCATCCTCGTGCCTAAAACTCTATTATGGAAAGATTGAGTTTTTAGCAACATGAACTCTTAATTCGTGAAGGTCTCATAGCAGTTCGAATTTGTGAGTTGATTTCGAATCGAAATCGTTGATTGCTGCAACCGAATTCCTTGGCTTCTAGAAGGTTTTTCAAATCGGATTTTGAAAAGATGTGCAACCGTTGTCAGCAAAATTTTTGGATGTTGCTGATTCTCCCTCTTTATCCAGTCCGTCCGTCCGTAGCAATCCATGTCCGTCCCCAAATCTTTTATAATCCTGGTGCGCCGCTGCTTCTGTCGGAATCATCTGCAATTATAGGTTTTTTGTTTTTGGGAAGGAGAAGAAGAAACTCGAACATGGCATAAGATATGTTGGATAATCATACGGAAAAATAACTGAGGGTATATCTGTCAAGTTGAATAAAATTTATCCTTATTAAATGAGTGTATCCTGCATCACTAATTAAGTTAAAAAGTTGTCCTTTTAACCAAAAACCTATTATTTTTATTCTTCCTATTAACGAATGCAGAGTCCAATATATATATATATATATATATATATATATATATATATATATATATATATATATATATATATATATATATATATATAGTATTTGCTTTGATTTCAAATTGCAGGTTGCCATACCCCTTTGCCTGTAGGCTTTCTTTTATAAAAAGAATTTATATATGTATACTATTCTAGAAAAAAATTAATATAGTCGATTTAATAGATATTATGTACGGTAAGTGATTTTATTTATATACTAAAAAAAAAGATACGCACAACAAAATACTATACATGTTTAATGGTTATAGTAAAAGTGTGGTATATATTACGGTAATATTATTTTATATTAATTTTGTGATTTTACGTGTATTACACGATATGATGTGGCTTGTATATTCTTATGGAACATTATATGTTAATTAACAATGTCTAACTACGATTTCTGGTAGCATTGACTTAGCACCACAACTGAGACCCTCTGTGGGGAGAAGGTGAGAGCACCGGAAGAAGTTGTTTAGGCCTTGTGGGACATTGACTCAATAGTCATTGATCATTTTACAACGTGCTGGGTAGTGTAATTAAAATGTCTAGGACTAGAAGTCCCTAGAAGCCTTTATGTGAATGAATCATGTGGTTAGACTTAAATCCGTAAATTACATATGTTTTGTGTCTAAAAGCTAAAACATCGTTATCATTGGTGAGACACGTCTATTCTTCTTAGCATGGGACTATTACACCCCTCTACTTGATCTGATGCCAATGGACGCGTGTAACTCCCACACGGGGACCTAAGCCCGTGCCCAAGAGGTGCTTCCCGTGTTGTGGTGCAGTTGTTCACCATGCGTAGTGTCCTTTGATATTGACGTAACAAACTTACTTGTGCAAGGATGTACTATGTGTTCTAGTAGAGGTAGAGTGTGATCTCAATTACAACCTATGTGGTAGCGACTATAGACTTTATTTTGATGTATGTTATATATATATTGTGTAACCGTTTCTTCTACCATTTACTAAGTACGTAAGTACTTACCCCTCTTCTCTTTTGTCCCCACCCCGAGAAGGTGGTGTTTTTGTAGGTCGTTTTCGAGGCCACTGAAGAGTCACCCGGAGATGATGCCAATGACGTCTACAGTTATTTACTTTCAGTATTTCAATTGGGGTATAGATCCTCTCATCCTTGTATTGATAGAAACTGATGAATTGAGTTTATGGTTACCAAGTTGTAATGGACATATTGTATTTAATGGTTAAAGATAGTCTTGATGATGTAATAGTTGCAGCATGTGTTACTTTCGATTGTTTACTAGTCGTTTCAGTTACCCGAGTCAGTCGTTTTGTCTTCCGCTTGTTCTCTGATGTCTTCTTACGTAAGGCTTATGTGTATAATTAGATTAAAATTTAATTATATGTGTGTCGGGCGTTCTTTTCCGGATAGGGACTCGGTATCCGGAACAGGGGCGTCACATGAACTTTTTTTTTATTTATTGAAAATGGTTGTTACTTAATTCAACATTTATTCTAGTTTAGCATTGCTTAATCCTTCTTCCGTCTCAAAATATAAAGTCCCGTTTCGTTTCGGACTGGACTGGATCCATTTGGATCCAACTTAATATTTTATTCACCCACTATCTTATTTACTATTATTTTAATATTTCTCTCACCAATCATTTCACAATCAACAAATAAAATAATATTAATCAATTCATTTTATTCATCACCTACACTATTCAACCATTACTTTATCAATATAATATTTCTCTCACCAATCATTTCACCAATCATTTCTTCATCAACACAAATTTTAATACAACATTTCAACCTTATAATCATTACTTTACATTATTTTATTTTATTTTCTCTCTCATGACTCAAATGGATCCAGTCCAGTCTGAAACCAAACGGGGCTTAAAGTGTTTTAGTTTTGTGCATGTAGATAAAAGAACTTAATACTCATCCGTTTCAAAATAAGTATCATTTTAGCCCTTCAATATTGTCATAGGCGCGCGGTAGAATTTTTTTTTCCTTCCTTTTTTTCGCACGGTAGCATTTGAAATACCTATTCTTTGATCAATATTTTCATAACGGGGTAGAATTTAAAATAGTGTGTTGATTTATTTCAAAAATAAAAAGTCCACAAGTTTATCCTCAAATATTACTAATTATTATTGGTGTACAAAATTGTACTTAATTAGTCTATCAACATCCCTTTTATTTTCTTTTCTTTCTTTCTTTATTATTATATTATTTTTTTTCTTTTATTTTACTTTTTTTTATTATCTCTTTTTTGACAAGTTGTCCACGAACATTTGAAATTGTGAATTACTATGCAAAAAGTCATTATACCAAAATGTTTTCTATCTTCTTTCCTTTTTAATATTTTTATTGTTGGTGTTTTTGCAAGGATCGAGTAGTGTAATAAGAATCTTTGGACGTCTATTTTTACCACTATATATAAATCATCTTCATACACAATAGATGCAATCACAAATAGCACTGCATGCAGTATAGATTTTAATATATAGAGATTGATTGAAAATGGCTATGTCTACTTATCTTATCCTCATCTTTTCCACGGTGATCGGTTAGTCTTGCTCTTCTTAGTGTATATTTTAATTAGGGTCCTTTATTTGCATGGTTGCACCACAGTAGCTAGCTCTACTAGATGCACCACCACAGTAGCATTAAGCGACTTTAATTGTGCAGTTGCAGCAGCACTAGTCATACAAGGAGAACCCACAGCCACAGGTACGTATACACACCCGCGCGCGCACGCGTGCCCATTAATGTTTTATTTTTTTCCGGAAATTCTAATGCCTAAACCTACATATGTATAGTCTGTGTAAAAGTGTGTTGTGTCATTTGTTATTAATTTCAATTAATGCTGGTAATTTGTTTATATATAATTGCAGTTGTTGCAGCTGAGGAAGAAGAATTAGGTGGTTTCACAACAGTAGTCCAGTTAAAACAAACTAGTAGCAATACCATGTCTGCTCAAACTCGTATCAGGCGGCGGCCTTTGAAGGCATTTACCGATTTTCCCGATCCTTGTTCTTTAACCACTGGTTGTGGGTTGGACGTTGAATGTCCAGATTTCGTGGATGGATCTCCTCAAGAAATCTACTGCTTGTGTAATCTACCACGCGGACCAGGCCGTCCTTTTACACAATCTACTTTAAGTTTATACACTTGCTATGATCCTTATCAGTTTCTACCAAACATCTCTGACTCCCCGGCCAGTACTTTTTCCAATTAATAATACTTGTATTTTTAACTATTCAAATCTTTCATATCAATCTAAAATGCTTACTGTAATCGATCTTAAGTAATTTATAGATCCAAATATTTCTTACTTTCAAAAATTCATTACTGTTTGTCATTAGAATTTTCTTTTCTTTTCTTTTTTTTTCTTTTTTAGTTATTTTATATGCGTGTGTGTGTTTGTGTGTGCCTGCATGCAGAGAGAAAGAGAACGGGAGATGGAATATGATTTTTTGCATTATGGATGTAAGGTTATACTTTGATATTGTATGTATGATAATAAAGATTTTGATTCAATTGATCAGGGATAGCTAAACAAAAATTAAAACAGGAGTTTAAGGCTACTCATCTTGACTTTGCTCGGATGGGACATATAATATAATTAGGCCTTAGCTTACCAATGTAATAGAAAAAAGGGGTGTATAATAGTTTAAGGCCGAGATACTACTCAGCTTGGCAATATAATAATGAGTAATGATACGGGTACAACGGTTGTGTCATAACGAATGACATAATAATGATATATACCGTTGATAATGTTAAATTTACATCATAATCAATTTGGACACATTATGATCAACGATACAGATTACCGTTGTGTTACTCGTTGTGGCACAACCGTTGTACTCGTATCATTACTCTATGATAATTAAGAAGAAACTAAGAACGCGCTTAACTCCCAATCTATAAATTAGAAGAGGCGCTGACACCCTGCTCAGCTTGGCATATAATAGAGAAACATAGGGTGAGGAAAATCTGGCTTGAGGTAGATCTTCACCATCATGCCTCCCTGTTTTCTATAATAAAGGTTTGGATGGCGTCTTCAATGAGTGTAGCAGAGTTCTACTCTAGTGTGGACGTTGGGTCCAAATATTCAACTGCAGAAAAGCTGATGCTACATCTTCCCTACTGATAATGTCGGAATTATCATGGTGGTGTTTGCGGTGTGTGATCAAACCTGCTCATGCAGGCCTCACCGATCGGCCTCTCGGACCAAACCTCTTACGCACGCAAGAATCCGAGCTGATACCAGCTCGGCTATCCTCCCCGACCTCCGTAGGTCGGCCAAAACACAGAAGGATTCGGCCAATTCAGCTCGTGCCATCTAAGTCGGCTAGAGTCAATCCTCAATCTATTTCCCACGAGCGTGATAATCAGATAAATATGGAAAGAATCCCTCATACTTAATACTCTGATTTTGACAGTCAAATATATCAATAGTTATCTCCTAAATTAAGGAGATTAAATCGTAGTTATCTTTTCCTTAAGGAACACGAAATCCAAGCCCAATATGGACAAGGCCCACGGCGCCTTAGGGCATAACTCTTCTCTATATAAACAAACTCTAAGGAACTACGAAGACTTGATTCCAATACACGCATTGGATATGTAGGTAGCTTGAGATACAGTTTCTCAAGTGCAGTCTAAACCACCACCAAAACACCCCCCCCCCTCTTTTTTTTATTGTTTTTGTTGTTCTTGGAGCTTTTGCAGGTTGTCATTAGGAGAACAGTCCTTGATTTATCATCGAAGATTTTCAGAATCTTCAGATAGCTAAATAAAAATTAAAACAGGAGTTTAAGGCTACTCATATTGGCTTTGCTCGGCTGGGACATATAATATAATGTGGCTAAGTATCTCCTTAGCTTACCAATATAATAGAAAAAAAGGGTATATAATAGTTTAAGGATGAGATCCTACATAGCTTGGCAATATAATAATGAGTAATGATACGGCCACAACGGTTGTGGTACAGCAAGTGACATAACAATGATATACACCGTTGATCATGTTAAATTTACATCATGATCAATTTGGACACATTATGATCAACGGTATAGATTACCGTTGTGTCACTCGTTGTGTCACAACCGATGTACTCGTATCATTACTCTATGATAATTAAGAAGAAACTAAGAACACACTTAACTCCCAATATACTAATTAGAAGAAGCGCTGATACCCTGCTCAGCTTGGCATATAATAGAGAAATATAGGATGAGGAAAATCTGGCTTGAGGTAGATCTTCACCATCATACCTCCCTGCTTTCTATAATAATGGTTTGGACGGCATCTTCGATGAGTGTAGCAGAGTCTGGTGTGGACGTTGGGTCCAAATATTCAACTGCAGAAAAGCTGATGCTACATCTTCCCTACAGATAATGTCGGAATTATTACGGTGGTGTTTGCGGTGTGTTTATGGGGGATATCTGGAAGTTTGTGGGTGTTTATGCCGGTGGTGCACGGCGGCGATGAAGAACAATGTGAAGATTATTTGAAGACTAAGAGTCGGCAAATTAGCAGAGTTCGGTTTGCTTTGTGTATTATTCCATGATAAATGATTTACATCGAGCCACTATATATAGGCGGATTGCTAATGACAATTAAGCTAAGTATGACAAGACATAATTAAGTACCATGTGACGCTAATTAAGCTAGACAATTTTACATAGCCGGCCGTGTTGGATGGACCCTCCGTGCTGCGCTTTGTATCTTTGTCATGTTAAATCCTGATTGCCTAGATAAGCGGGCTTGGTCCGAGCTGTTGGACTCATGAGATGGAAGGCGGACTGGCCGGCCCTGAATGCTTCGTTCCGCACTGAATGGTGGGTTGAAGGCTTTACGATCGCTGCATGTTGCTTGCTTGGTGACGTGGATTGCAAGGATCTCAAGCGGGCATGATCGTGCCCGGTCCGGTCCGTCTTATGATGATGCGGACTCAATGGGCCAAGGACCCTATCCATTATTGGTCCTACGTAAGGGCCCAAGGTGGATCTGTGAGTTTTTTTTACGAGTTTGGCGTATCAATGGACCACTTGTTTTGGACAAGGTCGGTGGCACTATGCCGCGGGCTTGTCAAAAATAATTCTCGACTCCGGTACTTTATGGGCTTCAAACTAAGAAATTAAATTTTTCTACTCGGGCCGCCTTGTTTCGGACAAGTTGAAAGGTGCTTCGCTGCGAGCTTGTCGGAAACAATTGTTGACCCTGCCACATGTTATCTTGGAATTAAAATTTTCATTCCGGGTCCCCTTGTTCGGACAAGCTTGGGGGCGCTTAAGCGTGAGCTTGTTGGAAACAAACAGCCGGATCTAACTTGTAAAGAGCGCGGATAAAATAATACATGTTTAATCGGTCTTTATTAGCCTCGCCCTGCCGTGTTCGACGAGCTGAGTACTTGCACAAATTAAATGCATGATTGTTATTGTTGCATCAACGAAAAACAAAAAGCAGTGAATTTTGTACAAAATCAGCGTAGCCGTTAATGTTGTTACAACGAAGAACGTGTGTTATCATAAGATAGCTCAACCCGCCACATACGGTAAGGTGAGCTCCAAAGATAAAAGAAAGCATGATCACTAAAGTCATAAGAGCAAGAGCGAAAAGCCATAACCCATGCCGACTCTACATATAGTACCTCTTTAAGTTGTCAGCATGCCAAGGCCGGTTATACTCGAGGTTGTCTTTGTTTTTCAGTACATAAGTCCTCTTTTTGATTATACTTGATACTTGGAGGGGACCTTCGTGGAGAACGAAGTCACCCACTGCAGATGAGTGGTTCCGGATTCGTTGGTCATGATGGCGCTTTGCGGCTTGCTTGCAGTTAATTAGCTGGCTATAAGATTTTAGCTGCTTTTCTTTTAATAAATCGAGTTTTCGTATGAGCATATTGGCGGCTTGGTCGAACTGCAAGACTCTCAGGCTTGGTAAAGCCATTTTGACCGGTACCATGGCTTCCGAACCATACGTTAAGGCAAAAGGGGTTTCCCCTGTCATTGTTTTGCATGAGGTTCGAATTTACCATCGGACACGGGGAGTTCATCGACCCACCTGCCCGTTTTTTCATCCAGGATTCTTTTGAGGGACCTGAGGACCTATTTATTCACACTTTATGCTTGACCATTTCCTTGAGGATAACATACTGAGGAGTGAGGACTGCCAATGCTTCACGTTGTGCTCAATGCAAAACTGAGTGAAGTCATCCCTGAACTGGGGCCATGATCAGAAACTATTGCTCTAGGGACTCCAAAGCGAGTCCATATTTGGTCAAGCAGGAAGTAAATTACATCTTTCGCTGCTATTTTCACTAAGTCCTTGGCTTTGATCCATTTGGTGAAGTAGTCAACGGCGATGATAACATATTGACAGTTAGATAGCTCCTTGGGGAACGGGTCAATGAGATCGATTCCTCACATATCAATAGGCCAGGCTGAGATGACGATACTCTGCTCGACTAAGGGCAGTCTTGGTATGTCGGCGAAGCGCTGGCACTTAGCGCATTCCTTTGTGAATCTCTAGGCGTCGCTAGCGAGCTCGTGCCAAAAATAACCAGCTAAGATGACCGTCAAGGCCAGTGTACGGCTTGCGGGATGGCCCCCACACCCACTCGCATAGCTCTGTCAAGATTCATTTTCATTCCTCAGGGTGGACACACCTTAGAAAAGGTTTTGTAAACGATTTTCAATATTATAGGCCGTTAACGTTGGTGTACCGTACTGACCTTTTGACCAAGGCTCAAACTTGTTTCGGATCGGCGGGCAGTGTTCCCACTTCAATGTAAGCTTTGATTTTATCAGTCCAACATGGTGTCGACGGCTCAATATCCATAATCTCAGTTCGATTGATGGCGGGCTCAGAGAGGTACTCGACCATAACTGATGGATCGCCGATCTCTCCTTCAGCTGACAATCTTGACAAGTAGTCAGCCCTCAAATTCTCTTTACGGCCGATTCTGATGAATTCACAATAGTTGAATCCCCTTCTTAACTTTCTAACGAGCACGAGGTATTGGCGTAAGATTTCACATTTAGCCTCATAGGAACCTGAGATCTGATAGACCACTAGCTCAGAGTCACAAAATACCTCAACATTTTCAACGTTCATGGCTTGTCCGAGCTCGAGGCCGGCGATGACGTCTTCATATTCTGCCTGATTGTTGGAGGTGGTGAAATTGAACTTAGAGCCTTTTCAATCTCTTCAGTGGTACCTGGTTTGACCAATATTATCCCACCTCCACAGCCATTTTGGTTAGCGGCCCCATCAACGTATAGCTGTCAGCAATGACTCGGCCGTTGCGGCGTGGACTTTGCTGGAGCACTGGGTTCGATGATGGGTTGCGAACTAGGCTGTTCTTCGCTGAAGCTCATTTCTGCAATGAAGTCGGCTAACGCTTGTGCTTTGATCGCTTTTATGGGTTGATAGCGAATATCGAACTCTGTCAACTCGATAACACTTATAACCTGAGCTTTATGGTTACATAACGAACCGGCAAGGATTTTCTTGCAGTGTCATTTATATCTATGCAATTAAGAAAATAAAAAAATAATAAGAAAATATTACTCTTATATAATATAAAAAAACACACTATTGCATTTTCAGGCATCATGCCTACAATTGTTTAATATTGTCAAGTATAACCATTACTTTATGCAAACACTTACATTACTCAACCTCACCGTCAAATCACTAGTTTGAACGTCGGAAGGTTTTCCTGGAGAAAGAACTCAGGACCCCTGACGCCTTGTTCATTTCACAGGTGCATGCAGGCCATTGAACATTTTTTAGAAGATTACTAAGAAACTTGGACAACAAAATATCATCATATGGAGATCCAATTACCCGATCGTCAACTCAGTTACAACCTAGACGATTTTAGGCATCGCCACACAACAATTACCTAACAATCTCATCTATTTGGTAGGCTCCACAATAAAATAATTTTTTTTTATCAAATTATACGGTCCATGCAAAATGGTACAGTGATACCCTTAACCTTCTATCTGGATATCCAGCTAAGCCGGCCAATCAATTCATCGCAATTTCAAACTAGACGGCTTATTTTGATTCAAATTTGGTGACGAGTTTAATATAATTTAGCTTGATCAATTTCATGTATTTCAGATAAGGCGGCTTATTTTTAATCGATTTAATAATCATATTATTATAATTATATAACTTGACCAGGTCATATATGAAATATTTAAGAGAATAATTGTTGGTTTTGTTGGAAAACAAACAACCTCAATACCACACGTATCACAAATACCCACAAAGTCTTCTCAATGACACGCAGCGGAATTAAACGAAGGAGCCCCAATGAAAATCAAATCACAAATAAAGCGTAACAAAAACACAAGAAAATCAACACCACAATTTTTAACGTGGAAAACCCCTATCGATGTGAAAGAGTAAAACCACGAGGACGAGGCCCACAAAAACTCCACTAAATATCAAAATATGATACAAAAGTGTTTCAAACACATCAACCAACTCAACTACATCAAAGCATCAACTAAGAATGCAAGATACAAGAGTTGTTAAAAAATATCAACGAAAATGCAGCAGAAACACAGCAGTCAGGTCGTCGCCTTCTTTCCGGAGATTGAACCATTGAAACAAAAATTCCACCGTTCAGATTGAAGAAGAAGGAGATAATAACAAGCCCTCCAAATTTCGTGCCGATCGTAGTCCGTTTAGATACCCGATCGTCGCTAGAAAGAGACTGCTGCAACACCAAAAATCCTGTGAATTTTTCCTCCTTTTGCCTCTATTTTTATTGTGAAGATTAGGGAAAAATTAACCTAATTTGTTCATTTAAATACTACTTGACATATTATTATTTTTCCAATTATTTAGTGGGTTTGGGCTACCCAAAGGAGTGATCCACCCAACAGGTTTATTCAGGGTCGGGGGGTTTTTCCGGAGAAATAACCTTCGGACCCCGGAAGTCTTGTTCATTTTACAGTTGCATGCAGGCGTTGATCAATTTTCAAAAGATTGCTTGGCAGCTTGGACAACTAGATATCATCATCAAAACTGAACTGTTGAAACGAAAATTCCACCTTTCAAATTGAAGAAGAAGGAGAGACGAACAAGCCCTCCAAATTTCGTGCCGATCGGAGTCCGTTAGACACCCGATCATCACGGGAAAGAGACTGCTGCAACACCAAAAATCCTGCAAATTTTTCCTCCTTTTGCCTCTAATTTTATTGTGAAGATTAGGGAAAAATTAACCTAATTTGTTCAATTAAATACTACTTGACATATTATTATTTTTCCAATTATTTAGTGGGCTTGGGCTCCACAAAAGAGTGATCCACCCAACGAATCTCCCCCTCACGACATTGTGGATGAATTCTTCATTCCCACAATAGAATGGCATATCTCAAATTTCTCCCTTGCCAACGCTTTTGTCAACATATCTGCACCATTGTCATCCGTGTGCACTTTTTCAAGTGCTAGCAACTTCAACTCCAACATATCCCGAATCCAATGATAACGAACATCAATATGCTTAGTCCTAGAATGAAATGTTGCATTCTTACCAAGATGAATAGCACTCTGGCTATCACAAAACAACACATACTGATCTTGCTTCAAACCAAGCTCCTGGAGAAACTTCTTCATCCACAACAACTCTTTACACGCTTCAGTTGCTGCAATATACTCAGCTTTAGTAGTTGAAAGTGCAACACATTTTTGCAACCTCGACTGCCATGACACAGCTCCCTCTGCAAATTTAACCAAATATCCTGTAGTAGACTTGTAAGAATCAACATCTCCAGCCATATCAGAATCAGTGAAACCAACCAACATGGGTTTTTCACCACCAAAAGTAAGGCATAAATCTGCAGTACCCCTGAGATATCTCATAATCCATTTCACAGCATTCCAATGCTCTCTACCAGGATTAGAAAGAAAACAACAGACCTTTGATTGAGCGTTTTTTCACCAAACAAATTTATAATACTCAAGACAACAGTGACTAAACAAGCTCTCTAACCGGCAGTGTACCGGGTCGATTGCTAGAATAGCTACAGGAGTCCGAGGTCGAACCCAAAGGAATTGTGCTTGCAAGTACCAAAGTGAACATAATGCTTAGTCTAGGTGATCAATCTTTTTATAGTGTTTGTTTACTACAACGACACTAAGTGATTCCCCTAACGAGTCTAAAGACAAAAAGAAAGAAAGGAGATTAAACTACTGAGTTTAATAGATAGTTAAAGAGACATAGCCGAACCATGATCAAAATGACTAATTTCAACCCCGAGGATAGACAAAACCGGGAGTGTGCAATATAACAAATGAGCTCTTGCATTCAATTTCACGGGTGCGAACTCCTAAACCCGGTGCTAGCGTCTGAACAACTCTCTTCTAACACCTTATGCCTAGTCAACTAACCTTCCTTAAGAAAGATTCATTCACAAGACAAGTTATGCACAAGAGCCGTTAAACGTTAAAACGAGTAACCTCACACTAGAATGCGATCTTAGAACCCTTTTCCCCACACCCCTCTCTCTGAACAACTCTCAAGAGTGGTGTGTGTGATTTTTGACCTAGGTGATCAATCTAGCCCAAATCCGTTATAACAAGTTCTAAGACGTGAAAGATGCAAGAAACAACAATAAAAAGCACTACCCATTCCCAATTTCATCACCCAAAGGGTGATTTCACCAAATTTCACATGATTCGGCTATGAAGATGTTTAGCTACACATTATACTAATCAAAACATGCATAAAACAGTAAATAAGAGCCATAACAAGTAAAAGAGAAGAGAGATATACCATAAAATTGCAGAAATTCGAGTTGAGATCCCAAAAGTACAAAATATAGAAGTAATTAAAAGGTGGTCTCTTAGTGTTTGAAATGAAAATCTAAGCTAAGAAAGGGAAAGATTAAGCTAGGATGTTGTTGATTTACACTAAGAGAGAGTATTCTAAGCTATTACAAAATTCGAGCTATAAAAGGGGTAGAGTTTGGCTAAGAAGATGAATAATAATCCCAAAATGGACTAAGGGGGGTATTTATAGGTGGAGGGAAAATCCTGCAGATTTTGGTTCGAACGCTGGTTTCAGATGAGTGGAACGTGCGTTCTGCTTGAAATTCTGGGCAGCTTAGGGCTTTTGTCTTTTGCGAAACGCTGGTTTACAGGTATGGAACGTGCGTTTAAGAGGCCTGGAACGCACGTTTGAAGGTAGGGAACGTGCGTTTGAATGGCCTGGAACGCACGTTCGGGGTAGTTGCTAAACCAGCGTTTGAAGGAGCTGAACTCTGTATGACTCTGGCAACTCTGGAACGCTGGTTTGAGGGTTGGAACGCCAGTTTGGAGACCTGGAACGCTGGTTTGAGGGTTCCAAACGTGCGTTTGGACCCTGTGCCACCAATTCTTCACTTCTTCTCCCTTTTCCACCTCTTTTCTCGCCTCGGTCATGTTTCTCATTGTAAACCATTGCCTTTCGGGTCCTCGAGACACCAATACCCTACATCATCACAATGACCAAAAACAACCAAAACATTCCAAAGGGTAAACGTGCTCGGGAATGGGGTCAATATTATCAAAAAAGGGGTGGTAAACTATCAAAATGACGGAATTACCCCCCGTGCGAGGAACTCACAATATTACCCCGAAAGTGGTCTAAATTATCCAAAAATGTGCTGAAAATGTGGTAAACGGAGGCCAAACAATGTAGCGGAGTCACGTAAAGTTGACTCCTATCAACCTTACCATCTGCATAAGCTATGTCTGGTCTAGTACATACCATTGCATACATCAAACTACCCACTACTGAAGCATACGGGACCTTCAGCATATTTTCCTTTTCATTATCGCTAGAAGGACACTGTTTGATACTCAACTTGAAATGAGATGCAAGTGGACTGGACACAGCTTTAGCATCACTCATGCGAGATCTTTGAAGCACCCTATTTTAGTACTTCTATTGTGACAAATAAATTTTCCCAGCCTCTCTGTCATGAGTAATCTGCATCCCTAAAATATGCATTGCATGGCCCAAGTCTTTCATGGCAAAAGACTTGCTTAACTGCTGCTTCAACCTGTCAATCCTTGAAGCATTCTTGCCAACAATCAAAATATCATCAACATAGAGTAAAAGAACGATAAAATCACCATCTGAGAATCTGTTAATAAACACGCAATGATCTGAAGTAGTCTTCCGGTAGCCTTGCTCCTTCATGACAGACTCAAATTTCTTTTACCACTGTCTAGGCGCTTGCTTCAACCCATAAAGACTCTTTTTCAACTTGCACACAAGATCCTCTTTTCCTTTCACCTAAAAACCCTCTGGCTGCTCCATGTAGATGTCTTCTTCCAAATCACCATGAAGAAAAGCTGTTTTAACATCCATCTGCTCAACCTCCAAATCAAGACTAGCTGCCAAGCCAATAACAGTCCGTATAGAAAACATTTTCACAACGGGAGAGAAAATCTCACCAAAATCAATGCCCTTTATCTGACCTTAGAAGTTCGAGACCGTCGAAAGGGCATGAAAGGGCTTGTGCTTTGATGAACTAGAGTTCATCAATGTCTGCCCGTTGATGACGGTCAAATTATACCCGTAAAAGTCATCAACGTTGACCTTAAATCGAGACTAATAATATATATTTTGTGATTAATCGCATGTTTATATGTATTATTTAATGTTATGTGATTTATATTATATAATTTGATATTTATCCATTTATAAGATATAATTTGGTGTTTATCCGTTTTTATTATATAAATCGGTATTTATCCGTTTTTATTATATTTATCCGTTTTATTTAAATATGATTTATTTTGGGATAAATATCTATTTTGCAAATTTGGATAATTTTGGAGGATAAATACAAATGGAAGAATTAAATCTCAAGATAAATCAAAAGAAATTCAAGATAAAGATCGGATAAGCACGATAAGAGGAGTAAGGCAATCCAAGATTGGCGACAATAGGGGACGCACCAGGGGGGCGCATTTTGCTTTCTCCCGGAGATCGGCCGGGAGTTATCTCTTATTTGTTTTGATATTTTGAAGTATATCTCTTAATTAGCTTGAGCCCCTATAAATAAAGGCATGTCATACACGCCATACACACTCTACATGACCATATACATTTTCAGTTTATAATAAAATCCTCAGTTTTTCTTAGAGCAGTTTTTATGCAAGTTCTACAATAATGTAAGTTCTTGTATTTATTGTTCTAAGTTCTTTGTAATTAAGTCCCCAATTATTATTTATCATTTGAGGTTGTTCGTTCTTCACCGGACGATGTAGATCTAAGGATACGATATGAGGCAGTGGGGATTCCTTGTCTATAAGGATCCACACGCCCAGATCTGTTATCCGGTGACCTATAGATGACTTTGGTATGATCGACAACCGTGTTTTTAGTAGATCTATATAATTGCTTTATGAGTCTCTATTTTATCCGTTACGTATGTAGAAATGCTAAGATTTAGGTTTTCGCCGCGTCAATCTAGCCACATCTTTATGGTGTGATTGTCCACCTAGAATTTCTTATCTTAGTAGGTATGGCTACGGCTACGTTGCTCGTCTGTTTTAATTAGCGTATTATTAGGAAATACCAATATGGGACTCCTAGGTCGGCTCATGAATTGATCTTCCGGGACTTTCAGCGAGATCTAGATCTGTTCTGTATTAGGGAATTGTGCACACCTAGTTATACGTACATCGTAGATTAACATGATACCTAAAAAGTTAGTGTTAATGGGACGGAGACTGATGCGATCGCTTAGGAAGTACGCCTGAACAAAGGAATGTTGCCTAGGTGAGGAATACGGTTAATATCGGCATCCCTAGTTTTGTAAGCGTGCGAGTCATATGAGATGAAGGCCGAAAAAGCGAAGTCACGTGATGTAGCATAGTGATCTGGATGGCCTACCCGGAGCTAGATCTAGTTTAGGGGATGACTCCCGTAGCCAATATAAAAGAAATACGAATCGGGTTAATAGTTGTCGAGTATCGCTTAATTATATAGAATCTCTAGATCCAAACGATAACATGATAATTGGGGAGGTTAATTACGTTGTTTATGTGTTGTGTCGGGTCGTGTCCTTTACTTTTTCTTGTCTATTGTTGGTCGTAGACCGCCTTTATGTGCTCGGCATGAATGATTAATTGTTTATATATAAATGATCCACAATTGGTTCCCTGTGGGATCGACCTTGATTCTCTATAGCTATACTACGATGGACCTAGGCCTCTTGCTAGTATTGGTTTATGGTGGTCAAGTATTTTATTATCACTTGAGCTACGTCATCAAGTTTTTGGCGCCGTTGCCGGGGAACCAACGGTCAATTTTATATACAAATAATTTTTTATTCATGTCGAGTTTTCAGTTTTAGAGTCTATTTTTACGTTTTTGAGTCCTCTCGTTGTCTCGCTCTGTGTAAAAATTCCGAATCTGAACGGTTGGTTTCGCTCAGTAGGAGGCGATCGCTCTCGCCGCCAATGAGCCTGGTTTTGTTTTATGGAATTTCGCGTGTCTGTTTATCTCCGTGTGTTTAATCCGTAGGTCTGATAGCAGCATGTGAAACCATGTTAAAATCAGTCTTCGGTCCGTTTTGTTTTTCTTCTGTTTGCAGAAACCAGAGAAGAAATAATCCGAGTCAGTAATTTTTCGTGGGCGCTGAAAAATAACCCAGCAACATGTGGAGCTACGAATCTGCGATGGGAAAAGCGATGGAAGCAATACCTTTAAAGCACCAAGATGGCTCCGAAAAATTTTTAAGGTTTGAATTATTCGTGGTACAATGTTGAAGGAAAGATACTACATTTTCTGCTTATGATTTACTATATTTTGGTCTTTTGAGCATAAGTTGGCCTATACATGAACCTGAGTATGAATCTTAGCCCGGAGTTGGTTTGTAAGATTAATTTTATTAGTGTGGAAGGTTCTGCCCCAAATATGTCTCATCTAGAGGGTGTAAGGAAACATGTAGTAGTTGAGGGAAGCAGTGAATATGGAGTTCCTCGTAGTTCTGTCAATATCTCATTGTCCTATGCATGAGATTGCTTCTACTGGCCAGGGGAGCAACAATTTGTGTGGTTTAAGCTTTCGCAATCTAAAGAAGACGTTGAGTTTTGAGAGAGCATAATGAAGCAGCATTATAGAGGATATGATTAAAATGGGTGTCACGGATTTTATCTAAGAAAAACAACAAGTAATAAATATTTATAAATCCGGTATTCCCCAAGTGTAGGGATCGTAGTATAGCGATTAATACCGGAGTCGATCTCAGGGAATCGGGGTATCTAGTTCATTAATTTTCCTAAGATTGTTACCATTATTATTAAAACCTAAAATAACAAAACGAAAAGATAAACTGGACAGAGGATTGTCAGTCCGAAGCCAGGAAAGATCGTTGCGAAAAATAAATCTAAACTACAAACGAGAAAAACAATAAAACGAGTAAAACCATGACAATGACTATGGTGATTCAACAAAGAACAAGCAATGATCCACCGTCCCGCAACCCTTAATTCCCTCTCTAGATTATCTTATGATGATTTAATAAAGATGTGATTCACCTATCAAAGGTATGAACTCCTAATCTCTTAGAAAAGTTCGCCTATCAATCTTTTATCTCTCGATCTTAAAGATTAACGCTTTCAAACCAAGGTGCAAGATTTCTCAATCTAACAATCTAGATATTCTAACCTAGCAACTCACGTATTTTTAGGTTAAGAAAAGATATATTCTTTCCTATGGTGATCTAGTGTTTACACCGATTCTCATCATATGGCAAACATCAATAGCAAAACATCTCTCGATATAAATTTGCATAACACATAATCATAGAAAAGAAACAACTTTAAATTAAACTCACAAAATCATCCAAAGGAAGAAATAAAACGCATTTGAAAGGTTCTCATGCTTGCTCAAGGTTGCACTGCTTCAAGCCATCATCAAGATCGAACAAGAAGAAGAAAGAAATAAAATTAAAAAAACCTAACTAACCCTCGGTCGACAGAGCACAAGGCTCTGCCGACCGAGCCTGCCTCTGCTCAGAATTTAGGGTTCTCTGGTGGCTGCAGTCAATATGATTGATATGATTAGGGTTGAGATAATGCGGCTATATATAGAAAACTAGGTCGGTTTCAGCATGGCGGCCGTGGACGCCCGTCCACTCCTTCTGGACGCCAGTCCAACCTTCAATGCAAACTTCGAATCGGGCCGAGTCATGATCAGACGCCCGTCCTTCTTTAATTTGGACGCTCGTCCACTGAAAATCTGAACATCCCGATCCAACTTCTCTTCCTGGGCGCCACCACTCTTTCCGACGCCCGTTTGGGTAAAAATCATGCTTTCGAATTGATCGGCCCAGTGGACGCTTGATCCCCATGCTTCGACGCTTGATCCGAGTTGGACGGATGGCAAACGCGTGCGTTCGATCTTCAATGCTTCCTTATCTTCACTCCAAGTTCAATATGCATCTTTCTCTTCACTTAATCTTCAGTTGGACATCCTTTAAGCTCATTCATCCCTCTCCATGACATGTAAATGTACCTTCAAAACCATAAGAACACGCAAAGTGTAAAACCATAGATAATTACCAATAAAATCATGAAATTAGCTCAAGTTTACACTTAAATACTTTTAAAATCTCATTTGCTCAATAAATCAATTAAACACTCAATTTCTACGCAAATTATACGAATATGGGGGAAATTGTTACAAAATATAACGTTATAAATCATATAAACTCACCTTTAACAATGGGTCCCAAGGACTAAATCTTCTTAGAATTCACTAATTCCTAAAACGAGAGCCGAGGCAAGAGCTTTGTATAAATGGTATGGATAAAAGTCGTTTCCTAGGTCTCACAACCAAGGGAAGGTATAAATCCGCAAAAGCGACGAGCCCACCTCATATAGTGCTCAAGGGTCAACATCTGGCGATCCAAGAAGGATAACTGATAAGGATACTTTTTGGAAAGTTGAGCTGAGGACTTTAAACTCATAACTACTTCTAAAACCCTTAGGATTTCTTTTTAGGATTTTAGGTTTTGTTTTCTTTGTGTCAAATAAGAGTAACGTGACATATGTTGAGGTTTTTTATTTTGTCGTGTTCCGATGGCCGTTAGGCTAAGGATGTGCAAAACTTTTTTACTCAATATAAGCCACGTGAAATAGAGTTTCTTAGGAGAGTCGAGAAATTGCTAAAGAAAAGGAAATTTAGCAATCAACCTTAAGATGGAAGCATTAAGAGAGCTTGAGAATTATGAAAATGTAACAGAGAATGATTTAGTGCGAACAAGAACGCTTTTTGGTCAACTCCTAAAACTTTTTAGAATGGCGATCTGAGTGAAAATCCAAAGTTGTGTGCAATTCGTTCTGCAACTACCCTTATCCTTTCCTTTGTACCTTTTCACCCTTCAACCTTTTCTATTCTCTCACCAATCTGCCTCACAATTCACATTTCTAACCATTCTTTCATCCCCTCTCTTTCTTTCCATCTATTTCACTCTCCCACCCTAACCCAATTCCTTAACCAATACCCACCCAAAACACAATTTCTTACCCACCCTTTATCTTTTCTTACCATCCTTATATATATATCTTTTTCTAAACCCATCATACTCTCAACCTCCATTTTGTTTACAAGATAACTTTGTGTTGCGGAATTTGAAATATTGCTAAGTTTTAATGATTATCTTTTATCATTTTGGGTTTCATGATCCTAGTTGGGGTACGTGTAGCTCTGAACCTAGCTAGATTTTAAAAGTTTTTGGTTCGATCAAAATACAACTTATCTTTCTACCGGAAGTTTTGAATTTCACACTTTTACGCATATTCCGGCATTTCTAGATGATGAGTTTTGTTCTAAGCTATCACACCGATCCGACCTTGTTGATGACGGTCATGACTTTTACGTGATACATTGGGTTATTAGTAATTTCGAGGAGTAGCTACATCTCCCTAAGTTGTTGATATCCAATGCAAGCAAGAAGTTTCTGCGCTAAGTATTTGATTTTATCTTTAGCCAATAGGTCACATTGAATCTGTTATACCTTACCAAGTGTCTCTTTTACACGGGATTGAATACATGGTTAATCCTGTCAACCTCGTGTTTTCCCCCGTGGGGTAATGCTTTTTTATCTATGTCTTCTCCACCCGGTTTTAAGCCTATTTAAGCGGTGGGGGTTATAGATGAAGACTACCATCTTTAGTTGCTTGTTTTTTTTTCTTTCTATTTAGTATTTTTCTTTTTGCGTCTATATATATATTTTAGAATTCGTGTCTGAACGAGTCGTTTTAACTCTTTGGTTTTCCTTGTCATTGGTTGTATGAAATAAAGTGGCTTAAATTGTTTTTGGATATTTTATATCTAATTACTACCACATTCTTTCATAACTTCCATTGACGTGTTATTAACGGTTTCGTGGAGTTTCTGTTTGGTTTGCTTAAACAGGTTTTCCCTTACTTCTCCACGACGTGCTTAGATTACTCCGATGTTCTGCATCTACTTGAGAGCCGTTTCCAGAGCTAAGTCTTTTTCTTAAAATCTCCTTTTTCTTTGTCATTGGGGACAATGCCAAGTTTAAGTGGGGGGTAGGAGACTTAGCTATGATATGTTATAACTAAAAATTAAATGAAACGGTGAAAAATTGAATAAATGCCATATTATTTATCTCGTACCCTTAGAATTGTGAGTTCCTGGCTAAGAATTGATAGGAAAGGAACCAAGTTGAATGAGTACATGATCATTTTATACTTATTTGAATGAAAATTTAAGGATATTCATGCCGATTGTTGCAAGTAGTTATTTATTATTCGATTACTCAATCTTTGAATCGAGTTTATAAATTTAATTATCATAAGCGAAGAATTATGTGTACATTGCGTAGATGATTGGTTATGTGGACTTAGTGTCGATATTTATCTGCTGATGTATTCCTATCTTCTGGCCATCAAAGCGGAGTAATAAGATTGAGAATAATCTGTGTTTTGACAAAGCGTTAAACACTGGGCTTGTAGTAACATTACCAAAGTAGCCTCACGCTTGTGGTAATATTCAATGCTATTGACTCATCTATGAGAGGGGGATTCTTGCAATGCATAATTTACTTTTAAAGCAAGTCTCTTTCTTGAGAAGTGTTAATGCTTGAAGTTAGGTAAATGCGAATAAATTCAAATTTTTAAGAGGGTTTGAGGGAATTCTCGGCCTCCGAGTCCAAAAACCTCTTAGATAACGCTCTTGCTTATTGCACCATGTCTTTACCCATTGCGAGGCTTAAGAAGTGGGAATACTGATGTTGGTAGGTTGAGATTGCGAAGTTAGCATAAACTTTAATCTTGCCACGAATATATAAAACCAAATGCACATGCACACATCACTGCGGTTCATAGAAAGTAGTGAATAATGGATACCTTATGAGCATGAATGGTATGAGTTGACTCGAGTTTCTTGTGTAAGTATGATTTGACCATGGAAAATGTTGTCTTGGGGAATGACTTATTGATGCTTTGTTCGGGACGATCAAAGTCTAAGTGGGGGGTAGTTGATGACGGTCAAATTATACCTGTAAAAGTCATCAACGTTGACCTTAAATCGAGACTAATAATATATATTTTGTGATTAATCGCATGTTTATATGTATTATTTAATGTTATGTGATTTATATTATATAATTTGGTATTTATCCATTTATAAGATATAATTTGGTGTTTATCCGTTTTTATTATATAAATCGGTATTTATCCGTTTTTATTATATTTATCCGTTTTATTTAAATATGATTTATTTTGGGATAAATATCTATTTTGCAGATTTGGATAATTTTGGAGGATAAATACAAATGGAAGAATTAAATCTCAAGATAAATCAAAAGAAATTCAAGATAAAGATCGGATAAGCACGAAAAGAGGAGTAAGGCAATCCAAAATTGGCGCCAATAGGGGACGCACTGGGCGCTGATTTTGCTTTCTCCCGGAGATCGGCGGGAGTTATCTCTTATTTGTTTTGATATTTTGAAGTATGTCTCTTAATTAGCTTGAGCCCTATAAATAAAGGCATGTCATACACGCCATACACACTCTACACGACCATATACACTTTTAGTTTATAATAAAATCCTCGCTTTTTCTTAGAGCGAGTTTTATGCAAGTTCGCAATAATGCAAGTTCTTGTATTTATTTGTTCTTAGTTCTTTGTAATTAAGTCCCCAATTATTATTTATCATTTGAGGTTGTTCGTTCTTCACCGGACGATGTAGATCTAAGGATACGATATGAGGCGTGGGGATTCCTTGTCTATAAGGATCCACACGCCTGATCTGTTATCCGGTGACCTATAGATGACTTTGGTATGATCGACAACCGTGTTTTTAGTAGATCTATATAATTGCTTTATGAGTCTCTATTTTATCCGTTACGTATCTCTAAGCGCTAAGATTTAGGTTCGCGCGCGTCAATCTAGCCACGTCTTTATGGTGTGATTGTCCACCACAGAATTTCTTATCTTAGTAGGTATGGCTACGGCTACGTTGCTCGTCTGTTTTAATTAGCGTATTATTAGGAAATACCAAGTATGGGATTCCTAGGTCGGCTCATGAATTGATCTTCCGGGACTTTCAGTGAGATCTAGATCCATTCAGATTAGGAATTGTGCACACCTAGTTATACGTACATCATAGATTAACATGATACCTAAAAAGTTAGTGTTAATGGGACGGAGGCGATGCGATCGCTTAGAAATACGCCTGAACAAAGGAATGTTGCCTAGGTGAGGAATACGGTTAATATCGGCATCCCTAGTTTTGTAAGCGTGCGAGTCATATGAGATGGAGGCCGAAAAAGCAAGTCACGTGATGTAGCATAGTGATCCGGATGGCCTACCCGAGCTAGATCTAGTTTGGGGATGACTCCGTAGCCAATATAAAAGAAATACGAATCGGGTTAATAGTTGTCGAGTATCGCTTAATTATATAGAATCTCTGAGATCCAAACGATAACATGATAATTAGGGAGGTTAATTACGTTGTTTATGTGTTGTGTCGGGTCGTGTCCTTTACTTTTTCTTGTCTATTGTTGGTCGTAGACCGCCTTTATGTGCTCGGCATGAATGATTAATTGTTTATATATAAATGATCCACAATTGGTTCCCTGTGGGATCGACCTTGATTCGCTATAGCTATACTACGATGGACCTAGTCCTCTTGCTAGTATTGGTTTATGGTGGTCAAGTATTTTATTATCACTTGATCTACGTCATCACCCGTCTAGTGCGCCAACACTGGGGCTGGTGCACCAGCACCAGAGCTCTCTGTACGTGACCTCCAATGCGTCCGCACTGGGCTTGGTGCGCCCGCACCAAGCGCGGCCACTCTCCAAAAACTTAGTTTTTGAACCCTAATCGATCCCTAATCGTTCCCAAACTTATGCAACATCAATATACTCAGAAAATCACAGAAAAACATGACCTTTACCAGACCATAACATCCTATGATTCTTAAACGATTCGTAGCATGAATTCTAACCATCAAAACATCATCAAAATCATAACTTAGATCCTATAAACCGTAATTAACGTGTAGGAAGACCTTCTTACCTTTATCAAGCTATTCCAAATTCCAAATCCTCAGAAAACTGCAAAAACGGTCCTCCTTCCCACAGAAACCTAGGTGATCAACCCCAAAAAAAAATTAGAATCGATCAACGGCTTCTAAAACAATCAAACTACGATTATACGCACTAAAGATGATCATGAATGATCAAGAACAGCCCTTAGGGAGAAATTCATACCTTGGGAAAAGCTCCAACTTTCTGGTGTTGAATCGACGCTCTCCTTACGACGATTCCGCTGCTTCTCTCGAAACTGAAAACGGTCGAGATTCGACTTAGAAACGGAAGAAATCTCTCAACCCTCTTCTCAATCTCTCACACGCAGGAAATAAGAATTTGGAGGTGGAAAATCTGATTCAAACGGGTTAAGGAAACTGATTGGGGTTTATTTTTCCTTAAATAGGAGAAATCCCAATAATTACCTAATCCGGTATTTTCCTTAATTACCCTTTTTACTAGAAATCAGATTTTACCTTATTACGTATATATATAAATTCGAAATATATATATAAGAAACTGAACCCAATATTTCGTTTTCGTAAAATTACACGTCTGCCCTTTGTCGAAAATCGGAATATTACACTTTACAATATTGCCCAAAATTGCATATTTTTTCACACACACACCACCCCCCCACCTTTCCATATATATATATATATTTGTTCTGATCGATTTTAACAATGTTCTATATACACATGAAGGACACTGAGATACGGAAAACCCTAAAAAATTCACAAAACATCAAGGAAATTGAGATACCATAAAAGCATAAAAGATCACAAATAAAACATATACTCCCTCCGTCCCAATTTGTTTGGACATTTGGAAACTCACAATATTTAAGGTGACATCAATTAATGAGTTACCTGGTCATTTAAAACTTGACTAATTTATTTTTTATTCTTTTATATGTAGTATTATTTTCACAATAGGTAAGGAGACATCAATTAATGAGTTGGGCAATTTAGTCAATTAAAACAAAAACTTTAAGTCTATTTAGAGTTATGGGACTTATTTGGGATAATAAGTTCCAAACAAATTGAGACGAAAGGGGTAGAAAGTTTGTAAATATTGTGCATCAATCATAAAAACATTAGCTTAAATGCATTCTAGCATTTGCTATTTGATTTGCAATTTCTTCACGCAAATTTATCATGAACGCTTGACCATCTTGTTGTGATCCTGTATCCAAATCGTGATTATGTGAATCATCGTTCATTTGCCGAGCGTTCAGCAAAATCTTCATCCATTTCATAATCGCCACCACCTCCTATCGGAGAAATCATATAGCCAGATATCCACACATAAACACCGTTACCGCCACTGGGATATTTAATTAAAAAAACACATTATTGCTTTTTCGAGCACTATGCCTACAATTCTTCGATATTATCAAGTATAATCATTACTATATGAAAACACTTACTTTACTCAACCTTACCGTCAAATCACTGGCTTGAGTATCGGAGGGTTTTTCTGGAGAAAGAACTCCAGGACCCCTGACGCCTTGTTCGTTTTACAGGCGCATGTAGGCCGTTGATCACTTTTTAGAAGATTACTCAACACATTGGACAACCAAAAATCATCATCTAGAGATTTGATTACCCGATCGCCAACTCAATTATGACCCGGACGATTTCAGGCATCGCCATAATTACCTAACCATTTCATCTATTTGGTAGGCTCCACAAAAAAAGTTTTTTTTCATCAAATTAAGATAGTTATTTCAATTACTCTAACATAACATATTATTGAAAAATGATTTAGGCACCGGTTCCGGTGCATGTATTGGGTACCAACATTCAACAGTGACCTTTGATTGAGACATTAAAAAAATAATAATAATAATCTCAATGCAGCGGCTGGATTTCAACGTCGGTGATGATTTCGGTACTTCCACTCGGTGTCTAAATCATTGTTCCAATATTATTACGGTCCATGCAAATTAAGTGATATCCCTAACCTTCTATCTAGATATCCGGCTAAGCCGGCCAATCAATTCATCGCAATTTAAAACAAGACGGCTTATTTTGGTTCAAACTTGGCGTTGAGTTTAATATAATTTACCTTGATCAATTTCTTGTACTTCAGAAAAGGCGGATTATTTTTATTCGAGTTTACAGTCATATAATTATAATGATCTAACTTGATCAGGTCATATATGAAACATTTATGAGGATGAATGTTGGTTTCTTTAGGGAACTTTTGTAAAATATGATTTCTTAATTCTGAAATACAGTATAAAATCATACGATAATAAATAGTTGAATTTCTTGGGTGTTGAAATTCTTGTAAGAATGTCTGAACCTAAATTCTGATAATAATCACATAGTTTGACATGATCATTCACCTGAAATCTAATTACAAGATATACAACCATGATTTTGTTGGCGTTACTAAACAAAACGTTGGTACGAGGGACTTAATTCAGGCCTTCTTAATCTATTAAGTGGTATCGTAAAATGTTAAACATCTCTATACTTAATTATCACTTAATAAATTAAGAATAAGTGTTGAATACGATTAACAAACACGTTCTGATTTGGCTTTGTAATCTTGAATTGCCGGTGTATTCTCGTCCCAAAATATGAAGTTTTTATGGTTTTTTTAGTTTGACTCATACGAATATTTTACCTTTTAGAATACCTATATGGAGCATTAATTTATTAGATTTTTATTTCTCTTATCTTTAATTTCTTATCAATCTTATAATTTTTCAATAATTTACAACTACAACTTTAATAATAGTCAAAGAATATTTTAGATTTTTGTCATTCAAATTTATGACATTTTTTATTTTTCTTAATTAAACTCTGTGAAAAATCAATGGTTGTGTTTGTTTTGGGTTGGAGTTTTTTTGGGAGTTTTTTTTGGAGTTTTTTTTGATAAAGTGATTGAAGTAATGATTAGAAAGTTGAATGGGTAAAATAAAGTAGAATAATGATTGGTGTAGATTATGAAATGATTGGTGAAATAAAGTAGAATAATGAATAAAATAATGGTAAAAAATGTAATAAAGTTGATAAAGTGAAATGATGAGAGATGATTTAATATTTTTTATTTGTAGTTGAAGATTTGATTGGTGAGAGAATTGTAAAAAATGATTGGTGATGTGATGTAAAAAAAACGCCCAAAAAAACTCCGGCCAAAACAAACGGAGCCAATATGTTTTATATAATAGGACACATGGAGGAACTTTTTAATTGATACTATTTGTTTACTTAATTGAACATTTATTCTTGTTTAACATTGTTGAATACTTTTGTCACAAAAAAACATTGTTTATTACTTTTTCCGTCTCAAAATATAAGGTATTTTAGTCATGTGCATGTAGATAAAAGAACGTAATACTCGTCCATCCCAAAACATATTTCAAAAATAAAAAGAAGAGAATCGAACCGCTGATCAATATTTTCAATAGGCAGTAGAATTTGAAATATCTTTTGCTTGATCAATATTTTCAAAAAGGAGTAGAATTTAAAAGGTAAAGTCTTTTCACAACTAAAAAATTCTTAACACACCTATTTTTTATTTTTAGATTTATCATTTAATTTTTTCACTAATTGATTCAGACTCAATTTTAGACATGATGTTGATTTGTTTACGGACCGAATTTCAGTGTGGAAGTATCAACTGTGATTTTTACCGATGTTGGGTCGAGAAAAAACCAATATCCTGACTCAAATCTGGCCAAGAAAAAAAATTATTTCCTGACTCATGTTCGGTTGGCAGGATGTTGATTAGTTTACGAACCGAATATCAGTGAGGAAGTATCAATTATGTTTTCTGACCAATATCGAGTCTAGAAAAAACCAACATCCCGACTCAAATTCGGTCAGGAAAAAAATTATTTTCCGTACCCAAATTCGGTCAGGATAAAAATTATTTTTCTGACTCAAATTTGGTCAGGATAATCTAGGCGTGAAAAGACATTTCAATAATAAAAAAGTCCACAAGTTCATACTCATCAAATATTACTACTCCCTCCGTTCCAATTTATCTAATGCAGTTGTCAAAAACACACATATTAAGGAAGTAAATTAATGCATTGACTTTAAGAATGAAATGACTAAAAAGCCTTGAGTATAATTAATGTAGCCTTGTTTTTTATCTCTCATGTTGTAATAAATAAGGGTAAAACAAGGAAAAATACAATAAATACTGCATTGGAAATGTAACTGCCTCACATAAAATAAAACAAATAATTTTGACAACTGCATCAGTTATTCTTTAAATATTATTATTATTATTGTTATTTGACAAGTAGTCCATGAACATTTGAAATTGTGAATTACTATCTTCTTGCCCATTCCAAGGGTAAACCCGGGCCTGGTAGCACTAAATAAGTCATAGATTGTTCGGTCAACTGTTTAGATCGTCGTCTTCGTTTGTCTAAAAGGCTAATCTGAGTTGACAAGACATTTATGTCTCACATTTATATGAGAATGAACAGACTATTACTTTACAGATGTGGGATTTTGCACCTACTTTAATATTTTTTGTTGGTGTTTTTGCAAAGGAGGAGTGACACAGGCACAACCATATTACACAACAGTTTGACACAACATTGATCTTAACCATTGATTATTATGGATCTAGATCGATCAATATAAGTTCCACAATAATCAATGATTTAAATCAATGTTATATCAAATTGTTATGTAATTTGGTTGTGGTGGAATCATTTCTCTTTGCGAAGATAGAGTTGTCATTTTTATTGTTTTGCTTATAGTCTTAATTGCTCTTGCTCTTTAGTGTCTAGTAAGAATCTTTGGACGGCTTCTTTTTACCACTATAAATCATCTTCCTATACACAATAAAGGCAATCACAAATAGCACTGCATGGATAGATTTTAATCTACAGAGATTGATTGAAAATGGCTATGTCTACTTATCTTATTCTCATCTTTTCCACGGTGATCGGTTAGTCTTGCTCTTCTTTGTGTATATTTTAATTAGGGTCCTTTATTTGCACGGTTGCACCACAGTGGCTCTACCGAATGCCCCACTGTAGTAGAATTAATCGACTTTGTGGAAGCCGTTTCTGGAATAAAAAACCGACTTTCACAAGATCGATCCTTTGAAAACGGTGTGGTTCACCGGTAGGCCGGTGAGGTGCACCAATAGAAGAGGCCGGCCGGCGGGTTGGCGCATATATTTTTACATTGAAATTTCAACACAAAGGGTACAAATCAATCATGTTTTGATCACGAGTAATTTTATTTATGTCCAATTTCTTCAACAATTGTGCAGTTGCAGCAGCACTAGTACCCTTCATACAAGGAGAACCCACAGCCACAGGTACGTACACACACCCACGCACGCGTGCCCATTAATGTTTTATTTTTTCGGAAATTCTAATGCCTAAACCTATATATATAGTCGGTGGAAGGTGTAAAAGTGTGTTGTGTCACATGTTATTAATATCAATTCAGGTCATTTGTATATAATTGCAGTGGTTGCAGCAGAAGAAGAAGAAGAAGGTGGTTTCACAACACTCCAGTTAAAACAAACTATTAGTAATACCATGTCTGCTCAAACAACTCGTATCAGGCGGCGGCCTTTGAAGGAATTTAACGATTTCCCCGATCCTTGTTCTTTAACCACTGGTTGTGGGTTCGACGATGAATGTCCAGATTTCATGGTTGGACCTCATCAAGTAATCAGCTGCTTGTGTAACCTACCAGGTCCTGATCAAATGCCTTTTTTAAGTTACTACGCTTGCTTTGATCCTGATCTGTTTCTACCAAACGCCTGACTCCCCAGTACTTTTTCCAATTAATAAGACTTGTACTTTTAACTATTCAAATCTTTTATATCAATCTAAATTAATGCACCTGAAATCGAAATTTGTTACTAGTCAAATTTGAAATTTACAAACTCCTTAGTACTGTTTGTCATTAGAATTTTCTTTTTTTTTTTTTCTTTTTTTTTTTGTTTTCGTTATTTAATGTGCGTTTGTGTTTGTGTTTGTGTGTGTGTCTACACGCTGAGAGAGAGAACGGGAGATAGAATATGATTTTTGCATGTGGAAAAAAAAAATCAGGAGTTTAAGTCTATAAGAAGTCACAGTGGCGGAGCTAGAAAAAATGTTCAGCGGGTGTAAAAATATTTTTTCTAAGTAATTATTTTTCAGCAGGTGCATAAACTTTTTTTCGATGTAATATACACTGTTTTTCTTCGGTTCAGCAGGGTCCATGGGCCCCATTATTGTATTTGTGTGTCCGCCTCTGCCTACTCATCTTGACTTTGCTTAATTAGCTTATCTTAGCTTAACAATATAATAGAAAAATGAGGTGAGTACATTCTCAGCTTGGGCAATATAATAGAAGAAGGCTGAGATCCTATTCAGCTTGGCGATATAATAAGAAGAGACTAATTAGAACGTGCTTAACTCCCAATATATTAGAAGAGGGCTGACACCCTGCCCAGCTTGGCAATATAATAGAGAAATATAAGGTGAGGAAAATCTGGCTTGAGGTAGATCTCCACAATCATGGCCTCCCTCCTTTCTATAATAAAGGTTTGGACGGTGTCTTCGATCGACGAGTGTCTAGCAAAGCTCTAGTCTGGCGTGGACGTTGGGTCCAAATATTCAACCGCAGAAGAAGCTGGTCCTACATCTTCCCTGCCTTATAGTGTCGTTGATAGTGTTTAGGTTTCTACACCCTTCTAAAGTTGTAATATACCGAATTTTATTGAGAATTTCAATGAAAATTTCTGCAGACATTTATGTTTTTTTCATTCCTTTTGCCTTCTGCAGGTATATATATAAGTGTAGCCCCCAAGTACATGTGGGAAAGTTTTTCATCTTGCGTAAATATACTGAGTTCAACTCCTGAAATGATAGTTTCGATATTCGGGTATCTTATAACCGCTTTTGATAAGGGAATTCTGACAGGTATTCTCAAGTCATATATAGACGAACAATTCGGATATGAAATTTGCTTGGGTTTTAGGTCGTGTTGTTACAATATATGACTTAAGACCCAGCATGATAGGGGTGGGGTGCATGGACCCCACTCAAATTTCCGGGCAAAGTTACTAATATACCCCTCTAATAATATTAAAACGTATGTATATTATTTCAGACAATTTTTAGTGTAATTATGTATTTAGTTCAACTAGTTAGAAGCTTTACTACATATCTTAAGATCGCAGGTTTGAAACTAGGCTGTGTCATCTTTTTTCACCTTATGTCACTGCTTCTTGTCAATGTTTGCAAAGTGACATGTCACAATTACATTTTTTTGTATAATTCAAAAATTGATAATTACATTCGATAAAATAATGTTATATCAAACCATGAAGTGATACAAAGTGACATATCATAGAGTCGATCCATAAACTAATTTCTACCGGCAACTTGGAGAGTTACTATGGTTTGACACTTTCTATTATTTATATCCCAATGTGCTTTGTCACTGTTTCGAGTGAGATATATTGCTAGTTCATCCAAGAATAATATAATCACCTTTTGTCACTGCTTCTTGTCAATGTTTGCAAAGTGACATGTCACAATTACATTTTTTTGTATAATTCAAAAATTGATAATTACATTCGATAAAATAATGTTATATCAAACCATGAAGTGATACAAAGTGACATATCATAGAGTCGATCCATAAACTAATTTCTAACGGCAACTTGGAGAGTCACTATGGTTTCTCACTTTCTATTATTTATATGCCAATGTGCTTTGTCACTGTTTCGAGTGAAATATATTGCTAGTTCATCCAAGAATAATATAGAATCACCTTTTGTCACTGCTTCTTGTCAATGTTTGCAAAGTGACAAGTCACAATTACATTTTTTTGTATAATTCAAAAATTGATAATTACATTCGATAAAATAATGTTATATCAAACCATGAAGTGATACAAAGTGACATATCATAGAGTCAATCCATAAACTAATTTCTAACGGCAACTTGGAGAGTCACTATGGTTTGTCACTTTCTATTATTTATATGCCAATGTGCTTTGTCACTGTTTCGAGTGAGATAAATTGCTAGTTCATCCAAGAATAACATAGAAGAAGAATGTAGAATCAGGGTTAGTGATGTTATGACCAAAACATGTTTTGTCACTGCTTCTTGTCAATGTTTGCAAAGTGACATGTCACAATTACATTTTTTGTATAATTCAAAAATTGATAATTACATTCGATAAAATAATGTTATATCAAACCATGAAGTGATAAAATGTGACATATCATAGAGTCGATCCATAAACTAATTTCTAACGGCAACTTGGAGAGTCACTATGGTTTGTCACTTTCTATTATTTATATGCCAATGTGCTTTGTCACTGTTTCGAGTGTTGCTAGTTCATCCAAAAATAATATAGAAGAAGAATGTAGAAATCAGGGTTAGTGATGTTATGACCAAAACATGTGCATGCTTGTTAGGTGTCATTGTTGTTTGCTTTGTAGGAATGTTATGTGTCCTCATTTCAGTTTGTCATCGATGGCAGATCAAGAAAATTCATTCAGCAGGATCCAAAATTGTTTTTAAAAGTAAAAACTTTTTTAATAGGGCCATATGATTTATTATAGATAAAACTTAATTTGTCTTTAATTTGTAAGGGTTCGTGTAACCCGTTTGATAGTGTGGTCTTGCCACTGTTTGTCACTATATTTGTTATTACGAAGAGAAATTTAATTTCGAAAATTATACGGTATAAGTATCAAATGTGATATTAAAATAAAAACGATAAAAACAAAAATAAAAAATTACTAGTACAAGATACGTTAACAAAAATACAACTGAAAAGCGTGGAAATAGGAAACCGTAGCGGCAATTAACCTGTCCAAATTTTGGCGCAAACACCGCAGCATTGACCATGACCACCAAAAACTTCGGCCGCGCGTCAATTATTTTCAAACCGACGGGCCCCACCAAACTCCTAATAATAATAACAAAATGCAAGCCCTTTTTATTTCTGCATGGGTCCTCACTAAACATGATTATTTATCTGCCTAATTTAATATTTATAGATAATCCATCCATGATTACGTGCTTAATTTCTTTAATTTTTAATTGAAGGGTGGTTAAATTCTTAATCAATTCCTTCGTTCTCATGGTAGACTATTCCATTTCCCTCCCTAGTTAAGCTTATATCATTTCTCTGTTCATTCAATCATTAGCCCCCGTACTGTGCAAATGGTGGATTTTGATCCAGATTTTTCGTTGACTATATTGGAACTTTCCAGCTCCTGTTCCTGATATTTTTGAGGTTTTATTTTTTCAATTGCGATTCCTTCAGGTACTTGATGTGGATATTGGATGATTCCATGTAAATCCAGTTTAATTGTTCAATTAGAAGACAATTTTTTAGCAGGAATGTGGTTTTTTTTTTTAAAGTCCTTAATTGTGTTGGGTTTTTGATTTATTAATCAGGGTTTCTTCTGAATTCCGTTTATGAATCTATTAGGATGAAGTTTTTGGTTGTAATCCTGCATTTGTCGCAACAATTAATATCGTCAATTCGTTTATTTTCAAACATTTATGTGTAAAAATTAATGATTCTTGAATGTTGATGTGGAGAACTGTATGCTTATACAACTGCAAAGAATTATGCCACTTGACTAATTTTGAATAATTGATGCAAGTATTTGGTTGTTCATAGTGGCGGAAGGATGATTATGTTTCGTAATTAAGCTTTTTTAATACTTAATTTTACCCTCTTTTATGATGGCTCTGCTTTTGTTGTTTTCTACTTTAGTCATGTCTCCTTTTCTGGGAAAACATTTATGCTTTAGCACTCACCTTAGCTTGAAAAACTGGATTTGCTTGTCGGCGTTTGACGATTATCTTTCTTAAATGGTTTAAAATGCTCTAATGTTGTTGGTAGTTCAATTCTTAGCTAATGCCATTTGCATTTTGGCACTGTATTTTTTCTTGAATTCTTAGATTTCAATATCCTTAGATATGGAATATTTAATGTTCTTGTTTTTATTTCCACCTTTAAAGTTTCTGATTCCTTATGTAGAAACCCTGTCCTAAAAGGAAAAATGTTAAATGCTTTTTCTGTTAAGTGTTATATATATTTTTCTTTGAATGTCATACAATATTATGTACTGTATCTTGTAAAGATTTTATTGATCTTTGCATAACTTTTGTTTAGTATCATCTTTTTTTGGCAGTTCTTGGTCTGAGATTCCGTTGACTTAAGTCAGCGGGGCGTTATAGAAAATGGAGGAAAAGCAAAGCACACCCAGTGTTATTGCAAGGCTGATGGGTCTTGACAAGAAGCCCATTCAGCAAACATTACACAGACCACAGAAGGTGCTTTCGGATGAGTATCTCTGCAAAACATCATGTTTAGCGGTGTTAGGGAAGAGATCTCATTTTGTTGATCTTCTGAATAGACCAACTGCTAAGAAGCATGAAAAGCATTTGAACGATAATGAGGTTTCCTGTACTGACAAAGGAAATATCTGGTCCATTTGTGATGAAAAAGAAAGCCCGAAAGCAAGAAGAATTGAATTCAGTTTTGCTAGGGAAAGATGTATGTATGCTCAAAGTGCTTCAGAGATTGGTCATTCAAGCAGATTTGTTGGATTATTGAACGATAAACATGGCAGGGATAAGTTTGCCAAATCAAATGCCCTGGAATCACATGTGGAGTCCTATGGTTTGTCTGCTCGTAGAGGTGATGCGTGCAATAAGTTGAAGAAAAATACTTCAGACAGGACAACTATGAGATCCCTGAAATTCGAGAACCATGGAAGTTTAAGAAGTCGATCAATATTTAGAACTAAAATGGATCAATCTTCCTTGGCATCATTATCCAAGCATTCAATGAAATCATCTGCAAGTACCTATGGCGGTACCAAAGTACATCAGATTTCACATGATTTCCCAAGTAGCCTAATTTTTGGCACGGAATCAGAAATGAAGAATTTTGAACCATTGAAAGGCAAGAGGTTGTATCCAGAACTTGGGAAGCTGAAAACACCTCAAGGTATCAACTCAAAAGTAGTTGCTCCATCGGGCATTGACAGGAAAAATGGCCTAAAGAATACATATTCACAAAAAACTTTGAGGCCAAAACTTTCTGTGTTTGCTACCAGAAGTCACAGTTTCCAGACCGGATCAAATGACCACCATGCAGGCAGTTCTTTGGTGCTTGAGCAGGCTGAAATTGAAACACCTACCAAGTTGCAGATTCCAGTTTGCGTGACAGAAGATTCTGAGAAGCAACTTGATAGAAGTGAACATTTACAATGTAGTGACAGTAGTCAATTTAATACATCCAGTGATTTACATTGCAGTGCCGAAACTGAACAAAGTTCACCAGTATCAGATCTTGTCTCGACAAGTTGGATGGCTCACAAAGAAACTGCAACTTCATATGAAGACGGGTCATCTGAAATTGCTCCAGGCACCTTCATGGAGAAAGATGGTTCTTCTGATGTCCACGGAGATCTTACTTCCAAGGTTTGATTTCTATCCCAAATGTGTTGCAACCACTTTTTGCCATATAATTTGTTTGAATAACTACCAACAGTATTGGCGAGTTCTTAGAATCCATTTCTGAAACTAACTCATGAGGCCCTGGAACATGGAAGCTAGAAGAATTTCCAGTTAGCGTGTCAAAATCATATTTCTTCTTTAGTTCCATATGTTTGTCTGCAAATGCATTCAACATATGTGTTCCTGGTTGCCAACCGATTCTAACCTTCTATTGCCCAAAACAGTCGTGTTTGACGTTCTTAGTATGTTGTTTCTGGTTTCTTCTTGTGTTGTGTATGTATTCTTTCATCATTTGTCTACCTTTCTTGTATATACTCTTTTGGGATGCTTAAACGACGTAGATACCTTTCTTCCATGTAAAGTTCATTTTGTAAGCATGTTATTTCATTGGAATGCAGATATCTTCATGTGAATCCAACAGAGAATGGATTTCTAGGTGTCAATATGACCCTGATTTCGTTGTGGTCTCTGGGGAAGCTAATCAGCCAACTCCAGATTCAGTTTTGGAACCTCCTTTTAAAGAAGATGTCGGTCCTATTGCAGATCTCAGAGGTAAGTGAACCCGGGGATTTTGATTTAGTTTTTCACAATTAAAGGCAAATGTATTTATTTTATTCTAACACCATTTTCAGGTCTTGCAATGAGGCTCCAGCTTCTTGACTCCATATCAGAAGAAACAAACTCAGTTTGTTCTGTTATGGCTGTGTCAAGTGACGAAGAAGACACAGAGATGGCCTCTTGTGAACTTCCCCAAAACAGTGGAAATATTTGGGAAATGATCAGTCCGGAAGAAAGCAGAGATTTTTCTTATCTAGTCGACGTTTTAGATGTGGCAAATATCAGTGACAGGAATCTAAATCAGTTACAGCATGCAAAGGAATCAGCAATGGACTTCTCTGTGTTCGAGTTGTTAGAGAAGAAATACGGCAAGCAGACATCGTGGCAGAAATCAGAAAGGAGGCTTTTGTTTGACCGCGTAAATTCTTTATTGTCAATGATTCTACACCCTTTATCGTATTTTAATACGGTTGCAGTGCCTCTAAAAAGGCGGTTTAGGCCCGGTATGAGGAGGGCCGATATAGAGGATGAACTATGGAGTTTACTTGTTGTCCAAGGAAAGGAAGTCGGTAAGGTCTTGGATGAGAAAGCACTTGCAAAAGACATGAAGTGGTTAGAGTTGGAGGAAGATATTACTTCTATCTGTATAGAGATTGAGCAGCTTTTGTTCCATGAGCTGGTTGCAGAATTATTCAGTGAGTGTTCATAAAGTCTTTTAGTTTTCGAATTTGATTCTTTTTTTCCCAAAATTTTGTTTGAGCTCTTATATAGCATTTATATGAGAGATCAAGATGTGTGAATATCTACAAATTTTGGCGATTGTTTTACCTCGAAAGAGGAATATGGAGATTTGTTTTTTTTTTTTTTAACTGAAGCAGGCCTAATGAGCTGCTGTATGTCTGTTTGTCTGTTAAAAATGGAATAAAATGGCTTTCATCTCATTTTATGGCTTGTGGGTCATCATGTACTCCCCTCCCCCCATGACTGGAAGCTTGACACTGTAAAAATTTGTAAATCTGTATTTTACAGATTCAACCCCTTCAAAAAAAACAAATGCATCATATACTCGATTTTTATCTATAAATATTGATTCTATAACTATAAGCTTTATCCTGCATTTATGTTATGAAAAAACGATTCTCTGTTTTTAATGTTGTAGAGATTGTAATAGAGACGTTAATGCACTTCAAACCTATATTTTACAGATTCAACCCCTTCATAGAGTTTCACTTAGTGCACTTGCATTAATGTTCCTTAAAGAATTTTTTTTGAAGGCAGAATTTAGAAATTTCGTATTTTACATATCTAAGTAGAAATCGTGATGCAGATGGTTTTTGATAGGCAATATAATAAGAAATGCAAACTGTAGTAAGGACATTAACACAAACAATTTATAGGCATTCATTCAAATTCACAGTAAAGATACATCATAAGTACTGAAACTTCAGAAATTGAAAATAAACATTGCAAATTAAGATTCCCCGAATATGAATTTCGGTCTACGGAGTGAGGTAGACGGTGAAATGGGTAATAGTTTCAACACCATCTGTAGTATGCTGATCTTCATGGTGAAAATCAGTCTCAATTGTTGCATACCCTTTTCCATTCTCATATTTCCCTGTTCCTCCAATGATTGCAAGATGAGAAATCGGTGTTGCAGTTCTGTGTACACCGAAGAAGCTGATCGTGTCATCAACCTCGTGATCTGCACCGTGAAACAACACGGTCAATGCAAGCGTATGGCTGCTACCATCCAAAGAACTTGCCAGGTAAAATCCTTGTGCTTTGCCTAATACAGATGTTCCTAGTTCTTGTCCTTCTGTTATTTCATTGTCAACAACGGTAACCGACCCGAACATGAGTTGTTGAAGCGTGAGCCCGGCTGGAAGTTGTCCGGCTGTAACGAAAGGTTGGTTGTTGTTGTTGTTGTTGAGGGCATTGTTGTTTCCGTTGTTTGATCCGCCCGTGTTTGAGGGTGAGCCGTTGAGACCGGCTAGGAAAGGGTAGTTGTTGTTGTTGATGACGCCGTTTATAGAGTTGAGTGGAACTCCGCCATTGATTGGGAATACTTGGTTGTTTGGCTTGGAGAATGGTAGCCCATTGGCGTTTGTGTTGGCTACTATGCCGGTAACCACCCTGCCGGAAGGGTTTGAGCCTCCAAGGATATCATGCATGAAAAAGGACAGTGCAGGGTGGTCAGGATTAGCATCTGCACCTGATGTGGTAGCTGCACCACCACCACCACCACCACCTGGTGTGGTAGCTGCACCACCAACACCACCAGCACCACCACCAGGTGGGATGATGGTGTTAGGAGTGGTTGTTGGTGTAGCAGGAGGTGTTCCTGTTACAGTGCTCGGATCATCAACCACGGGACCCGTAGTGTCACTACCAGAGGCAACAATAGGAGGGGTTCCTGCCGGCAAGGGAGTCGATAGACCAGCCACCGGTGCAGGTATAGGCACGGGTGTGGTAACGTCAGTGGGTGGAACCTGTCCATTTCCACTACTAGGCAAGGTTGTATCAGGTGACACGACAGGTGCAATGCTCGGATCAACATTCCCTGTTGTTGTATCTGACGCTTCGTCGAGTATCCTTGCCGCGTTACCGTACCCGAAGGAAAAAGCAAGCAATACTAGACAAATAGTAAGAGGGAAGAAATTAGCCATTTTGAATGCTAAAAAGCTTTAGATATATTTCTTGGTGTTGTTGAATGGAGGAATACTTGTTGATGGTGAATGATCAGAGGCTAAAATGCCATTTATAGTTTTGATAAACCAACTGATATGGAAGTGGAGCTGATAATATGATGGATGGAGTTAGTAAAAGGTACAAATTAGTTGATAGAAATATAGAATCAACTCCAAGAATGCTTTTGGTTTTGTTGTGTGTTTTTAAATATTTTATGGAATTATTAGCACCTAATTAATTGTTTTGCCATATCCTCATATCATAATCAGTGGTACTATTAGGGAATATAACGTTAACTTTTTAAAGGTCGATTGTCACATTCAAAACCTCTGAAAAATCGAACCTTATATGATCGATCAAATTTCATAGTGTTGTTTCGAAAATAAATTTGATGTGATGTCACTAAAAACGATCTTTAATATTTTTTTTTTCCAGTGTGTAATAATTAGTATATCGTTTTTCATTATGCCTAAAAAAACTCGTGTCAGCTTAATTTGGTAGAGATATTGGACTTAATAAATTGTCAACCCAGATGAATGTTAGTCCAGATTGTAGCAGTATGTAGTAATAAGATTTCATGCTTTGATGATTTGATATTATGAAAAATAATTTATTCATTTAAAAATTTACACTGTCAATATAAATATGTATTTTATATATTTGTATATGCCTGCAGTTGTAGGTTTATAATGTTTTAGTACCTAATTCGACTAAGTGCAGTAGGTTTCTCGGTTTGCTTTCTTAAGGTTTATCAAAACTCAACTGTCCTTTAAAAAAAAAACTCAATTGTTTGATTCGGGTTCGTTCGGGTCGATTTTCATGTTTTAATCCATAAACCTTTGTGTCTATAATCGAACTTTTATATTATGATTTTCATGTTTTAATCCATAAACCTTTGTGTCTATAATCGAACTTTTATACTATAAAATTTATACATGTATTCCATCTAAATTTGAAATCCGTACCACATGCCCATAGCAATAATCAATAAAGACAGCTGTTATGAATGATCGATCAAGAAGTGATGATGATTGTGAGTAAAGATAAGCAATTAACAAGTAAACAAACACGTAAACAAGAACACAGATTTAACATGGTTTCCGGCAATATGCCGACTACTCCACGGACAAACGAGGATATTTATTATCACGAGAAAGTTACATCAAGTTACAATTAATACAAACGGTATTTATAGCCTTGGGAATCTAACCCTAACCGACTAAACAAACCAAACCGGATAATGGTGAAATACCCGTAAGTAACTTAATCAAAACCGGAAAACTATGCAGACGTGTTCCCCAAGTATGCTGAGAAACAACAGGCTCAACTCCAGTAGTCTTTTAGTGAACATATCAGCAGGATTTACATCAGTGATGATCTTCTCCGCTTTGACCCTCCTCCCATTCCTTAGAAAATGGTAACTAACATCAATGTGCTTGGTTCTCTCATGATGAACTTGATCCTTAGCCAAACATATTGCACTAAGACTGTCACAATACACCCTAGCTTGATCTTGATGCAGACTCGGATTATTGACTAGCCTTTTTAACCAGATTGCCTCCTTTACTGCTTCTGTCAGTGCCATGTATTCTGCTTCTGTTAAGAGTGAATTTGTACGATTTATAACGCTATATTCTATGGTATTTTCCCCCGTATTTGTATTAATTTGCATGAGAAACGAGTGTTTAATGGAAATATTGAGTAAATGAGGTTTTAAATAAGTTATTCGCAATATTGGTTGATTTTGGTGCTTTAATTATAATTTTATGATTATTTGGACATTATTACATTTTGCGATGTTTTTATGTGTTATAGATACATGTTTGAGGCTCAAGAGATGATCAAAAGTTGATTAAGTTCGAGTTAATTGATGATAAAAGAGATAATGAAGGAATGAGATAGAGGAAAAGGAGATAAAGATCAAGAAGTCAAAATTCGATCCAGCTGAACAAGCGTCCAGGTCCAGTCCAGAGTAGACGGGCGTTTGATAGAGCAGACGGGCGTCCAGTAGTGCGATTTTGATATAGAGAGTTTGGACGTTGTACGAACGGGCGTCTGAAGCAGTCCAGATCTATCTAGACGGGCGTTCACTAAAGCGGACGAGCGTCCGTCGGCCGACTTAGTGAAACCGACTCAAAACTCTATATATAGCAGTTGTTTTCTCCACATATGAGATACCATATATTCATTATTCGAAACCCTAAACCTAGGGGCGGCTTGAGGCTGCGTTTTTCTTCCTTTTATTCCAGCTTTATGCACTTTAGATCTAGATTAAATTAGCTACTTTTTATGCACTGTTTCGGCAATTTTGAGTTGCTGAGGATGTTCAGAAACTAAAAGCTTCATCAAACGGGTATTGTGAAGCCATCCAACAACTGTTGATTTCATTTTCATCGATTGTACTGTGAGTTTTTATTAAAGGTTGTTTCTTTATTCATGTTTACTATGTTTAATTGCTCTTATATAGGAAGATATGCATGTGTCGATTGTTTATTGTTGATGGAAATCTTTATAAACCTTAGATCACCATGAATAGGAATAGTATTTGAATCTATCTTAACGGAAGTTAATAGGTTTAATTGCTAGATTATAAACATAAAGTTTACACCTTTGGTTAGAAAACGCGTTAATCTTGCATTGGAAGATAATGGATTAATAGATGAACTTTCTAAGGAATTAGGGTTCATATTTAGATAAGGTAAATCACAACTTAGATAAAAACCACAATATAATTGAGATAGGGAATCAATGCTTGTTGGATAGGTGGATCAATCCTCGTTTGTTCGTTATACATTTAATTTAAATCCTTAAAAACTTGAATTTGTTTAGTTAGTTTACTTTTATTTGCATCTTAGATTAGTTTAGTTAAAGGTTCGCAACCCGTATTCTTCCTAGCTTTAGACTATATCCTCTGTCTAGTTTTATTTTCAGTTTTGTTCTATTTTATTCGCTGTTTAGATTAGTTTCGTGATATGGTTTAGGTTAGGCAAAAACTAGGAATCACAATTGTTTAGTTCCCCGTAAGATCGACCCGGCATTAACCACTATTACTACGATCCTTATACTTGAGGTTAACCGGATTATTACTTGTTTGTTTTGTGTTAATAAATTCCGTGACAGCTTCAATAGTAGATAATGTCACTGTACCCTATAAAGTTGCCTTACAACTTACCACAGAACCACCCAAAGTAAACACATACCCATCATAGATCTCCTGCTGTCCACATCAGCAGCATAATCAGAATCACATTACCCTGTGACAAAACATTGAGTATCAACTCCATAAATGAGTCCATATCAGATGTACCTTTAAGGTACTTAAATATCATATTTACTGCTTTCCAGTGTTCCTTTCCAGGTTGAGCCATAAACCTGCTGACAACACTGACTGTCTGAGCCAAATCAGGCCTATTACAGACCATGGCATACATTAAACTGCCCACTGCACTAGCATATGGAACCTTTGACATGTATTATTCCTCTTCAGCTGACTGTGGAGAAAACACAGCAGATAGATGTAGATTTGGTGCCATATGAGTATCTATAGGTTTAGTTGTTGACATGCCAAACTTGGATAGTATCTTTTCAATATACCCCTGTTGAGACAAGAACAGTTCCCCTGCTTCTTATCTCTATAGATCTCCATCCCCAGAATTTTCTTTGCATTTCCCAAATCCTTCATCTCAAATTCAGCCTTGAGCAGATTCTTCAGATATTGAACATCAGACTTGTTCACAACAGCTATCAGCATATCATCCATATACAAACCAGATAGATGATCGAACCATCCTTCAACTTGTTGTGATAAACACAACAATCATATGGACTCCTGTTATAACTCTACTGAATCATATAACTGTCAAACTTCTTATACCACTGTCTTAGGGCTTGCTTAAGTCCATACAAGGACTTCTTCAACTTGCAAACATATCCTTCCTTGCCAGGAACTTGGAAACCCTCTGGCTGGGTCATATATATTTCCTTATCTACATCTCCATGTAGAAAGGTTGTCTTGATATCAATTGCTCAAGTTCAAGATTCTGATGTGCCACTATTGTTAATAGCACCTTGATGGAAATGGAAGTGTGTCTGACCACTGGAGAAAATATCTCTTCATAGTCTACCCCCTCTTTCTGATTGAACCCTTTGGCAACCAAACGTGCCTTATATCTGATGTCCTCAGCAGATGTCATTCCTTCCTTTTTCTTGAAGATCTATTTGCAGATGACCACCCTTCTATCCTGTGGTTGTTTGACTAGATCCCAAGTCTCATTTTTCTGAAGTGACTCAATTTCTTCTCCCATGGCAGCAAGCCAATGCGATGCCTCAGAACATGTCACAGCTTCCCTGTAAGTGTTAGGTTCAAAACCATCCACTTCTTCAATTACCTGAAGTGTATATCCAACCATATCCTCCTTAAACTCATATCTTATTGAGGGTCGTATATTGGTTCTTCTAGCTCTGCTGAGAGCTATACTCTACTGACCAACATGAAATTTGTTTGAGTATCTCACGACTACTTGTTCAGAGGCGGCTTACATCCAGGTTACGGATCTACCGAGTGTTGACTATCCTCTCTTGAGTCTTTTAATCCAAAGAGCTCGCTTGAAGCTCCACTGTTTGTCAACCTTCTCGCTTTTAGATCTAATTTTGATCGGGATGTGGCCTCACATATGAGTTAAGCATAGAGTTTTCATCAAAGACTACACTCCTGCTGAGTATAACCCCGTTTTCAGCTGATGACCAGATTCTATACCCCTTAACTCCATCTCCATATCCAACAAACACTCCTTTCTTGGCTCTAGGCTCCAGTTTACCTTCACTGACATGATAGTAGACTGCTTCCAAAAACACTTAGATCTGAGTAGTCTGCTGACTTTCCTGACAAAACCTCAAGTGGTGTTTTGAGATTGATCTCAGTGTGAGGCTCCTTGTTGATTAAGTAGCATGTTGTGTTAACAGCCTCTGCCTAAAATCTTCTTGCTAGACCAGAATTAGAGAGCATGCACCTTGCCCTCTCAAGACGAGTTTGATTCATCCTTTCTGCAACACCATTCTGTTGTGAAGTGTCTCTGACAGTATAGTGCCTAGCAATGCCTCCATTCTTGCAAAATTCATCAAACTCAGACCAACAGAATTTCAGTCCATTATCAGTTCTAAGTCTTTTGATCTTCTTCCCTGTTTGATTCTCAACCAATGCCTTCCACTGCTTGAATTCTTCACTCGTGTGCTTCATCATAATTACCCAAGCCATCATTGAATAATCATATATAAAATACACAAAATACATGTGACCACCCAATGACTCCACCCTTGAAGGTCCCCAACAATCAGAATGGACATAATCAAATGTTCATTTTGTGATATTAATTGCTTTTGGGAACTTGCTTCTGTGTAGCTTCCCAAACACACAGTGTTCACAAAAATCCAGCTCCTTGACCATATGTCCCCCAAGTAGATCATACTTAGACAGAATTTGCATCCCTCTTTCACCCATATGACCCAATCTCATATGTCACAGCTTAGTCAGCTGTGACTGGTGAACCCATATAGACATGATACAATAGACCCTTGTAGTAAGTACAATGTCCCTTGTCTGATACCCTTCAGAATCACAACTGAACCCATATAGACATTTACCACTCCACATTCACCCCTGAACTTGAATCCTTTGCTGTCTAGTAGACTAAGTGATATCAAATTCTTGGTCATTTGTGGAACATGCCTAACCTCATTCAGTGTGCAACATTTACCATCATGTGTCCTCAACTGAACGGATCCAATCCCAACTATTTTGCAGACCTTGCTGTTAGCCATTGCAATGTGGCCTCCATCCATCTGCTGATAAGTAGAAAACCACTCCCTGTTTGGACACACATGATAAGATGCCCCAGTGTCTATAATCCACACATCTCTTTGCCCTGGTGACTCTGAAACTGCCATGCTGCACCGCGGTCGTCGACCACGGGCCCTAAACGAGCTAAAGCTGACCTCCTTCCTTCTTTAGATTGAGAAGTGGCATGGCTGCTTCCGTCTATTTCCATATGGTGAGGTATAATCATTCTTTTTTGGATTTTGAGTGGGTTGTATTTCCGTAGGTGCTTGTATGGGGGGAACAAACTTGCTGACGGGCTAAGGAGGCAAACCTTCTGCTATGAGTCGCATGTTGTTCTCGCGCATCTCCTCTACATAGTCCATATATGCCCTGAGGGATATCGCATAAGGGATCTGTTGTTGGCCCGCCCTCTATCATGGGTTGTTCTTTGCTCTTGATTTAGGTGAGAAATTCTTGTGATACATTTTCTGCGGCTTTGTCTGACCGCTGCCTCGTGTAACTCGCGGGCTCAGGTTCTCTCCCTTATATAGGCCCACATGTCGGGTGTGATGTCCAGTCCGGCCTTGTCCCCAGTGGACAATACCCTTCTACTCGTTTCTCTATGATGCGGCATCCTTTCGGCACGTGGCGTGTTTGCTCCACGTGTATGGCCCTGATTACCCCCTTTTAGACGGTGTAGTGGGTGTCATGTTTTTCGTGCCTTCCATGTTGACTAAAGATATTTTGAAGATATTTTGCTGGGTATTAAGTGGATACGCCGGCTGGAGTAGTCTTCAAACTCAGAATCCGATATAAAACCAATAGTAAGATTCCAGGCGATTCTAACGAGTACAAGTATATGATTTCTTTGACACTCGAATAGCTGAATTGACCAAGAGCTTATACCAACCTGGTAATTATGAAGGGCTCGTGTTGAGCTATGAACATGCCGGTGCAGGTGTTTCTCGATTTTGAGGCGGTTTGAGCTAGAATCAAGTCAAAATCCGCAGAAATCAAGCTTGCTTATTAAGAATTCGTAAATATCTTGATAGAAACAATGTTTTGAGGGTCGTACAACCCAAAAACTAAAGTTTTTTTTCCAATCAGAGAGTTGGATATGGTTGCGCGATCTCGCCGGCGACGCCGTGAAACCGAACCTGTAGTGGTGAATGCGATCGGAAGATGCCAAACAACAACAAAATTTCTTTGTAACGGAGCCAACTGATATCATCTAAAATATCAGGTTTGCGGTAACAATAATATAAAGTGGATATGTGGCTGATTATGGATGATTTCTCAAGTGAGAAGTGGTGGATATCATGAACCACGGTGGTCGGACTTGTGCTATGAACGAGATGACGAGTGAGTCGATAAATTGACAGAGTAGCTCTGTATATATTATTTCTCAGATCCCTTTCTATTACATAGTGACCCCATATATATAGGCAAATGCTAAGGCGGTTTAGCTAAAATACGACACGACATTAAAAGAATATAATTAAGTATAATTATATATAAGTAGGCAAGACAGCTCTAGAGAAGGGATGACGGAGTGCGGACTCATTTCTTCCTTTGTCTTGTTGTCATCAGCTTCGAGCTGATTGTCCTGATAGTATGGGTGATATCCAAGATGTCCGATAGATCGGGGTATGGATGAACATCGGCGTCAGAGATCGACATTCATCTAGTCCAATTTACTGGAAGCGGACTGAATTCGGATTAGTTTGATGGAGGCCCAAGATCCGTTGTTGGGCCTAAGTCTAGGCCCAATTTAGATGCTCGGGTTATAATCCGGACCGGGTATATCAATAAGCTTCATGACTAAAATTCTTGCATATATAAGCTTCTTGAACAAATTCTTGCACATATAAGGTTTGAATCATAAAATACCCCAAAATACCCACAGCTTCTTCCCTTACACCTGAAACCTAAAACCTAAACCCGCCGGAGAACCCACCGGAAAACCCACCTAAACCCCCGAACGCCCATGAACCCCCTGAACCCCTAAAACCTTGAACCCCTAAATCCCATGAACCCCAGCACCCTTGAACCCTTAATTTCATGATTTCCGGCCCTTAATTCGCGATTTCCGGCGATGTCGTGATTTTTTTTTTTTAAATCGTGAAGCAAGAAGAAGAAGACGATAGGAAGGAAGAAAGAAGAAGAAGGCATTTCCGACGAGAATGGCATGAACTCGCCATATTTTCCGGCGAGAAGAAGAAAGAGGAAGAAACGATGGGGCTATATTAGTCTTTTTACACTCTTTAAAAATCCAAGCTCAAATATGCAAAAATTTGTCTAATTTAGTTTATACATGACATTCCCCCTAAGATAAATATTGAATACTACCTTCAACTAACCCAGAAAACTAAATTCAACGAGCCAACAACCTTATTTATTTTTAGCGTTTTATGAAGGTAAATTATTCATGTAACATCACACACCTTTTTTTATTGTTACCTTCGACCCAAATATTACAAGTCATTTTAAAAGTTTTTATATAGATTAAAAAATTAGATAAAGTATCATAAAATATATAGAGAAATGACTCAAACACCATTAAACAATAATTAATGAAATATTTATAAATTAATGGTAACTGGTTGGATTATATTAAATTAGATGTAAGATATAGAAAAATATAATAAGTGTTAATCGGTAACGTACGATTTATACGACTAATGCAAAGATGTTGAATGACTATACTTTAGGACACAAGTAGTATTTTTTCCTTAAGATTTCACAAACCCTTCATGGCTCATGCATTGACTTTCATGGTTCATGGCTCAGCATTATATTTATGTCATATAGTATGATATAATTATTCGTATAATAGATAATTGATAAAGTAACACAACTAACTTTGATATAATATTATAAGTAGGGTTTATTTCACTATTTGACGTGTAAATATCTAGTGCGTATAACTATAAAACGAGTGGAAAAAGAACCGTAAAACGAGTGATTTTTGTGTAATGTCTATGTATTTGAAGATATATATATATATATATATATATATATATATACACACACACACATTACAAAATCCTGTCTATATGTTGTTAAAAGAGTTGTTTCTCCCTTCGTACATGTTGGTCCCTTGGAAAGGCTAACACAAGTTTAGAGAGGTGTGAATAAACTTGTCACCAAAAACTAGATTATAACTATTAAGATTCAGTTTTAACTTGTGTGGAGTTAAGCTAACAAAGCTGAGTCTAAGTCAAATTGACTTGTAACAAAACTGACTCAACCGGCAGTGGATATAAGTTTTAGCCTTTTTCTGGATCTTGTTGATTCTATAAGAAAAAGTTGAGTATGCAAAACTGAATTCTGGTGAATGTCATGAACTGTGTATGCATGTAACAATCAGTTTCAATATGTTGTATAAACAAATATAAATGATGTATAAGTAAATAACAGAATGTAAATGCGTAAAGTAAGTAGAGCAAGAATTATAGTGGTTCCAGGTGGTGTAATCCTGTCATTCCACTCTTCCACTGTGATGTAGGAGAAATATTCCACTAGAACTCTTTGAGGTGCGCTGTTACAAAAAGTCCTAAACGATAGTCCTTGACTAATCCCTAGTGTCACTATATAAACAACTAAAGAACAGGTAAGATTGTTGCTCTCCAACTGCTTGAACCACTGGTCCTTGGAGGATTGTGTTGCATCTTCACCAGCTACCACCACAAACACAGTCTACCCGACTGCAAATGACAACTGTCTTTGGCAAATCCTTGACCAGATTGCTTCACAGTCTAAACATTTGATTAAGAATCAAAGTTGGGCTGAGAATCAATGAATTGATTATTGCTTGTGGTTCTTCTAAGTGTCGAATTCTGGATTTGATCGATTTGAGCTTGAACACTTGAAGAAATCTAGATATGATCTTGTTGAGCGCAGATAATGATAGCAATTCAGATGAACTAGACTTGCACAAAAATGCTTGTAAATCGGTGTTGTTGTGTGTTTGAATCCTTGATGCCAAGTCCTCTATTTATAGTGTGAGGTCCAACGTTTATCTTACTTGAATTTGAATTGTATCAACGCTCATATTTTCATGTGTCAGTTGTCGTGATGATTCGACATGTCAGTTCCTCATCTAATAAAAATCATTGGTTTATAACGTTCGAATGTACTTTCAGTTGCTTGGATAGCTGACTATAAAACTGAGTATCCTGAATAGTTTTATACTGATTGTGTCAGTTATCAGTTTGTTAACCGACTTAGAGCATTAACTGAGTTTTTACTCTTCTTCAAAATTTCAGTACTCTATTTATATTTATATAACTTAATCAGATTACACAATTCCTTATACAAATCATCTAAGATATCATTGTCCTTATGATACTTAGGTCTTCTTTCAAGATCCATAAAATCAGTTCAGGCCATCACAGACTTACTTGAATTCCAACTTTACAGTCTCGGCTTAAATCTTCACAACTGAGTTTGAACCCTCGGTTCTTCATTCTTCTTCAACTGAGTCTGTGTCCCTCAGTTCTTCAATCTTCTTCAACTGAGTCTGTGTCCCTCAGTTCTTCATTTACTGAGTATGTTCCCTCAGCCTTCAGTTCTAGATAAGTCAACTGAGTATGTGTCCCTCAACGAACTTACCTTCTTCAGTTCTGAGTAAACTTCAGTTCTAAGTGACATATTCAGTTTTATGTCATGTTCTAGTTTTCTAGATGATCTCCAGTTTTCAGGTTTACGACACTTCTATCTATTACAGTGTTTGTCTGATATAACCTATACAATTATCAGACTCTAGTAAAACTTATACATTCAGTTCTAGACATCTTTTAGCTTTTTACTATAACAGATAGTTTCAGCACTTCATCAATGGGGTGTACATAATTAAATAGGATGAATCATCATCAAAACTAAAATTTTATTTCCAACAGTACACCCGGGACACCCTCTTTCTCTCTTATATACAAAACTTTTTCTCAATTCCCCAATGGTTAATTATGTAACATGGAATTTGGGATAAAAGAATCGAGTACGTAGAGTGATATCATAGTATAAAATTAAGATTTTCAAATTAATATATGAAGACATTTTAAATTATCGTGTAACAAAAACAAGATTTTTTATGTTATTACGTAACATTAAAATGAATTTTACGACTTGAATGTGTAGATTCAAAAAATACGTAACATTTAAGTTCGTTTTTTTACGTGATTAAGTTAATAGAAGATAAAATTCGAAAAGATGGTGGATGTTAAAAGGCATATAAAGTTGTTATATTGTTAAGTTTATATAAATTGTTTTGAATAAAAGATTATTATTTTAGTTTTAAAATTATTAGAAAAAATAGGAGTTTTATATTTAGATTTAAATAATTGAATTTATCTCTCACTTAAAGTAGTAATATTGTATCAAATTTTTTTTTTGAGAATTGTATCATTTTTCATTAATAAAAAAACAACAGTTGCAGTGTCTTTCTCTGCGTTTATGATTTTCTTTATAAGTAACATAAAATTAATGTACAGTTTTTATGTACACATCCGTCCAGCTAATGACAAAATGGTTCTGACACAACAATTATCACAATACTCTTTTACACCATGCATTGTAATTGGCCTAAGAAATCCATCATAATCAGGAAAATTCTGATTCAGGTTCTCCTTATTAAAACGGATTATGCATACAAAACGACCAATTTGTTTCGTTTGTTGTACACGTGACAGTAATCTAACGATATATTCAAATATAGAATCTCTACAATAGAATTGCATTCAATGACAAAAATTAATGTTATGCCACTACGGTCGTGTCAGCACTATATTAATAATAATATGGGCACAACCGTTATACCAAAACAAATGACGGAAAGTTATTGGGTGCATCCGTCATATGCGGAGTACATCCATGTGGCAAATTGTAGATCTTTTATTTTTAAACTGAATTTAAACTGTGTGGTCCAGATTTATTTACCTGTCAATTCGATCCACATGGATATACCCAAAAAAAAAAAAAAAAAAAAAAAAAAAACTTCCCACAAATGGCACAACAGCCATACGCGTATCATTACTATTTCTCTAAGAGAAAAGTTATGGTGGGGAAGTAATTTGTGAGGTATACCGAATGGAGTGGTGTGATTAATTCTCACACACACTCACGTAGATGTGTGTAGGTGTGACATGGATTAATCACATATTTCCACTTGGTATACCTCACAAATCATTCCCCAACATAACTTTTCTCTTTCTCTAATCTACCTCGTGACATGTCCTTTTTTTAATAAAAAAAACATACCCGTGACATGCCTGCGGTACGAGAAAAAGTTATGGTGGGGGACTGATTTTATAGTGATACCAAGTATAGGGTTGTGATTAATCTATGTCACACCTACACACATCTACAATGTATAGAAAAATGTGCGAGAATTAATCATATCCGTGATCACTCCATAATAGTAAAACATTCTCCATTATCCAACGGTCATTAACCGGCTCCTTTCCTCCATAAAAGCCACTCATTCATATCATCTCCTCCCACCAATATTCACATGTTTAATTGGTCAAAGGATTCTTTTTTTTAACCGGTCAAATGGATGCTTATTACCCAGTTAAAGAATAGTACTAGTACCAAATACCAATGTTAAAGATAGTTTTTTTACGTTTGTTATTTATTAAATGTTGAAAATTCTGATGCAGGAATTTCTTATTAGAACAGATAGATTTAGTGAAAGAGAATAGATTTCATTGATTGAAGCATTTTTGTGTTACAAGGGTATATAGCAACCACAATCTAACAAACATTATCCATAGTAGATTCTCTAGGACACTTGTCTCTCCAAGCTACTAGACAAGTGTCACTCACACACACAATACAAGTGTCTCATTAATTACATTAATTACTATCATTATCCTTAATGAATTTCTCAAACGAAATGGGAGGTTGACACATTGAGTTTGCTTTCGTGTAGATCAAATCGAGTTCCAGTGATCGGTTTAGTAAAAACAATCGCGCCGGTTGCAAGAAGAAGAAGGCACATGACGAATACTAAGATCTTTGGGCCAGGACATGATGCCTAATGAAATGAACATCAATGTCAATGTGCTTTGTGCGTGAGTGAAAAACAGGATTCTTGGCCAAAGACTCTGCCCCAATGTTATCACAATGCAGACAGAACAACAGTATCTTGATATGAAGTTCTTTGAGAAGAGCTCAGAACAGAGAAGCTCAAGCAGCAAGATGAGCCAATGCCTGTACTCACTTTTCGTCTTTGGACGGACCTCGACACTCTTGGATCGCTTCTTAGAGGCCCAGGATATGAGAGATGATCCAAGATAAACACAATAGCCTGAGACAGATCTTCTATCAAAAGGATTACATCCCCAATCTGCATCAGAAAACCCTTGAATGTCAATAGAGCCTGTAGCTTTGAAGTGCAGTCCATATGTGAGTGTCCCCTTGACATATCTCAGCAATCTTTTGAGGGCTTGCCAATGAGCTGTTGTTGGACAATGCATAAACTGACTTAAGGTGTTGACAGCAAAGGCAAGATCAGGCCTGGAAAAAGTCAAGTATTGAAGTGCCCCCACTGCACTTCTATAGGTGAAGGCATCAGTAGTGGATAATGGAGTGCCATCTGTAGGAGTAAGGAGTTTTCCAGTGACCATAGGACTAGGACAGGGTTTTAGATGCTCCAGATCAAGTCTGTGCAAGAGCTGTGAGGCATATTGTTGTTGTGAGAGAACCAGCTCAGTATGATCCCTGTACACCTCCATGCCTAGGAAGTGAGATAAATCACCCAAATCTTTCAAAGGAAACTGGAATGCGCTTTTCTTGATAAATCTTTTGTACTCTGAGAAGAGAGTTGCTGTAATAAGGAAGTCATCAACATATACCAGGACATACAACAAGGTGGTTCCTTGATGAAAAATAAATAAGCGAGTCGTCGAGATGGATCGAACAAAACCTGATGTAGGTAATGTGTGGTGAGTTCTGCAAACCAAGCCCTAGGTGCTTGTTTGAGGCCATATAGAGCCTTTTGGAGTTTACAAACATAGTGGGGCCTTGAAGCATCAATGAAGCCTTCAGGTTGGGGCATAAAGACAGATTCATGCAAAGTACCATTTAAAAAAGCATTGTTGATGTCTACCTGCTTGATGGGCCAGTTCAAAGAAACTGCAATGGCTAAGATGACTCTAATTGTAGAGGATTTGGCCACTGGACTGAAGGTGTCTGTGTAGTCCACCCCTGCTTGTTGATGAAACCCCTTGGCTACAAGTCTAGCCTTGTGTTTGAGGATGCTCCCATCAGGTTTGAGTTTCAACTTGAACACCCACCGGTTGCCAACCAAGTTCTGAGAAGGATGAGGTGGAACCAAGATCCATGTTTGGTTGTCACTGAGAGCCTTGTATTCTTCCTTCATGGCTTGTGTCCATTGAGGATCAGAAAGGGCATCTGACACCTTTGTTGGTTCATGTTGAGATGGGTGAGAAACCTGTGCAGCAAGACTCAGAAAACGTTTAGGTTTAACAATTCCACTTTTTAGTCTGGTTTGCATGGGATGTTGTGGAGGAGGAGGAGGAGGAGAAGAGGAACTACTGACAGGTGATTCAGACTGAACAGGACTAGGACTAGGAGCATGAGTGTGAGCAGGACTAGGACTAGGACTAGGACTAGGACTAGATGTATGATTATGATCAGGACTAGGACTAGGACTATGAGAATGAGTGTGATCAGGACTAGAAGGATTAGCAGGGGAATAATGTGGAGAGGGTGGTGGTGTAGAACTGACAGAAACATCAGTAGGAGGTTTTGGAAGAAGAGCATAGGTGTCAGTATTAGAAGAAGGAGCTGCTGTTGGTGCAGAAGAAGACTTATGAGGAAAGGTATTTTCATCAAAAGTGACATCCCTGGAAATGTAAATTCTTCCAGTAGAGTCAACACACACATGGCCCTTATGATTGGGACTAAGACCTAGATAGGTGCACCTCTGTGTATGAAACTGAAATTTGTGAGTATGATAGGGTCTAAGAAGGGATAGCAGAGCACAACCAAAGGTTTTGATTTGCTTGTAGTCAGGGGACTTGTCAAACAGCATGGTAAAGGGAGACTTGTTGTGTAAAACAGGAGTGGGAAGAACATTTATTAGGTGAACTGCCTGTTGGAAAGAATGCCACCAGAATTTGAGGGATAGACCAGCTTGAGCTAATAGGGTAAGGCCAGTTTCAGTGATATGCCTGTGTTTTCTTTCTATTCTTCCATTTTGAGCATGTGTGTGAGGACAGGGATGTCTAAAATGGACACCAGACTGTGCAAGATAATTGGTGAAACTTCTGAATTCTCCTCCCCAATCAGATTGAAAAACTTTAATCTTAAGGTTAAGCTGATTTTCTACAAGGGTTTTAAAGGTGACAAAGACATTAAAAGCATCTGATTTCTGTTTAAGAGGGAAGATCCAGGTAAACCTGCTATAGTCATCAACAAAGGCAATATAATAATGGTAACCATTGACTGATCTTACAGGGGAAGGTCCCCAGAGATCAGAATGAATCAACTCAAGGGGTTTAGAAGATACAGAAACAGAATTATTGTAAGGAATGGAATGCAGTTTGCCATATTGGCAAAGCTTCACGTAAATTAACTCTTTCATTAATGTAGCGCAGAGAGATTACAAAGCTTCATAACTTGATGTAGGACCTTTACAGAGGGGTGGCCTAATCTTCTATGCCAAAGGTCTACATCTTTAGGAGAATTTAAAACAGTAACATAACTAGTACAGACTGGTGCAGTCAAGTTGGAGGAGATTTTGGAGTGAGGAGAGCTCTTGGTGGAGGCAATGAGAATAGGAGTCTGGATTTGGTGCAATCCTTTCTAAGATGACCTTCCGTAAGAGTGATCTTGGTGGATTTGTCTTAACAAAACAACATGAGTTAGTAAATTCAACAATCACAGAGTTATCATGAATGAGTTGTGATATACTAAGGAGGTTTTTAGCAATCCTAGGGACATGAAGAATATTATTTAGTTGTAAGGTGAGATTATGACTAGAAAAGGTGACAGTGCTAGAACCAGTGTGTGCTATGACAAGTTTCTCACCATTCCCAATCACCAAAGCATCTGAGCCTTCATAGGGTGACCTCAAACTGAGATTATTCAGATCATGAGTGACATGATTGCTGGCTCCACTGTCCAGATACCAGCTTGGATCAGTTACTGATTCTGGAGTGGCTATGTAGGCAGAGCTTTGTTTGAGCTGAGGAGATCCCTGTGACAGTGATGAAGGAACATAGTCTGATTCAAATCTGTGCCAGCATTCAGATGCTATGTGCCCAGTTTTCAAACAGATTTGACACATAGGTCTAGAGCCCCCTGTGTTGTTGGAGCCTGAGCTACCTCTTCCATTGTTCCTGCCACGACCTCTTCCACGATTTGCATTATTAGAACCTCTACCTCTGCTCCCATTTCCACCAGAGAAAGTGTTTCTGGACTGTCCTCTACCATTTCCTGATTGTGTGTAGGCAGCATTTGCAGAGGGAGTATGAAGATCAATATGTGAGGAGGTGTTGTACCTGGATATAAGTCTTTCATGGGTCAAAAGCTGTGCCTGAACTTCAGGCCAAGACAAAGAGGTGACTCTAGAGGTGATATTCACAACAACGGACTCATATTCCCTGGGTAATCCACCAAGCACTGCAAGAACCAATTCAGCTGTGGGAATAGGAAAACCTGCTGCTGCCAAACTATCAGAATAATTCTTCATTGTGGCTAGATAATCAGCCATGGTTTTGGCACCTTTTTCAGTTTTAGTAAGAGCATCTTTGAACTCCAGGAGACGGGATTGGGCTTGACTATTAAACAGGGTTTCCAGTGTGATCCAAACATCATGAGATGTAGCACAACCCACAACCTCCATAAGTGCTTGCTCAGTCATTGATCCAAGTAACCAACCCAGCAGTAAGCTATCAGTAGTTTGCCATTCTTCATAAGCCGGATTGGAAATGAAACCCATACCAATAGGGTTCGTAATCATCTGAGGAGGGGCTTGTTTGGTTCCAAAGAGATACCCATCAAGTTTATACCCCTAATTATCGGTAGATCGAATACTTCCAGAGGAGATAGTTCTTACGATCTAGTTTGACACTGGAAGTCCGATTAAGAGTCCTCCAAAGGGAATAGTAGGTGGTGGCACGGGATTACCGTAAAAATAGAAGAAAAGGAACGATTAGTACCGGATTGAGGTGGCTCAGCTCGAGTGAAAGAGGGTAAGGTCGGAAAAGACGTCGGAAAGACCGGAAGTTGCAGAGTTGGTGTCTGTGCTACGGTTGCAGCTGAAAGAGGAAATGACCCGAATGGGATAGAGACGGGAGCATGAGTGACGAGCGGAGTGGTGACGCGCAGAATGGAGGAGAGCAGTGACTCGGCGTCAGATCGGCGGTGGACATTGCCACCGGATTTTCTCTCGATACCAAGATAGATTTAGTGAAAGAGAATAGATTTCATTGATTGAAGCATTTTTGTGTTACAAGGGTATATAGCAACCACAATCTAACAAACATTATCCATAGTAGATTCTCTAGGACACTTGTCTCTCCAAGCTACTAGACAAGTGTCACTCACACACACAATACAAGTGTCTCATTAATTACATTAATTACTATCATTATCCTTAACAAGAACAGATTGTTAGATAACTTTCATTTGTATAAAAATGTAAAAATGTTTTATCTATTTACGCACGTGAGGTTATCTGATAATAAGAGTCTTTATAGTAAAATTACTCATGTAACAGTGTCATACGATCAGTCTATTTTAATCGGAGTCCCTGTAGCAAAATTACCCATTAAACAGATTTATTAATTTGTTATTGAGCTGTATAATTTTCCCGCCAATTCAAGGTCCTTCCTTTGCAAAATAAGAACTACATAAGGGCTTGGTGTGCAATTTTGCAGTATATAATGCACCCACCTGAACGGACCTAACTCAACTCAAGTAATTTTTTAGGTACATATCTGTTTGATTTGATACTATGTAAAAAAGAGGAAAAGAGTCGGTTATGCTTGATATGTTGACGGGAAGAAAAAAAAGTGTATATTTTTACTTTTTCTCAGGATGTTGTCTTGTGCTTTCAAACAAAAGTGTCCTTTATATAAGTTACTACATTATTTTGCTTGTTGGCACTTTTGTTTAAGGGTTTGTATTTTATTTTTTTTACCACAGAGTTATAATTTGATGCTAATGAACATCGATTGTCATGATTATGAATTGTATTTATTTTGGTTTCAATAAATTCGTTTGAATTGATTGTGTTTCAGGTACATGCAGTCTATTCAAGCCATGGTAGAGATATGGATCAAGACACTTTTAATCTTTCAATAATTTTTACCAACACGATTTTCCTCGTATAATGGTGAGTTGAGTTATTATTTATTTAATAAACATTTGAAAGATTATTTCGTTTTGAAATGTCGCATTTTCGGTGATAAAAATATGACTTATAATGTAGGGTGGGTTTACATAAATAATCGAATGTTTTATGTAATGAGGTTATTTTTCTTGTTTCCTGATTGTTGGTGATGCGTCGGAGGTTTACATTTTCTTTATTCCAGAACACATACTATCTACTAAAGTCGTGTAATTAGAATTTGTTATCGAATGCACAATTGTTGGAGTGATATATTGTAATTTTGACTCTTAAAAGCTGAAGGGAGTTGCATACTTTTTCCTGTGATACTTAAATTGATAAGTTTACTAGATATTAATCTTCATCCTACCTAAAAGATTGGGAGGGTTATATTTTCTTCCATGACGGATGGTGGATCAGGATGATGTTGTTCTTGGGTCTGAGCAAATGAGTAAAATATATATCATGAAATAGTAGGGGGTTGCTAAGGAGAGGTAAAAAAACTTGATACCTGAAGAATGGCCATACCTGTAGCGTGTGTTTATTTTTTTCCCCAGATTGTTTGCCTGTACTATATATATATATATATATATATATATATATATATATATATATATATATATATATATATATATATATATTCTGTTTATAGATATGATTTCCAATCAATTTTTAAGCATAATATCTCTAGATCTAAATCCATCTATTTTTTATTCAGGCGATAAAAAAAAGAATGGAAAAAAGAAGGTTATGTAGTATTTCAGTGCTGCATATTCAGAAAACGGAGTATATATAGTATTGGATGATGTTTGGAATGATGCTGCTTGGGATGATCTCAACGAAGTTTTTCCCAAGAACCAAAAGTAGAGCAGAGTCTTGATTACAACTCGTGACAGTGGTGTGGCTCGTCATGCTAACCTATCGGTGGACCCCTATCCTTTGCGTTTCATGAAAACGATGAAAGCAAAGAGTTGCTACGATGGAAGGTATTTGGTAATGTTGGTTGTCCACCCTATTTGGAACCATAAATTAAGAAGTATGAAAGCCTCATCTTGGGTGTGTGGAACTGCCATTCACAATTGCCGGTTGTTCTTTTGGAGCGTAAAACTAGAGTTGATTGGTGGAAGAAAGTTTGTGATGGGTAAAAAATTATTAACACGTAAATGAAAATATCAGCTCAGAACTTATTGGACTAAGTTTCGAACACCTGCCTTACTACATGAAGTTATGCTTTCTTTACCTCGGTGTCTTCCCTGAAGATTTTGACATCCCGGTTTGGAAATTGATTCGATTGTGGATTGCTGAGGGTTTTATACAAGGAAAAAAAAACCTAGATGATATAGGAAAGAGATATTTGGAGGAAATAGTGGATAGAAATTTGGTGATGGTGGCAAAAAGAAAATCGAATGGTGAGATAAAAAAATGTCGTGTCCCTGACTTTTTGAGAGAGTTGTTCAAGAAAGAGGCCATGAGGAGGAACCTTTTTCAACAAGTAAGTGTAGAATTATCTATGGATGATTATCTAAGATAGTTGGTTTCGTTTCCAAAAATCAATTCTTTTGTTGGTTTGTATTCGATCTTTAGGTTGATTTGTTCTTGCAATTAATTGTTGAAATCCCATGGTATTTTGTGGCTTGTGTTATATATCATTCTTGTTAATATAGATCTAGTTTAATCGGTTGTCTTGTCATGTTAAGCAAATCATCATTTTCGTTTGCTTTTATGTAAGTTAAGAGAAGTTATAGATTTATACCAAATGAAGGGATAACAGGTGTTTATACTTAGAGTTTCTAGGGGTGGATTGAACACTCTTGCCTCTCGATTTGATATAACTCCTAAATCACTTGAGTCTGCACTTGAGTTTGCTCGTAAGTTTGATACTTGGATTTATGCATCAGCTTTTGTAATTTAATTCCAAAATCATGAAAAATAAAATAAGTTTCATTCTTCTAACCCCGGCCGTAGCTTTTACATACTCGTGTGGAAATGTTTGTTTTCTTTGATTCGATCAAGATTGATTTGGAGTTATGTGCCATCTTTGTTGTAAAATAAATTGTGAACCGAGCTCGTGATTGTTTACACTTGTGTTTTTTTTTTTTTTTTTTTTTTTTCACATTGCAGGTTTTTGGACGAGCCTTCATTCATCTTAAGAGATTAAATATCGGAAACAGTAGCATCTCACCGTGTATAAATTCCGGCACTTGAAATGAAGATGACCACGATGAAGTATCGCAATAAATAAGAAACAAACATCGATGTAAACCGAAAATATAAGTAATTTATACTACCTCCTGGCCTAAAATATAAGTTTCATCCTGTGAGTTTTCACACATGATTAAGGAATTGGTTGAATGTCATTAATTTGAAGGTTAATGTCTAAAATACCCTTGACTATCATTAACGCAGTAGTTGTTAAGTAATGAAAAGTTGTTGAATTCATAATAAATTAAGGGTAAGATAGAGAAAGAAAGAATAAACGTCAGACGCAGAATGTAGAATGACTTATATTATGGGACAAGTAGAAAAATGTAGGATGACTTATATTTTGGACCGGAGGTAGTATTTGTTAAATTTATCAACATGTCATAATTTTTTAATATTACCATTTCCAATATGCATATAATTCTACAAATTTCCCATTTTCTGCTAAACAAATTTGATACTTTGGGATTTATGCATCAACTTTTGTAATTTCCCTCTAGTTTTCACCAATCATACGATAAAATAAAAATTGTGAGAGTTCCGAATAAGGGTAAGGGTGGGGTAAGATATGTATTAAAATTTTCAATTCTGAATTTGATGGTTGAATTAACATGAGTTATAAATGAATAATGTGATTTTCTTATTTAAAACAACCAAGTGCAATGGAAACAGCTATGGCTGCTATAAAAGTAAATAGTTTTGAGTTATCTCAATTTCCGTTTTATCTATGATTTATTTTCTTTTTCAATGTATTTCACATTCTTTTGTTGCGCTCGCGCCTATGCTCTATTTTTTTTCGACTTAAAAAGATTGGCGCAGCTTGTACCGGTATATGCAAATGTTCAGGATGCGAAAAGAACCACGGAAGAAAGCAAGGTAAGCTCCGGCTAGTATTTATATTCACATGTGAGGCATATTAGAATGCATAATCCCGTTAATTGAATCATTGGATGTAGTCAGATAGCCATTAAAAGTGAATTTTTAAGATAATTTTTGAATATATTTCTTTTGATCACATCTTATATTGTTCTCGCAGTGTAACGATGGATGGATGGATGGAGGGTATTTTTGAGCTCCAATAGCATCTGAACTCCAGTATTTCTAGTGATATTATACTCCTGGAAAGATGTATATCCATGAATCAATTAACATTAATCTTTCAAGCTTGTTAGAGTTTGTGCACGACCAGAAACAAAATCCAGAGTCTTTCAAGCTTGTTAGAGTTTGAGTGCACGACGGAAACAAAATCCAGAGCCGCAAGATTAAAACATGATCCTAAACACATCGCAGGCCTCAACGCGATTCTGGATTAAAAAAAAATGACAAGTAAAAAAATTAATCAACTAACCTCTTAATCCCAACAAATACCCGAATGGTACTATTGTATTAACAAGTTGTCTTCTCTCTCCTCTCTCCTCTCATCACCATTGTATTACGTAATTATTATTGTACCCAAGGCGCCTGGTATACCAGGGCAAATAAATTAGAACCAGAGCAATGTAGATATAATTATTGTGAATCGACCAAATTACCCTTATCTTCATTTTCAACTCACTCCCCAGCATTGCAGTACCTACTCCTCCGGCAACGGTCTTCTGCGGTCCTCCACTGAAACCCAATTCCATGACCTTTGAAATCCTACCGCAATTTCGAAACAATGATGGTTAAAATCTTTGCAAAGTCAGCTTCATCATCAATAAATTTATTTCCCCCTTCCTTTACTACCTCTGAGGCTCTTGTGTACTTAATCATATAAGCCATGTATTTTTCACTCCACATCACCAAATCAATTTTTTTTTTTTTTTTTTTTTTTTTTTTGCTGAAGCTCTTATGGCTTATTTATTTATAAAATTTAGCCACCTTTTATTGAAAAACAAAATTAGCCACCTAAATATGATTCTTTTATTTTTCAATAAAAAAAAAATAGCCATATAGTTTGTTTTTTTTTTTTGGTTTTATAATGGACCACAGAACTTAATTACGGGTTTAGGACAAAAATAAAAATAAAAATCATCTAGACACAGTTTAATTAACTTTCCTATGCTACCCTTTTAACAACTACAACAAAAGCAGCCCTTCTCCCCGTCTCCCCGTCTCCTTCTCCCCTACCGGAGGTTGGCCGTCACCTCTTTTCTCCATGGATTTTTTATGACGGCGAAAGAACAGTAGACGAGGCTGACCTCCTGAGCCACATCAATGTTAGATGGAAAGAACCCGACCGGCGACCGCCATCAACGTTAAACAAAGTAGAACCTCTTTAGATTATCCCGTAAGAGCTTAGTTCTTCAGGGTGGAAAAAGCACTGAGTTGTTTTGCCAAAGCTTCTAGCCTAAATCATAAACAATTGTTAAACGAATACGATTGTGTTCTTAAGTACACTACAAGCCTAATTTGATAATTCAAAGCAATCAATTCACAATGGTAAGACTTAAATTGCACCTGCAGCAGGTACTCGTCAATGTGTATAGTAGTATACTGCTTAACCTTCCATTCTATTTACATATATATCGACTACGATAAACGTCTTTATGTCCATTTTTAAGCATCAAATATGGGATGCTAACATGTTTTACTCTTCGCAGAGCACACATTGTAGAACGCATTCGGTGGACCGGCGTTTTAAATGTAATGACACTTTTATAACGTAAACGTTCATTGTCATCGTCTTTCATTTTAAACAAAGAACTCAAAGTGTGCTTTATCGTTGTGATTGATTGAAAACCACTGACGTTGCGTTCATTAAAGAAAATCGTGGTGGCGAAGTAATTTTTTTTTATGCCGAAAATGATAGGATGTCAATAGTAAAAATGGGGGTTGACAATAGAACCTCCTATAATTAATCATCTTGAAATTTCCCAAATAGTAAAAGGGTGGAATCTACGGAAATTAAGTATACAGTTAAACCTCGATAAATGAATAAGATCGCAAAATAAATAATTTTCTCCGGTCCCGACTTGGGCAAATGGGCTTAAAATAATATTCGGTAAATGAATAACATTGCTAAATGAATATTTTTTTCCTCCCCTGGAGTATGTATTCATTTATCGGCGTTTAATCAGAAAGAGAAGTTAACAAGCATTTCCTGATGAGCATCAAAAATGGAATAGCCAGTAGTTTGCATCACACTGTTATATTCATCCTCCGTTAATCTCTATATTCAATGTTAAAAGTTATGGAGAATCCTTATATATTCAATGTAATCAATATCATCTTGGCAGTGAAAACTCTCAAGCCAAACATACACATACGTGCCTAATTTATGAGCAAATAGAGGATAAGAGAGCTCCTATGAGGCGCCATGTTGAAAGAGCTTTTGGTCAGACATTACCCTGGGTAGGAGTTAGACTCTGCAGCACAATCCGGGCCGAACTCTGGATTAGTCGGACCAGTGGGTTCCGGATACCGGGGGCTTTAAGAAAAAATAGGCGTTTGTGTTATTTCCATTCGGCGTACGTAATAGCCGTAGCAACTTCTGCGCTCTTCTTCGTGATCGTTCCGTTACATTTAGAATCCATACATGCACTCTCATTCGCCTTTGTGTTATCCTCAGTCGCCGTGACAGCCGTAGCAACTTCCGCACCCTTCTCCCTGATCGTCATTTCTGATCACAGCCTCTCCAAAAATTATGCAGATGAAAGATGAACAAAGCAGACCATAGTAATATTTTAAAGGAGTGTAATAGGCTTACAAGCAACCCATGTTATTTTGTAATGATAGAGAGCTTACAAAGGATCGATCTGCATTGGACCAACCATAAGGTGGTTCTGTCAGCTACGGATATCCAGGTGTTGAAGTTGCAAAAGCGAAAGAAGTTGAAGTTGGGTGTTTATCCTCCAGACGCTTAACTTTCACAAAGTTATGCAAGGGTTCAAACTCAATGGTAAGCTTTTCTTGAGAGGTCAGTACAGGCTAGCATATCCGAATCTATCATCAACTTTATTTTCTTCATCAAGTTATATTTCTTCAACCTAAATCAAATCTATTTTCAGGGTACCATACTAAGTTTCGACTTCTTTCAAATCATATCCAAGTTCAACATTTGAAAGTCAAATCTAAACTCTAAAAAGGTCTATTTTCAACCTTGTAGAATCGAAAGCATGATGTGTGATGCCTGAGGTGTGGTGTCACGGTGCGTTTAATTTAGTAGGGCCGTAATAATATAGGCATTTTTTTTCATGAAGTATTTGCTGCAACATTATTGAAAATTATTCATTAATGAATGGGTGCGCCGTGCGCCACGTTATATGATTGATCTTGCAAAAAAGATGTTAGTTTTGCTTCTCTTGCTCTAACACCCCTTCTTTTTTAGGTCACTGTAACACCCTTTATGTCAGGTCGGGTCAGACTTGATATTTTTTTTTAGGTCAACCGTGGGAAAATGCAACGGGGAGGGGGAAAATACAACAGGGGTTGAATCAAAGTTTAAAAAAAAAAAATACATTGGAGGGACATTTGCACGAGGGCGTGGGAAATTTTTAACGGGCCCGTGTAAATTTACACGGGCTCTTTCTAACAATTGCATGGGGACGCAAAAAATGCGCCGCGTCTGGACCGACCGATACGTTAAATAAGAAGAGTTACAGTGACCTGAAAATACAATTTCTCTCTTTCTAATTTGATTCTGATTGATAATCAAGATGATGGGATTGGTTTTCATTTTGACTCTCCAACAGATGTTTATTCTTTGATGTTAGTATATCATTCGCCTTTTACTGTTTTCTTTTAAAATCAGGGGCGAGAGCAATTTCCTTTGTCATTCGCCCTTTACAACTTTATTTTATTTTATTAGAGACCGAGATATGAATTCAAACGCAGGTCAATACCAAAAGAAAAAGCATTGATCTTTACCGCTAGGCCGAGTTGAATCCTTATTCGCCCTTTACCACGGGGTGCCGGTATCACTGGGGCCGAAAATGGTACATACAGGGCAAGACTTTTAAAAATAAATAAAAATGACATAAATGCCTTTACATCTATCCTCTTAAAAATTTCTCCAGCCCATCCCGAGTCGACATTCTGGCACTCCTCTGGTAAAGGATGCAAGCCATATCTTACCAGTTACACAAATTTTAAGTTGGTCATGAATCAAATCCTACTTAGGCTCTGTTTGGTTTGAATGAAACAAAAGGAAAAGAAAAGAGAGAATTGAGACCGAAAAGAAATGAGGGGCAATGAGTAATTTCAATATCCATTTGTATCGTTTGGATTGAAGAGAGTAATTTCAATATCCATTTTTTAATTAATTACATTGTATCATTTCCATTGGTTTCCATATTTTCCCTTTCTTTTCTTTTCCAACACAGAATACCAAACACTAGACATAAATCCCCCCATCCCATTTCTTTTCTTTTCCTTTAGTTTCTTCCAAACCAAACAGAGCCTCAGTGTACCAAAACCAATATGAAATTTTATTTTAAAGTGGGCTCCTATGGAAAAAAATCACCAATAAATTATGTTGAAATTGATGATTTGGTGGTCCACTTATTTATCATATCCATCCTTTCGTAGACGAACCCGTTCCACCCCTTCCACTTTCCAACCATTCCTGTTTTCCTCTTCCGCCACAGACCTATCCCACAAAATTCCTCGCTCTCATCATGACCCCTTCTCCTTCAACACCTTTTCTCACATGATTTCCGTTCTATATCGAAGTACGAAGATTTTTAAATTTTCTTTCTGGAAGGAATTTTTGTAGGAGATGAATTTAGGGTTGTAAAGCAAACAATCTGTAGTTCAAAGTTATGACTTGCACATAATTTATAATCTAAAGTTGTAAATCGAACTAATAATAACTTGAAGTCGGAAATTTTTCAAATGAGACATATTTCAAGGGGTATTTTTTCCTGGGTTTTATCGCACTCAGTTTTTTTTTTCAGGCACAACGGTGCTTAATGCATCCAGATAATTACTTCGAAAATCACTAGTATTTTTCGCGATAAAGATCATCATTGCTATTGAAGTTATTTTTTCTATAAAAATCAGTCACAATGAACGTTATCTTTTATAGAGAACATGGGCAATGATGAGTAAATGTTACTCGTACAAAACGAATGTCGGTGTTAGTGACGTTTCATAGGAATGTCAATGAGCGGGTGAAACTCCTCATGTGTGTGCCAGAAATAGTTTTGCAATTTCAAAAAAAAAAAAGCTAAAAAACGGTGTTGGAAGTAGATGAGTGCCTATAATTTTTTTGGCGGCTTCTATTTACATCACAATTGCTTCCGGTAGTCAAAAAATTACTTCGAGCACCATGATTATTTTTGTGCAAACTAACGTCAGTGGTACTAACATTCGTTTTCGATAATAAAGTCAGTGACACTGATGTTGAAAAAGAAATACATATGTGGTGACAGAAGTAAGTGAAAAAAAAAGTGCCAATAGAAGCAATTTTTTTGGGGTTCTAATGACACTACGGTTTTTACTTCCGGCGCCCTTTTACGTCAAGCACTAAAAAAATTACTTTTGGCACCACGATTATTTTTCATGAAAAAATATCAATGGCACTAACGTTACTATTAGAAACTAAAGTCAGTAACACAGACATTACTTTTCAAAACTAAAGTCAGTGAAACTGACGTTATAGTTATAAAAGTGTTACTACTTAGTAATCTCAGATCCACTAACGTTATTTTTGAAAAAAAAACCTCGGTGGCATCGACGTTCATAATGTGGTATCGAAAGTAAAAAACAATAATATATATATATATATATATATATATATATATATATAGTTGAGTTAAGCCTCGCAAGATACCATACTATCCACGCTATCAGACATACTACTAAAATAGTGCAGATCGATCACTATTTTAATAAGACTCCTGCTATTATTGTTTGGTGCAACTACAAATTGAGAGCGGTGTTTCTAGTTAGGTTTCTAGTTTTCTACAAACTCCGCTTCCTCAATTCAGAATAAGACTGAAACAATAATTACTGCACTAAAATAATGATCGATGACTATTTTAGTAGTAGATGCATTTGTGAAGTATTTGATCAATCAATATGTGATGATATTTAACCCATTTCTATATATATATATATATATATATATATATATCGAAAGTAAAAAAATAATATATATATATATATATATATATATATATATATGGTGCTGAAAGTAGAAAATAATATATAAAAAATATTGTCGATAGTAAAGAATGAGCTGTCGATAGAAGTTTTTTTTTTTATTTTATTTTACCCAAATGACATATAAGCCTAATCCGCATAACTAGTCCAGCCCAAGTTTACTCGAAAATTACAAAATCCTAAAAATCTCCTCTTATTTTAGCTAGGTTTCTTTCCCCTTAGACGAGAAGCCAACATTTTAGTCTTGGGTGTTAGCTTTCTCCCAGTCAAATCTCTAGAGCAAAGCCATGGGTAGGTGTTTCCGTTATGAATTTACTCCTTCATTTCTCATTTGATGCCGAAAATGTCTGCTTGATTATGATCAACAAATTTGTTTTGTATGCTTGTTTAATTTAGCAAGAATTAAGGTTCATGAGCTGAGGAATAAATCGAAGGCTGAGTTTTTAGCGCAGCACAAGGATCTGAAGACGGAGCTTGCTCTCCTTCGCGTTGCCAAGGTTACCGACGGCGCTCCTAACAAGCTCTCCAAAATGTATGTTCATGTTCTTTACCTCTACCGTTCTTTTAGTTTGATTGGATTTTTTTTTTATGCTTTTGTATTTAGTCATGATTTTGTTCCTGTTTGACTCATAAACAGATTTAAACTTTGTTAATCAATCTAGTGAACACAAATTCTCACATCCTAGTTTTATTCATTAATAGCAAATATCTTCATTTGCAGTTGCATTTTAACTAATGGTTCATTTGTAAATGATTGACGGCCCAATATCTTAACAGGCAATTACCGTTTTGTTTTTTGTTGTGTTTAGTGCTCGAGCAAAAACTGTGCATGATTGAATCCTTTAAGAGAAGCAGTATTTTGTATACTTTGTCTGGATTGTGTGTGACTGCTTCACTTTACTGAAGCATCTTTTTTGGTCGGATTTTCTTCTGGAAAACTTGTAAAATGTAAACCTTTTGATTGGTTCATTTTATGCTCTTGTTGTTTATTGTACTAAAGTGAACCTAAGTTAATGATATGCTAAATAATGTTTTAATTGTGACAAGAATACATTACAAAACTTATAGTGATTCGAAATTTTGCGCTTATATACTATATACATTCTAGCTGTTGATATCATTTGTGATATTGCAACAGCTGGTAAGTTAGCGTTAGCGAGTGATATACAGGAGAATATCCATTTTATGATTTGCTGCTAAAACTTGCGATCTGCATCACATCTTGTTTGAATTTGAGGAAATTAGAGTTTCTATTGACTTTTTCTTTTTTCTTTCTAAAGACTGATTCTTTGACTTTCTTCATAATTGTAGCAAGGTAGTGAGGTTGTCCATTGCCCAGGTGTTGACTGTTATCTCCCAGAAACAAAAGTCGGCCCTCAGAGAGGTGTACTACCACCAGCAGAACCACTTATGAATCATGGCTCCTTCCCTACGCCGCAATCCCGAGCCCTTCTGAAAAAACTTCTCGACTACACCCAAACCAAGAATCTTCCAAAAGGAAAATCCCTTCATGCCCATCTCATCAAAACTGGAACTTGTACCTCCAATGTATTCATCTCCAACAATCTAATCGTCTTTTACGCAAAATGCCACCAATTTCCCGAAGCTCATCAGGCATTTCAAGAAATCAAACCCAAAACCACTATATCATGGAACTGCCTTATCAATGCATATTCTCAATTGAACACTCGAAGCTCATCTGTTTCAGTCCTCAATTTGTTTCATCGTATGAGGCAGGAGGACTTTCTTCCGGAACCCCGTACTTTGGTCGGTGTTTTGTCGGCTGTGTCGATTTTGGAAGATCCCTTTGTTGGGAAACAGGCCCATGCTCTTGCTGTTAAAGCGACGGATTATTCGGATGTGTTTGTTAATAGTTCGTTGTTGAATATGTATTGTAAAGTGGGGCTACTAAATGAAGGGCGGAAAGTGTTTGATGAAATGCCTGAAAGGAATTCGATTTCGTGGGCTACTATGATATCTGGGTATGCTGTGCAAAGGTTTGCTAAGGAAGCATTTGAGATTTTTCGCAACATGGTTAGGGAAGGTAAGGAGGATGCAAATGAATTTGTGTTCACTAGTGTTCTTAGCGCGCTCACATCAGACGACTTTGTTATCATGGGAAAGCAGGTTCATTCTCTGGCTGTCAAATATGGGTTACTGGCCATTGTTTCGTTGGAAATGCCTCGTTACTATGTATATGAAGTGCGGGAGTCTGGAAGATGCGTTTTGGACATTTGAGTTGTCTGACAATAAGAATTCCATTACATGGTCTGCAATGGTTACTGGTTATGCCCAAAGTGGGGATGGAGGCAAGGCGTTAGATTTGTTTTCAGAGATGAATTCCTGTGGGATGAAGCCAAGTGAGTACACCCTTGTCGGGGTGCTCAGTGCTTGTGGGGATACAGAGGCTAATGCTCAAGGAAAGCAGGTGCATGGGCTTTTACTGAAACTTGGATATGTTAATTTTATGTATATCATTACGGCATTGGTTGACATGTATGCTAAGTGTGGTAATATGCATGATGCCAAGAAGGGTTTTGATAATTTACAAGAGTCTGATATCGTACTATGGACGTCCATGATCAGCGGTTACGTTCAAAACGGAAATAACGAATATGCTATGAGCTTATATAGTAAGATGCAAATAGAAGGTATTTTCCCCAATGATTTGTCCTTGGCAAGCGTCTTAAAAGCTTGTTCTATGCTTGCCGCTCTGGAGCTGGGAAAACAATTACATGGTCAGACAATCAAGTACGGGTTTACACTTGAAGCTCCTATCGGAAGTGCTTTAACTACCATGTATGCCAAATGCGGGAGCCTTGAAGATGGTAATAGTGTCTTTAGGAGGATGCCTGAAAGAGATATCGTGTCATGGAATTCAATGATATCTGGTCTGTCACATAATGGATGTGGTGAGAAAGCACTTGAACTATTTGAAGAAATGCAACTAGAAGGCACAAGCCCGGATTATGTCACTTTCGACAACATTCTTTCTGCTTGTAGTCACATGGGCTTGGTAGAGCAAGGCAAGAATTACTTCAGTATGATGTCAGACAAATTCGAATTACACCCGGCTGGATCATTATGCATGCATGGTTGATATCATGGGTCGTGCCGGAAGACTATGAAGCAAAAGAATTCATTGAATCAGTAACTATTGATCATGGGTTTTGTCTATGGCGATTTTGTTGAGTGCTTGTAGGAATTTCCGAACTATGAATTGGGAGCTTATGCAGGTGAAAAGCTACTGGAATTAGGGTCACCTGAATCCTCTGCATATATATTACTTTCAAGTATTTATTCATCTTTGGGAAGACTGAATGATGTTGAACGGGTTAGACGGATGATGAACCTTAGAAAAGTGACTAAAAGTCCTGGTTGTAGCTGGATTGAGCTTAAGAACCAAGTTCATGTTTTTGTTGTTGGTGATCTTTTACATCCGGAAATCGACGAGATATGTACCGAGTTATGGCGATTGAACAAACTGATGAAAGATGAAGATTATCAACCTGCTACAGATGAAATTGAAGAGGATGAAATTGCAGAGGGGTTTTAAGGCAAGCTGGTTATATGATTTGCCTCAGAAACATGTGGTCGTACCCTGTATTAGTCAAAGCACCCCTATTTTTCTTGGAATATAACACCATTTACAAACATATTTTTTTTTGCTGTAATTCCCTCCCTTTTCCATAGTTATGCTTCAAATAAATGTCTACATTTTTTTATTTCTCCTTGTTGTAGAGTTTATAATGTTGGATTGGTAGTTCCATTATTCCATACTGTTTAGATTGTTCCCATCTTCTTTACTTGAATTCATTGTTCTTGTAACTTATAATAACATTGGTTTTTTTTTTTTTTTTTTTTTTTTTTTTTTTTTTTTTTTTTTTTTTTTTGAGGATAAATAACATTGTTCTTTAAAATTAAGTAATTAAAGAACAAAATTCGGTGTAAAGTAAAATCTTACACCAATTTTGGAGAAATGTTTTGTGATTTCACCAAAATGGTGTGACATTAGGTGTTGCATCGGAGAGATTTTTCGCACCAAACAGGGTGAAACGAGGTAGGGTTGGAGATGCCCTTAGGCCCCAAGACCAAAGAGGTGGGTTCGAGTCCTATTAGCTACACGTGTGAGTTATGTCCCGTGATATGTGTGGTAATTTCGTTTCGTATATAAAAAAATCGATGCGATTTAAGCTTGAAGTAGTCGGAAATTTTTGAATGAGACATATCATAGGGGGGTTCTATGGCACCCGGTTTTACTTATGGCATCACATGCGCTTAGTGCATCCAAATAATAACTTCGAAAACCACAATTATTTTTCGCGATAAGGAACGTTACTGCTGTTGATGTTATTTTTTCTACAAAAGTTAGTGACAGTCTGACAGTGACTTTTTTTTCGTCACAGAACATGGACAATGATGAGTAACGTTGGTTGTAGTTATGTTTCTCGTACAAAATGAACATCGATCTTACGACGTCTCATAAGAACGTTGCAGTGAAGCAGTTTTGCAGTTTCATAAAGTGGAAAAAAAATACACAAAATATGATGTCGAAAGTAAAAGAGTTGCCGATCATCTTTTTTTACGTGGCTTCTATCAACACCACAAATTTACTATCGCAACCTTTTTCTTTATTATTTTTCGCTTACTTCCTATGCACCACATTTTTTTATTTCCTGGCACCACAAGATGGACGTGCCAATGACGTTATTATCGAAAATTAACGTCGGTGTCAATGACACATTTTTCTAAATACGTTAGTATTATCTGATGATTATTTATACGAAAAATAATCTGAGTCATCGGGAGTAATTTAAAGGGCTCCTAACTAAGCGTGCACGCCAACACTTTTGTGGTGTTGATAGAAGGTTTTTTTTTTTTTTTTTCTTAAAAAAAAAAAAAAATCAGCAGTCCTACCATACCCCAAATGACATATAAGCCCAATCCGCATAACTAGTCCAGCCCAACTCTACTCGAAAATTACAAAAACCTAACTAAATAATCTCCTCTTATTTTAGCTAGGGTTCCTTCGATCCTTAGCCGAGAAGCCAACAGTTTAGTCTTGGGTGTAGCCTTCTCCCAGTCAAATCTCTAGAGCAAAGCCATGGGTAAGTGTTTCCTTTATGAATTTACGCCTTCATTTCTCATTTGATATCGGAAAAAATGTCTGCTTGATTATGATCAACAAATTTGTTTTGTATGCTTGTTTAATTTAGCAAGAATTAAGGTTCATGAGCTGAGGAATAAATCGAAGGCTGAGTTGTTAGCGCAGCTCAAGGATCTGAAGACGGAGCTCGCTCTCCTTCGTGTTGCCAAGGTTACCGGCGGCGCTCCTAACAAGCTCTCCAAAATGTATGTTCATGTTCTTTACATTTACTGCTCTTTTAGTTTGATTGGATTTTTTTTATGATTTTGTGCCTGTTTGACTCATGAACGGATTTGAACTTTGTTAAGCAATCTAGTGAACACAAATTCTTTCATTTTAGTTTCATTGATAGCAACAATGCGTTTTTAATCATTGACTCAATGGCAACATAAATTATCTCCTTTCAGTTTCATTCTTATTAGGAGCTTTATTTGCACCATACCACTGCACCACACTTACTGTGTATCGCATTAAATCGACCTTTTAAAAGTTGAGGTCGATTCGAAAGTCTTATTGATTTAAAAGGTCGATTTTGTTGTGGTGCACATGTAGTTTGTTGTATGGTAAATTTGTTGTGGCGCACATAAAAGCTCCCTTTAATTAATGGTTCTTTTAGCGATAAGAAGAGAAGAAAAACTGCACTTGATTTAATCCTGTAAGAGAAGTAGCATTTTGTATACTTTGTATTGGACATACTGGTTAGATTGTGTGGGGCTAGTTTATTTTACTGAAGCATCTTTTGTGGTCGGATTTCTTTCTGGAAAACTTGTAAATCCTAGGTGCTTGGTAGTTTTGTAATTCTTGTTATTTATTGTACTTCAGTAAATCCATGTTAATAATTTTCTTACCACTATTTTAATTGTGGCAAGAGTACATTCAAAAATCCTATAGAGATTCCATTATATTGTGCTTATATACCACATGCATTTTAGCAAACCTCTTGTTTTACTTTTTGGCATGTTGCCATCCGCTTGTGATATTGCAACTGCCGGTAAGTTAATGTTAGGTGGTGATGTACAGGGAAGTATTCGTTCTACGTTTTGCTGCTAAAAATTCTTATCTGCATCACATATTGTTTGAATTTGAGGAAATTAGAGTTTCCAGTGACGTTTTTTTCCCAGACTGATGCTTCAATTGTCGTTGTGATTGTAGCAAGGTAGTGAGGTTGTCCATTGCCCAGGTATTGACTGTTATCTCCCAGAAACAAAAGTCAGCCCTCAGAGAGGTCTACAAGAACAAGAAATACTTGCCCCTCGATCTTCGTCCTAAAAAGACCAGGGCCATCCGCAGGCGTCTCACCAAACACCAGGTCACCTGAAATTTTTACTTTTATGTCATCTAAATTCTTCTTTGCTTCAAACCAATGCCATAGTAAACCGTCATAGTTTACTTCTGCCCTATGAATGTGCCCATTTAAATTTTGTTGAACATTAAACTATGTTGGGATGGATTGTCCTGGTTTAGTAGTCCATGTTTTATTTTATTGTGTTTGTACTTTGTAGCACCTGTGAATGGAAGTTATTAATTGTGGCCTCAACTTTGTGGTGGAAATTTTCATGCATGCCCTTCCAAGTTGAAACATATTTTAGAATCAACGTTTTGTTCTCTAGTAAATAATGCAGCTAATCGTGTCTCTTCCTCTTAGTCGATGCTTCTTATCTAATGATGGTTCAGCTATTCGTACTTGTAAGGTTTAGGATTCTAGTATGACATCGATTAGAATACTGCATTCAGTTGAACTGACAAGATTTTCATAGTGTAGAATTGCTTGATGTGTTTCATTTCTTCACTCTTGGTGATTCTATATGGTATATTGGGGTTTCTACTCTTTTGACAAAATACCACTGGTTCACGCTGTCACCCATCCGATTCTAATTTCCAAAAATGATGAAGCCACCGATTGGTGGTCCACCTCCATCCCCACCCCCTGCATTGCATGTAACCACCCCCTTTAAAAAGATTTACACCCTATCCATCTCCCCCCTCCCTCCCTTTTCCACCTATTTTTGTGTGTTGGGACACGTTGATGGATGTGCTGCAATCATTATTGGCTGTGGTTGTATCGTCTTTCGGGTATATGATCTTGTAAGACTTACCCCTTGGATGTTTGACTTGTGATTGCAGGCCTCTTTGAAAACCGAGCGACAGAAGAAGAAAGGGATGTACTTCCTTTGAGGAAATATGCAATTAAGGTTTAGGGTTGAAGCAACTTTTAAACGTTTGAATTTTGGTCATTTATCGTAATGTGAATCTTCACTTTTGATGGAATTTTAGGCTATAAGATCACATAGTATGAACTGTGGGAGCTGAGTTTTTCTGTTCAATCGTTTTCCATTTATGTTTTGAAGTGCCTTGTCTTGTGATGGTTTATTCCTGTAACTTTTCACCTATGGATGTTTTTAGTTTATTATAGAGGAAACTAGTATTATTATTATTATTATTATTATTATTATTATTATTTTCACTACTTAAATTACTCATGGCATGAAAAATATCGGTTTTAGTAATCATGGATGGTTTCTACATCAACTTGATGTCTACACTACTCCTCCACCTGGTTTTCAAACCAACAAAAATTAAGTCTAAATTGATTAAGTCTTTATATGGATTTGTCTAGTCAACTGCTGCGCCTCAACGTATTTCGGGGAGAACCAGCTAGCTCTGGGTTTGAGTGGCATTTCACCCCTAACCACAACTCATCCGCTGATTTTTCACAAGCAGACTATATAACTTCAAACTAACAAACTCCTTGTTAGATTTGGATTATAAGATTCTGGCTCAGAATGAACGCTGGCGGCAATCAAAATATGATTATAGTTTAAATACTAAAACTAAAAGTTCTTGTTTCATCGTAGTTCTTGTGTATGTAGATAACATAGTTTTACCAAGCAATGACATAACTCTCATTGAGGAGATCAAATCTCATCTATACAAAATGTTTCAAATCAAAGGTCTTAATGAGCTTGAAATTTTCCTTGACTAGAAAAGTTGTATTATATCTCACAAGGGAATCTCTTTTGTCAACTCTAAAAATACGCGACTCAATCTATTAGAACAATATTACTTTCCGGGTATAAACCATACGCCACAATGGCGATCCGCACCTACTACCAAAAAAAAAAAAAAAAAAAAAAAAACACCACGATAGGTATTTCAAATATGATCTCGCGTGATGTTGTTAATCAACTCGCCGCCTCTAGCTCTCTCGACAATCAAGGGAAATGATATGTACACTCTCTTAAATACACTCCCTAACTATTAATCACTTTTCACCATTGATCTGCCACAGTGACCACAGATAAATGTAGGCCCTACAATGATCAATGATTAAAAGTGATTGAGTCAGATTTGGGGAGTGAACACCACCCCACCCCACAATCAAACATTTTCAGTTCTCGCGCATTGTAATTTTGGGCGATTTAGTGACGCTTTGGTATTTTGGAAGTCCAAGAAACAAGCTACATTCTCAAGAAGCTCAGCAGAAGCTAAGTACAGATCCATGGGCTTGGGAGTTTGTGAAATACAATGGCTAGTCTATTTGAAGCCTGACTTACAAGTCTATATCCCGACACCTATATCCATGTATTTTGACAACATTAATGCCCTTCACATTGGTCAAAGCACTGTATTCCACTTAACGATTAAACACATCGGAGATTGATTGTCACATCGTAAAAGAAAGGGTTCAATCCAAATTTGTGGCTCTGGTTCATGTTCCTACTAAACGTCAACTGGCAGACATTCTAACGAAGCCTCCTTAATGCACCATATTTTCACACTACCACAGAATCTTCCCATTTCTTACATTATCTTCCCAAGTCCAGCTTGAAGGGGATATGATACAAATCAAGAGGTTAGCATTCTCAATATTTCTAACATGCTTTTGCATGAATTGAAACTCCATCAAAGTTATAAAAATAAAAATAAAGTATTTCTATAAAAGACAAATTCAACAATTGTTACAAAAGATAGCAACAAGAAAACTCATACCAACATATCCACATCTTTAAAAACAATGTAGCTATCTATATTTTGCTTAATCCATTATGCAGAAGCTATAAGTACATATTTTGGTTTTTACAGCATACAACACAAAACATTTTGATGATAATTCACAATTTGGACCAAACAAAAAATAAAATAAAAAATAATGTATAGTTTCCTAAATGTTTCTCCTTTAATTTAAAGAGCTTCAGAATCATTTTTTTGCAGTTGTATCACCAGACTTTAATTCTCTTTCAAGTTCATCAAATTCCCATCCACTAATCTCTTCACTAGAGTAATCCTGATTCATCTTCCCAAATTCAGATTCTAGCTTTGCCAACTCCGCTTCTGTATCGAGCGGCGACTCTGGTTTGACAGGTGGCAGTTCCGAGACACCGTTTTTCTTTACATCAGTTACCATTGTATCTTGACCACCTGTAGAATGCGATGTAGTTTCCAGTTGCCTCTCTTCGGATGATGACTCCGGTTCTTCACGTTTAGGGTTCTCCAATTCTAAATTTGGTCTCTCAACTGAATCGAATTCTTCTCTGAGCTTTTCGATTTTATCAAACAATTCTCTCACCTTTGGATCTTCTTTGCTGAACAAAACAAAACAAAGAAAAGTAGATTCAACATTTAAAAAGTCGGATTTTCAGTGTGATGCCAGATAGGTATGGTGTCTTTAAAGGGACGTTAAAAATAACAAAAATCGGTGTTTACGTGTACAAACCTGGATAATTTTCCATGTTGGGTATAGAATTGCTCCTCATATTGTCCACTACACTGAAGATAGTTACAATCTGTGGATAGCACAAAGGACAAAATCTCAGGCACATATATCCAAAATCGCAGAAAGAATGGGATTTTAAAACAAAGCAACATGCAAAGCGTTTTATTATATTCATTTCAAATAGGATTGGAAATGCTTTTAGGAAGGAAAATATAATATGATTTCATGATTCCATTTCATGCTTGAAAAAGCAAAACCTAAGGCACTTGCCGCTCGGGAAGATTTGTTACCTTAGCTTCATAGTCTAAGTATTCTTCCTCAAGACTTTTTCTGGACTCAATGCACTACCATCATCCAGATTGGCTGCGGCTAAGCCTGGCCTGTTCGATATCAACACACAAATTTATAGACTCATCAACTAAGGTATTACAATTTCTATTTAAGAAGTGTACTTACCCCTCACTTAAACTCTTTAGGTTCTCCACATATTTCTCAATGCGGTCAATGGACGGCTGCAACTCTTTCTGTAGAAGAAATAATATAAAATCATGAAGACCTTTCTTGTCTGAACTGCCTATGCTAGAGAATGTGCTTTTAAGAAAATTAGGTCACCTCGTAAAAGGACAGAAGTTGAATGACTAAATTAACAAAATAACTCTCGTGTCTCTCCAATTCGTCTCTGTATCCATGTAAACAAGAGATTAAATCATTACATAATAATAACATCAGGGCAGAGCAAGAAGTACAAGGTGATACAGCTAAGAAGACTTACTGAATCTCTTTGCTCTTGATCTCTGAATATGATGTCTGAAGAGCCCATGTGTCTTTCAAGAAATTGATCCAGGTACTAATAATAGTTCTTTCCACTTTACAGGATCCAATGGATTTTATAAGTTCTTCTTCCTATGACATTCATTGATTGTAATGATGTCCCAGGTTAAATATTACTTATGAGAAGAATGGCTAATGATGGAGCTCAACCAATAAAAGTAAAGCAGAAGATAATAAATACCAACATAACTACTGCCGGTTAGTATTTTTGTTAGCGATACTCAAAAGAATTACTTGGAAAGCTGGGGCGTAGGGAAAATACGGACCTTAGATTTTAAATGCGCTACAATTTGATCATTGGCTTCATAAAATTGGTCCCTCTCTTCTGTCACATTGTGAAGCCTTGCTTTAGCAGCAGACAAGGAAATATTGACCTAAGGGCAAAACAGATTCAGCAAAGAAAATTAGGATAGTACTGTCCCAATTAAATAGGCTACAAGAAACACTCAATTGGTGCAACCCTAACAAGTTAAAAACTGACGGGTCCAGAGGACTCTGGATAGTGCAGACTGCTTCTTTGAAATTTGTAAATGAGAAAGTTGCGATGAAGTTATCAAGTAAAGACCTTCTTTAATTCAGCTTCCAGCTCATCCCTTTGCTTCTCGAGCCCTGAAATCTCGTTTGATATCTCCTTAATAGGATACAGCAGGAAATATCAACACTGATTAGCAAGAAATAAAAAAAACCGAAAAAACAAGAGACATTCTGAAATTCTTGATATCTGAAAATTAGGAACACATACTAGTCAATTTGGGGGGAAGGAAGTCAGTTAAAAATAAACCCACTACGCCACAGAAACTCAACGCCCTCAATTGTATGGCTTACTAAGCCTAAATACTCGTAAAACACAAATGCGCTTTTTTTTACTGGCATATACCCCCTTAAACAGACTATACCATGATTGTGCAGATGTACCTTTTCTATATCAGTGACTTCACTTGTTTTTGTAACACGAAATTTCAAAGCTCTCTTTTGAACTCTGCCCAAAGTCATGAACAAATAAAGCGTGTAAAAAGACTAGATGTAACAGATGCGCAACAAACAAGCATATTAATTTCATTAGTATTACAAGATGAAATCTCCCAAAATGATTCAGCAACAGACAACGCCATATGCTCCTGACTGGCAAGATATTCCAGTAGAATAGAACAATTGATGAAAGTATACATAAATCTAGTGCCACCAAAAGATGAAGAACATAAAAAACCACATGAACTTCCCATAGGAACATCATTTGCTAAATCAATATATTTTTTCTTCATTACACAAGGACAGAGGCACTGGTAAAAGAGAAGAAACATTGTTCAAACATGTAGACAATGAAGTAACAGCACATAATATCAAACATAAATGGGTTTTGCAGCATCTAGAACATAGCTACTTGGTTTATGTTTCTGTGACAGATTTCCTTGAACAATGCTTCTCCCAAATCGGTTAATCTAATGATATTGCCATAAACTGTCACACAAAACACCATACCGATTATCTTGGATGCTTTCAGCTTTTTCACTTGAGCTAGAAAGAGATTCAGTTAAGACTTGCAATTTATCAACCTGAAAATTTCAGAGGTCAAGCCATGGCTCGTCAAAGAATCAGAGTAGAACTCAGAAATCTTGTAAGAAGCTGGACAAGAAAATCCAAAAACTGATCTATATAATCATTAAAAACAAGAAAGAAACAGAAAATTAAGAAGCCGGAATATACAAACTACAAAACACTCTGCACACCACAAAATTGCTCCTGCAAGTAAATTATTTGACATATGACGAAGTATGTGAAGCCAGAAACCTTTCTCTCAGCAGATAATTGTTTACACCTATCGGTATCAGGCATATTAAGCTTACAAGAAAATACTTCAAGAAAAATCAGGTGAGGTACGTGCAACAACCAAGCAGCATGTCTGGGAGACTTTTATGCAACTAGAGTTATGGAGAGCATTGTAAAACAAGGCTAAAAAGATAGAAGACACAGAATACAACTGCTTATGGAAAAATTGAGCACTATCCACAAACCAAACTCAAGTAATTATTTCAGAAGTAAAGAACAATGACATTGATGGAAACTTCTGGATAAAAACCAATAGTTCTAATGTAGTTCTTCCAATGACCTAAAATAACTAAATAAATAAGGTATTACTGGATGCAGACTCGATAAACATAACATAAGAAATATATCTTCTCCAATTCTCATTGAATCGAAAATGAAAGAAGTCAGGTCCAAGAATGTATATATCTGAATAAAACCAAGAAACATGATGGAAAAATAATGAAAAATGTACCTTTTGAGCATGAATTTCAGGAGTGTCTCCAGACTTAAGAGCTTTCTTCTGCAATAGAAGCCCTTCTAATCTGGAACAAGCTCTGATGTGGGAAAGCGCTTTTTCAGAGCCTACTCGAGAAACTTGAATGTCAGATCAACGGAAGGAAGAAATAAGAAAATACGACCTTGATTTCTTCTTTTGTTTTTTTGGCAGCGCTTGTTACAATGGACAACATCAGGAATCAACAGCTTCCATACAAGTCACCAATAGACATATTTAACACAAGTAAATCAAAACATGCTACTAAAATTACCTCTATTGTTGAAGCTGTGGTTCCACTCGACTTTGCTTCATCACCTAGGTTTGGAGTACTTTTCGACTCTTCCAGTTCTTCAATCTTTTTCTTCAACATGGAGATCTCCGCACAATTCTAGATACGGAAAGTCGATTAACAGGTAAAGAAAATTAAACTGTTTAACCTTAAAAGTTCTATTTAATAGATATAAAAATCTCGAGGTCTTTTCCATCTTTCAGACTATTATCGTGGCATTTGTGATTATTGGTTTGGGGTATGAAGGAGTTAGCATGATATTTAAGAACTACAGAGAATACAATTGCAACACATCATCCTCTCCTGCCTACAACTTGGAGAAGAACATCTGTCTTCCCCCAAATACACAAACGGAAACTAATCAAGATGACAACTTAAGGAAAAAAGACAAATGAATGCGAGGCCAACACATATCTCATTATACCTTCTAGCATCAGCATTTACTTTCAGACCGAAATTGCACCTTCTGTAAATTGGAGTAGTTCCTCCTTTTCACCTGTTCCAGTCCATAAACAATACATAAGAATAAAAAGGTAAAATGTTCCCAAATCTTCCACTACCACGGTGTGAAGGAACATTATCCCAAAAAAAATGACGAAGAAAAGCCTACTGGATGACGGAAATGATAGACCCGAACAGAGAGATAGTAAGCATTCGTTTAGACAAGAGGGCAGTGCCAAAAATGGTAATCAAGTCTAGGTTCCAGAAAGGTGTGAAAGCAGTTGATGGGTGTAGGAGAGAGACCTATAAAAGTGTCACTGCTCCCAACCAGGACTGCCTGCCACAAAATCTAAGAGCCTAATGATGTGGGGTTGAGTTTTGATGGAGGTCGATGCTAAAGAAGGAGGATCTGCTGATGGTTGAGTAATGTATTTGACAAGAGGGGGTTATGGGTAAGATGGGATAGGGTAGGGTAGGGTAGGGTCGGGTCGGATGGGGTGGGAGGGGTGTGTGTGGGGTGACTCAGACTGTTGAGAAAGAATGAAGATTTTTTAGAGGGAGTATGGTGCCATCAACCACCAGTGCCGACTGGCCAGATGCTGGCTGGATGATGATTGATCAGAATGGGGAGTGAATGAAGAGGGGTAAGATTGGGTAGGTAGGAAGGTTTGAAGTTTTCACCCTATATGGGTTGCTCTCCTGTTTTCACCAATCTGGACATTAAGACTAGCTAAAGGTGCAATTCCATGATTGTGATTCAATCTCTCACTTGACCACTTCAATATGGCACACCTCTTGTTTTAGAAAGATCTACCCTGATACCCCTATATCTAACAATACATAACAGTAACTCATATGGACCAGGAAAAGTGAATGCATATAATTTTACCAATACTTCATCCTCATAGCTTGAAAAGGCTTTTGCTAGGTCCTGTATGCTACTCACAATGGCATTATGAACTTCTTTTCCCCCAGTAAGGCAGATCCTGCACGCATTCAGTTACCTATGAAGTGCAAACAAAAACAGAAATTTTTTCCAACTCCTCAATTTTCTGTTCTGTAAGCTAGTGTTTCTTTCCCCCAAGTTCAAAATCTTGTAATTACCAAATACGACAATCAACTTACTCATACAATTCAAGCAGCACAGAAACTTCCTCTTCATTTGGCGATTGCAGAATCTATATCATTGAAAATATATTACGTCAATCAACTTCTATGCCCAAGCAATAACAGCCAGGATAGTTGTTCAAATGCATCAGCTGTAGTCAACCACTTATTTGTCGTGAGCCAAAATATAGCAAAATAACAGCAGATGAAAGCTCGCTTCAAATTGACCACTAAATGTGATTCTCTGAGCATTAAGAGAAAAAAACTATAGTATCGTACTTGTAATACAAACTTGCACACATGATCAACTTGATTGTTTTCTAAAAAGGCAATTCTGGGACTAGTTCACAAATCCAGGGGCTATTCTCTTAAAAGATAAAACAAACACAGTAACATGGCATTCAAAGAGGACTAAATCACAATGGAATCCTCAATTTAAGCAGAAAGCTTTAGTTACTCAGAATGGTCTGTATCGCTTTCCATACCGAAGTTTCCAATAGGAATCAAATAGAAATAGTCAATGATTCCTTAAATATGTGGTGAAACAAATTTCAAAAGTGAAAAGATAAAATTAAATAAAATTTGACCCAGACACCATTACAATTACAAACAGTTTTATAAGCAAATCCAATAAAATTTCAATTTTAACTATATGATATATGATTCAAAATAAGTTCATTGATTATGACTTCCGTGAGTAAAATTATACACGTAATAAACATTATTCAAGGCAAAACTTGGTAAAGAGTTAGATGAGGTGGACTAAAGCATCACAAACGTTTTGGGCCTAAAAAGGGTCTGGCTTCTTTGGGCATAATGTACAGAACCCAATTTCCTTTTGCAACTCAAACCTAATACTGGGCAAATGGCATCAGCTTTCAATACTGCACCAATTGCTTCTCAAGTTTCAAGTTAAGACTGAAAAGCAAAGATCATAAGAAAAATGTTACTGCCCTGTTTCCATTACACACTGGAAAGGCCTAAAAACTCATTTAGGAAAGGGAAGGATTTCCTAGTTCTCCTAAAATGTCACTTGAAACCCTTTTACATCTTTTGCTGGTCATAAAAATGACAGAATTAAAATGAAAATTGGAATAGAAACTCCGTTCCATTTTTCCCATGCGCCTGATATGCTCTTAAGGAAAGAAGATATGCAAGTTATACATGTGAGAACTAGATAAATCCAGTTCTAAAATCCTATCCCATCAGGTAATGCGTATAACTAATTTGGCATACCATACTTATGGTTATCCCTTCCAAAGCTTGACTGTGAAGAAAGACATCACGGAAGCTCATTGGTTCACCTCCTATGTCTGAATCAAAGTATAAAACCTGTCAATCATAAAAGAGGATCAGACAGGACAAAAACGAGATGTTTAATTGCACAAAAAACAATCATCAAATGGGTGTTAATTTGAGAAAGCAAATCTTTAAATGTAGTAACACAATGAACAACACTACAATCGCCAATAACCACTTTCAAAACAAGAAATAATTCCTGATTGGTGAAATATCACAGCCAGTAGATAGAGTTGAGTAGCTAAAATATATGGCGGAAATCAAACCAACATGAACAAATGATACCGATGTTTATAGATGACTGGATAGACAAACAATCAGAACTAAGTGCTCAGACATTACTCGAGCTTATAGCCACATAGAGAAAAAAAAACACGGGCTTGGTATGGTTCTCAAAATAAGAAGCGCACGGCAAAGAAAAGTATTTTACTTCCTCTAGTGGAAGTAAATGCTGTCCACTCTTGTATCTGGATTGATGTTAATGTAATGATAAAACAGTAAAATCACGGAATGTATACCCTGATTCCTCCCAGTATGGAGGGACTGAAATCCTAGCGGAAGAAAACCTCTTTCCCACGTCTAATACTCCCCTGCCTCTTTTACTTTCAATTAAACAAGTTAAACATTGAGGGCAATGATCCTACGCTCAGGAAAAACTCTTCCTCTTATTTCCTTTCTTTACTTCCAATCAAAAAAGGTAAACATTTACTCCCCCACCCCCCTTTTCTTTCCACTTTTTCAGTCGAACCAAACCAAATCTGAATAGTTTTATTCCTTTGTGTTTGTAACCTGATGTTCTGTTCAAAGCCAAAAGACGCAAGAGCAATTACAAACTACGGTTCATATACATAATTTCACCCAACTACATCATCAGGTCACTGACACATGTGGCTAAACATCACAGCAGCATCCTCAGAGATAAAAGGTTTCGATTGCATACGGAACCATGATGATGACCATGCTGGAATAGCATATCAGAGTCTGTAAGATAATGCAGGCGCCCCAATAAATAGAACAACTAATAAACACGAGAAGACGCGCCGACTGCTGCCAATAACTGGTAATGTTCCATTCTACCATCCAAAAAAAAAGCAAAATTAAATATTTGATTACTCACAGCATGAGCCCTCGGACTCCCCTTTGTTTCGCCGGACTGATGATGCACCTCACTGTTCTTCTCTTTTTCATCGAAGGGGACACCAGATACATCTCTAAGAGCAACCAACCATCTTCGCATCAGTTGGACTCTCTCTGGTCCCCTACATGATATAGAAGCTTCTTCCAATCTCTTCACAGTCTGCTTAAAACTCTTGAAATTCCTTGTTGCCTATAGATCAACGGCATCGCAAAGACGAATAAGAAACTGAAAATTGAAGTATGCACTAATGACATTTAACGACAAGTAAATTATTGTACGTGAGAAAACCAAAGGGACATGTAACAGAAACAGGAAGAGTGTAAAATGAGTATCCTCGATAAATCATGGCAATAAGATGCTAATATTCAAGAATGCCAGCACGCAAGCAAATGCAAATTCCAAATTAAGAATAGTATTTCCATTTATGAATAAAAATCCACAATTCAGGATAAATTTACCAATAAAAAGCATAGATACAAGTGATACTTTTGCCAATTTATCAGCATCTAAATGCTTTGTATAGCTATGTTCCAGCTCAATCCCAAGCTACTTTCTTTCTACAACAAATGCTCAAGAACAACTCCAATCGATACTTAAAAATCAGAAAAGCAAAATAACATGCTAATCTACACTTTCCTCTGAGTAGTCAACACGAACCACTAAATGCATAAAAAAAATTAAAAATAAAGCATTTTCTTCAAGTGTAATGAATAAAAGAATGTTCAAATGCCCCCAAAAATATCAATAAACCTAAGTTCGATCAAAGAAGCATTTTCTTCAAGTACTGTGTTTCTATTTATCTGTCACGAAAATTAATGGTTTGCCGGGGAGAGAGAAAAATTACTATGCGGTCTTGATGATTTTGGCGCCCTCAGCCACGGCTTGACCAGCTTGTTGAACAACGGAATCGGCATAATTTTTGACAGTGCGAGTGAGGTTGTTCTTGTTCCCAACCTCCACCGCTTTGCTCACCGCCGATTTGAACCACGACATTTTCCGGTCACTGTCGGCAATAGAGATTATCAAAGTCTTTCTTTGACAAGTTTGATTTCCTTCGGAAATTATGTACTAAAAGAGTTTTTTAACGGAAGTTTTTTTTTTCTTTTAAAAATAAAAATAAAAATTTAAGACAGAAGGCGTTTAAATTGGAACACAAAGGAAATCTGCTGTTGTCTCCATTACACAGACAAATGAACAGTGATAAAAAGAAACAACACAACAAAACAAAACAAAACAAAAAAAAAAGAGGAAAAAAAAAAAAAAAATAAATGGCCTATTTACTTAAGACTTTATTACTTCCAAAGATCATGTTAAATTACTTGATGTAATCTAATATTTTTAATAAACGCAACGCCGCTGTTTTCAATAGAATAATAAAGCTACATCGACGTCATTGCTTAAAAATGTTATAACATGATGATATAATCCAGATTTAATAAGATAAACACGTAAGAATGTGAATATAAACAATCACACAGAAGAACATAATCAAGAAGAACACAAGATTTAACGTAGTTTCCGGAGTTATACCGACTACTTCACGGACAGAAAAGAGATATTTCATTATGTACTGAATTTCAAACGGATTACACGCTTTACAATGACCAATACAAGCGCAGATTTATAAAAGATGCGTCTCTAAACCCTAATCGCCAAGAATCTTTGTCGGATTGCCATAAATGTCTCGGGATGTTGATCACTGGCCGATCTCACTCACCGGTCATTGCCTGTGATGTTGAACTCATTGCACTCTAAAACCTCAAGAGAGCCCTCACAGGGGCCGACTCCGCAGATCGGCCGACACAAGAAGAAACTCAAAGCAGACTTCCCCACTAACTTTCACACTTGATACACTCTCGCCAGACCATCACTCTGCTGACTTCCAGATTAGTTCTACCAGATGTAGAGTTTAAGTCACTTTGCTGACAAATCTCCACCTTGACTTGAACTCTTATTCACAGTCAACCAGATTGCATAAACAGATGTACTTGTACCAGATGCATTCGTCAATGCCAGGTGTACTGTACCAGATTACTCTACAGAATCCACTCAGTTGACCTGCCTTCAGCTTAGTTTCCAGATTTCCAGATTATAAGCTTTGAATATTCAGCAAGTCCAGACATAACTGAAACTTGCTCTACTGAACCGGTTTAGTGAACATATCAGCAGGATTCTCCTTGGTGCTGATCTTTTTCACTACACCCTCTTCTCATTCCTTAGAAAATGATACCTCACATCAATATGCTTGGTTCTCTCATGATGAACCTGATCCTTAGCCAGGGAGAAATTTCACTCAAACTGTCACAATAAATCTCCGATTGATCCTGATGTAGCCCCAAATCACTGACTAGCCCTTTCAACCAGATACCCTCCCTGGCTACATCAGTAAGAGCCATATATTCAAATTTCGTGAGTTGATAAAGCCGTTGTTGCTCAAGAGTTGCTTTCAATTGACAAATGAATTCCTAATATGAAAACATAACCACCATTGATTTCCCATCGCCCACATCACCGCATAATCAAAGATCATAGTACCATGTGATCGCACTCGAGTATCGCTTTCATAAATGAGACCAACATCGCTTGTATTTCTAAGGTATCTCGGACATTCTTTTCACAAATTTTCCACTGCTCCTTTCTGTGTCGAGCAATGAACATGCCGACAACACCGATCGCCGAGCCAAATCAGCCTAAGGCACACCACGGCATACATCGATCACAATCGCACTAGCATAGTGGAACTTTTGACATATACTCCTTCTCCTCTCGCCGATTGTGAAGCATAAATGGACAAATGGATATTAGATGCCATAGAGTATCTATTGATTCTCAGAGCGCATATGCCAACCGCCAATATATTCTCAGATATAACCCTGCTGAGACAAGAACAACTTCTTTTGACTCCTATCTCTCCAGATCTCCATCCTCAAAATCTTTTTGGCTACACACAAATCTTTCATTTCAACCTCAGAACTGAGAAGGTTCTTCAGATCTTGAATATCAGGCTTCTTTTCAGCAGCTATCAACATATCATCCACATACAAGACAAGATAGATATGCGATCCATCTCTCAGCTGACCATGATACACACAACAGCCATATGGACATCTGTTATAACCCAGCTGGATCATGTAATCACAAACCTTTTATACCATCGTTTCAGAGTTTGCTTCACCCATACAAGGACCTTTTCAACTTGCACACAAAACCTTCATTGCCGTGAACTTGAAATCCCTCCGCCGAAGTCATGTATATCTCTTTATCTACCTCACCATGTAAAAGCCGCCTTCACATCTAATCGCCAAGTTCAAGATCCCGCCTGTGCCACCATTGCTAGTAACACTGATTGAAGTGTGTCTCGACCACGGGTGAGAATATCTCATCAAAGTCTACCCCTTCTTTCTGACTGAACCCTCTTGCAACCAAACGTGCCTTATACTTGACCCCTTCTTCCTCAGTCATTCCTTCCTTCTTTTTGAAGATCCACTTGCAAGTAACCACTCTCCTATCAGCTGCATGTTTAACTAAATCCCAAGTCTGATTCTTCAATAATGACTCCATTTCATCTCCCATGGCAAAGATACCATTGAGATGCTTCGTAACATGTCATCGCTCCCTATAAGTAGTAAGGTTCAAAACCATCCACTTCTTCTGCAACTTGAAGTGCATATCCAACCATATTATCAAAACCATACCTCCTGGGAGGTATCAAAATATTTGATCTTTTAGCGATGCTGACGGCTATACTCTGCTGACCAATATTCCCTGTTTGATGCCCTGCTCATCCTTGTTCAGCAGACTGGCTTGGAACAGACTCGATTCAAAGAATCAGATCGATGAGTGCCGACTTGGATCGCCTAACTCCACCCAAGCTCACTGCTTCTCACCCTCTCGATTCAGAATGCATTCAGATTCAAGAGACTCCCATCGATGAGTTTATCATAGAATTTTCATCAAATATCACGCCTCAGATCGAGTATGACCCCTCGACTCACTGATGACCAAATTCTATAACCCTTAACTCCATCACCATACCCCACAAACACTCCCTTCTTGGCCCTTGGTTCCAGCTTCCCTTCATTCACATGATAGTAAATTGTGCTTCTAAAAACCTTTAAAACTGAGTAGTCAACAGGCTTGTCTGACCACATCTCAAATGGTGTCTTGAGATTGATCCATGTGTGAGGACTGTTGTTGATTAAGTAGCATGTTGTGGTTACAGCCTCTACCCAAAATCTCCTTGATAAACCAACATTAGAGAACATACATTTTGCCCTCTCCAGAAGAGTTTGATTCATCATTCAGCTACACCATTTTGCTGAGGTGTATTCCGGATTGTATGATGTCTGGAAATACCCTCATCCTTATATAATGTATCAAACTCCGACCAGCAGAATTCCAGACCATTATATGTTCTGAGCCTTTTGATTTTCTTGCTTGTCCGATTTTCCACTGAGCCTTCCATCGCTTGAAAATCGTTGAATGACTCACTTTTGTGTTTCATCATCACCACCTAAGTCATTCTTGAATAGTCATCTATGAATGACACAAAATATTTGTGACCACCCAATGATTCCACCTTTGATGGACCCCAAAGAATCGTAATGGATATAATCAAGTGATGCTTTTGTACTGTATGCCTCACGAGAACTTGCTTCTATGTAGCTTCCCAAACACACAAAGGCTCACAAAAGTCCGTATTCTTGACCTTATATCCCCAAGAAAACTCGCCAAGAAAGGACTTACATTCCTCTTTCACCCATGTGACTAAGTCTTATGTGCCACAACTGAGTCTGCTGTGACTAATGAACTGTTGAGGATGCCATAGCAGCAGAGCCAGATACAGTTGAGCCTTGTAATATATGCAAGGTTCCCTTCTTGATACCTTTGAGGACCACTGCTGAATCTTTTAGAGATTCATTCGCCTCTCCGCTTCTCCCTTGAACTTGAAACCTTTGTCGCTCAAGAGACTAAGAGATACCAAATTCTTGGTCATCTGTGGAACATGTCTAACCTCTTTAGTGTGCAGTAATCTACCATCCTCTCGCCCACAACTTGATCGAGCCAATTCCTACTATCTTGCACTTGATGTTTGCCATAGAAATATGACCACCATCTATCTGCTCATAAGTAGAAAACCACCCCTCGTGGAGACAAATATGATAGATTCTTTAGAATCTCCAAACATCAAAGATGATGTGTTGAATCCCTAGCAACTAGAACCAGATCCTCATCAGAATGCCCAGCACCCACAATCACAGCTGCACTGCTCTCCGCGCCGATTCTCTTCTTTGGACAATTGACTTTCAATGCCCCGCGCTTTACAAGAATTACGCATATCAGAGACTTAGGACCTTTGAACTACTCCTTCTTGGATTTCTTCTTCAGACATGCCCTTTCCCATCATTGGCCGCCGACTACTAGTCCAAAGAAACCGCTTGTCCGTCCATGCCGCTTTGTGTTTCAGCTTCCCCGGCATGTAAGGCGCCTTACATCCTCTAAAGCCACCGTATTTTTCCCTACTATGAAGGATCAGCATAAAGTTTTCATATGAACTTGGTAATAACACCAACATGATTGTGGTCATGATCTTCATCTTCAATTTTAACATCAATATTCCTGAGATCAAGTAATATTGTGTTCAGCTGATCCAGATGTTCCCTCAGCAGATGTCCTTCATGCACCCTCAGATTAAACAGTCTCTGCTTCAGTAGCAACTTGTTGGTTAATGACTTAGTCATAAACAGACTTTCAAGCCTTGCCCACAACTTGGCAGCCGTGTCTTCCTCGGGAACTTCAGTGATAACATCATCAGATAAGCACAACATGATGGTTGAATGTGCTTTCTTCCAGATCGCGTAATGGCCGAACTAGAATCTCATTCACCAGATAAAGGAGTCAATAATCCTTGTTGTTTTAACAAGGACCTCATCTTGATTTGCCATGCACTAAAAATGTTTCTTCCTCAGAATTTGTTTTTTTATGTTAATCGCAGACATCTTTTCTTGCCAAAGATCACAAATTTCATCATGCATTCCTAGCACCGTGAAGGTCTCTGGTGAAGATAAAGGTTGTCCGTACAGATGATTCTCTCAGAACCTACGCTCCGATAGAGAGAGTCCAGATGCAATAAGATAAACACAGAAGTAATCTAACATAAACAATCACACAGAGGAACAGAAACAAGAAGAGCACAAGATTAACGTGGTTTTTGGCATTATGCCGACTACTCCACGTACAGAAAATAGATATTTTATTATCCACTGAATTTCAGATAGATTACACGCTTTATAATGACCAATACAATTGGTATTTATAGGCACATGTCCCTTAACCCTAACCACCAAGAATCTTTGTCGGATTGCCATAAATGCCCCAGATGTTGGATCACTCACGATCCCACTCACCGATCATTGCCCGTGATGTAACTCGGGATGTACCCAAAACCTCAAGAGACTCTCACAGGTGTCGACTTCAGCAGATCAGCCGACACTGTAAGAAACTCAGCAGACTTCCCAGCTGAATTTCATAGACTTGGATACACTTCTCGGTAGACCATCACTCTGCTGACTTCCAGATTAGTTATACCAGATGTAGAGTTTAAGTCACTTTGCTGACAAAAACGAAAGTCAGTGGCACCAATGTTTACGTTATAAAAGTGTCACAACTTAAAAACGTCAGTCCACTGATGTTGATTTCGAAAAGTGACACTGACGTTCCTAAGTGTGGCGCCGGAAGTAAAAACAAAAATATATGCGTGGTGCCGGAAGTAGAAAAAAAAAATTGTGTCAGTAGTAAAAACTTGAGTGCCAATAGAACCTACCAAAATAAAAATATAGAGAGTCATTTGTCATTACTATTATTTATTTATTATGAGTTGGTACAAAAACTCGATCTATATTCTTCTTTGTAGATTACAAATACATCATCCTGGTAATATGGATGGATGGAATATGTTATATCTATCTTCTACTTTACAAGAAGCTTAGACTTGTAAGAGCACTCAGACGTCACGTTGTCTCTTCACACGATTCTTAATTTTATGCACTCAAATACCATTTTTTTCCGCTTTTATGATCTCTCAGAAATGGTCAACTACATCAAGATCTCTACTTACATGATTCTCCATCCAAGACAAATCGATCGTAATCTCTATTTATGATTCTCGATTAATTTTCTTAACTATTATCATTGAGTTGATGTAATTTTTATAGTAGTAATTTTTATAATAGTGTGATTGGATAAAACCTTAAAGCAAATTTATCTCGGGTTCAAATTTTTATTGTTATAGAGTAATGCCATTCCACCTTTATTGCAATTTCTAGTTTTTTTTAATCGTATTTTAATTTTGCTATGCGATCCTGCATTTTTTTTCTTCGAATTAAGAAAAAAGATGAGAAAATGAGTAAAAAGAAAAAGATGAGAAAATGAGTAAAAAGGAAAGAAAAGGAAGGCAGCAGAATGAGTAAAAATAAAAAGAAAAGAAACGCAGCAGAGGTTGGAAAAGAGAGGTAGGAGAGAGAGCAGACAAGGATCTGGAGATTTATCTAATATTGCTGGAGATATACAGCACTCACCCAAGAATCTGTATGTACATATTTGTTTTACAGACACTGATGTGAGTATATTTATAATGAATCTTAAGTGTTTAGATCTCAGAAAATATGATTTATCATCATTTACAGATTCTATCATGAAGTCATTTCTAAGGAGGTGTTGATATTTGTTTTTTCTATTGGCTCTAGCATCTTTCAATATCCATCTCTTATCTTATCTTATCTTCCTATACTAATAAGAAGGGAAAAGTTGTTGAATTGTGACAAGTGTTTTTTTTTGACGGTCTCGCTTTTTTTTATCGCTCATGGCCCGTAAATCCGCCCAAAATTTTATTTTTTTTATCGCTCACTATGTGCCCAGCCTGTATTTTTTTTAAAATTTTTTGTAAGAAGAGTTTGAGTTAAATTGCTCCATTTTGGAAGACTCAATCAGATCACCTTTTAATGTGTGAATATATGTAGAAAATGTATGACTATTTTCAAAATATAAGCGCCACCACGACTTGTCGATAACGATCTTTCAGATCTTTATAAGAGAACATTCGCCTATAAATTTTTACATTTTACTATCTTTTTTTTTTTTTTGTCTAAGGGCAACTCCAATGGATGGGGTCAAACCCATAGGTATCAAAATCAAATTTTGATACATATTGACACTATTCATATGTGTATCAAATTTTTATCTCCAACAATAACAGATCAAAATCAAATTTTAGTACCTATAAATAACATCTCCAACAATAGGTATCAAATTCATATATCAAAATTATTTTTCTTGTATTTTAATTAGTTTGTTAATGTTTTAAGTATATATCATTATTGTGTTTGTTAATATTTTTTATACACTAATTTTTTAAAAAACTTTTATATAATATCGTATGAAAAATATATAAAATAAATCTAATATACCATTTAAGATTTTCGATCCGCCAAGTGTAACACTGATTGGCTAGTTGAATTGGCTAGTTGATAATATTTTCGATCCGTCAAGTGTAACACTCTAATTGGATTGTTGAATTACGGATGATAATATTTTCGATTTCAATTGCAATTATTCTATATATAATGGAGCTACTAACATTATTTTTCTACACTTCATCTTCAATTGTAATCAAACATATAATTTCTATCCTCCAAACTATTTTTACAAGATTTTCCACTTGTTTTATCAATGGATAAAGGAAAATGTTGTTGGATAAATACAATCGTGAGGATGAAGAAACTCAGAATGAAGATGAAGAAATTATGGCCCTGCTCACTGCCCAAGAAGAAGATGTTCGTGGGGGAGGATCATCTCAATCGGGTGGTTCTGTTCCGGGACGCAAATACATACGTCGTCATAGAGAGGCTGCAAACAATTTATTACACCAAAGAATATTTTGCAAATCCAAGTGTGTACACACCGATTTGTTTCGTTTCTCGATTTAGAATGCATAGACATCTTTGTGAAAAGATCATGCGCGATGTTTCCATCCACAATAACTATTTTGTTCAGAGGAGTGATGCCACCGGTCGACCCGGCTTTACTACAATGCAAAAGGTCACATGTGCCATAAGGCAACTAGCATATGGCACGGTTGCGGATCTGTTTGACGACACTTGGGGCATAGCCGAATCAACAAGCATAGAGATTTTGAAAATGTTCACTCGATCCATATTTCATGTGTATGGGAATGAATATTTACGTCGTCCGAACTCGTAGACTTGCATCGTTGTTGGCCAAAGTCAAGAAAGAGGTTCCCAGGATGTTAGGTAGCCTCGATTGTATGCATTGGCGGTGGAATGCATGTCCAAAAGGTCTGGAAGCGGCAATTCACAGGATATAAAGGACGGCGACAATCATTCTAGAGGCAAAGTGGCATCATATGATACGTGGATTTGGCATGCATTCTTTGACTTCCGGGATCTTTGAATGATCTCAATGTCCTTGCCAAGTCCCCTTTGTTTGATGATGTATGTATGGGTGTAAACCATCAAGTTGACTATGAAGTTAACGGAAGACATTATGGTAATTGCTATTATTTAGTTGATGGTATATACCCGAATGGTCCACTTTTGTGAATACCATATCTAATCCCGTACACCAACGGAACAATATTTTGCCAAGATGCAAGAGGCTTTTCAAAGGATGTTGAAAGAGCTTTTGGAATTTTACAAGCTCGTTGGGCCATTGTTCGAGGACCCGCCGTGGGTGGGACAGAGAGGATCTCTATTATATTATGATGGCTTGTGTAATATTACATAACATGATAGTTGAAGATGAGCGATGATGATTAGATGATTCCGTTGACCCAAATGAGATTCCAACGCCGCCCAAACCTAAAGCACATTTATTTATGACAGACTGATAGAAAACAGATGTGGAACGACCGAATAAGTCGATGCGAGGTTCATGGATAGGTATAATGGACTAAAATACAAAGTGATAACTAGAAGCCCAAAGAAAGACCTAGTGCAAAGATTTATGGAAGAAGAAGATGAACGATGAAGAGTAACGAGGAAATATGTTTTCAATAATTGAGAATTTCTCATATTGTTTAACGTAATATGTTTTGTTGTTGTTGTTTTTGTTGTAATGTGTGTTATGTAATATGTATTGTTGTTGTTGTAGTAATGTGTGTAACGTAATTTTTTTTTACGTAATATGTGTTGTTGTTGTAGTAATGTGTGTAACGTCATTTTTTGCCTTGTGTTACGTAATTTGTATTCTTCTTAAATCACATTTAAATTAAAATGAAATTGAATTAAATACAACACATTTAAAGTACATCTTTAAAATTTCATACAACACATTTAAAATTAAGGCGAAACACACAAGTAAAATTAAAACAATGCACTCAACTAAAACTTAAACGAAACACACAATAAAAATTTAAACAACGCACACAACTTAAATTAAAACGAAACACACAACTAAATATGAAAATCAAATCCCTTCAACATGCTAATCATCATTTTCCCCATCAGAACTCCATTGAGTCTCGGTAGGTGGCGGAAAGAAATCCCTAGCCGTTCTTGCATTCATGAGTGGTGACGGAGTTGGACTTGGACATACATCGGCCATCTCACGATCAATTATAGCTTTTTGTTTCTTTTCCCAATATTTTTTCTTATTTGGGGTGAAGATACTTGTATCCACTTGCATTGTTTGCATATCTTCAGAACTTTGTCATTCCATAGCCCGCTCGATTTTTCTTTGAGCATCTCTTTCTTTTACATAGGTCAAAACTCGTCCGATCGCTTTTGAACACTCCAATTCCTTTTTTTTGCCGCTTTTTATTTTTCGCTCCAATAGGCATGGTTGATGAACTAGTACCACCTAAAGACCTAGGTGTGTCATCATCATCAAGATTCACCGAACTATCACACGGAGCATTTTGATATTTTGGCTGGTCTTTCAACAAAGCCCAACAAATGGGAAGCTTAAAAGGTTTATTGGTGGCCGCTTAGGTAATAGAATCCGCTAAGAGCATATGAAACTAATCAAACGATTTTATTTATTTAATTCAACTATCTAGTTTAACTACATTTATAGTTTAACAACTAAAAATTTGATAACTTGCGTAAATGAGTATAATAATTACTCTCATCGTGTAGTTTTGACCACTTGTTCGATTTTTTTGAGCTTTGATAACCGCCGCGTTATACAACATGCACTCTTTGTTGATTTTTTTCCAACATGCGGAACAACTTTTTTGATCTCTTGGAATATTTCCGGCCGGCCGATTGGCTTCAAAATGCTGTACAATTTTTTTCCCACATTGTTGACTCTCTTGGTTAATCCCGAATTCGGATCGCCTCCGCAAATCAATCTAGCTCGACAAAGAGCCTCGTCTTCTTCAATTTTCCAACCATCGGATCGTGATTTCGGTGCCATTTTTTAAGAGAGAAAATTAAAATTTTTGATAAAATTAATGTGATAATTAAAATGTATTGTGTGTGATATATATAGAATTAAAAAAAATAGCCGTTGGTTGGTATACAGCCGTTGGTATACTTGTTTCAATTTTTTTTAATTAATATGAAATGTAACCGTTGGGTATAAAAACAATTAATTGCAAAGTTGACATTAAACATTGATGTGACAAACACATTGCAGGAGGAAAAAGCAAAAAAATTGCCTACTTCCAATTTTCAGCGCTGTTATCACTTTCTATGGTACTAAGCTCAGTACTTATATTTGGTACTCTCCCTGGTGACCATACCTAATTTTGATACCTATCAATTCTTTCTATCGGAGATGCTAAGATTCTTCCGACAGGGTCAAAAAGGTTTTGACCCCTCTATTGGAGTTGCCCTAATAAGAAAGGAAAGGGTATGCCACGTGGCACCCTCCCTTTTTTTTCTCCCGGCTCCTCACCCGTATAAACCACCAAAAAATCATCTCTTCTACTCTCATTTGTTGTTTTTTGTGTTTCGCCCTTTTGTTATTTTGGACCGTCTGGTTTGTAAGGCCTGATATTGTAGAATTAATTTTTTTCATAAAATGAAAATTGACCGTAATGAAATCGGATGGAATGAAATGAAATCGATAAAACACGTGGTGGTGTAAAAGAGGAAAGTGATGTTGTGTAGGTGGTGGTGGGGTGGGTTGGGTTGGGGTGGTGAGAAGGGTAGGTATAGTAAGACGGGTGGTGGGCACGGTAAGGCAGGAGATGTAGGCAGAGTAGGATGGGGTGGTGGGGTAGGTAAGTAAAGGTGGGATGAGATAAAATAGGTGTGATAGGCTTAGCTAGATAGTGAATTAATATGTAGGTTGGGAGGTAGGTTAAGGTTTCAGGTGTATGCAGAGAGGTAGTGCGGTAGGGTGTGCTAATGTAGTGTGGTGAGGTGAGGTATGAGATGTAATACGGTGATGTATGGTAGGTAGATGATGGTATGGTTGGATGACGCATGTAAGTTAAGTAAAGTTTGATAGGTTGAATAAAGCACGTAATATAGCAGGTAGTGTGGTAAGTTAATATGTGTTAAGATAATGTGGTGTAGGCATGGTGAGGTAGGATTGATAGTGAGTGTTAAAAATGTGGGATAAAGTGCGGTTGGGTGATTGATAATGTGTGTAGTAGAGATAAGAAATAGTGTGTTGACTAGGTAGAGTGTGTGGTGGTAGGTTATGGTATCCGGAAAGGAGATCGACGTAAAATGTTTTATTTTTCATTGTTGCGCTTTAAAATTGCGCTTTGAACGGTTCGTTACATGCCACGCTTCTTCAGATTTAATATCACAAATAAGTTAAAACTTATAAGATGGCACTTCGCGGCGCTGCACGGAGTCGCGATTTCACTAGTCTTATTAATAAGAAGACATGGTGTTAACCATGTCGACACTTGCTTTTTTTTCCATTGGTTCTTTTCTTTTTTATCGCTCATCGCCCACCCATTTTTTATAATCGCTCATCGCCCATTCCAGCTTTTTTTTTTTTTAAACTGCTCATCATCGCCCAACTTGTAATTTTTATTTTTTATTGAGAAGAAGGGTTTGAGTTAAATTGTTCCATATTGGAGGACTCAATTGTATCACCTTTTAATGTGCGAATATATGTAGCAAATGTATGACTATTTTCAAAATATAAGGCCACGACTTGTTGTTTATTAACGATTTTTGTATTATGCCAAAAATTGTGTTTGACGTTATATGAAATATTATAAATTTCTTAAAATAAATTCATTTCATAAAAACATATCGCTTGTACACGGGGATATGACTATTTTCAAGATATAAGCATCACTTATACGTTGCTTACACGATCTTTATATCATGCCAAAAAAATTGGGTTTGACGATTATATGAAATATTAAATTTCTTGAAATGAATTTTTTCGTAGAAAAACATATCGTTTATATAAAATATTAAATATCCTGATTTTTTTTTATTTCGGCCACAAATATTGTTAAACCTGATATAGTGTATTGTTGATTTAATTTCTATGGAAATTAATTGTGTATTTTACCATGGCCGTTAAAATTAGCCTAGATCTAAGAATACAAAAAGGGTTCAGAGTGTTAAATGTGTTGATTTTGTGTCGTGGAGTGTTGACAAAGGTGTTAGATTTTAATTAATATTCATTTCATCAACCGACACCGCTGGATATGGCGCCGGATGTATCGGAGCGTGTCGTGGTCGTGTTTTTGGTAGAACACGTGTTGTTGCAAATAATGTTGAAGATAGCTTCATTTTTTCGGTTAAAATAGATTTAGGTAGAAATTGAAAAAATTGTTCAATAGTGTTAAAAAGTATCCATAATGATGTCGGAGGTGTCAAGATGTGTCGATATTCATTTCATCAACCGACACATGCCGGACATGCCATCGAATGTATCGTGAGCGATCATGTCGGTTGGTTGTCGGACACGATCGTATACCTTTTATAGTTTACTCGGTTTATTATTACACAAAAACACAAATTAAAAATAAAATTTATATTGCACCACACATTATTACATTACATGACACTTCTTTATTACACAACACACAAAATTAAACTTGGCTTCTTACCCTATTACCCTAAAAAACTAATATAGCGTTAGTACACAGAGTAAAAAAACTAAAGCTGTTTGGGTTTTCATCGTTCGGTGCCGCTTTCCAGGGTAACCGTACGGTGCCCGTCGCTTCTGCTAGCCAATTTGATATGTTTCAGGCCGAAGGATCTGAGATTTGGTGGTTAGATACATGAATTGCCAGTGTGTGGCTCAGATTGTTTTTGGAAGGTGATGAGGTTGAGGAGTCGTTGAGTATTATGGGTAGTCGTTCGAGGTTTGGGTGAGAATTGACAGATTTTTGTAGGGTTACTGTGAAGAAAAATGGGATTGTAAGTACATGTTTAATTGTTTTATATTCACTGATTTTGTTTAATAATTTTTTACCGGTTGTTTTGATTATTGCACCAGTAAAAAAAATTCACTTTATATATAACTGTCCATGGTTGCAGTTGTCTCATTCTACACTGCTCTTGGGTTGAGTTGTATAATTTCAAGGTGTCAGCTTGTTGGGTGCTTCGTATCAACAGAGTTTTTACTGGTATGTTTGGTGGTTTTAAATTCGAGTTTAGCAAATCAGTTTCAATATGTGGTTGTGTTTGTGTTTGTTGCTTGGTGTTCTATGTAGTGATCTGAGGTGGTGTGAGCAATTGTATTATTCTGACCTCAACTATGACTTACGCTATTTGTTTGTTTTGGGGTTGGTGATTTAGTCTCTTGGTTTGGTTTTTGGTGTTGCACTTGGCAAATCAGTTTCAGTTGTGATTGAGGCTGTGATTGGAGAGGGTTTTGTTGTTATCAACCCTATGTATGTATTAGCTTTGGTTAGATATTCAATGCTATTTATCAATTTCTGTTTAGGCACTTAATTAGGTTTGCTGCATTGCCCGAGTGTTTGTTTGCTTGGTCAACTGCCATATTCAGAGATGTTTTTTTTGGAAATACATATGTACAGAGATGTTTGTTGGTTTGTAGAAATATTTATTCAAAGATGCTTGTGGGCGTTTATAGATATGTTGAGTTCATTGTGGAGTTAAAATGGTTCCTGGATCTTCGGGGGTAAGAAAATTGATGGTGGAGTGGTTTAGGATAGGTGTTCTTTTTAGTGAAGAGAACGGAAACCAAACATTTTTTTAAAAGAAACCAATTATTAGCTCAAGGATCCTAACTCAAGTCAGTGAGTATATTCACACATTGCTAATTCATGTAGATCCTGTCCTTCATATCATATAATCAAAGCATTTCCAGAAAAACAACCTAATTACTCCATATCATCCAATTAAAGCATGCCCAGAAAAAATAACCTAATTAAAAACTAACTAACACATGAACAAATGGGGGGAATTAGGGAATTAAAGTGTCTACTGATGTTTGCAGCTTCATTTTGTGTTTCAATTTACTAAAGTTGTTTGTGTAATGTTGTATGTGTTTTTCCTCTTCATGGTTTCTTGGGGTGTTGTTGTTCTTGTTGTTTTTTGGGTTCTTCTTGTTTTTCCAGCTTGCTCTGTTAGAATCAGATACCTTCGGTCCCGTTTATTCCTCTTTTTTAGTTTCTTTCTTTTCCTTGCTCAATGGTGCCATGTAATGTATGTCCTTCCTATGTTCTAATGGAAATTGTTTGTATTTTTTACCGTCATTGCTCCGCATAAGTTATCGCATGTGGTGGGGGTTGGTGCCATGTCCGCTTTCGTAAAAAATTTTGGCTTCGGGCTCAGTGTGCTTTTTAGCTTATCGCTTGTCTTTGTCTTCTTGCTATCTAAGTTTCGTTGTAATTAAGTTTCGCGTTGTTAGCCTTCCGCTGGTGTTTTTGCAATTTCATAGTGATTTGGCTTTGTTTAAAGCACCGCTTGTTCGTGGTTCATATATTATTACCACCATGTGTTTCAACTCTTCCGCCAAAATACGGACTAAGAATAGGGCCAGGCCAAGGCCTAGCGTTGTCTTGGAATGTTCCACTATATATACAACCAACCAGTCTGGTGTTCATTTACCTAATGAGCACGATGGCCCCGATTTAGTTCCGGAGATCCACGTATCAATCGATCTACCGAGATCCTTGGGTCCTGCCTTAGAAAGTTCAGTGGTGTCCTCTAATAGTTGTGTGGGTTTAGGGGTTGCTGGGGAGGCTCGTGTTAACTTTGTCGGTTATGATCCATATGTTTGTGCACGAAAATCAGAGGCGAAAAAATATAGGCAGGCAGCAATTGTCTGCTTTAGATAAAAAAGTTACGATCGGTATTAAATATGCCAAACAATAAGGGTTCTGCTGTAGCTACTACTAAAAATGTTGGTTCGGTTATTGCTAAAAAACACCAAAACCGTTAAAAGGAAAGTCTCTTTTAGGCTCCATTCCTGACCAGTCTCTGGTTTTATCCAGCCAAGCTGATTGTGCTTATTGTTGTGCTAAGAAAATGGCTTATGAATCCGATAATTTTTGCTGTCAAAAGGGAGAGGTCGTTTTAGCTACAAATAAGCTACCTACTGTTTTAGAAGATTTGTTGACTTCTAGAAACAAACAAAGCCAGAAGTTTCAAAATTGTATTAGAACTTATAATAATCATTTTGTGTTCACCTCTTTAAGTGTAAAGGCCTCGATAAAAGATCTGTCAAAAAATAAAGGTGTTTATACGTTTAGGTGCAAGAGATGTAGATGTATCACTTTATACATGGTTTGACTGCAAGTGATAATGATGTATGAAAAATATATCATTATATTATAAGACTTTTTATTATTATTTTATGATATTTTAGTATAATTTCATATAAATGCATTGAAAACTTATAAAAATCATAGTTAGTTATAATTAGATGCATAAGTTATAAAAACGATAAAAATAATGGTTTTTTGTCAGATTTACGTTTGGTGTTTCGTTGATTTCATTGCAGGATCAGATGTTTACCGAGATCCCAAAATATGACATACTTTGAAGTATAAATCATGAGTTTTTGTGGATAAAAGATTATGCCAAAATCTAACAACTTTGAACAGATCAACTGTCCTTAATGTTTCTACCGTAACTCATCTTCAACGGACATTTGACCTAAATTAGAGGCATTTTCAGAGAAAAAGTCCTTGATGAAAGTTGTAGACCTTCAAGAGAGCTTTTCAACGAATATTCAATCATGTCAATCTGAGGTCTATAGCTCGAGATCAGTTTTTACGAACATCGGATATGTTGCATGGCCGGCACGCGCCGGAGAAGGCCGGATCTTGCAGGAAAATCTCTGACATTGGGCCCACAAATCTCTCGACAAGGGAATATCTATCGTAGCCGGCACGCGCGCCGGTGGTGCTCGCACGCGCCGTTAAGTTATGTGGCCTATAAACAGAGCTCAAGTGCAACCATTTTGTAGTGTACCAATGCATATATCTCTTCTATATCTATATATAGTCTCTTTTGTTGTTTTTAGTTAAATAAAAGTCGTAAACGGCACTCGCCGAATAATGTGTAGTATAAAGTATCGTTATAATACTTAGAAGATGTATCAAGGCTCATTGATGTAAAAGAGTTGCTATTTCCGGAGGATACAACTCAAGCTTCGATTGTAACTGCAACTTTTCTAATGTATTTATGTTGTGTTATTAGTATCTATATATTAATTATAATGATATTAGGCTAACTTAATATCTAGCCAAGATATGAAATTGGATTAGTTTTATCTTTTAGGGAAATGGATAACGACTATGTTAAAATTGATTAAAATCGGTTATAATGAATCTCTTTCTATGTTTGAATTAAAGTAGCTAATTGATTTGAAAGAATTCATAATCTAATTATGAATTGACGTCAGAGTTAGTTTATGAACTCGTTAATAGAAAGACCGGAGGTAAAATTGGCCGAGTGAAAACGTGACAACGGAATCCGATTTCCTAAATCGGGGTAGATTTGTTTCGGGAGAAACAAACTCTTATTGAAATTTATACTCGAGAGATTATCACGTTAAATTACCTGCTTAATTGACATCTCTTAAAATTGGCCGTATGACAAAACGGGAGTGACCCATGCTTGAGAATGACATTGACAGAGGACAAGACATATGACAATTTCATACGCCGTGTGAGGAGAAATTGCCTAGCTAAGAGAGTATACTGCTTCATATAATTGATTGGACCTTGGAAAAAGGAAGATCCGTCTTATCTAATTTCTACTAAAAGATATAATAATTCAATAACATATTCTTGGCTAGTCTCTAATTATAATATCTATCTCCTCCCTAGATATTGTTTTGGTACTTTATATATTTATGTATATATATATATATATATATATATATATATTATATATATATTTATATATATATATTTATATACTTATATATATCTACTTTAGTTTTATGCTTTTATTTATTGTTTGTTAGTTTAGAGTTTGGTTGGATAAAAAATTGCGACTTAGATTGAGATAATAATAGTTTCTCGGTGTTTAATCACACGGTGAATTACCAAGTTTTCCCCGAGGATCGACATTCGACTCACTGCACTATCACTACAATTTGACCCGGTACATCGCCGGTAAGGATTGATAGCATAGAAAAGGTCCGTCTACCTATTTTGGCGCCTTTGCCGGGAACGACGCTAATTCATTGTGTTCGAATGATTTCTACTTATATTAACTCAAAAGTCTCGAGGATAAGTCAACACTCTTCTTACCCCATTTCTATTTTCTTTTCGCTGGTACTTACCTAATAAGTAAGTTACCAATCTTTACTTTTATCGATTTCAACTATTTTCGGTTTTCGTTAGTTGATGACCGTAAAGAGTAAGGCCCCACTTACTCCTTATAAGCCTGACATATAGATACTTACTTAAAGGCGCTAAGAGCGTAAAGAAAACAAGGTCATACTAGTCGTGAAACTCGACGGAGAATCATCATCAAATCAAAATACTTAAAATGGTCAAACCAGTTGATGAAACACCGAACAAGTGGCTAGATCATGCTCATGACATGGCCGAAATCTTAATCAGGATCTACCAATACCAAATAACTGTAATAGAAATAATCAAAATCGGAACCGTAACAATCGTAATAATAACCCACCAAATCCGAGACCTATTTGTGATCAAACCTTAAGAATAAACCGGACTAATAATCCAATTCGCTTACCCAATGAAGGAGCAAATAATTTTGAAATAAAATCTCATCTTTTGGTCTAATTGACGAAGAGCTCAATTTCTAGGAGAAGATGATGAGGATCCACATCACCATCTCTATCTTTTTCAAGAATTGTGCAATACAAACCAAAAGTCAAGGTGCTCATCGTGAATTAACAAGGATGTCTATGTTTCCTTTTTCTTTAAAAAGGAAGAGCACGAGATTGGTTTATGTCACTCCCACATCATTCATTGACTAGTTGGGAGGAGATTCAAACCGAGTTTTTAAAGCAAAGATTTTACTCCGGATAGAAATTTGGAATTAAAGGTCTAAATTGCCAACTTTAGACAAGGATGATCAAGAAACGCTGGGTATGCGCGGGAGAGATTTAAAAGTTGTTAAGATCTTATCCCGATCATGGTTATTCCTTAGATATGCAAATCCAACTTTTCTCGTCAGAATTAAGGAAAGATTCACGTGCAGATGTAGATCATGCATGTGGTGGTTCATTAATGATGAGTGAAGCCCAAATAGTTTACTTATGCTATAGTAAAAGATTTCCAAAATAACAGAATGTGGGAAACCGGTTCTAGCACCGTGAAAGTAGCATTTGGCAGGAGAATGCACATCGAATATGGAAGTTCTAGCACACTTGGAGAATTTGAGTAGAAATTTGACACCTCACAAAGCTAGTAGGACTATAAAACCGTAAACTATCATACCAAATGACTACTCAAGTCATGATAATGTTTCATTAGGGATGTAAGAATCGTAAGGATACTCAAGGGAAGAGGTGAGTTTTTTACAACAAAGATAGGAATTTGAACAACGCGTATTCAAACTCCTTTAATGCTATTGTAAGAGAGCACCCAACTTTTAGATGGTCCTAAAACCCTAATAAGCCAGGACAACCGCCATATCCAGCTTCAAGATAAGAATCCATATAGTAATCAAGTTCATCAAGAAAATACATCAAATCGGAACCTACAATCGTTACTCAAATCTTATCCACAACATACGACTCAAACTATACCAATCACCCAAAGTTCAACCCAACCTGAAGGAGTTGATAAATGGGATAAATTAATGGAAAATATGATGGGTGTAGTATCTACTCAAGCTCGATTATATGGAAACTATGATAACTTCTATAGGTTCGGCCTCTAAGGATATGACTATGTTGAAAACATCTATGGGTGGACATGACACGAGAATGAGAACTATAGAAGCATCATTAAGGAATATGGAAGATCATTTGAGTAGAGAAGGAGAACGTAATAAACAAGAGACCTCCGTGAGGATTACCAAGTAATACATGAAAGAAACCCGAGAGAGGTAAATGTTGTGATTACGAGAAGTAGGAAATATTGTGAAGATAATAGAGCAGAAAACGCAGGAAACAGTGAGGTAGAAAATGATTTAAATGATAATATCGTAAAGGAAAAGGACGAACTTGAATTTACTAATGAAGAGGAAGAAATTATCAAGAATTCTTAAAATGTAATAATAATGTTGAACTCGAATTGAAGGTGAAAATGGGTAAAAGTCCCTAGAATTTCGAAAGATCCTATGGATAAGGACCGAGAACCCTATTTAAGGAACATGTCGAGAAAATCGTGGAGAAAAACAGAAGATTTAAAAGTAATCGAGAAGGATAAAGTTGATACAGGGATGTTTTAAAGGAAAATTCTCAAGATAATGAAACTTGGCGATCAAGTAATGCTCAAAGATTCAAGGAAAAGGAAAAGAGAAAATGACTTGTAACCAAAGGTTATAGATTTAGAATCTTTGCCTTATCCACCGAAAGATCAAATTAAAAAGATAAAACCGATAAGAAATATGCTCGCTTCCTTGACACTTTTCGTCATATTCATGTCAATATCCTCGTTATAGAAGCTTTAGTCAACATGCCCGCCTATGGAAAGTTTCTTAAAGATATCCTATCTAACAAAAACGATTAGAAGAATATGAGAATATATGCCTTAATGAAGAATGTTCGCAATACTCAAAGATCGTCTCACCTCCTAAACTTAAAGATCCCGGTAGTTTCACTATTCCATGTGAAATTGGAGGATTTCTGCTTAAGAAAGTATTGTGTGATCTAGAGCAAGTATCAATCTCATGTCTTATGAGGATTATAAGAAACTAGGAATATGAGAGCTTACGAATACTGAAATGACCCTTCAGATGGCAGATAGATCAATTAAACATCCTAAGGGAATAATCGAGGACGTGTTGGTTAAAATTGATAAATTTTACTTCCCAGTAGACTTTGTAATAATGGAAATGGAAGAAGGATATTCAGCGCCAATTATTCTAGGTCGACCATTTCTAGCTACAGTGAAGGACTTTGATAGATGTTCAAAAAGGTGAACTAATATCGAGAGTTAATGAGGATAAAGTTTCATTCAATATCTTCAAAGCTATAACCATCCATACAAAGAACCAGAATCATGTTCTTTTATAGATGAATATTCTACTATCTGGGATGCCAAATTTAAAGGTTATGAAAATAAATTAGAAGAATGTTTGGCATTTTCTATCTATAAAGAAGATGAAAATGATACTGAAATGAAAGAAGTAATCCTTTATTTAGATAAAGGAGGGTTTGTTAAACATCCATGGCATCAAAATTTGAAATTGGAAATGGAAGGACCAGTTTTAAAACCATCAGTAGAAGATCCACCAAGGAATCTGGAGTTGAAACCACTTCCTTCGAATTTGAAATATGCTTTTCTTGAAAATGATAATCTGTTACCAATTATTATTTCATCAACCTTAACAAATGAACAAGAGGATCAATTATTAAGAATGTTAAGACAACATAAGAAAGCTTTTGGATGGACAGTGGCAGATATCAAAGGTATTAGCCCTGAGATTTGTGTTCACAAGATTATTTTTAATGAAGGAGCTAAACCTTGTATCCACCACAACGCCGCTCAACCCGAATTTGCAAACAATCGTTAAGAAAGAGGTCATTAAGCTTATTAGAAATGGGAATAATCTTTCACATATCGATAGTGAATGGGTAAGTCCAACTCAAGTAGTTCCAAAGAAAGGAGGTTTCACGGTAAAAGAAAATGATAAAATGAATGGATTCCGACAAAGGAAATTACAGGATATCGAATGTGTATTGACTTTCGAAACCGAATGATCATACTAAAAGGATCATCATCCACTTCCATTCATCGCATGTGATGTTGGAAAGATTGAGTGGACATAAGTATTATCGCTTCTTAGATGGTTATTCAGTGTTATTTACTGAGATATTCATTAAAGCAGGAGATAGAGAAAAACTACTTTCACTTGTCCCTATGGAACTTTTGCTTATAAAAGAATGCCGTTTGATTATGTAATGCACCTGCTACATTTCAATGATGTATGATGGCAATATTTTCTCGATATGGTCGAGAAATTCTTAGAAATCTTTATGGATGACTTTAGTGTTTATGGAGATTCTTTTGATAAATGCTTATCACACTTAGAACGCGTTTTACAACGCTGTGAAGATACCAACTTGGTACTAAATCGGGAAAAATGTCATTTGATGGTATCTCAAGGAATTGTACTAGTCATAGAATCTCTCAAGTAGGAATTGAAGTTGATAAAGCTAAAGTCAAGTAATTGAAAAATTACCTCCACCAATTAATTTGAAAACGTTAAGAGGATTTCTTGGACATGCAGGATTTTATAGAAGGTTTATTGCAGATTTTCAAAAATAGCAAAGCCCCGAGTCATTTGCTAGAAAAAGAAGTACCTTTTAACTTTGATGATAAATGTATGGAAGCCTTTAAGACCCTAAAAGCGTAAATTAACTCATCGCACCAAGCAGACTAGTAGCACCGCATTGGGATTTGCCGCTTGAAATTATGTGTGATGCAAGTGATTTAGTTGTAGGAGCTCGCTTTAGGTCAACGGTATAACAAAATTCTCAAAGCTATCTACTATGCTTCTCACACATTAAACGTAGCTCACCTTAATTATGCAACTACCGAGAAAGAATCATATAATGTAATATTCGCCTTAGATAAGTTTCGATCATATATTGTTGGTTCTAAGGTAATAATCTACACAGACCATTCAACTCAAGTATCTTTTAAGTAAGAAAGATGCCAAACCGCGTCTTCTTAGGTGGATTCTGTTACTTCGTGAATTGATATTGAAATTAAGGATAAAAAGGAAGTGAAAATGTAGTAGCGGATCATCTAAGCAGGATGGATAATGATGAAGGAAAAGGAAAAGAAATTCGAGGATTCGTTTCGGATGAGAAATCTGTTTAAGATAGATACTCCTCAACCATGCGATTATTAAAAATAGAATACCATCAAAGGAAGATTCGCCATGGTTTGGGGATATTGTTAACTACATTACCTGTAAGTACATCCCACCTCATTGGACTTGGCAACAGAAAAAGAAGTTCTTTTATGACTTAAAGTTTTATTATTGGGATAAACCGGATCTTTTCCGAAGATGCTCAGATGGAATAATTAGGAAATGTATTCCTGATAGTGAAATTCTAAGTGTATTATCATTTTGTCATGATCGTGAGGCAGGAGGTCATCATGGAGGATGGAAAACTGCTTTCAAAGTTTTACAATGTGGTTTCTATTGGCCTACACTATATAGAGATGCATATAAATATGCAAAATCTTGTGAATCATGTCAAAAATGGGAAATATATCGAAAAACATGAAATGCCTATGCAACCGATTTTAGAATGTGAGCTATTTGATGTATGGGGCATAGATTTCATGGGACCTTTCCCTATATCTTTTGGAAAGAGATTTATTCTAGTAATGGTTGATTATGTTTCTAAATGGGTAGAAAATTTGTCAAGCTCTCCCTACTAATGATACCAGAGTAGTGCTAAGGTTCCTTAAAAGAATATATTCACACGATATGGCATCCAAGGGCTATCATTAGTGATAGAGGTTCACATTTTTGTAACCGACCATTTACTAAGGTAATTGAGAAATATGGTGTAACTCTATAAACTTGAACACCCTATCATCCACAAACTAGTGGATGTGCAGAGGTGTCTAATAGAGAAATTAAAAGAATCGTGGAGAAGGCAGGTGGACTCGAATCGTAAAAATCAAGCGTAAAGACTTGATGATGCATTATGGGCATACTGTAATGCGACCTTTAAAACACCGATTGGTCGTTTCTCCTTACAAATTAGTATTTGGTAAATCTTGTCATCTCTCCTGTTGAATTAGAACACCGAGCTTTATGGGCTATTAAATTTCTAAACTTTGATCCTAAAGTCGTCGGTGATCATAGATTACTTGATTAATGTAACTAGAAGAATTCGACTCGATTCTTATGAAAATGCTCGAATTTACAAGAACGCATAAAGCTTTTCATGATAAGAGAATCTATAGTCGTGAGTTCCATGTAGGTGATCGAGTACTTTTATACAATTCACGTTTGAAGTTGTTTCCAGGAAAGCTTAAATCTATATGGACAGGTCCATATGACGTAACAAAAATCTATAAGTCTGGAGCTGTTGAACTAACTGGTGGAAAAACAACTTTTATAGCCAATGGACACAGGGTGAAATTGTTCGTGGAAGCTGAAGGGATACCTCAACCAGAAGAAGTATTATTGCTTATCGACCCTCCAACGAATTAAGGAAGCAGGAATTTTAAACTCAGCCGATTACGGGTACTATCTTTCTAATTCACCTTTTAATATGCATTTTAAAGTAGTTTCGTCTTTTACCGGATAGACATAAAAGAACTGGATGCCTTTCATAGATAGAATAAGAGTTTTTATTTTAATTTTAAGATTAGGTCTGAATAAGGATATCGCGTTTAAGATAGAAGCCTTAGTTTCTAAATTAAATAAGGAATTGCTAATCGAAGTCAGAGAAAGAGAACTTTGTAATGGAAATTCAAGGAGTGCAATAAAAAGAAGAGCAAGGTTTCTAATGAGATGTAGAATCTGTGGAAAAAGTGAACATGATGGACAATGTGGAAGAAATACAACCATATCCTAGGATGAGTGTTTGAATGTTATTAAGAAGGGAACGATTAGGTGGTTATCCGAAAATCCCGAGGGAATACAAAGAGATAATTCAAACGCATCATTCCTAGGAGAAAGGTTAAGGGATCGTTATGATAACAATCTTGAGGATCTGAGATTGAGGGAGTTAGCAAAAAATCCTAAAAATTATAGTGTGTGCTTTTAGTCTTTTAATTGTTTTTAAAGTTGTGTTAATTCTAAAAATTAAAAGAAAATATTTTTATGAAAAATTTATAATAAACCTATTTTTATCTCATGTGATTTTAAATAGGTATATTATATCAAAAATATGTGATTTCAATATTATATTAGCTTTTTATGTATTTTATCAAGTTTTATATAGAAAAATCGTATTGAACTTAGATTATATAACATAAATCATTTGATTAACATCAAATGATCTTTATGCTGAAGATAATTAGAGCTCATTACACAAAAGATGATATAAATTTCGATTTTTGGGGTTGTGTGACCGCACGCTGGTACACTACCGCACGCTACGTAAACCTATACACTTAAACCTAATCTCGAATGTTAGCCTCATTTCCCCATTCCTCAAAATTTTAGAAGAGCAGCCCGACTCCACCCCATTTTCGCCCAAAAATATATCAAATTTCATCACTTTTTCATCACAAATTCAACAATCCATCATCTTCTCTTCATCTAAAACATCTAAGAAGATCAACATTGGAAAAAGTTGAAGCTTGGCAAGCTCAAAGCTCTCTTTTCTCTCATTCCGGCGACCCACCATTAATTCCGGCGACCTAGCTTTTCTTTCTAGCATATTAAGGTAATATATATATATATATATATATATATATATATATATATATATATATATCAAATATTTCAAATTTTAGTTAAATTTCTGAAATTATTTTGAATTTATTTTGATTTTATAGCCTAAGTAATTGTTGGTTCTTGTTGTTGGTGTTGTTTGTTTGTGTTGTTGTATTGTCATACCACTATCGTAGATGGCCTCATCATCTCAAGCAATCCTAAGAGGAAAAAGATCAAGTACCAATCGTAGTACCTGTAGTTCAAACTAGGCCTTTAACCAAAAGGAGAAAATTTTAACCTTTGAAAAAACCGCTAGTGTGAAGCTTAAGCGGCACATGATGATAGTACTTTAGTAAAAGTAAGGTTTGGTTAGAACGAGGGATTGATTTTTCGAAGATTGGGAAAGAAGTGAAAGAAATTTTCAAGGATAGAGGATGGTTGGATATAGCTATGGATAGGAAAAATAAGATTAATGTTTCTATGGTATCAGAATTTTATTCGAAGATTATCTACTTATGATCTCGATACGGTTGAGGAAATGACCTATATCCCTCTAAGAAGTGTTAATGTTACTTTTTACCCTGCTATGATTAATGTATTCTATGGCTTAGCTGAAATACCTGAAGAGGAGGATTATCATAATGTTTGGGGTTTAGAACATCCTATGGCTCTACAAACCAAAGCTTATGAAGCCCAACAAGCCTTTGACCCCACTGCTGAATGGATAGAAAATAGGTTTGCTTATGGGAATTGTATTAGGGACATAAGAGCAATAAAAGCAGTTCTTAGGCCATAATGTATGTCCTTCCACACATGTTTGTGCATTTGGTCGAGATGAAGTGGTTATTGCTTGGGCCATGGTTAATGATATTCCTATAAACTGGGAAATTGATCTTTTCTAAGGCATGTGATTTTGCAAGCACTCATTATCGAGGGGACGTCTCCCGCCCCTAGTCTCATTTCGCCTTATGTGAGCTTGCAGAAGTCCCTGTCTTACCCCTCGGATAGAACTGTGTCTCCCACATTCCTCCCATTGGTCTTAAGGTGAGAGCCTTACCCACTGGAATAATAGATTACAATAATCCTAATCACAACAACAACAACCACCACCTCCACCTCCTTTTCACACTCAGTACCCAGACCACCACAGAGCACCACACCACCCACAAGAGAGCCAAGTTGAGGCTATGTTTCAAAGATTTAGTTCAAGCTCAGGCTAGAATCGATGCTAATATAGCTTTAGCTTGTGAGAAGAATAGGCATAGCAATGGGTGAGGACATTCGAGTTGGTCAAAGAGGATATCGAGATGCTATGAGTGAGTTTGATCCTAGATTTGGCCGAGATTCTCGCTGGAGACACCCCTATAGTCGGCCTTACCCATATACTATGCCGATTGATTCGCTGATTCCACCACCTGTTATATTCGAGGACTATACGCCGTCATCCATGGGACAGGTGGTATGTTTACAGTACACCAGAGACATCTATGGGCATGGGAGGAGTGACTTCTGTAGCAGATGTGACAGCAGGATTTGGTTCATTTGGTCTACAGGGATCAGTTTCTATGTCGACGATGAGGACTGAGACATCATTTCGAACTTCTGTATCGGATCCACGCAATAGATTCGATTATGGTATTCATACGACGCAGTTGCAAGGAGCTGATTATACTTCGATACTATCTACATTTGGAACATCGTCATCTCAGTACGACCCTACTGGTGACATTGATCTTAACTATGATGAGGACGAGTGATTTTTTTTCTTCGTTGTATAACTATCTACTTTTGGTTTGACTTAGTATCTTTTATATTTGTTGTGTACGTTAAACGTTTGATGCACTCTCGGGGTAGTGCACGTTGTTATTTTGTATCTTTTTCGTAGTTTTCAGATGTTTTTAGATTTTTTTCACCACGTTTTAGAAAACATGAAGAACTTTTGATGCAGAAAATAGATGCTGGAATGAGCTGAAAATAGAAATATCTCTGACTAAGCACTATTTGACCGGCACGCGCCGGTTGGTGTCCGGCACGCGCCGGTGTAGTGGGCTGCAGGATCTTCTCAGGATATTTCCATTTCAGTCCACCTTTGTCTATAAAAGGAAGCAGATCAAGATTCTTAAAGTGCTCATTCTCTTCCTTTACCTTTAATTTTCTTGCTATAAAGAATTTAAAATGTCCGATCGCTCGTCGATTAATGATTATTCTCTCCGCATACACCGATTCTCGTCATTCCAAATCCATTTTTCATCAAATCCCTTACGAGCCTATGTATGCTTGACACCACAACCCTTATATAAGTAATTTCAATCACCACCGTTGTTGATTGAAAAGGGTTTAAATTTCGTAAAGGTTGACAATTGGGCATTTACGAGGATGGAAGTAGATGGGTGGGACTATTTTTGTCGTATGCCGAGAGGTAGGATTAATGTTACTATGGTAAGAGAATTCTATTCAAGACTTTGAAGCTATCTTGTGTCGTTAACACGATCATTCTGATGAGAGAGTTGTTGTTCCTTTCACTTCTACCAACATAAATCAAATTTTCCTTATTCCACAAGTCCACACATCACCAAGTCATTTTGAGTATCAATGGAGATTGGATACCACTGACGGTTTTATTACAAAATATTCGGAAGCTTGTCCACTCTTGTTCTACAATTATGATATTGATCAAAATGTCTCTACGATCGCTTTGCTTCCCCATCTTAGAACGTGGAAGGCGATTCATCAATTCACGTGTATATCCAACTGTTAATTTCTCGGAAGTTAGTGATGATGAATTGATGCTTCTATATGCGATTACTACTCTGAGTGTTATAGATTGGGAAGTGCCGATTCGTAAATCATTTGTGAGTTTTTATGCTCGTGAGAAGACCAAATTATCATCCTTTACCATTTGGATGGTTGGTTTCTAGGTTATGTGTTCGTTTGGCAAGGGTTCCGGAAAGAGCGACAGATGAATATTTTCCAGCTCGCATTCCTCATGTTGGGCTTTTACCAGTCGATATTCCGGGAGGATCGTCAAGTGGTGAAAATTAGATAATTATGTTGATAGTCAGGAAGGAATAAAAATCATAAAAGTAGTACGGTACGTTAGTATAAGTCACAATAAATTAAAATAACTTAGTTTAATAAATTAGTTTAAACTAGTTTAACTTAATTTATGGTTTTCTAGTTTAACGTTTCTAGTAGTTCTAATTTGTATTTTAGTATTGTAATATATTTGCATGTTTTTAATTTATGTTTTTAAACGTTTTTCTTTTATATTATATAAACGCTCGTCTATTTGACACCTAAAATAATCTAACCATGATAAAATTCATTTTATTTTCTAATCCAAATTTTTACTACTCATTAGCCATCGAGACGATGCCAATTCGTAAGTGGGGAGTAGGGATTGGTTAGTAAATAAATTGAATTTAATACATCAAATACTTACACACTTAGTTTAATTTTTCTTAAGGGAATAAGTGAATAATATATAATTATTATGATAAAAATGATATATTTGGATAGAATAAATTTTTAATTAAGTAAATTAATCTTGATATATTATTTCTATATTAATTATGTCTATTTTAGATTTTTTAATAAGATTTTTAGTATATATATCTTGATCAATATTATGAAATATTTTTTTTATGAAATTAGACAAAAGTTACTTATAATTATAATGAAATTTTAGAATAATTTTCTTTTCAAGACAAAGTATGAAATTGGAATCGGATTAGGGATGATGAGATTTTTGGCATAACTTTGAGAAACCAGAGCCAAATAAGCCTACCCGAACATGATTTCTAATTTTGTCCCCACTTTCCTTGTAGAGTGATGAGCACTCACTCGAAATAAGCCATTATTATTAACTAAAAATTACTAACCCTAACTTAATAATGGTCTACATTTCTTTGAAAATCCCGCAAGTTTAGTATGTATTTATGAATAGCGGTGGCGACATCGAAATTTGATATATCTTGAGATTGAAATGAATGTTATTCGGAAGGCGATTTGTTATCAAATATGGTTATTCTCTTAGTAAAAAAATATATATATATATATATATATATATATATATATATATATATATATATATATATATATATATATATATATATATATATATATATATATATATATATATATATATATATATATATATATATATATATATATATAAGAACAGTAGTATTATAGGTATCTTTTCAGTTTTTGATCGACAAACAAAAATAAAATATCGAGATATATCACTGATGATAGTAGTCCAACTAAGGTATTATCACGAAATGTCCTATTCTTTGGGAATGAAGGTATATGCTACAACCGTGAAAAGAAAAAGTCGAATCAAAACTATCAAGAATTATCACGAGTTTAAGGAAACCGGATTCGTGATTTTCGATCGAAAAGAGTAGTACTCGATCAATCTTGATAAAGCAATGCCTATGTTCTTATGTTGTTATTCAAAAAAAAAAAAAAAAAAAAAAAAAAAAACCATATTTTGGAAACTATCAAGGAAAATAAAGGCTGTGAGTGTTCTTGATTGAGAAAATTTTGATCGAGAAGATGAAAGTGTAAAGACGTGCGACTTGCTTCTACCTCTTTTGATTTTCCTTTGTTATCCTTTTCGATTAGCCAACTATCCTAAGCCTAAACGTTACAAGCCAATTTGCCAACTACTTGACTTAGTCTTTGATTCCGATAAATCATACAGTAGAGATTAAAAAGTTGTTCTAAATATTTTATTTATACTTATAAAGTAATTCATGTAAAATTTCATTTAAATAATATTTTATAACTAATTTATTACGTTATATACACTTCTTATCTTTTAAAATTATCTTAGATAAATGAAATTAATATAATTATAATATTTGAATGATACGTTACTAAGTTAGGAATTTAATCTAGAAGAATTATATTATATTTTTATAATTTGTATATATTATCGCTTATTTTCGCTTCGAGGACGATCAAAATTTAAGTGGGGAGTTGTGATGTATGAAAAATATATCATTATATTATAAGACTTTTTATTATTATTTTATGATATTTTAGTATAATTTCATATAAATGCATTGAAAACTTATAAAAATCATAGTTAGTTATAATTAGATGCATAAGTTATAAAAACGATAAAAATAATGGTTTTTTGTCAGATTTACGTTTGGTGTTTCGTTGATTTCATTGCAGGATCAGATGTTTACCGAGATCCCAAAATATGACATACTTTGAAGTATAAATCATGAGTTTTTGTGGATAAAAGATTATGCCAAAATCTAACAACTTTGAACAGATCAACTGTCCTTAATGTTTCTACCGTAACTCATCTTCAACGGACATTTGACCTAACTTAGAGGCATTTTCAGAGAAAAAGTCCTTGATGAAAGTTGTAGACCTTCAAGAGAGCTTTCCAACGAATATTCAATCATGTCAATATGAGGTCTACAGCTCGAGATCGGTTTTTACGAACATCGGATATGTTGCATGGCCGGCACGCGCCGGAGAAGGCCGGATCTTGCAGGAAAATCTCTGACATTGGGCCCACAAATCTCTGACAAGGGAATATCTACTGTGTAGCCGGCACGCGCCGGTGGTGCTCCGGCACGCGCCGGTTAAGTTATGTGGCCTATAAATAGAGCTCAAGTGCAACCATTTTGAAGTGTACCAATGCATATATCTCTCTTCTATATCTATATATAGTCTCTTTTATTGTTTTTAGTTAAATAAAAGCTGTAAACGGCACTCTGCCGGAATAATGCTGTAGTATAAAGTATCGTTATAATACTTAGAAGATGTATCAAGGCTCATTGATGTAAAAGAGTTGCTATTTCCGGAGGATACAACTCAAGCTTCGATTGTAATCTGTAACTTTTCTAATGTATTTATGTTGTTATTAGTATCTATATATTAATTATAATGATATTAGGCTAACTTAATATCTAGCCAAGATATGAAATTGGATTAGTTTTATCTTTTTAGGGAAATGGATAACGACTATGTTAAAATTGATTAAAATCGGTTATAATGAATCTCTTTCTATGTTTGAATTAAAGTAGCTAATTGATTTGAAAGAATTCATAATCTAATTATGAATTGACGCTTCAGTAGTTAGTTTATGAACTCGTTAATAGAAAGACCGGAGGTAAAATTGGCGAGTGAAAACGTGACAACGGAATCCGATTTCTAAACCGGGGGTAGATTTGTTTCGGGAGAAACAAACTCTTATTGAAATTTATACTCGAGAGATTATCACGTTAAATTCGCCTGTTTAATTGACATCTCTTAAAATTGGCCGTATGACAAAACGGGAGTGACCCATGCTTGAGAATGACATTGGACAGAGGACAAGACATATGACAATTTCATACGCTCGTGTGAGGAGAAATTGCCTAGCTAAGGAGTATACCGTTTCATATAATTGATTGGACCTTGGAAAAAGGAAGATCTGTCTTATCTAATTTCTACTAAAAAGATATAATAATTCAATAACATATTCTTGGCTAGTCTCTAATTATAATATCTATCTCCCTCCCCTAGATATTGTTTTGGTACCTATATATATTTATGTCTATATATATATATATGTATTGCTATATATATTTATATATATATATATTTATATACTTATATATATCTGTTTTAGTTTTATGCTTTTATTTATTGTTTGTTAGTTTAGAGTTTGGTTGGATAAAAAAAATTGCGACTTAGATTGAGATAATAATAGTTTCTCGGTGTTTAATCACTCGGTGAATTACCAAGTTTTCCTTGAGGATCGACACCTGACTCACTGTACTATCACTACAATTTGACCCGGTACACTGCCGGTAAGGATTGATAGCATAGAAAAGGTCCGTCAGATAACAACTTAAAAAATCTACAGTTTACTTTCACGACACCAAGTACGAGATTCCCCGTAGGCTAGAGAGTTGTCCGCGCTTAGCAGCAAACATTGTTGGACAACTTATGCTTGTCCTAGAAAAAAACCCGTACTCGAAGTTTTTTCGAGGGTTGAAAGAGCATGATAACCTGGCTGAAAGAGATATTCTCTTATTTTGTAACCCAACGATAGATCAGAGGGCATACAATAAACCCACGGTCTTTCAGGTAGCTGCCATAGTTGATGGTTTCGACGATGTTGGTGCACCTAAAGAAAGAAATATTCAGGTGTATTGTCACGATGGCCAACCACGTACAATTAGCTATTACTATGGTTGTTATGACCCCTTGCAATATCCGTTGTTGTTTCCCTTTGGAGATATTGGGTGGCATCAAGGTATTCGCAAAAGGGATGGTAATGCCAATAAACGAAAACGCAAAAGAGTGATTCATATGCTTGAGGGGCTTAATCCATCTAAGGTGTTAAATGCTGATGAACTTTTAGAACATGAAGAAGAAGGTATGTGTAGACTAGACTTCTTTTTGTATTGTCTGTGAATTTTTTACGTATTTGTAAATCATAATTTGTTTTCCCCCCCTTTTTTCCTCCCTCTGTACAGTTGTTGGGCTTTGTGATCTGATTCATCCAACATTTCGATTCGGGAATACTATTCGTACAAATTCCAAATTAGAGATAAAGATGAATCAAATATATTGCACTTTGGTAGACTGTTTCAACAGTATTCTGTCATGTTTGTCAAAATGGAAACACAAAGATTAGATTGGTTAAGTTCTCAACAAGATAATATAAGGAGTGATTATTTACAAGGGCTTGTTGATGCTGTGGCCTCAGGTGAAAGCGATTGTGCACAAGCAGGCCATAAGATCATACTACCTGCATCTTTTATAGGTGGCCCTAGACATATAACGAAAATATTTAGATGCAATGACATTGGTTAAAAAATACGGAAAACCAGATTTGTTTACAACCATTACGTGTAATCCAAATTGGCCTGAGATTAAACAATATCTACGCAAGGGTGAAAAGGCCCAAGATAGACCAGATTTATCGGCCAAGGCCTTCCATAGGAAACTTGAGGAACTTAAAATGGACATATTCAAAAAATATATCTTTGGTGCGATTGCTGCATACACATACGTTATAGAGTTTCAAAAAAAGGGTTTGCCACACGCACACTTCCTGTTAATATTAAAACCCCAATTTAAGCTTTTTAGACCCGAGGAGATTGATAAAATTGTTTGTGCTGAGTTACCTGATAAGTCATCAAACCCTCATTTGTATTACTTAGTCATGAAACACATGTTACACGGGCCATGCGGTAAGGCTAATCCAGACAATGTCTGTATGAAACGAACGGGAAAATGTTGGAGTTCATATCCCAAACCTTTCTCGACTGAAACTATTAACACATCTGATTCGTACCCTACATATAGGCGTAGAGACGATGGCCAGAAGGTTAAAGTAAGGAATGTTTGGTTAGATAATAGATGGGTGGTACCTTATAGTCCCTATTTGCTGGCAAAATATGATTGTCATATAAATGTTGAAATTTGCTCGACAATTAATGCAATTAAAAATATATATACAAGTATGTTTGTAAAGGAAACGACAAAGTTATGTATCATGTTAGTGATAGTAATAATAAGGACATTATAGATGAGATTAAAGACTATGTGTCGGCTAGATGGATAGCTCCTCCAGAGGCTTTATGGCGAATATTTAGATTTACGATGGGCGAGTTAAAGCCTCTTGTTATTCATCTACAGGTTCATTTACCCAATCATCAACCAATTACATTCAACAAAAAACAAAACCTTTCTGATGTTTTACAAAACAATTTCGCAAAAAAAACTATGCTAACTGAATTTTTCTACATGAATAGACATGATACTCATGCACAGACTTTAGCATGCACTTATGTGGACTTTCCTGACCATTTTGTTTGGTTGAATGATAAAAAATGTTGGAAGTTAAGACAATGGGGTAATTCTATCGGCATAATTGTTATTGCACAACCTAGCGAAGGCGAGCGTTATTTTTTAAGACTTTTACTGTCCAAAGTTAGGTGTCCGAGATATTTTCAAGATTTGAAAACACACAACAATGAGGTGTTTGACACATTTCGTGAATCAACTTTTAGTCGTGGTTTCTTAGAATTAAATGATAGTCAAGAAAAATGCATGGAAGAGGCATGTAGCTTTTCAATGCCATATGAGCTGAGGTGTCTTTTTGCTACCCTTTTAGTTTATTCATGCCCAAACGACCCAAAAAATTTGGACTGCGTTTGAACATGCCAGTCTGAAGATTATATTAAGGCCGGTCAAGCTGTATCATTGTAGAGGTAAGAAATGAGGTCTTGCAACAAATAAATTGTTTTTTACGCTCACATGGGTAAAGATATAGATATGTATGGTATTGTACCTAAATTATGTTCTTTCGATAATAGAGCAGAGTTGACTAGAGAATTAAAAGCTGAGAAAGATATATTAGTTAGTGAATATGATATTCAATCTGTTAACATGTTAAATCAGAAACAGAAAGAAGCATACACAACAATAATGGATGCTATTACAATGGGGAAAAAATGTTCATTCTTTATAGATGGCCCATGAGGTACTGATAAAACATTTTTATACAAAGCTTATTGGCTAACATTAGGTCTAAGGGTGACATTGCGTTGGCTAATACTACTTCTGGAATAGCTGCTGCATTGTTACCTGAAGGCCGAACAACACATTCTAGGTTTAAGATTCCCATAGATCTGACTGAAATTAGTACATGTAAAGTAAATAAGCAATCTCTTGGCTTTTTAATAAAAAATTGCAAATTAATTATCGGGATGAGGCACCGATGTGTAGCGTAAGGCTATTGAATCATTGAATGCTATGCTACATGATATTTCGGATTCAAAAGATCTATTTGGAGGTAAAGTTGTTGTTCTCGGTGGTGATTTGGACAAGCGCTACCCATAGTTTCACGAGGAGCGAAAAATGAGACTATTGATGCAACATTACTAAGTTCTTCATTGTGGCTTAAGCAACATAAAAATAAATTGGCCGAAAACATTAGAGCTCGGTTGGATCCATCTTTTACAGCTTTCTTGTTAAATATAGGAAATGGTTTTTCCCATACATCTGATTCTAAGGATGTGCGGTTACCAAGTTCGATAATAATACCTCATAACAATATTGAAGATGGCTTGGAGAAATTAATAGCTTTTGTTTACCCTGAGGTTCAGTCTAATGCCCCAACAAATGTTCAAAACATTAATGCAGCGATCCTAACAACCAAAAATCAGTTTGTTGATGAAATAAATGAAATTATGATTAGTAAATTTCCCGGATCATCAAATGAATATCTAAGTTTTGATGAGGCAGTTAATGAATCGGATCAGGGCCAATATGAGGATCTATTGAATGCTCTGTCGCCAAGTGGTTTGCTGCCGCATAGACTTCATTTGAAAATTGATGCACCCATTATATTGCTTAGAAATCTCGATCCGAGTGAAGGCCTTTGTAATGGTACCAGATTGATATGTAAAGGATTGAAAAAGAGAGTCATACATGCTGAGATTCAAAATGGTGATTTTGCTGGCATACAAGTTTTTATTCATAGGATACCTTTACGGCCTACTAACGAGGAGTATTATCATGTGCCTTATAGACGAATCCAGTTTCCTGTTAGGCTTTGTTTTGCTATGACAATTAACAAAGCACAAGGACAAACACTTGATTTAGTTGGTATATATTTAAAAGAACCGGTATTCTCTCATGGTCAATTATATGTTGCTTTATCACGAGCCAAAACAGCAGCCTCTGTTAGAGTTTTAATTAACCCGTCTTTTTTTGATAAGCACAGTACAGACAATACTAAAAATGTTATGTTTAAAGAAATACTAGATAGCAAATAATTATATTTTAAGTATAGCTGCAATAATTTTGTTACTGTCTATAAATTTATTCATTGTTGTTCGGGTTCATACCGAAGTCTGAAAGTTTTGTATATACAATATTGATACTTCATAACCAACAAAATTTTTGGTTTCAATTGTTGTTGTGCTTTTATACGTAAAGGCACGATGAAACATGTATTCTGCTTTAGAGGTTAGCGCAATGAAGAATACAAATAAGAACAGGTGGACCGTGTTGCTTCAAGTTATTGAAAGACGTCCGGTTGAAAAAGCAAATCTGCTTTGCTAATCCAACAACATATCGAAACTATTGGCTCACCGACATGATGGTTTGATATCCATATTTCATGTTCATTCCATATGTTAGTTTGTTAGCGGGGTGTATAAGATAGTAGTTACTTTTTTCCTCACTTACAAACAGGGAACCAAAGTCCCAGCAATTGTGTTTGGTGATGATGTGGCTTTCTTTGAGCGGAGTTTGCTTCCGTACAAAAGTTACTATATATCCAATGCCAGCATTCGTCCTACCAAAAAAAAGTATATGGTTGGAGATTATCCGTATAAATGGTACCTAAGCAGTTCGACTCCCGTTAAGCCCCTACTGGAGGATGTGCCGATGACTTTACCATGTCATTTCGACTACACACCATTTGCTGAATTTAGTAGGCATGTTGATCGAGAAGATGACATTAGTAAGTAATTGGCTGTTTATTTATTCAGGCATTCATACTGGTTTACGTTGCGTATATGACATAACCGGGTGTTTCTTTGTCTGATATACAGCTGTTAAAGGTTTGTTGGTAAAGAGCTTTCACATCAAATATGTCAAACAGGGTCTTTGGGCAAGAGATTATGTACTTATCAATGATGAGTAAGGATTTTTTTTGTATTTTTTAGTAGTTGTTTTGTTAAATTCTGCATTCTTATGTCCACATCATACCACAAAGCAATGTGTATAGCATGGATGTGATAGGCACATAGCAGTCTTTCCATTCCATCTTTAAGACCATCACATGACTCTTCATGCTACATACTGTAATAGCTTTGATGATACATGTGATTGTTTATTCAATGCTTGTTAGTTGTTAGGGTGCTGCTCATAATACTTTGCTGAATTTAAAATAGGAAGCAGCCAATCATCTTGACAACATAGAAATACGGACCGGAGCCTGTGAGCATTGAGCTTGATCATGACATGCACAATCCTCCACTTTTAATTGCAGAACGTCTGAAGATCACAACCTTTAGTGGTAACACTTTATGATTCAATTGTGTCTTTGAATCAGTATTTACATGTGATTTTTAATGAACATATGAAATGACGTGTAAATACAATATAGTATGATTCAACTGTAGCACTTACAACACAATGATTCAAGCGGTGTGTAGTTTGATGTATTAAAATCGGTTTGCGCTTATGGTATTTAGCATTGTAAATACAACACCATTTGAGCATTACACACCATATAGTATTGCTTACATCCTCTTTAAGTAAATGTCTATGAAAATGTTGCTAGGTTTCTTATAACATGCATTCGTGTTTTTTGGGATTTCTTTATCCACCAAAGCGATCTACAAGTTTCCTTCTTGATCCTCCGGTATCGAGAGGTGCTCCATTGAAACAATGGTATGGTTCTTTGTAAATATTTCCATTAGAGTTGTTCATTCCTCGAATTTATTCTTCTATTATAGGCCGACTTGCATGACAGATAATTACTGGTCAATAATATTGTTAGGTACAAAGACAATGTTGATGAGATTCTTGGATTGATCAATGAGAGAAAATACAAGGATCCTACAATGTTCTTGGAAACACCACAGGTAAGTGAGACCTCATACTTATTAATTTAGCTTTCAAGTCCATTGATCTGATAGTAAATTTGGTTGACTTGGAAATTCTCTGCATCTTTTATTGCTTTTATTATTGCAGCTGTTTAAATAAATCATTGGACTTCATTGCAGATCAAGACTTGCTAGGTGAAGGGGAAGATCTTCCTTATTCCAGGCCAGAAAAGTTTCTGGTTTCCTTCTTGTTCCGGCTGTAACAGGTCTTTAAATGCAAAAGACGGTTCGGAAGAATGGTGCATTTCCTGTGAAGAAAATATGGTTTTTAAGTATAGGTAAGTCAACACAAAAAATATTACAGCATTAATTTTACACATTCTTGGGATTCGGTTATATGTAAAACTGCTCTGTGTTATTGTTAAACAGGTGCCACTTTGATGTGCGGCTACATGATGAATCAGGTGTGCTTCCAGCTGATCTATACACACCCGATGCTGAAGTCTTGCTTGGTTGTAGTGCTGTGGAGCTCGAGGAAAAGAACTTGCCGGTCAGTTAATTGAAGCGTTTAATTTATTCCCTTCCACGTTCACTAATATATACCAGCTGTTTGGTAATATGTAATATCATAAGACATTCAATTATGGTACTATGTGTTTTACTTGGAAATACAAGTGCCATTTAATATATATAAACATTTTATGCATCACGACACGGTAAGCCCTTGATCTTAACATGGTATCAGAGCTAGAGGTCATCCGATCGAACCCTGGTTGGAACATTATTTTAAAATTGTGCAAGTGTTGGGAGAGATTACCCACACTTGAGGGTGTTGGAAGAGATTGCCCACACTCTTGAATGAAAAATTGTGAAGTGTTGGAGAGATTGCCCACACTTAAAGGGGGTGTTAGGAGAGATTGCCCACACTCTTGAATGCCTAAAGAAATATAGTAGCACATTTATTACCACCAATTGGTTTTAGTACAACGGTAAGCGCTTGATCTTAATGTTGAAATAGTGTCCTAAACCCAATCGGGTTGGACGGACCCGACCGGGTCGGATCATTTCTACTATTTTTTATGGTTATACATATATAATAAATGGCTTTTCATTTGTCATATATTTGTTCTTTTAAAGAACCAATTATGAATTGTTATATGATAACGTACTTAGTATTAAACCGTGATAAAGAAACCATGATTGGAGATTATGGTTGATGAGATCTCTAATCATTTTAATAAGTTTGATACTTAAATGTCTCTACAGGCTTATGTACTATTAAGCGGGTATTGATACTACAAGCAGGATAGCACGTATTAGATGTCTTACGTCTTTAAGAGGCGGTGATAGATTTCGATCTATCGAAGTGTAGACACTTGGGTATGCGTGGATGTGTATTAGAGAATGCGCGACGTTAGGGGTGACCCACTTACACTGTTAAGTGTGTCACTATGTGGCGGTTGTGTAATTATCCTTAGGACCGAGTCTACATGGCATCACGGTGTGGATTGTCATGCTTTGACATTATGAGGTTTCCCCAGCCCCGGGCGATCATGCGGTAGTGATTTGGTGTGAAATCTTGAAGCATCGCGGAGTATACATGTTTGGTAAATGCGGAAATCGCGTGCCTTATTAGTAAGGGTGAATATCCGAAAGGCCTTCTTATAAGGAATGTCTTACTCTCGTGAATCTTTGCAAAGTGGAAGTAAATTAGTTACTTTGAGAGAGCATGATATCCAGATTATAAGATTCGATCGTTGATGTTGACACTTTCGACAAAGCGACCGTATGGGATATTATTACAACGATAGGATTTTATTTACACGGTAACTGTTTCACATGAAAGGTAGTAGTCATTGTATTTGACTCTTCCGATGATTGGGGGTCACGGTGTGTTGCTAGACGCTATCCCGTGATCGTTAGGCATGAAGGGCTTTTTTGTAATTTGCACTTTGTGTCTATGACCAACTTATTCAGAAGCCTATCGGATCACACACATAAGAACATCTAGCCAGATTAAAATGTGGTTATAGTTGATGACCAAATAAGGAAAGTTTATCTCGACTATAAAGTGTTATAGTGGTAAATTAATATGGTGATATTTATTTATTTTGAATAAATATAGTACAAGAAATTAATTATGTTGATTAATTAAAGAATATTTCGTAAGCCATTTAATGGCATATGGGTCGAAATTTATGTGTATGTGATACATATAGATCTTGCAAATTAATTAATCATGGTATTATATTATCTAGAATTAATATAAGATATTAATATATATATATATATATATATATATACACACACACACATGCGTGACATGCATATAAAAGAATATGCATGTGCATACTTGTAGTTAATATATAAATATATATGGATTTATATGTGTAATATATATATGTGATATATACACATGTGTAAATTGATTTATGGTAATATAATAAGATATATTCAATATAAGATATAGTCAATATATATTTTGGAAAAATATTTAATATACGATATTGAATATTAATGAGATAAATCAATCAAATATATTTTCCTTATTTTATTAGGAAAAAGTTTTCTTTCTTCTCTATCTACTAGGAAGCTAATCCCAATTAGATTGGGATAGCAAAGGGGCGCCTCATACTCTATATAAAGGAGGGATTGGCTAGCTCTTTTGTACATCACAATTCCAAGTGCTAATAGTTTTTGGGAAAAATAGAGAGCTCATTAAAAAGAGATTAGAGAGAGAGAGAGAGAGAAAATGCCGGAATAGCAACCGGATTTTTCTAGTAGCAATCCATGATGAGATTACAGCGGTATTTGTTCGTGTGGATCACCGGTAGAGGCGAGCGGCAGGAGGCTCCGTGCACCCTACTCTCTCTTAGACGGTCAAAGCGTCGATCTTTTAGATCAAGCAAGGTAACCACCGTCTACTAGCTTATTTGTTTCTTGCTTAAACGAAGTCGATTGTGGTTAAAAGGAAATAAAATTTTGAATTCCGATGCGTTCCCGCGTAGATTTCCTAATGATGATATCACAACGAACTTGAGCTTAAACAATAAGCATGTTAATTTGCATAGTTAATTTTATCGTTTAAATCACGTAATTAAAAGATGAAAGATTTTTTATTCGTAAAACGATACACGAAATGAAAAAAAGAGATCGGGTGGTGCTCGGCCGAATGGCGGCGGCACCACCATCGGCGGTGGCGGAAGGGCAACTTGCTGCCGGCGTCGGTTGACTCGTCACTGGTGGTTGATCTCCAAATTTTTATTTTGTGTATTTTGTGTTTTCAATATAGTTCATAGTTGTGATTAATATCTCTTTGTTTAGTTGATGTCATGTGGTCAACTAATAGTTCAAATAGTTCGGATCATTGGGATGCCACATGTCATTATTTGGTAAATATGATTTGCCTTTAAATAATCTAGGTCATTCCAAATTTTGTTTGAAATAGACCTAGGTCCTTTTCAAAATATTTGATTTTGGAAAATGCCAAGGTCGGTGCCTTTTTGGTTTAGGAAATCAAACGCATCCCTTTTGATTATGAATCAAAAGGAAAGAAACAAAAAGAGACTTAATTGTAATTTTGATTTATTTTTGGAATAGTTCTAATTGATTAAAATTAAAATTGAAATCGTTTAAAATTTACTGTTAATTTTATTTCGATTAAAATCATTAATTAATTAAATTTAATTAGTTAATTGATTGGATAAAATTATTTAATAGATTAAACGTAAATCAATTAATTAAGACGCAAGTAGTTAAATGTTAATTTATCTTTTTCATAAGATATTATTGTATAGATTAGCTATTGTGTAGATATGATATTATTATATGGACCCCGATTGATCATGGACTCGACCAATAGGATAGATGTGAATGATTTATTTTTCGTTGGTTTAAAATTGTCTAGCCGTTATGAAGACCGTGACCAAGTTTATTTTCGGATTATCCCTTTCCCGTTAGCTCCCCGTGTGCGGCGGATGTATTTATTTTATTAGATAAAATTTATGTAACAAGAATGGAGCGGAAGATGGAGACCAAAGAAAGAGCGAAATAAAGATCATATTGGCGGTTGCAGAATACTTTAGGTGTGACCCGCGGTTTTGTCAGTTTGTATTCGAAACCGCACCTAGGAAAAGTCAATGATCATACCGGTTATTTTACGCATTTATTTATTTTGTGCTTGTATTTATTTTATATGATACGATAGATGCATAACTAGGCACGATCTAGATGAATGTGTAGGATGTATGTCTAAAGAGATAGATATATTAGACGAGACCGTAATAAAATTAATTTACATAAATACTTCCACAACAAAAATCAAGTCGAAATATTGTCTCTCAATATTATAACGACGGTGAAGAGCCCTTGTTCGGATCCAGATGATCACCACCGCGGGAGTTGACCTACCTCGGGTATATCGTCGTTATTGAGATATGATCGTATGAGATCTCGTGAATATTGAGTTATGACTTGACTAAAATTTTGCGGTGATTGGCCACCGCCAGACAAATCTAATTTTAGAGACAATGGGTTGACTAACACATAGTGATGTGTATCCTCAAAGAGTTTACTAGTCAACAACTGAGAATTACATAGAGATGTGATTGGTAAAGAGTTACCTACCGCCGTTGGGCGGCAAAAAATCTAAATAGTTTTCGCATTTTTTCACACCCTTTTCAATTCTTTCACACCTAGGGTGTGATTCTTCATGCCTTCATGATTTAGATTCATTTTTAGCGAATTTTCATTGTCTTTTATGCTCGGATTCATCATATCTGTAAAATATCAAAGCCACAACAGTAACCTAATTCAAAAGAGGCAATTTATCATACAAAAATCACAAAATAGGCATTTAAACAGGCAAAATGATCCAAGAATAACCACATATGGTGGACTTATCAATACCTCTCCAGAAATCCCATGCAACATCAACGCACGAAACACGTTGAAATGGATATCCATTTTGTCCGGGAAAAATTTGCTCGTGGCCACGCCGTGTACTTGAGTACTTTCCGCTACTAGATTGCCGACATTTTCACTAAGGGCTTCCCGAATATTTTTGAAGACTTCAGTGGTACTCTCAGCGTCCGCGAAACTCCCGCTTCCACTTAGGGGGTGTGTTAGAATATATCAAATATCATAGAATATTTGCATTTATTAGAGTCAAAGATTTGTATCTATTACATTTATTGTACACAGATTCATAGCCTAGAATCAAACCTTGTAATTGTATATATGAATGTACTGACATCAATGAAACAATCAAGGAAAATCATTTCCTTTCAGTTATCAATGAAAAACTCGAATTCTATTAAGCCTGACAATCTGGTAAATCTCGTGCTCTGTCACATAACCTCTGTGACTCTCATGCTGACTCTGTTTTTCATTTAGTCCATACAGATGTCTGGGTCCTGCCCATGTGGAACCCACTGAGGGTTACACTTACTATATACATTTTGTAAATGATCACACCAGATTCACATGGATTTACTCCCTAAACACAAATCTGAAGCTCTAAATACTTTTAATCAACTTCAAACCTTTGTTGAAAAGCAATATTCCAATAATATTAAGTGTGTTCATTCAGATTGGGGGTGATCAGTACAGACCCTTTGAATCATTTCTTAAGAACCAACGGATATCTTCAAACACCCTTTTCATTATGACCATGCTTAGCATGAAAGAGCAGAGATGAAACACAGACATGTGTTAGTGCTTGGATTAACCATGTTGGCTCAAGCGTCCTTTCCATTAAGTATCTAGAGGCACAACTTTCAAAATATTTTGTTTGTTATAAAGAGCCTCTTAACACTTGTTCTTCAATATATAGGAGTATATAACCGGTGCATGTCCACTTGACTTACTCACACTATCGTTAAAACATGTATTTTTGCCCCTTATCATGAGTCGTGGGTGGTCGCCCTGACTAATCCAGAATGATTAAGCTATGCAATGGAAAATCATTGAAAGAAGCAAAAAGACTCATCTTATTAATACTTATTACTCGAAAATACAAGTATCCTCATTATTCAAGTATTATTTTCTCAACTCTTACAAGATAAAGCGCATAAAAAAGATTTAGCATTCATTGATCAAAATTCAAAGAATGTTTTCAAGAAGAGACCAAGGCGAACTCCTCTGCCTTCTAGATTGACGGGGACTAAGAATTGTAACTTCCTCCCTGTTACACTTCAATCTCGTTGCCTCCTCCCTTGAAACCTGATAAGCATTCACCAAAACATCTACCGGCATTGCTCGGATCACTGATGTCTTTCCGGCAAGGGGGCTGCTTTTTGCATTATCATTAGTCTTCACGGTGAACCATTCCAACCCTTCATTTCCAGCTTGTTTCACATGCGCAAAGTTTTGAGGAATAATCAACAATTGCCCTTGTCTTACCTCTCCGTCAAATGCAGCTTTCCTTGAGGTTCCAACAATTTGTACACGGGCGTTTCCTCTTGCGATATAGCTGATGCTGTGAGCATTAAGGTTCCAGTGTGGAGCAACCATGGCGTTTGGCTGGAGATGTCCTCTTCCGGCGCTCAATCGGAGGTACTTCAAGATGGGGAGATTGAAGCTATTGACAGTGCTTATGCTTCCTCCCTGGGCTGTGTAGACATCTGCTCTTTCTGGGTCGGCAAGGTTCTCTCTGATCCTTAGTGTGCAAAAAGTTTCCTCGATGCCGTTTGCTCTGTATTCTCTTTCCTCTTCTTGTTGTTCGGATCTTGGACGCAACATTTGGAATCCTTCTTGAACCTTGACTATGTTTCCTCTCCAATCATCTTGATTCTGTAGCTTTCTTGCAGTTTCTTGGTTCACGCCAAAAGCTTCGGCTAGAATGTCTGTATCGAAAGCCTGGAAAATGTTGTTCCCCTGTTGTCGTTGTTGCTCTTGTTGTGTTTGTTGTCCTTGTTTCCATGATTGTTGTTGTTGTTGTTGTTGGGGGTTTCCAGCAAGGAAGAATCTCTACATACATGACGAAAATTGAGTATGATCAATTGATCGATTATTCAAATTTAATAAACACAAGCATGAAAATTGAAGAGGGTATTTATGTGTAAGTAGTACTCTTACCCTTAGGTTCTGATCCAGCTGATTGTTCCGATTGGCGGTGTGGTGAATAACAACAAGGACAAGCTCTTCGTTTCCTTGGTTATAGACCCAATGAGCAACTCCCTCCGGCAAGGCAACAACATCTCCTCGTCGTAGGTTTTGTAACTTCTGGTGAGAATCTCTGGGCCTCTGTCCTTCTCTTTCACTTTGAGGTTGCTGGAATGAGTGGTAGGTTTCAGGGCACCCGGGCATCATTGTTTGCAATATCCCACGACCTATAATAATATTTTTAAGTCATTAATTAATTAATTAGTCCACTTAGATATTTTGTAATTAAGAACATTATGTTAATTAAGCAAGTTAGAAGAAGGGTTAATTAGATACTAGCCTTGAATGACTTGGACCAACATTGGTGCATTATTGAAAGAAGGCAGCAACAAGCTTCTAGGTTGAAGGATATGGCGAGTTGCGGACACGCCCTTGGCGCATCGGAGCTGTTCGTTGTTCTCATCCCAGAACTCGGTCACACCTCCCTCATGCTCGATTCGGCGGTTGGGTTCGAGTGGATTCAGATTCTGAAGGTTGCATGATTCCCATTGTTGCTGATCATGACCTTGTTGTTGTTGGCGACTTTCAGAGTAATGATCAGCAAGAGATATCCCACAAAAAAGAAGAAGGGACAGTGAAATCATAAGTTTCATGGAGAAAGTTGTAGCCATGATTATAAGAGAAGAAGATGCTTTAAAGTTTGAGTGATGAAATTGAAAGGAATGAGAAGGGGGAATTTATAGGGAAGAGTTTTGGTGATTGAAGGAAATGCATGTGAAGCTGATGATGAAAGTAGAAAGACACTTGGCAACAACGTTTTGACACGCTATGCTTTTGCATGGCTTTCTACCATTAAATTCAGCGCATAGAGTAATCCTTTGAGTTGTATTTTTCTGCATGTCTTTTTTTGTTTGTTTGTGTTTCATATTTCATTATTCTTTTCCTACTTATGTTGGTTTTTTTTACTAATTTGTTTTATTTAATATGAATATATGTAAGTAGTAATATATAGTTAAAAAGTTAGAAGAATAAACCAGAATCATGTTTTGATTTACTCTAATCAAACCGTGTGTATATATATATATATACTAGTAAAATGCACGTGCCTCGCACGTGTTCAGCTAATTTATTATATTTAGAATGTTTTTAATATTATATCTATATTCTTGACTATACGTTTAATCTACAAAATAAATACTATATGTTATCCCGGTCAAAAAAAATAAATAAATACATGTTAAATAATGACAATTGTTGTATAATGATTTTATACTTGGATTAAACTAAATCATATTACGTTTTCATTCTTTAAATATGATAAAGCTTTTTAATTATAAAGTCATGCATTTTATTGCAAACATAGATTTGTCTCAACTATTTAGTATATATATACATACATTCTAAGTTCATTCTAGCCGAAAAAGGATCGTAAAATATTATGCGTCCAAAAAATTGTATAATGTTTTAATTGTGTATATTTTTATATTAACATTCTATTACAAGTGCAAATATTCTTTGTGAAATAATTTACTGTTAGCCAAGTTTAATGAAAAACAAAGAATCATTTATTGTACCCTTAGAAAAGAATCATTAATTGTGTCACATGGGTACTAATGAGTTATATTTATTCATAGATAAAACCAACTGTAAAAGCAAAATACTGTACTCCTTCCTGTTTTTATGTCGTATATTTGAATTTCTTTGTTTTTATTTATATGTCTTTTACATTTCCAATACATCATTTATTACTTTTTTCTTCCTTTGCCAATAAAGTATTTACATCTCTAATAAAAAAATACATTTTCAATACTAAAAACTCATTTACCAACAAAGTATTTACATTTACATCTCCAATAAAAATAATACATTTTCAATACTATATTTTAGACATATTAATTACTTTGTTAATCTGTGTGAATTTTCTCTCTGCGACATATAAAAAATCAGAGGGAGTACAAATCAATTTGAAGGATATTTATTTTGATCCTTTAAGTATTATTCATGCTATGTAAAAAAGTATTACTCAAGTTTTATTCCACGTTATTTTGATGTTATTTGCCGCTTCTTTTCAAGTGGAATAAAGTGGCTGAATTTGGTCAGCATGTCCACTACTACTATGATGACTTCCTTCCCTTCGGATTTAGGCAATCCATATGTAAAATCCATTTTCAGTTGGGACCATGCCTGTGAGGGACTGGTAATGGAGGAACAATCTTCTTAATTTGCGGCCAATAAAACAGTATCTTAACCATGTTATAACATGCATTGACCCTTGAATGCCCCCTATTGAATTTGAGTGCAATCATTTTATCAATTTTGATCTCAGACATCCATGTGTTCTTACATATATCCTCCCTTTGTACTTAAGAATCCTTTGGTGCACAATGTAGTGTGGATATGGGGCTGTACTAATCATCGGTGCCTTAATTCCTCAACATATAGGTCACCCTTTGTCTCGGATTTTATGCTCAGCAAAATATAACAAGTAATAAAATAAATCCGGTTTACCCCAAGTGCAGGGATCGTAGTATAGAGGTTAATACCGGAGTCGAATCCACAGGGAATCGGGGTTGTTTATCTAGTTTGTATTAACTAACCTAAGGATGTCACGACTACTATTACTAAAAAGATTATAACAAAAATAGAAACGACTAACACTTAACAAAATTAAAAGCGAAAATATCGAAAGTAAAGCGAATGGAAGATCAAAGATCTAAAGCCGGAAGGATAGTTACAAACCGAACTAACTAAGTTATACCTATTTTATAACTACAACTACAATAAACTTACTACTGATTACTACGATGAAAGCGAAGCAAAGGCAAAGACAAACGATTTTTCTCAATTAATTTAACAACAAACAAGCAATGATCCACCGATTCCCGCAACCCTCAATTTCTTCTACAGACTATCTAGTGATGATTTAATAAAAATTGTGATTCACCTATCGAAGGTATGAATTTCTACTCTCGTAGATAATTCGCCTATTAATCTTTCATCTCTCGATTTTAAAGATTAACGCTTTAAAAACAAGGTGTGAAATCTCTCAATTTATAATCTAGATATTCAACCTAACAACTCTCGTTATTTTTAGGTTAAAAATCCAATCTTTACTATGGTGATCTAAGTTTAACTACGACTCGTCAAGCGTTAAACATCAAACAAACAACCATCTATCGATATAAATTGCATAACAACAATCAAAACATAGAAAAGATACAATTTTTATTAAAACTTACAAGATAATCCAAATTCAAGAAATCAAAATGTTGCTAAGAATCGGTTTCATGAGAGCTTTGTTCCAACGTCTTTAGCCTCTAAATCATCATATGTACTTAGCTATACATATAGTTAATATATATATATAAATATATAGATATATATATAAATACATAAGTATATATATAGATATAAATGTATAGATCTATAAATATATATATAGATACATAACTATATATAAGTACATAAGTATATATATAAGTATAATTACATAGATCTATATATATAAATATAAATAGATAGATATATATAGTTATAGTTATATAATGAAAGAAACTAAATACTGGAAGAAGAAATGAAAGAAAAAGCGAAGAAGCGAGGAGCAAGCGAAATGAAAGCGATATTATAACATTACTACAACTTACAAATATATATATTAATATAGATATATATAGGCCCCGAAAAACGTAAAAAAATATAAGGGAGAAGATAGGAGAAGGAGGGGGAAGAAGGGGCAAAGGAAAGTGGTGGAGAAAGGGGTCTATTTATAGGATTTTTGTTGTTCGAACCGAGTTAAAGGTTAGTTCGAGCCGAGTTTTGGTATAATGCCCATAACTTGAGTTGTAGACCTCCGATTGACATGATTCAAAATCCGTTGGAAAGCTCTTTCAAAGATATAAAACTTTCATCAAGGACTCTTCCCCTGAAAATGCCTCTAAGTTGGGTCGCATATTCGTCGAAGATATTTTACGGTATAAGCGGCGTAGGAAAACCGACCCGTTGAACTTGTAAGCTTGTGGTATATTCTTCCATCCTTCAAAATACATATTTTTAGGCCTCAAAACATATTTTTACGTGGGATATTTTGAAATCCTTGATCACCAAGTTTTGGGGTCGACTCGAATCAAGCTTTCTTGATCAAAGCAAAATTCTCGCCTCGTGATTCGATCTTGATTCCGTTTCGCATGATAAATCTTATCTTTTTTATCGAACACAAAAAAGCGAACCACGAGTATTTTCGACAACAAAAGTTTTAATGATCTGAAGACACATATATATGTATATATATATATTTGCCATTATCACAAAGAAAACGAGAGAAAGAAAACAAAAGAAAAAAAAAGAATCAAACAAAAGATGAGAGGAATATTTAGGGGGCACAAGGAATTTTTGATTCTTTTGAGATATATATATATATATAGATAGATAGATAGATAACTACTACTTATACATTTTGATAAAAACTTAGTAATTATGACTTGAGTTGATATAATAATGCTCAAAATCCGAACCTTATCGTCTTTTAATCATCTTTTAGATCGAAAATATGTATCTACAAGACATCAAAACATTGCAAAGTGTAATCACATTCATAAAGATAAGAAATCAACAATAAAAACACATATATTAACCAACTTTGCAAATAAATCATTTAAAACCTCACTTGCTCAATAAACCGATTAAACGCTCATTTTCTATGCAAATTATATAAATGTGAGAAAATCATTATAAAATATATCATTAGAAATCGTATAAAATCACCCATAACACCCTTGCAATTTGAAAGTTAAGTCATGCATCCAATAAGGAGATATTGTCCAACTCAAGTAACTTGGTCACCCATTTTTGTTGTAGTGTAGTAGTGGCCTCGTATCGAGAATGAACTTCATACTCCATTGATCAGTTTCGATGACAATGGGCTTGCCTTGAATATATAGCTTCCATTTGGTTATTTCCATGAGGACTGCTAGGAGTTCCTTCTCATTGATGAACAATCCAATCCTGCTTAGATAAGCACATGTTTCTTGTTTTCTTTGTAAAATAGCTCTAAGCCTTTGCCACATGTATATGTTTCAATGCAAAATGGAATTACAAAACTAGGTAAGACATGTACTAATGATTTGCACATGGCCTCCTTGAGTTTCTAGAATATTTCTGAGGCACTCACTGACCAGCAAAACCCATCTTTCTTGAGTAGGTCATTCAAGTGTTTAGCAACAATCCCATAATTAGGCATAAATATCTTGTAAAAACATGCTAGGTCCAAAAACCCTCTCGCTTCAATCACATTATGATGTTGGGCCAATCTGACACGGCTTTCCATCTTGGTTTGTCTAAAAGAGCTTTTGGACAATTTATCATAGTATTACGTTTTCTTCAAAACTTCTAGAACCACTTTAAGATGTTGTATGCAGGGGCGGAACCACCTTAGCAAAGGGGTGGTCTCAAGCCCACCCCAAATTTTGAAATTTTTTTTAGTAGTAGTGTTAATATTAGTATGTTATGTGTCTTTTTCTTGATGTTACCAAGACCACCCCGAAATTTCTATATACCAAGACCACCCCAAAATTTTTACACCAAGACCACCCTGAAATTTTTTCTGGTTCCGCCACTGGTTGTATTTGGGAATCAATGTTACGGCTGAAAATTACGATGTCATCAAAAAATACCAGCACAAACTTCATCAAGTAAGGCCTCAACATCTCACTCATACTTCCATGTCATAACTTTGAATTCAAATTGGTCATAATGAGTTACAACGATCGTCTTATGGACATCATCCTCATTCATCAAAATATGATGGAATCAGGACCTTAAGTCTATTTTCTGAGAATACCCTAGTATCCCTTAATCACCCAACAATTCATCAATTAGGGGAATTTGGTAGATATCCTTGACAATCAAGTCATTCAACCTTATGTAATCCATACAACATCTCCATGTTCCATCTTTCTTTTTCACAAGGAGCAAGGGTGATGAAAAAAACTATTACCGTGTTGTGTAATCCACGTTGTAGCATTTGATCCACCGACTGCTCTATTTCATCCTTTTGATAGTGAGCATACTTAAAAGGTTTTAGTTTCTGAGTTCAACACATCCGTTTAAAGTTATGGTATGCTCATTGCCCCTCATTGGTGGCAATCCTTGGGAATTTGCAAACAATTCATGACACACTTCTAGGACATGAGTCGGTTCACTGGGCACATGATTCAGAGCATGTTCATGTATCAAACTGAGTTAATACTTTGCAACTGTTAGAAATGATTTTGTTTACCATTATAAACTCTGTCTATTTCCTTTTAGCATTTACTTTACTGCACTTTACTTTTAGCACTTATCTTACTATATTGCTTGCTTACCAATACAACAGGGATCACTCCACAACTGAGTTCAACACTTAGCTCATTCAATTTTAAAAAGAACAACATTTAAAAAGGCTTTAATCTAATCCGCTGCATTTAACACAACTAAGTGGTGTAGTCAGTAGACTGTTATTCAACTGAGTTATAAAACTCTATAAAAAGTTTTAAGTGTCAAGTTTACTCACCCCCACTAAACTTGACCCCAAGCCTTCTAAGGGACCAACAACAAGCTGATCGCCTTAGTTGAGATTCTTTTGTGTAACCCGAGCTTAATTTGTTCATCATCGTTAGTGAAAACCACCTATGTTTTGTTGAAGTAAAAAACCATAAGATTGTACATTTTCATCGAATCCACCCCTAATACAATGTCACAACCTCTCGAACTTAATCAATCTCACATCTTGTTAAGACACTTTAATTTCCTCACCATTTTGTTTCCATCTACTCTCATGATTAACATATGGTGATTTGGTTCTGTCACAAATTGCACTTCGTTGGAAACCTGATGGTCTATGAAAGTGTGAGATGCACCACTATGTATGAGAATGGTAATTGGATTTTTTTTCAAGAGGCCTTCGATTTTGATGGTGTAAGAGGTGACATGCCCATATAAGGTGCACGAATAACTCAGTAGGCTCAAATGGTCCAGCATCATATACCACATCCACTTTATCCCCATTGTCCACTTCAATCTCTCCCCAAACTCCATCATCCTCTGATACCCGAAAGTGTTTGTGTTTCTGCTTTCACACTTGGCCACAGGTGTATATTTCATCATACCCAACACATAACCCAATGGCCTTCTTCTCCTGCAACTCTTTAGGAGTAATTGCCTTATGTATCATTGGTTTATTCTCAGTGTCGGGTATTTTTTCAGTCACATTAGTGGTGAATGGAGAGAACCTAGGCTGGCTAAGGTTCGAGTAATTTTTCTGCACATGTATGTCATTTAATGACATTACAATAGACTCTGGCATATGGCAATATCAATGACAACAAACATGTTCTTAGGCTTCATCAATCTCACCATAGATTTAATTTCAGTGTTAAGGCCTCTTATATGACATTTGATGAAGTAAGTCTCTATCAACATAAGATTATGTAAGCGCACCAAGCTTCAAATTCCCAAAACTCCGATATATATTCCTCTCTCTGTGGTCTTTGTATGCAGGTTGATGGAATTAATCCACTGTTAGTTCTAATGGCTACCTTCTAATTGGTTTCATAAATTCTTCTCTTAGTAATGCCGAAATAATTGTTGGAGAACTCAATTTCATATTGCCAAACAACAAATATGCTTTTCCTCAAAAATGCATTTCTGCTAAGCCTACTCTCTGTTCATCCGAAACATCATGCATCTAGAAGTATCTTTCACTACGTACGCCATACACATTACTTAGGTGGTTATCCATGAAACAAGGGAAAATTGGCATTAGGAACCTTAACTTCCACCTCAAATTTATCATTTCTAGCTAATTTGAAGTTAGCTACAGACCTATGTGGCGTAGTTACCCAATTTTCCCAATTTAAAAAAAAAAACTATATGTCTTTTTGTATTAGTCTCAAATTGTTTACATTACTTATCACTTAATTTGAATAAATTAAGTGGTAGTAACATTCAGACCTGTTTAATAACCAGTTCAGACAATCATTAATTTATTAAGTGCATCTGAAGTCATTTAACCCATTTTAAGCGATGGAAGTATGACTTAAAAAAAACGGTGACTCTTTATGTTGTTGTATGATTATATTTACTAAATCATTATCTTGTATATATATAGATATCGATGAATTGTTACCCGTTCTCATTATATTTTATTTTTTCAAATTTTACTCAACGTTAATGTTCATATGCTTGATGAATTGTGGTGACTTTTCAGGTTGTTGTATGATTAAATTTAGTAAATTATTGTCTTGTATATATATTGATATCGATGAATTGTTATACGCTCTCATTATTATTATTTTCTAACTTTAATATATGTAATGTTCGCATGATTGATCATTATATTATATTATATATTCCGATTCAGGCTATAGATCAATTCTATAGTTGATTTTCAATATACACTTAAATTCATCTATATGTGAAATGGGGCACATCAAATGTAACTTCATGGGCATATTTTTCAAGGATTAGCATAGAGCAATTGAAATAGTTTGCTTTTAAACATGTACCTTTGATATCATGATCAACATTTAGTTTTTCAAAACCAAAAAATAATAAAGTTTTAAATCGGTTATTTTCGGGTTCAATTTGCATAGAGAAATTCTTTTTTTTACGAAAAATATAGAATAATTCAATCGACTTTTAAAACACGTTACGTTGTATGTATGTACTTTTCATATCATGATCGCTAGTTTGTTTTTCATAAACAAAATAATAAAGGATTACATTTTCGTAGATTATTTGGGTTCAACTTCAATACTTGCTTTCAACTCTAAACTTTGCATAGTTATTGTTTAATCTCTCCGGTAATGCTCTGGCGATAATTATTATTATTAAAGTTGATTGATGAAGATTGATGATATGAGAAATATTGATAGTACGCGGATATTCATGATGTATTGATATGAATTGGAATTGGTAATAATAATAATTTTATTGGAATAATGAGGCATATGTATTTATTGGGAATCAATCAATATCATTTTTTTTCTTCTTCTACGGAAATCAATCAATATTAGGTGTTTTTTTTTTGTTGAACAAAATCAATATTAGTTAACTAATCTAATTAAATTTAAAATTAAAAATAAAAAAATAAAATAAAAAAACACTCATCTAATTAAAGGATAATGATACTTTGATTTGTACGGGGACAATAAATTTAAGGATAAGAATAAGTATAATAAATTAATAATATAATATATAATATATAATTAATAAATTAAAAGGAGAAAGCTTTAGGTAGGAAAGCATTTCATTTTGAGGACAATAAATTTAAGGATAAGAATAAGTATAATAAATTAATAATATAATATATAATATATAATTAATAAATTAAAAGGAGGAAAGCACCTAGGTAGGAAACACTTTTTGGGGAAACAATAGGGTAGGAAAGCAATTTTTGGGAACCTCAGCAACCATATTACTTTTATTATGAGTATATATATATATATATATATATATATATATATATAAAATACCCAATAATTACATGTAAAGAGTCAGAGAATTTAATTACAACATTTTTATTGGCCATAAATTTATTTACAACTTCATGCAGCATATTATAAATGTCAATGCAACTTGGTGACGGAAAATGGTCTAACAATTTACAAGTAATTTCAACTCCGCCCGTCACTAATGCCACACCAACCAGAGGAAAAATATTAAAATATATACTTACTTAAAACCGTCGTAGAAAAGTTGTATTAAAATGTTTGAGTTCGGCTTGAGTTTGATAAATTCCTATATGAGCGTGTTTTTAACGTGCCGAGAATCGAAGTGCTCGTGAGCAGCTCTGAAGAAAATCAGAATACTATAAAAAAATAATAGAAGAGTGAACTGGTGTTTTTATTGAGATTTAATAAAATGATACAATACTTCTCATTTATATAGGAGATGAATCCTAGTTTAAGATAAAGATAAAACTACAAATAATTTATTTGAATAATGCATTTAAAAATAAACACTGACAATAAACCAATTTTATCTTGACATAACATCTTTATCTTTCTTTTGAATTCCAACTTTATCTCTGATTGATTTATCTTCTATTACCCTCCCTCAAACGAGGCCGGGTTTGGAGGCCGAGTTTGTCTTGGCATAATTTGGAGGGCATCTCCCCTCCGGTTGTTCTTCCAGAGTCCATTAGCTGTGTGTTTAGGAGGGCATCTCCACTCCGGTTGGTTTTTTGAGTCCATTAATATTTGATGTTTGGAGGCATCTCCACTCCGGTGATTTTTCCGGAGTCCATAGTTGTGGTATTTTGGGAGGCATCTCCACTCCGGTGCACGCGTCTTTTAATTTGTTCCGGAGTCCATAGTAATTTGTAGACTTGATTTCCTCGCACGTATTTCCGGCTCTTCCGGGAATATCATTTTGTGTGTGTTGTATTTGTTGTATTTTGAGGGTGTGAAGATTGATCACCAATGTCTTGAATTCTGCAAATATAGAAAATGTTCGGATCTCGCAGATTTCACGATAAATCGTTGTCATTCTTAAATTATTCGACCTATACTTTGTCCGGGTATCACGAATATTCAAGTGAGATATAAGCGAGAGTTTTACCTTTAAGTCTGTACAAAGATCTTAAAGAGCACTTTGGATGTGTTTTGTATATATGACAAGAGCAAAGATGCTTACAATTGTTGTTCTTATGTTTCAACCTTGTAACTTTGCTTTATATAGAACTTAGATGTCTGAAAATAAACAATAAATTCGTAGTTAAGTGTCACACCCCAAAAGAAAAGGTTGTAACCACTTAAAAAGACCAAGAGACACCAAAAAAACAGTTTTCGGACCACAGGCTGGCCACAGGCGGGCGCCTGTGAAGCTCCAGAAACCAGAAAAGATCCTGATCAACTTTCAACCTTGCTGAATCCCCACAGGCGGCCGGCTAGCCCACAGGCTGGCGCCTGTGACACTGATTTTTCCAAAAACCGTTTTTCTGCTTATTTTACGAACTCTACTTGCTTATTTTCCATCCGTACACTCGTAAACACTTATATAAGCGTGCACTCCGCACCTCCATACTTATAATATAGCGTTACGAGCATAACCATCTTTGTACTAAACACCGATAACCTCAATGGCTTGTGATTATACTTAAATCACCAACATTCCTCCCCCATTTAAGTGTAATCATTTAGTTAAACAAACAGTCATAATATAAACCAACTCATGCTTCAATGAAAATATCACAATGATTGAATTTCCACCTAGTACTATTACACGCAAATATTTGAGTATTGGGGTGTGACTAAGCATTGAACCCCTTTACACATTTTGAATACATGTACATAACAATACACATGAATTGAGACTACTCCAAAGTATTATTCTTGACACCGTTTATAGAAATCCGGCCTTGTGTCCATATCCATTCTTGAGCATATAGAAAGCTAACCCAACTTTCCTTGAAGCGGCCATACTTCTTACTCATATAGGTGAATCTTTAATTTACCGTGCACCTGCATTAGCACTTTCAAAAGACTCATTAAGAAGATAAAAATTCAACCTAACCTCACAGGTTTATAGCACATACCTTCGGGATTAATACATGTGCTCAAGTTCTCAATAACAGGCTTACCATATTGAATTTAGCCTAAGGCATTGTACCAAAGGGAAATTGGGCGTCCTATTATCAGAAACTTATACAGGTTGTAGACTGATAACGGAAAAATTCACCGTTATTTTTATAACTTTTCAACCCGTTTCTGATATCATTTCGAGTATTTTTATATCAGTTCGAGTCATTAATTCCTATGTTTCATCTAAATATGTTAGTAGTAGTTATTATATAAAATATCGTATTTTTAGCGTGTTTTTATAGTTTTTGTACTGGTTTAGTAACCGGAGTGTCGTGTCGGATTTACGTTTGGTATTTTGGTGGTTTATTGCAGAATTATAGGTTAACCAAAATCCCGAGTAACGATACGTTTTGAGGCCTAAAAGAGGTGTTTTTAGGGATATAAGAGTGTGCCACAAGCTTAAAAGGTCAAGTGGATCAGTGGTTCGTAGTGCCACTAACGATTTATATCTTCGACGAACCAATGGCCCATTAAAACGGAATTTTCTGAAGAAGTGGCCTTAATGAAAGTTGTAGATCTTCACATAAGCTTTCCAACGCATTTTGAATCACGTCAATTGGAGGTCTACAACTCAAGTTATGACCAAGTGGCTAATCGATTTGTAATAGTAAAAATCCCGAAAACGACACGACATACGAATGGCTCATCAAAACGGCATCTTCTGAAGAAGAATCCTTCATGAAAGTTGTATATCTTCAAGAAATCTTTCCAATGGATTTTGAATCAAGTCAATCGGACTTCTACAACTCAAATGGTGGTCAAGTGGCTAATTGATTTGTATTAGGAATATGTCGCAAAAAGCGACACGTAATGGGAATGGCTCATCAAAACGACGTTTTCTGAAGAAGTGTCCTTCATGAAAGTTGAAGAATTTTCCGAGAGCTTAATTTTGACGTTTGAATCATAATCATTGGAGGCCTACAACTCAAGATATGAATTTTAGAAGTTTTATTCCAATATATAAATTTATATTCGAAGATTTGGTGAATAAGGGGAGATGTATGTAATCATTTTGACCGGCCTGGTCCGGCTCTTTCCCGGCCCGGTCCGGCCTCAGCATGTTTGCCTATATATACAGAGCTTCAGCAGATGAACGCTTTGCCCCTCTTCTCCTTCATCTTTTCTTTCTTTTAAATTTTGGGGGGCCTATAATTATATAATTATGTAGTTATAATAACCCGACTAGTTATCGTTTTAATATAATTTCATTTCCATTCTTTCTTTTATGTTTATTTCATTTTATGCAATTAGTATAAATTTATATATATATACGTATATTATATATATCTATATCTATATATATCTATATATATATCTATACGTATATCTATATATCTGTAGTTATCTTTTTCGTTTTGTTTTCTTTCGTTTTGATATTTTCGTTGTTATTTTCGTTAATATGAGTAGTTAAACTCAACATAGCCGAATTATGTGAAAACGGGTAAAATCAACCCTCGGGATACGAGATGGAGTTGTGTTGTGCTTAATTAAACATTCGTTTGATAAAATCATGTTTTAAACTTGTTTTGATCATTTTAATAACTTTGAATAAATTGACAACTTTGTTCACGGTTACATCGAGCTTATAAATGTATTTTGCGGTGAGATGTGAGATATGGATATCACTAATCATAGTCCGGATTGTTAGATTGACAATCTAAGTGACAGATCTGGACTATGCCTAAGTGAAATTCCTATTTTTACGAGATGTGCGAAACATGTTTTAAAATCACTAAACCATAGTCTTAATCGTTAGATTGGCAACCTAAGTGATACGTTAAAATTATGTTTTTGTGAGGTTTTTCAACGGCTTTTTATTCCGGTCAACCATGTTGGCGAGTTAGCTCTCTAAAGGGAGGTTAATAAACCTAGTGTGTGGGGTTAAGTGAGAGGCTCATTCGAGATCTTAACGCAAGAATAAAGAGTTGACTCCCGTGAATATCATATGAATCTGAATCGAGATAAAACACACTCCTTATCAAGTTTTTCTGTGGGGAGATAACTTTGTTGGATCATGGCTCGGCTATGCTTTTTAATCACCTAGTTAATCTCGTTAGTTAAAATTTATTTTTTCGCATTAGTATAAAAACACTCCACTTAAAACTTTGATCGCCTAGACTAAGAATCACGTTCGCTTTGGTACTCACAACCACATTTCTCTTGGGACGACCTCGTACTCCTGTAGCTATCCTAGCAATCGACCTGGTACTCTGCCAGTTAGAGAGTTGGTTTACCCACAGTTGCGAGCTTTTATAAATTGTATTTTTGAAGGGGTGAATTTTAGCTCATCAAAAAATTGGCGCCGTTGCCGGGGACCAATATTTTAGTGGGTGTATTTTTCTCTCATCAAAAAATTGGCGCCGTTGCCGGGGAAATGTGTGATATTGTTGTGATATCTTGTAAGTGAACCGAAGGCTTGGGCCTAGGTTTTTATTTTCTTGTTTTATTTAGATGTCGACAAAGAGCTATGGATCTTTGAAGTGATATTGTCTGAACTCGGTTTGAATACGACTTTGGTACTTAGCCTCTTGGAGGGTGATATCTTGTAAGTCTGGCTAAAGCGGGGATTAGGGCCTTCGGCTACCATAACTTTTTGAGGGGTCTAAATATCGTGTGTTTAAAAAAAAAAACGAAAAAGAAAAAAAAAAGAATTTTATTGTTTTCATGTTGTTTTCTGAGATCTTGCAGATTGAGTTTAAATGGATAGATTTTTCAATCAAAACTACTCACCTGAACAACAATATTCCTACCAACCACAGGCACCTGAACAATGTTATCAACAACAGTTCGTGCCTCAGCCTCAATATCAACAGCAGAATAACCAAGGTTCATGGGATTATCAGTGCTCGAATGCATACCAGGACCAGAATTATGGTTATTCGAGTTATGAGCCACAATATTACGAGGGTTGTCCTAACCCTAATGCTTATCAGGATTACAGTGTTCATACTCAGCACGTTGATAGCTTTAACCATATTGACCATCGATCGATTATGCCGGAATGGCAAGAGGACTACTACTCACCTCCGATGAATCAAAGTCAATATGATCGATGCGCCCCATGCCACAAGAAGAATTCACCGCAGTCAAATAGAGCAACTTTCGAGCGATTGAACGAGATCTTGGAAGAAGCGTATTGGACATGCGAGGAGTTCAAGGTAAATCTTGACTCCGCCATAAGAAATCTTCGAGGACAAGGTGGGGAATTGATCGAATTAGTGAGGTATGTGAAAGAGGCGAGACATGTGAGGTGGTTGGGAAAGATGAAGTGCTCATTGAAGAAGTTCGGAGTTGAGAATAAGGTTGAGGATTGATTTGCTTTAATAGGATTTGAGTTAAAAGAGCGAGGAGAGTGATCGGCCATCTTTAGTAAAGCCACTGGGAGAGTTGGTAATAGTAGATATGTTGGTCCCGGATTACTACATTCGTCCACTCTGTGAGGATGAATTTTCTGCGGTCCAGTTTGTATACTCCCAATGGATGAGCTTTATGGTAATTTTCAAAAGAAGATGGTTCGTGATCGATAAAAGAAGATTCTCTGGTGGGAGGAGGTAGCATCGAGGGCCAAGCGAGGTAGTGCGTTTCTAGACAATTTAATTTCTTTGGTTCTCGCATTGTTAATTTTTCTTAAGCTATTGATCTTCTTAAGTTACGATTTTGGTTGATAACTTGTAAATACTACTTTTGTCGAGCAAGCGACGTTAAACAAAAGCGGTACCGGGAGGCGACCCGATAATAATAATAATTTGAATAAGACTAGTCTTAATGAAATGTAGAATCAGTATGAAAGATGAACACAAATCACAACCAAGTCTCGGGATGAATGTTTGAATGTCATTTAAAGGAGCGATTAGGTGGTTATCCGAAAATCCCGAGGTAGAATACAAAGAAAACATTCAAATGCATCATTTCTTGGACTTAGGTTGTTGAACCATGAGGATCTGGGTTTAAAAGACTCACTACATTTCATTTTATGATCTAGTGCATTTCAAATTTCTATTAGTTGTAGTATAGTGGTGAGTATTCCTACCTTAATAAAGCGTGTGTAATAAAAATGAAACTAGGAATAGTCGACTTGACTACGATATATGCTCATGTGATACTCTCTATTTGCCTATCGAATTTTACGACGTGTGAGGGCCATTATCTCATTATTCCCATATCCCTGTTCAATATTTTGGCACGAGGACCATGTCCCGTGTTTGCTTTGTTTTGGTTGTTTTCATATAGGGATTCGGGACGTGCTTTCTCATGGCTGTTACGGGATTTGATAGCATCTTTCTGCCAAGTTTATAAGCTAAGTTCTCTTCTCTATCTCACTCAATATGTTTAAGGATAATGCAAAATCGTAAGTGGGGGGTAGAGTCGAGGATGGTCTAGAAATGGCGATGAAGTGTTTAAACCCTTAGTTGTTGATCTTTTGAGCATTATTTAGTTGATTAAAATAATTTTTATAAGGTATATATTTCATGGATTTAAAGATGTAATGATCAAATTGGATATGTATAACCAACGTGAACCGTAAGTGCATTGTAATTCCAAATATATTTGTGTAACATGAATTCCTTGTTCACGTAAGCCTTTGATATTGAAGCGAAAATTTTAAACTGTATCCATTCAGTATCCTAGTGGTTATTCTAGAGATAATAGCAGTAACTTAGTACCTAACTTTTAAACGTGTACTGTGAATATCTGAAGGTTTGAATGTGATAGAAAGAATGTCAAAATAAGATAAACTATATATATGTCGGTTGTAGCTACCAATGATTTGAGTGCGGTAGGGCGTTATCACGAAACGTCCTATACCACTATGAGGTTTAAAAGCTCCCGACTGCCTGATGATTGTAGTCCAGCTAGGGTGTTATCACGAAACATCCTATTGCTGGGAATGAGGGCATAAGCTACACATGAAAAAAAAAAAAAAAAAAAAAAAAAAGTTAGATAGATATTAATGTATTCGATCTCACCTCATGACGCTTGCAAGATAGTCGATTTTGGCAATGAGCTCGGATATGTTAGTATTCTATGAAAAGAAAAAAGAAAAAAAAAATAGAAAAGAAAAGAAAAAGTTGGTTGAAAACTTAGTTATCTTCTGACTATCCCCAGTATAAACTAAATGATATGCATTAGGGATTATCCTAATAAGTACACGGGAGGACTGTGTGTGGAATTGTTACTGCCTATACCTAGGAAAGTTGTTAGGATTGTCTGAATGGATATTTGTGTGTTTGCTTGAATTATTCAAGAGAGGATAGTGGAAATTGAAAAGGCTTGTCACACACACACTCTGTTATCTGATTATATTGAGGTTAACGCTGGTTATAATTCTAAAGGTTATATCATTTGGTTGTTCCTTACATCTTATCTTTTATGAATTTTTCCTTCATTCATTTTATTTTATCGCTTATTTTGTTAGAGGGCGACCAAAAGCTAAGTGGGGGTTGTGATAACGGAAAAATTCACCGTTATTTTTATAACTTTTCAACCCGTTTTCGATATCATTTTGAGTATTTTTATATCGATTCGAGTCATTAATTCCTATGTTTCATCTAAATATGTTAGTAGTAGTTATTATATAAAATATCGTATTTTTAGCGTGTTTTTATAGTTTTGTCTTGGTTTAGTAACCGGAGTGTCGTATGTCGGATTTACGTTTGGTATTTTGGTGGTTTATTGCGAATTATAGGTTAACCAAAATCCCGAGTAACGATACGTTTTGAGGCCTAAAGAGGTGTTTTTAGGGATATAAGAGTGTGCCACAAGCTTAAAGGTCGAAAGTGGATCGGTGGTTCGTAGTGCCACTAACGATTTATATCTTCGACGAACCAATGGCCCATTAAAACGGAATTTTCTGAAGAAGTGGCCTTAATGAAAGTTGTAGATCTTCACATAAGCTTTCCAACGCATTTTGAATCACGTCAATTGGAGGTCTACAACTCAAGTTATGACCAAGTGGCTAATCGATTTGTAATAGTAAAAATCCGAAAGCGACACGACATCTGAATGGCTCATCAAAGCGGCATCTTCTGAAGAAGAATCCTTCATGAAAGTTGTATATCTTCAAGAAATCTTTCCAATGGATTTTGAATCAAGTCAATCGGACTTCTACAACTCAAATGGTGGTCAAGTGGCTAATTGATTTGTATTAGGGAATATGTCAAAAAAGCGACACGTAATGGGAATGGCTCATCAAAACGACGTTTTCTGAAGAAGTGTCCTTCATGAAAGTTGAAGAATTTTCCGAGAGCTTAATTTTGACGTTTGAATCATAATCATTGGAGGCCTACAACTCAAGATATGAATTTTAGAAGTTTTATTCCAATATATAAATTTATATTCGAAGATTTGGTGAATAAGGGGAGATGTATGTAATCATTTTGACCGGCCTGGTCCGGCTCTTTCCCGGCCAGTCCGGCCTCAGCATGTTTGCCTATATATACTGAGCTTTGTGAGATGAACGCTTTGCCCCTCTTCTCCTTCATCTTTTCTTTCTTTTAAATTTTGGGGGGCCTATAATTATATAATTATGTAGTTATAATAACCCGACATTAGTTATCGTTTTAATATAATTTCATTTCCATTCTTTCTTTTATGTTTATTTCATTTTATGCAATTAGTATAAATTTATATATATATACATTATATTATATATATCTATATCTATATATATCTATATATATATCTATACATATATATCTATATATATCTGTAGTTATCTTTTTCGTTTTGTTTTCTTTCGTTTTGATATTTTTCGTTGTTATTTTTCGTTAATATGAGTAGTTAAACTCAACATAGCGAATTATGTGAAAGCGGGTAAAATCAACCCTCGGGATACGAGATGGAGTTGTGTTGTGCTTAATTAAACATTCGTTTGATAAAATCATGTTTTAAACTTGTTTTGATCATTTTAATAACTTTGAATAAATTGACAACTTTGTTCACGGTTACATCGAGCTTATAAATGTATTTTGCGGTGAGATGTGAGATATGGATATCATAATCATAGTCCGGATTGTTAGATTGACAATCTAAGTGACAGATCTGGACTATGCCTAAGTGAAATTCCTATTTTTACGAGATGTGCGAAACATGTTTTAAAATCACTAAACCATAGTCTTAATCGTTAGATTGGCAACCTAAGTGATACGTTAAAATTATGTTTTTGTGAGGTTTTTCAACGGCTTTTATTCCGGTCAACCATGTTAGGCGAGTTAGCTCTCAAAGGAGGTTAATAAACCTAGTGTGGGGGGTTAAGTGAGAGAGTTGTTGAGATCTTAACGCAAGAATAAAGAGTTGACTCCCGTGAATATCATATGAACCGAATCGGATAAAACACACTCCTTATCAAGTTTTTCCTGTGGGGAGATAACCTGTTGGATCATGGCTCGGCTATGCTTTTTAATCACCTAGTTAATCTCGTTAGTTAAAATTTATTTTTTCGCATTAGTATAAAAACACTCCACTTAAAACTTTGATCGCCTAGACTAAGAATCACGTTCGCTTTGGTACTCACAACCACATTTCTCTTGGGACGACCTCGTACTCCTGTAGCTATCCTAGCAATCGACACGGTACTCTGCGAGTTAGAGTTGGTTTACCCACGATTCATGAGCTTTTATAAATTGTATTTTTGAAGGGGTGAATTTTAGCTCATCAAAAAATTGGCGCCGTTGCCGGGGACCAATATTTTAGTGGGTGTATTTTTCTCTCATCATAGACCCATCCCGACAACTGACTTTTGTAATAAGTCCTTAGCTAATCCTTTCATCAAATGATCAGCTAAATTCCTTTGAGATCTCACATAGACAACCGATATCACCCCGTGAGAGATTAACTCACGTACCGCGCTATGTCTAACGCCTAAGTGTCGTGACTTACCATTATACACATGACTATACGCTTTAGACAGTGTAGATGAGCTATCACAATGGATAGATATCGGTGATATTGGTTTAGGCCATAAAGGAATTTCATGAATCAAATTCCTAAGTCATTCTGCCTCTTTTCCGGCTGCTGCCAAAGCAATAAACTCCGACTCCATAGTCGAGCTCGATATACATGTTTGTTTCTTAGAAGCCCAAGAAATGGCACCTCCACCTAAAACAAACACCCATCCACTAGTAGAAGAATGATCTTCTGCATTGGATATCCAACTAGCATCCGAATATCCTTCAATCACCGAAGGATATGCAACATAAGTCAAACCAAAGTCTTTGGTAGACTTAAGATATCTCAATACACGAACAACCGCTCTCCAATGACAATTACCTGGGTTACTCGTATATCTACTTAGTTTTCCAACCGCATAAGCAATATCCAGTCGTGTACTAGTCATTGCATACATCAAACAACCAATGACTCGTGAATATTCAAGTTGATTCACGGTTTCACCTTTATTAGGTCCAAGTTTCTCATGAGGCTCCATGGGAGAATTTGCCGGAGTACAATTTTCACAATTAAACTTCTTCAACACTTTCTCAATATAATGAGACTGTGTTAGTGAAAATCCTCCTTGATTTCTCTTAATTTTAATACCAAGAATAACATCCGCCTCCCCATGTCTTTCATAGAGAATCTTGAAGATAAGAGTCCTTTACACTTATCCACGATTTTGGTTCGTACCAAAAATCAACATGTCATCGACATATAGATGATTATCACACCGTTTCGGTATCATCAAATCTACTATAAATACACTTGTCCGATTGATTGATTTTAAACCCACTAGCCAAGACAACCTCATCAAATTTTTGATGCCATTGTTTAGGAGCTTGTTTAAGTCCATACAATGATTTCACAAGTTTACATACCTTATGCTCGTTACCGGGCATAATAAATCCTTCCGGTTGCTTCATGTATATTTCCTCATCCAAATCTCCATTTTAAACATTTGTTTTAACATCCATTTGATGGATCACCAAGATATGAATTGCGGCTAAGGCAATCAATAACTGATTGAGGAGATTCTAGCAGCGGAAGCATAAGTATCGAAATAATCGATACCTTCCTTTTGCCTAAAGCCTTGTATTACTAACCGGGCTTTATATCGGTCAACAAGATCATCGACTCTCATTTTCTTTTGAAAATCCATTTGCAACCCAACGGTTTGCAACCACGTGGTAAATCTGTAAGAATCCACGTATTGTTACCCATTATGGAATCCATCTCGTCGTTGATGGCTTCTTTCCAAAATGATACATCCTGAGATTCCATCGCCTCAGAAAATGTTCTTGGATCATCCTCAATATTGTAACAATATGAGTATTGATATCCAACTTCATTTCTCGAGCCTTCTACCAAATAAGTAACAAAATCCGGTGGAAATGTTTTCGCTATTCTAGCCCTCTTACTTCTTCGAAGTTCAGAAGACTCAATTTGAGAATCATTATTCTCCACATTCTCCACCAACTATCGTAGGAGTATTAACCTTTGGTCTAGGAATAGATGTAAATCTATTCTCATCACATATAGCATCACGTGATTCTATAACCGAATGTACAGCCGCGGAATCACTAGGTTCTATAACATAAAACCTATATGCCTTGGAATGACTAGCATATCCAATGAAAATGCAATCAATGCCTCTTTCTCCTAAAGTTTTATTTTAGGATCGGAAGTCTAACAACCGCCTGTAGCCCCAAACTTTTAAGTAATTGAGTTTGGTTTCTTTTTAAACCAAAGATCATAGGGGGTAGTGAGAATTCCTTTTATTAGAATTCTGTTTAGTAAATAATGAGCCGTTAACATTGCCTCACCCCAAAATCCTTTGCTCAATCCCGAGTAGGATAACATGGAATTTACCATCTCTTTTAGAGTACGGTTCTTCCTCTCTCCAATGCCATTTTGTTGTGGAGTATACGGTCTGATAACCTTGTGTATAATACCACCACGACCGAAGTAGGTAGGATCATAGTATTCTCCACCTCTATCGGTACGAAAACATTTAATACTAGAATTCAATTGTAATTCTACTTCACTTTTATAAATTTTAAATTTATCAAGTGCCTCATCTTTAGTATTAAGTAAATACACATAACAAAAACGAGTATTATCATCTATAAAAGTAATCACATACTTCTTATTTCCCAAAGATGGTGATGCATTAAAATCACACAAATCACAATGAATAAGTTCCAAAATTGTAGACGATCTTTCAACACCACGAAATGGTTGTCTTACAATTTTAGTAAGCATACAAGTAGTACACTTATCCACATTGATATCAAACGGGGGAATTAAAGCATTTTTAGACATAACATGCATACGTTTATAATGCACGTGTCCTAACCGAGCATGCCACAACTTTGAGATATTAACATCAGAAATATGCATAACTTGATTAACTTTATCATTCACAATATTAAGCATAAACATATTATTACATAAATAACCAAATCCTACGAATACACCATGTTTAGATAATATATACCTATCGGACTCATACACTTGTTTATAGCCCGATTTACATAATAGTGCACCGGATACAAGGTTCTTCCGGATGCACGGAACAAATAAAACATCAAATAGTTTTACAAACTTTCCAGAACTGAAATTTAAAATAACGGTTCCAACACCATTTATTACAGCCTTCGACTCGTTTCCCATTTTTAGTATGGAGCCATCATTCACCGGTTCAAAGTCTTCAAACCAGCGTTGATCCTTGCATACATGTCGTGTTGCTCCCGAGTCGATCCACCACGATACATCATCATCCTGCATATAAAATGCTTCAGAAATAAATGGCACATAATTCACAACCGAATTAATACCAAAATTAACATTCTGACCTTGATGTTTGGGTGGTCCTTGGTCTTTCGACCCCTGTTCTGGACCCTTATTCTTCCCGTTCTTCCACACTCGACAATCAGCCTTGTAGTGCCATGTTTTGCCACAAATCCAACAGGCACCTTTTGGCCTTTTCTCGAATTCTTTGTCGCCAGCCTTGAATGGTTTCTTTTTCTTACCATTACCTTTTCCCTTGTTTGCTTTAGAACACTCCCCGACCTCCATTACATGAATGGATGTCGATTCATCGATTTCCTTTCCCTTGGTTTTCACACCCTCCTGCGCCCTGAGGGATTCCTCAATACGCAGGTGGCTACCAAGTTCAACCAAGGAGAGTTCTTCCTTCTTGTGTTTTAACATATGCTTAAAATCTTTCCATGATGGTGGTAGTTTATCAATGATACTAGAGACAGAAATGGCTTCATCCATTTCCATCTTGTGTTGTGCAAATTGGCCTAAAATGCGTTGAAGTTCATTGAATTGTTCCATTACAGACCGTGTATCTACCATCATGTATTTCATGAAATTACCAACTAGAAACTTTTTAGCAGATGCATCTTCATTTAAGTATTTAGTTTCTAGTGCATCCCATAACTCTTTTGCAGATGCAAAGTTTTGATAAATATCAAACAACGAATCAGACATACCATTTACAATGTGACCACGACAGATGTAGTCATCATTTTCCCATTTGTTTCGCCTTCGCAATTCCTCCAACGGTGCATCATCATCGACTTCTGGTATCTCAGTGCTAAGAACATATACCACTTTTAATGTAGTGAGAAGGAAATGCATCTTCCTTTGCCACCTCCGGAAATCAACGCCTTCAAACTTGTCTAGTTTCCCGAAATTCATCATCAAATCCTTTGCATTCACCATTGTGATCAGAACAATAATTTAAGAAGAATGTTGTATTTTGAGGGTGTGAAGATTGATCACCAATGTCTTGAATTCCTGCAAATATAGAAGATGTTCGATCCTCGCAGTTTCACGATAAATCGTTGTCCTTCTTACATTATTCGACCCTATACTTTGTCCCGGGTATCACGAATATTCAAGTGAGATATAAACTGAGAGTTTTACCTTTAAGTCTGGACAAAGATCTTAAAGAGCACTTTGGATGTGTTTTGTATATATGACAAGAGCAAAGATGCTTACAATTGTTGTTCTTATGTTTCAACCTTGTAACTTTGCTTTATATAGCATTTAGATGTCGAAAATAAACAATAAGTTAAGTAGTTAAGTGTCACACCCCAAAGGAAAAGGTTGTAACCACTTAAAAGACCAAGAGACACACAAAAAAGCAGTTTCGGACCACGGGCGGGAGCCTGTGAAGCTCGAAACAGTAAAAGATCTGATCAACTTTGGCCTTCTTTGAATACCCCAAAGCGGTCGCTTAGCCTGGTGGCGCTGTGACAACGATTTTTCAAAAACCGTTTTTCTGCTTGTTTTACGAACTCTACTTGCTTATTTTCCATCCGTACACTCGTAAACACTTATATAAGTGTGCACTCCGCACCTCCATACTTATAATATAGAGTTACGAGCATAACCATCTTTGTACTAAACCCCGATAACCTCAATGGCTTTTGATTATATTTAAATCACCAACAGTATTGCCTCGCATTGGATCTTTCTTCCGCTACATCTTAAAAACAAAGATAAAATGGATTGCAAAAGAGAAATCTCGGATGTTAAATGTAAGATATTTATTCGTAAATGATAATAACTAGATGGAATTTTTGACTCACAATTGCATCAAAAAATATTTGACTCATAAGAACGAAATTTAAAATTTATGAACTAAAAAAAAATGGACGGTAGAAAAATGAAATATGGACTCTTTATTCTTTATGCATAATAAAGGCAGCATAGCAGCAGCAATGGGATTATTATTTTTTTTGGATAGAATTGTTGGACCATGGTAGACTGGTAAATAGTGATTTCCATGGGTGATCGATTTGGGTTTTGTTGGGGATATTTTATTTTTTCTTTCCAAGAAGTTGCGGTGATTTGATGAAAAAGGGTAATCAATGGTATTATTAATTTGGCCAGGAAGAAATTAAACGAACTGGATTGATCTGTAATAATTACAAAAATTGTTTAAAAGCTCGGCTCATTGCATAGTTAAAAATGGTTAACCTCATAAGACTACGAGAGCGACTACAGTCCAGTTTTCTGATAGTCCAGTTTTTTAATCTCTACCGTTGATAAATTATATAAATAATTACGTACGTTGGATCATTTTTATAGTACACAATAATTAATGTGTACAATAACACATCTAATCATTTTAATCATTCCTTTTAACCTACTAAACCGATACACCATAGATTAGTAAATTTAATCAGAATTCATTGGAGAGGTCGATGGTTGAGTGTGGCAGGAAAAAAGATGATGAGAGAAAAATGAAGGGGTGAAAACCATTTACAGAAATTAGAGTTAATTGGCAAACACATGATCTAAATCCTTAAGATACGGGGGGCCTTCTTCACAAAAGCTGCACAACTTTCCGGCCGGTCAGCCAGCGCTCCTTTCGATCTCCGACAACCATAGCAATGAACGTACAACTCTATCTATTACCCAACAATCAACTCCCCATTCACATGTGTTGTGAGGGACATTGCGCTATATTCAACCTCAGAACTGCTTCTACTGACGGTGGGTAACTTCTTGCTTTTCCATGAGATCAGAGAGTCACCTAGGAAAACTGTGTAGCCAGCTCATCTTCTTGTGGTGGTGGATCCTGCCCAATCTGAGTCACTAAATGCTTTTAGAACAGGATTACCGGTAGATGGAAAAAATAAGCCTTGACATTGTATTACCAAGTTGGAACACACAAGGCGGATTCCTAGCTTCAAGTCTGCAAATGCTACTTAGACTAAAGTGTGATCAAATGCTGATGCTTCAGTCAAGCATTTGATCGAACACTTGTCATAGAAAACGGTTATATGTTGTTAGGATTAGTTGGAGCAGTTACAACATATTAGAGGCTCAATTAACTGCTGTAGTTGTAACAACCCACTCCCGACCCCTAGGTCCACTGGGGTCATTCTAGGAGCAGGTTACGAGGCTTTCGCATAGACATCCATGAAATACCATAAATCCCAAATATTGATATAAATTCATCGAACCACTTACAACATTTCACCAACTAGTTACATCAAGAATTACAACTAAAAGAAACCCAACTTTATTAAAATCCACAACACGAACCATGTAAACAAATTTTCTAAAGCATATCCACCATGTAGTGATATTGATAAATATCAATGCTCCTATTTTCCCATCTCTTAGGCTGGTTCAACAACCTGTATTATATTAAAAAAGAAAAGAAAAGACAGAAGAAATAGAGTTAAAAGGCAAAACGCTGGTATGAGCCAATGCGATAGTGTTACTGAATAAGTACAATAATAATATATAATGGAAAAACAAAGAATAAACCGATCGCTCATTATTTGAATTTTAGCCGTGTCTTTATTGTACAATCATTACTTGAATTTACGAGAGGTTATCATCAGATTACTTGACACCGACTTGGCCTAGTCGATGAGTCAATACCAACCGAACTCCACACGTGAACACGATTTACTACCGCACTCCAACAAGCAAGCTCTTGCCTGACAACTCCGGCCGATTGTCAGGGAAAGGATTCAGACTTTCACCCAGTGAACTTCCCAAAGGGCTCCAGTAACCCCATCGCCCTCCGAACCATGACACAACCGTCGACCGCTTGCTTTCCGGCCGTGGCATGAATCTTCGAGGAAAAGGTACCGTCATCACTCTTACGGCGAGCACTCTAGCTCATCGTCGGAAAGACTTTGAGTCAAGAGGCCCGAGACCGGTGACTAGCCGTTCTCAAGAGCGATAACTCTAATCCACCTAGCCACTAGAGCTTTGACACTTTCGTGTCGTGTCACGAGCGAAGCGAGCAAGCAAGCATTTTCCGTCAATTTCAAATATCAGTTTTTATAGTTATAAGAAAAAAATGCACTAGCTCAAAACATTTATCGTTGATCAGTTCGAATTATTTACTTGTAAGAAACATCATCCGAAAATGACTTCCGAGTTTAAATCAACACTTGATATAAGTAAAATACTTAAAAATAATTAAAAAGACATGCTTTGGCTATTATCGAAAATAGAGAACTCACAATGGTCTGTGCTAGAACTGACGCTTTTAGCATTTGATTAAGTCCAATCTTGATTTCATCACAACCCTTTAATTAAATTCCGATAAACAGCTGTTGTCACTTGAATAAATCGCACACAAAGACTTCTGTTTCCTCCTTTATACATTAAGATCAACGATTCATCGAATTAATACCGTGTATATCACCCTTTAATTATTTATTCTAGGTATATTTCTCCACTATCCTCCATTCCGACTGAACTTTTACTGAATTATAACTATATATCGACGACAATTTTTATAAAAGCAATGAGGTAGCCACTATTAACTCTGACGGTGGTTTCATGTTTGAAGATGTTGATGTAGTATCGGATGGTTTCAGATTGTAACGGACGGGTTTTGGATTTTTTTCCAAGCTTATTGATCACTGCTGATCCCGAGGAGAGGAGAGAGGAGTTGAAATTAAATGGGGAGGCGTATCCAAATGAGCAAGAAGAAGTTTAGTGCCTGCTGTGGTAGTTTTCCGGTGGGTCATGTTGGCTGTGGTGGGCGATGGTCATGATCGGTGAGACCACATCGATTGGCGAAGGAAGGAAGGTTGTTTCTTTAGAATATCAGTGGGTGGTGTTAAGGTTATAAATCGAGGCGTCCGAAATCCGAATAGTGGTATGTATGTATACACTATATGAATAACTGTGGACTTCAGTCTTCAGAGAAGGAACGTAATATTAGCAGTACGAATGGGACATTTTGAGGTGGTGAGCTAGCAGGTTCCAAAAGGAGTATAAATACATAATAGGGTAGGTATATAAGTTGTACCATTAGCACTAAGATTCATATATAAAGCTGTGATATGAAGCAGATGAGTTCTTACGTTACTAAAAAATAATTATGAGTCCGGCGATTCAATTCCACACATTACGTACCGTAACCGCAGACCCATGGGTATAACCGTATAAGTCATTTATATTGCTATTAATTAATAATCAACACAACCGTTACTAAAAACTTACATCACCCATTTGTTTAATTCACCAAGTCCATTGCTCGACTTGAAAGAAAACGAAATGTGTGACGTTATATCATTTGGTTCTATCAAAAATAGTAATAAAATAATAATAATAATAATAATAATAATAATAATAATAATAATAATAATAATAATATCACTTTTATTTTAATGTCACATTGAAATCATTTCTACGTAGAAAATACTCCAAACATTTCACAGCTTAATCAATAAGATGAAAACAACATTTATCACTAGATCTTGATAATTGAAAATAAAAGAAATAAATAAACAAATAAATTATCTAGACACTTATCTCGAAATGCTTACAAAGTTCTTTATAAACAAAAAGACGAAAATCGAGGTGTTACAGTAGTAATCTATTTATATTGTGAATCGAAGTTGTAAACATTTAATTTGGATGAATTTTCATCAGATATATACTCTATGAAATAAAAGTTCTTATTTTCCCGCATTTTCTGTATATTCAAAATTCAGTTTGTATGTTCTTTCTGTCTTCTTCTTCTTCAATTTACTCTCTTTCTTTACTCTTCAGTTTCCCCCAAACTAGTGATTTCTACCGCTATTGAACTCAGATGAGTTTGGTTGATCGATTCCCTAAAAATCTAATTCGTGTTTTATTTTTTATTTATTAGGTTGATGACCGGTAACCTGTTTAACGGGTTAACAACTTTTTTACGGTATATAATAACTAATAATATATCACATCAATCTAACGATACATATTATTTCAATATTGATCCAACGATAAACTGGACGGTCCAGTCCTTTTATACTGACTGGACTGTAGAATTTTCTTAAGACAATTATCAAGTAGTAATTTCAAATAATTTTATAAACCTCAACCAAAATAAGCCCTCCAAAAATTTGACATCAACTGCTCCCCCCTCTCATTAATTTTGAATCGCCACAGTCAATTATACTTGTACTCCGCGTTCTTCCCTTTGAGACAGAGTATTGTGCTATGACTTACCCAACGTCTGAGATTGTATGGTTGTGTTGGTCATTGTTTAATATAGGTGTTTCTCTTTCTTCTCGCATCAAAGTATTGTCCCAATAAAATTGTTGTTCAGATTGCACATAATATAACATTTCATAAACTTACCAAACATATTAAAATGCCATCAATTATAAATAAATAAAAATTACCAGAAACATCTGCTGTATGACAACTAAAGAAGCTATATTATGACTAATAATGTTTAGATTTCTACCAATATGCTGAACAAGGCAAACCTAAAACTATTAAGGATGTGATAATGATTCGGGGTCTTCCGATGCAACACCATATGAAATACTCCTTGTTGCACAACACGAAGTAGGCATTCAAGGTCCCGTGGAAACAACAGCTAGCACCAAGTAGGGCTGGCAAAAAATCTCATATTCCCGACCCATCCCGAACCCCAACCCGAAGCCGACCCGACTTTTCCCGACCCGAATTTCTTTCCGACCCGTACTATTCGGGAAACTTCCCGACCCGACTTACTTCGGGATGGGATTCGGGTATATGCTGAAAACCCGATGGGATCCCGATCCCGACCCGACTTTTATATATTATAATTATTTTTTATAATTTTTCTTATTTTTAGGCAGAAACATATATTTTTTAAATAATTAATTTTATTTTTTAGGGAAAAATATTTTATATCATAGAAATTGAAGAAATAATCGTCAAAAACTAAATAGAGTTTTTCTAAAAAATTCTCCTTCTTCATTTTCGAGTTGTCAATTTATTCAATCACATTAATCTAGCTTTCATTATTTTCTTTTTTCCTATTTTATCACTTCTCAATTCACTTCATCACCTTGTATCTGAGAATGCTAAATAAGAACTTGCGCGACAGACGGCTGAAGATGTCGCAATGAGATTCAGCTGACGATCAATCATGATTTAAGAGTTAAAAATGGTGTTTAATTTTTATTTATACAAGTCTTTGTTGTGAATTAGTTGAGTATTAATGCTACTAACGAAAGTAATAATTTTCCTAACTTCACTCAAAATTGCAACAAAAAAAAAGTCGTGAAAAATCTTTGATGATATTTTTTCGGGATATCTTCTCCCGACCCGACGGGATCCCGAACGTTCGGGTATCCCGATTGTCGGGTCCCGACACTTGTCGGGTATGGGGTCAGGGAGAAAAGTAGATTCCCGATTCACAGTCGGGTCGGGATCGGATATGAAGGTTACGAGACGGGTCCCGACCCGATTCCACCCCCACCAAGTGCCTTGTACAAGCTTTCATTAAAGGACAGTGATGGAGGTATCGAATAACTCCACACAAATTAGCACACACTCCTTTTAGGGCCACGCTTCAATTTTTAAAAATAATATAAAAAAATACAAAAAGACATGGACCATTCAATCACATGTTCGGGGGATTTGCCGGTGCACTTTGCCGGTGTCTTTATCATTTTCCTTCATTAAACACCCGTCAAACCCTGCGGTTAAAAAAAAAAAAAAAAAACCGTCAACCCTTTATTTTTCATTGAGAATACTCAGGTATCATCAGATATCAATTTTTGTTGACACTACTGAGTCATTGATGTCTAGGTTTTTGCTAGACTTTTAATTTTTTCTCTGTTAATTAATATTTCTCTAAGAATGCCAAATTGACTGATGCTCTCCTACAGTCAAGATACATCCAATCCAAGCATGATCATTGTTTATTCACAAGAGGCCAAGGTCCTACATTTATTGCATTTCTTGTCTATGTGGATGATATAAAAGTTGCCAGTTCAAGCTTACAGGAAATTCAACAGTTGAAAGATTTATTACATAAGGCATTCACTATCAAGGATTTAGGACAACTAAAGTACTTCCTAGGTTATGAAATTGCAAGATCAGATTCTGGTATCCTAATGAATCAGAGGAAATACTGTTTGGGTTTGCTTCAAGAGTGTGGCTATTTAAGGGCAAAACCCTCAAGTATTCCTATGGATCCAAAAACAGAGTTAGAAGCAGACAATTCACAATTCCTGAATGACAACAAGTACTACAGAAGTTTGGTTGGGAAACTTTTATATGTTAGCAACACAAGGCCAGACATTGCCTACCCTGTCCAGCAATTAAGTCAGTTTTTAGACAAACCTACAGAATCTCATTTGGCTGCTGCTCATAAACTTTTAAGATTTCTTAAGACAACTCCAGGCCAAGGACTATTCTTTCCCTCTAATGGTGCCTCTATACTTAAAGCTTATAGTGATTTAGACTGGGCAGGATGTTCCAAAACCAGACGATCAATCAGTGGCTATACTGTGTTTCTTGGTGATTCCATGATCTCATGGAAGAGCAAGAAACAGACCACGGTAAGTAGAAGTAGCTCTGAGGCAGAGTATAGAGCAATGGCCCTCACAACTTGTGAGATTCAGTGGTTACTCTACCTCCAATATGATTTCCAAGTTCAGCATACACAACCAGTGCCTTTATTCTGTGACAATAAGAGTGCTACTTACATTGTGGAAAATCCTGTTTTCCATGAATGAACTAAGCACATTGAAATTGATTTAGAGAAAAATATCAAGACAAGACCTTAATCCCTATGCCAGTAAGAACTCAGGACAACCTAGCTGACATTTGACTAAGGCAGTGGAGAAAGCTACATTCACAAGACTATGGCCTAAATATCCTACCCAGAAATTTTTGCACCTACATCAAGGTGATCAGAAGCTGATTTCAAGCTGTACTTCACCCTCACTACAGCTTGAGGGGGGATGTTGAAGGCAGAAGGTGATCAGAAGCTGATTTCAAGATGGAAGCTGGAAGTTCTTTTAGGCATTTCATCGAACACCAATGTAGGAAGAACGGTCAAGTTAGTTAGGTGTTGGTTAAGTTGTTATAACCGCCTAAGATGTAAATTGGGCACTAGGAGTACTAGCATATAAGCTCAATTGCAGTTATGTATACAAGTTTCTGATCAATTCTTTTTTATCAATGAGATAGTGTTATTCCCGTTTCTTTTACAATTCAAAATGCTCTTCTTCTTCGTCACTCGGTTTTCTTAGTTTTTCTGCAACTTTTTGTTTCTTGTTTCAATTTCAACATTCTCCCCTGTAGTTTACCAACCGGAAATGTCACATTTACAGTCACATTCTGTACATAATATCTCATATCCATAAAATAATCTTTGTAGCTTATGTGTGTTGCTTTTAATTTTCACACTCGGGGATTCAAAAGAATGGATCTGGGAGTAACCGATGGATTTCAAATGATATTTATATTTTTTCAAAATGCAAAACTATATTGGAGGAGCATCTGCACAATCTTGATGAGGAATATTGGAAAAAGTTGGGGGGTTGGAAGGAAAAAAACCTTTCCACGGTTGGAAAAGAGATTTTAATTAAAGCTGTCATTCAGGCTATTCCTACCTTCGCTATAAGTTGTTTTCTTATTCCTTATGGAACGATTCACAAACTCGAAGCGGCTGTTCGGCAATTTTTCTGGGGTGCAAGTGAGGGATCGAAGAAAATTCATTGGAAAGCATGGTCCGAATTGTGCAAACCAAAATCTAAGAGAGGTCTGAGATTCAAAAATTTGAGAGCTTTTAATGCAGCGATGTTGGGAAAGCAAGCTTGGCGTATCATTCATCAACCGGACTCGCTTTTAGCACAACTTTTAGAGGCGAAATACTTCCAAAAATCTTCTTTTATGGAAGCAGGTAAAGGAAATAATGGTTCGTTTGTGTGGCACAACATCTTGCATGGTCGTGATCTTCTCCAAAAAGGATTGCGATGGTATGTCGGTTCGGGATAAAATATTCGTGTCTTTAAAGATCCTTGGATCCCCAAGGCACACAACTTTCGGATAGGTAATACTTACTCTGCTTTACCTATGGATTGCACAGTCAAAAATTTAATGATACCAGGTGAACGAAAATGGAATAAGGAATTAATTTCCTTCTCATTTATGCCACACATTGCTGAATACATTCTAAGTACCAATCTTGCTCCTTGACATAGAGCGGACAGATTAATATGGCATTTTACCACCAATGGCTTATACTCTGTCAAATCGGGATATACTGTTGCTCAAAATTACGCGCAATTCTGTGATAATGAAAACCTGCACACATCTTCTTCAGGTGTTTCTCCTTTCTGGAAGATTTATGGAAGCAAAAATTACCACCACGGGTGCTTCATTTCTTATGGAGAGCTGCCCACAATAGTTTACCGATAAGTGAAAACTTGAGAAAACGGGGCTGCTCGGATGGAATTTGTGCTGTTTGTAGGACTGATGTGGAGACAATTGGCCATTGCTTGCTGGATTGTACAATTGCCTGGAAGATATGGAGTTTGGAATCTAATAGCAAGCTGTGGAGAGAACATCGACTGCATACCTTTGCGGACGTGTTGGATCTTGTTTTAAATATACATGATGACTCCTCTCGTGGTAAGCTCATTTATCTCTTTTGGCTTATTTGGAAAGCCCGATGCTCTTGGATTTTTGATAAAAAGGCTGTTTATCTATCATCGATATTGGAAGAAGATGAAATTGGAAGCTGTGAGTTCTTGGCTATCATTAATAATACGTATGCAGGCAGCATAATTCACCCAAATTGGCCGGACAAATGAAAGCCTCCTTCGGCCTCTTTTATAAAATGTAATGTTGATGCTTGTCTTAAAGATAACTCTCTCTCAATTGGTGGAATTTATAGAAATGAAACGGGCGAAATTCTCAACTCTTATTCCTTTCACATAGGCACCAACACCTCTGTTCTTGAGGCAGAAGCGTTAGGCGTATTCCATGGGCTCTCTTACGCCGTTGCTTATGGATATCAAAGGCTCATCATTGAGGATGATTCTTTGACAACTATTCAGAAAATGCAATCGGCAGATGAAGATTTATCCGACGTTGGTCAGATTGTGGCGGGCTGCAAAGACTTGTCGAAATTATTCTCTGATGTGTCTTTTACTTTTGTTAAATGCACGGGGAATGCCCCTGCGGATTCTCTAGCTAGGCATGCTTCTAAACTAAGTACTGGTAATTATGTGGAATGGGGTACTCTCCCCCTTCGGATGTTGTACATGCCTGCACTTTGGATAGTGCCTAATAAAATCTTTTTTCCACTCAAAAAAAAATACAAAACTATATTTTTTTATAAAAAAATCTCAAATATCGGTGTATGTTAAAAAATATTTATATTGTTGAAAGAATGTATATTTTCACACAGCAAATTATTCTGACCCAATTCGAGTCAGAAAACGATGATTATTCTGATTCAATTTGAGTCAGAATTTTAAATGTTTTCCACATCCAATACCGGTTAGAAAGACTTTCTGACTAAAATCGAGTCAAGAAAACCTTTAACATTCTGTTTGAGATTCGGTCAGAATCAATGAGTTTGCAAATTATTCTGATTTAATTCGAGTCAGAACTTTGAATGTTTTTCGTACTCAAAACCGGTCAGAAAGACTTTCTGACAAAAATTGAGCCAAGAATACTTTTAACATTCTATCTGAAATTCGGTCAGAATCAGCAAGTATGAAAAAACATAAATTTAAAGGGTAAAAGTGAAAAATAAAATGTTGTGTATTAAGATTTTTATTTGTATGAAAAGACATTTGCTAAAAAAAACAAATAACAAATACCATCACCCGGTTCCTCATTTTTTTAGCGATAGGAAGAAATTCAACCCAAATTAGGTATCAACGCATATGAAATTTATGGTGAAAGAATCGCGATTTTGAAATCTACATAAGATATAAATTTTAGTGGTTTAATATAAAAAAATGTTTTGAAAAAAAATAAGCATGAAGATTGACCAATATTCACATAGGAAAATGATAAAGGCACGGAATTTGTACAGGTAAATCCCCATAATGTGATATTGGTGGTCCATGTTTTATGTTTTTTTTTTTTTTTAATTTACTTTTGGCATTGATGTTTGGTCACAAAATGAGTGTCTGCCAATTTGTGTGGAGTAATTATGTACTTCCATCATTGTCCTATTCACATAAATAAGGACATTTTAGCCCCGTAAATATTGAGTTTGTACTTAATGCTTAAAAAATGAAGTGTAGGTTAAATGCCATATACAGTACTATCTCCGTCCTAAAATATAAATATGTTTAGTTTTTTTGTTTTGTCCAACCATTTAAATAATCAAAAAAACATTTATTACATTTTTCTTTTTTTTTACCCCACATTTATTATCTACCTACCCATTTTTTACTACTCTACGTTAATTATTGTCAAATGTCATGTTAGACTTTTCCATAAAAATTAATGATAAATAACCAATTTAATAAATTAAATTTTTTAATCTGTGTGAAAAACCTCAAATGAACTTATATTTTTTGGACGGAGTAGTGCTACTCACTTGATAATTGTCTCGATTCCCACATTTGTAGTCATAAATTAATTATGTACAATGTATTTTTCATATTTGAATTACTTTCTTAAAAAAAAGTGAAGTATAGGTTAAATGCCAAATCTACTTTAGAATTGTCTTGTTTCCCAAATTTCTAATAAATTAATTATGTACATTGTATTGTTCATTCATGCTTTCCATCATATCAAATGAAATTTATATGTGTATAATTTGATTTAACGAAAATGAATTCAAAAAAAAACATCGGAAAATATCAAATGGATGTCAGAATATATACAGTAGACTCTCGATAAAATAATACTCGATAAAATTATAACCTCGATAAAGTAATAAATTCTTACAGTCCCGACTTGGGCCGAATAGCTAAATTAATAATTTCGATAAAGGCATTAAGTAATATAAAATTTTAGCGCATATAGGTCCCAACTGATATATAAAGTAATAATATCATATTTTTTAATAATTCAGTTGATTTAGTGAAATGAAATATGAGTCCACCGTTGTCTTATTTGTATGAAAATTTATATCCATTTGAATCTCATCCCTCACTTTTTGCAAAGCTTTATGAAGTTGTGGAGTGCTTCTATCATATTGTAGGAGAAAATCACTAAGTTTGAGATGAAAATCATCTTATTAAAATTGGAAATTACACAATTTACATATTAAATGACTTCGAGAATAGAAAATGTTTTACAATTGATTATACTTTAACAACTTATACAATAAATGACTTTGTGAATGGAAAAGGTTTTACAATTGATTATACTTTGTATATAGAATTTGAATTTTGAAATTCAACAAAATTCAATAAAATTATATTTTATTATTATATATGCAAAATAATAAATTATTACTTTATCGATAAATAATATTTCGATAATATAATATATTTTAGCTGACCCAACGTTATTAATTTATAGAGAGTCTACTGTATGATGAAATTACATTGTCCGCCAAACAAGTCAGAATTACATTTGGAGGGGAGATGGTCCCCAAAAGACGCCTCCAGTTAACTCTAATCCTTTTTTTTTGCAAGCAAATGAGTTGGGGTATTTCCTCTCCGCTTGACAAAGAAATATGTGATTCACGATAATATATTGTCTTTATTATATCTTAATATCTAATAAAGGAACAAGGGGCGCTTCTTGTGGAGCTTTTGGTGCTGCCACGTGTCGGGCTCTGATTGGCCCGACATTTTTGGTTTTTTTTCCCTGAAGGTACATATTTCGACTTATAGCGACGGTTTTTTTTTCATGGTAGTACATATTTCGACTTATAGCGACGCTTTTGAAATTTTTTTTTTTTTTTTCTCTAACTTCTCCCTATCCACTAACTTTTCACCTATACATACATATATATGTGTATATATATATATTGTCTTTTCTTTTCTTCTCACCTCCTTCGATCTTTGCGACGCTTTCGGGTATTTTTATCCGATTTCTTATCTTATTGTATTACATTATATCATTTCGTATTTTGATTTTATTTCATTGTAGATTTTTATTAGGGTCAATTATTTAAAATGACTGATTTTCAACTTATTAGGGGTAATAGGACACTTCGAAATCTTATTTAGTTATAAGGACATTCTAATTTCAAGTGGATAAAGAGGAAGAAGGAAAAAAAGGAAAAAAAAAAAAAAAAAAAAACGCTCAAAGGGTTGGGTTTTTTTTTTTTTAATTTTTAAATTCACCATATTCTAAATGTCATATATTTTGATCTAAAACTCGGATCATCATAATTTTTTCACTAAAATTCATATTTTTCGTCTTCTTTATTCTAAAATCAAATTTGATATTTTTCCGAATAAATTTCATAAAATCAATTTTTTTCTTCATAAAAATCGACGTGACGTATTGATCACCGTCATGCATTGACCACCTACCCGGATGCATTGGCCACCGGGATCCATTAACCACCCCGATGCATTCACCGCCGCGATTCATTGGCTACCATGATGTATTGACCGCCGCGATCCATTGGCAACCTTGATCAGTGACATCTCATTGTAGCGATTTATGCAATGACGTCTTATTGTAGCGATTTATGCAGTGACTTCTTATTGTAGCGATCTATGCAGTGATGTCTTATTGTATCGAATTATGCAGTGACGTGTTATTGTAACGATTTATGCAGTGACGTGTTATTGTAACAATTTATGTATACATTTGGTTGTAAAAATATGCATTTAAACCAAAAAAAAAACAAAAGAAATACAGTTATTTTACAAACTTATCGAAAATTTAAACCAAACTAATCAAATAAACCAACATCAATCAAATATTTAAAGATAACAAAGAAATAAAGTTACTTTACAAAGTTATCAAATGTGTGTATCAAGTTGTATATGCGGTGACATCAATATCATTGCATCAGTTATCTAATTGTAAATACAGTCATCAATGTCACTGCTTCAGACATCAATGTCACTACATAAGTTATCAATGTCACTGCTTCAGACATCAATGTCACTGCAAAAGTCGTCAATGTCCCTGCATCAGACATCAATGTCACTGTATAAGTCGTCAATGTCACTGCATAAGTCGTCAATGTCACTGCATAAAACCTAACAACTGCATCAGTAAGCTCTGCTCTTGTTTTGCATTTCTCCAAATGTGGAGCTTTTAATATGGATAGAAGTACAAGTTTGGTGAAACTACAAAGACTCTTCACTATGACTCTTGTAATGGCCACACGTTGTTTGTGCCCTCCTGATAATTAGATTCATTGTGGAATCCCTCAATTCTTTAACACGATCTTGAATGTTTAGCTTAATGTCCATGCATCATTCATCAATGTCACTGCATCGGACATCAATGTCACTGCATAAGTCATCAATGTCACTGCATCTTAAAAAAAAATTTCAATGTCACCAGCGTTTTTTTTTTCCTTCCAGCGCTTCATCTTTTTTTTTTCCTCCAGCGCTTTAGCTTTTTTTTTTTCCCCTTCCTTTTTCTTCTTTATTCATTTAAAATTAGAATGTCCTTATAATTAAATAAGTTTCCTTCTTAAAATTAGAATGTCCTTATAATTAAATAAAATTTCAGAGTGTCCTAAATGATCATTAATTCTCTAACGACGGCCTTATAACTAATTTGCACTTTTTATTATAAATATCGACTTCGTGACATTTTATTTTTTATTTCGTTCGTTACATTATACAAGGATATATTTATGCTTCTTTCCCCCTCAGATTCTAACGTATTCTTTTTTTCGGTTGTTGCATTATACAAGGAGTACTTTGTTAGTATTTCGCGTCTTCGGTTTATAACGTGTTTTCATGGTGTTTTTTCTTTTCCTCGTACGTCGTTTGTTTTATATTGTTCCGAAAATGATTTCGTACATTGTATCGGATAATTTTTCTTTTCCTTTTCCGTTTATACCCGCTATTATTTACGAACAACGTTTATTAAAATGTTTCGGTTCTTATCAAAAAAAAATGTTTCGGTTTATAACGCGTTCTTGTGAGATAGCGCTTTTTAAAATGTCTCGGTTTTTAACGTGTTCTCGTAAAAAAAAATTACAGGATGTTTTCACTCGTTACCGTATAGTATAATCAAATGTTTCCGTTTTTCAGTTTTTATTTTCTCTTTTTCTGAAATAATATTTTTATGGGAGTTTCATAAATAATTTAACCTTTCAAAAAAAAGGTCATAAAAAAAGTTAGTGTGTTGTTATTGTTGTTATAGTTTATCAAACCTTTATTATACTATCATTGTATTTACCGATGGTTTCTATTTTTTTAAGTGTCGTTATCGATTCATATAGTTTTTTTTAGAAAATCAATGTTCCGTGTAGTATATCGTTTACTTCGGAGTGGCCTTTTCCTAATTGATTTGTTATCGACTCGTATAGTTTTTTTTTTTTTAGAAAATCAATGTGCCGTGTAGTATCCTTATATCCTTATTCAACAACTAAAAGAGTGATCGATTCTTTGGGATCCTTCCTTTCTTCAAACGGAAGGAACATGGATAGAATCGTTTTTCATGTACGTTTCGTTTCTTTATCAATTTATGTTTTACGTATTCGTTTCGTAGTTCTTTCAAATTTGGCCTTGTTTGTGTATGTTTCCGATCATAATTATATTGTGCTTGAAAAATGTTATTTATAATTTTATATATGTATGCTTTTTAGTTGTGTTTTTATCGTTACTTTTAATTGTTGATTCTTATATTTTATGTGTCGTATTTTCCGTGTTTGTTTAAATGTCTTCGATATGTCGTATGTCGGTATATTATTTAACTCTTTTTGTTGTTTTATATCGAACTTTCCATTATACTTTTTTAAATATTAAGTGTCTTCGAACTCTCGTTTGTCGGGTGTAACTCTATTAATCAATCGCTGTTGTATAGTTTTTTAAGGAAGTCGGTGGAAAAACTTCCCGGACGTTGTTTACGGGAACAAATCTAATTATTAAAACCGAAAGATTCGACTATAGTTTTTTTTTATAGGTTATGCGACTGCGTACAAGTTTGACAAAAGTTAGTTTAATAACTACCGAAATAATTATTAAATTGTTTCTTATAGACTTTGTTAATGTTAATAGTAGTTATTAGATATAGATACACCCCATACATATAGCGACATGTACATAGTTTTATTATAGTTACTACTACTTTTATATAAGATACTATATGTAATGTAATAATATAATTTACATAAGCGCAATAAAAATAGGTGTTACTTTATTGGGAAGTGGTGTGTGAGGGGTGAGCTTACAATATCAAACATGGGATGAAGGGGGGGGGGGTGTTGAATTCATATCATTGTATCTAGGCTAAATAAACACTACCCTTCATTTAACCACCCACACAATACCCCTTCGATTTCCAACCCAGTATCCACTCCACTTGAGAGATACCAATCTGAAATGGGCATGATAGATACCCACAAAATGATAGATACTAATCTGGAATGGGTATGCACCGTGCATTATACATGGTGTAACGAGACTAGTAAAAACATAAATGAAGTTTTGTAACAAATTCCACTTTGTTTCAGACCTTATGGATCGTTCCACGTACTTTTTATTGTCTTTATTTAATATAATAAAATAAGTTTGAGACATCATTTTAATTTATATATATCTACTTAAACTTACACAAAAATTGTGATTTTTATACGGATGCTACTTCATTGTTTTATAGTGAAACTAATTTCCATACAACTATGTAATTTCTCATATAGTTAAAATAGTAGAATTTTCATCCTCATATAAGTGTAAGATGTAAATAAATTATGTTTTGTCAACTCGTGTTAGCCTTTTTAAGCCAAAAAGAACTTTATGGTTGGTCGAATTCTCACCCACACATTAGTGTGTGTAAGACATAAATGTCATGTCTAAGCACTTAACCAGAAGTGTGTGTGATACGTAAATGTTTTGTCTAAGCAGTTAACAGAATCCTCTATGGATCAATGACTCAATTAGCGCTATCAGACACAGATTTGGGCTTTGCGAACTACATGATACACTTTAAGTAAAATTTAAAATTACATTTTGGGCAATTTTTTACCAAGATTTATGGCTAACTATTGTTGTTATTATTATTATTATTATTTCTTGCCAATTTATAAATTTTACGAGGTAAAAAGACCGCATGTATAAGAGAAAGGAAAAAAAAAAAAAGGTAACCTAGCAAATTTATAATTTCCGTATAATTGGAAAAGAACAATGATATGACACAACGGTAATCTGTACCGTTGATTATGATAACTTTACATCATTATCAATTTAGACACATGATAATTAATGGTACATGTACCCGTCGTGTCACAAGGTCAATGAAAATGAATGGGAAGAATGGACCACATAAATTTGTTAACAAAAAAAAATATCAGTGCTATAATCATGAATTATCATAAGAATCCTGTATATAAACATACTAAACACAGTGTCATGGCATTTATCAAAAGCATTATTGCAAAAGTGAAAAAAATAGTGATTATTCAACCGAATAAAATGGCATGTATACGACTTATTCTTTCTATTTTACTTACGATTTCTACTATGAACTTATGCTTAGGTGACGTATACAATGTAATCGATTATGGAGCAAAGCCAGATGGAATCACTGATTCCACACTCGCTTTTCAAAAAGCGTGGAATGATGCTTGCGCTTGTGCTCAGCAAGCAAAATTCTATGTACCAAAGGGTTCTTTTTTAGTCAATCAAATAAGATTTTGTGGACCATGTAAAAATGCACCTTTATTGTTTCAAATTGATGGCACAATTGTTTCACCTGAATACGCTAATTTAGCCGGTTGTCAAATATGGCTTCATTTTTATCAAATCAATGGAATTAATATTCATGGTGGTGTTCTTGATGGGAGAGGCAAAAGTTTATGGGATTGCAAGACATCGGGCAAGCAATGCCCCATAGGAGCAACGGTATGTTTTTTGTCGTATGGTTCATAGAGTAAAATTTGGATTGCATTGATGTTTATGATTGAAACATATTATTCAATGCCCATACATTGAAGTATAATTAAAAAAAAAATCGTTTCGCATGAACACTTATGAAAATTTAATCATTGTTTTTATATTTTTAAGTTTGTATAAATGTGATCGCATTGAGTTTGTTTTTTACATGATTCGCATTTCTAAAAAAATATTTATATCTAAGAAAATATTATGTGTTAATATTAACTAAATTCAATAATAATTTATTATCTTCTCATTCACTCAATACACACATGTCATCATATTCATAATTGTGTGTTTGTAGATTAATTCTCAACCATTAAAATCAAGATTGAGTTTGGTGGTTATTGAAGATTATAAAATTTATCATAAAGTATCAATCCATATATATATTTAGTCTCTCCATGTGCATGCATGCATAATAGTAATATACTATATATATATATATATATATATATATATATATATATATATATATATATATATATATATATATATATATATATATATATATATAAACTTATGAGAATTGATGTTTATTAATTATTATGTGACACTTATGGTATTTCAATAAGGCTTTTTTTTTTTGATGAGTATTTCAATAAGGTTTGAAGCAATACCCAAGATAATTAATAAATAATTATAAAGTATTACATTTAATGAAGGATTATTCGGGTTAAGAAAAAGCAAGGGAAAATGCAACTTTTAATTGTTTTAATGGATTCTACGGTTAGATCAAAACATGAGACTTAGAGAACTTGCATCTAGATATTCTTCGCGAATTGTCTATTTCACAGTTTTAAATATTATATTTCAAAGTTTAATTATTATCCGTAAATGAAATGAATCAGATTTTTTATTTTAAAAAATATGAATGAATGTGGTATGTATAAAGAAAATTTTACAAAATCTGGATAAATGCGATAGAGATAAAGTAAATTTTATAGAAACTTTATTTTACTCTAAAAAAATATAGTATATGTTGCAGCGTTTTTTCCCTCCTTAAATCTGAATGTTGAAATCTCTAAAATAAAAGTTTAAAATCATTTCCAGTACTACTCTGCAAGTTCTCTTTAGAGACTTGCATTAGATTTTCTTAACCAATTCTTTTACATTTTTAAACACATACTCCATCCGTTTCAAAATATTAGTTATCCTAGAGTTTTCATACAGATTAAAAAAGTTGTTAAATGCCTAATACACCATTGACTATCGTAAATGCAACTGTTGTAAAGCAAGTAAAGTGGTTGGATGGATATAAATTAGGGGTAAGATGATGAAAAATGTTTATAAACGTTTTCTTGGTATTATGAATGACTTATATTATGGGATGAAATGTGTATTTATAGTTTATAGAATCTCTATCATGATGAATTGCATCAGGTTTCTATTTTACATAATACGATAGATTTGGTGAAAAATTTACAGAATTTGTCTGAATGCGCTACATGTAAGGAAAAGTTTACAGAATTTGTGTGGTACATAAAAAAAAAAAGTAACTGCAATGTTATTTTTCTTAAATTTGAATGTTAAAATCCCTAAAGTATTGTTTTAAAATCAGTTACAGTATCTACGACGTGTGCTCTTAAGTACATGATTGTTTTGGTTTATTGTTGTTTTGTTTTATTTTGCAGTCGATGCAGTTTTCAAAATGCAACCAAGTCAATGTTGTTGGTTTGACTTCGATGGACAGTCAATTTTTCCACATGCACGTATTTAAGTCAACGCACGTAACGCTTCAATCAGTTACGATAACAGCTCCGGGAAACAGTCCAAACACCGATGGTATTCATGTGTCACTATCAAATGATGTTCATATTTCAGAATCTAACATTGCAACCGGAGATGATTGTATTTCGATCGGAGAAGGGACAACTAGCCTATGGATTGAAAATATCAATTGCGGACCGGGTCACGGAATCAGGTGACTCATCTTTAATTTCCTATTTTGTAATCACAACTAAACATGTATGTATGAATGCATGTATGTGTATATACATATCCATGCATGAATGTGGGTGTCTATGTTCATGGATTCTTCACTCTTTTTTTTTTTTTTGGCAAAGTATTTTTATTTTTATTTTTTATTTAATATAAATACTAATCAAGTACTCTACATTCTAAGTGGTTGGTAGTTTAAAATGAAGTCTATAATCTTGTATCTTTACCAAGATTGTATTTTTTTTTTTAATTACAAAATGATGAATGCACTTCCAATTAAATCATGAAAACTTCTCAAAATTTAAATTCAAATTTTTGACCACATGTAATTTTTCTAGTTTTATATAATGTTTCAAGTTTATATGGAAAAAAATCGGTCCATGGACACCCTCACAAAACAAAACAAAGAGTTAATTTACACCAATTATTACCTTCTTAAAAAATGTGGACCCCCTTCAAAGATTATTACAAATAAAAAATAACTGTTCTTGATTTTTTTTTAATCCGTCAATGTATACGATGGTTTTCTAAATTTGGAATATAAGATAAATATTTGACAACATTTAACTACATAGAGTAGCTAGAAAAGATTAGATCCACATCATCTGAAACAAATAGAAAATTTTATCTAAATTTATTATTCTATTAAGTATTTTGATTAGTGTATATATATATAACTTTGGAGTGTATCAATATATATATATATATATATATATATATATATATATATATATATTTTTTTTTTTTTTTTTTTTTTTTTTTTTTTTTTGTGAGAAGGTGGAGTGGATCAATACTAGTACTGAATTGTTTTTTTTTTTTTTTGACCTTGTCAGTATTGGGAGTTTAGGGAAAAGTGCAGGAGAGTCAAAAGTTGAAAATGTTACAGTTACAGGTTGTACATTTACTGGAACTCAAAATGGAGTTAGAATCAAGACATATCCTCTACAAAATGCAGGATATGTGAACCAAATTACATATCAACATAACACAATGATCAATGTCCAAAATCCAATCTTAATCGATCAGCATTACTGCACTGGTAAAGCACAACATTGCTCTGGCCCGGTACGTACGGATGTACATACGTTTTATTATAACTTACTTAACTACAACGGTTATAGGATAAAATAAATTACGTACTTGCAGTAACATACTTTCCGTTGTTTTTGGTTTTCTTGAATTAATTATAGGGATCGGGTGTGAAGATTAGTAACGTCTCGTATATCGACATCCATGGAACATCTGCAACCCCGTTCGGTGTGAATTTCAACTGCAGCGAGACGAACCCTTGTAGCGGGTTATTTATGGAAAGTATAAATCTAAATGGGAAATCTTCATGTGTTAATTCTCATGGAGTATCCACAGGCACCATCAGCCCACCATGTTGCTTGCAGAAATAGGAGTTAGTATTTCATAGACAAATATCATGATGTTAGTGTGTACTTGTTGCCAGGGATAATTAAGAAAACTCTTTTTATTTTTATTTTTGACATTAATTGTTGGTTGGGGAATATTGGACACTCTTCAATTAATTGAAACAAACTTATCCACAGTATGATATTTCCTTCCTTCCTTCACTATTTTGAATCAACACAAATTTTAGGTTGAATCAATTATTTCACACTAATATTTTTTTTATTAATTTTTTTTTTTGGGACAAAAAGATACAGATTAATTGAGTGATTGACAAAATAATTTAGGCATGAAATTAAATTCAACCTAATTTTTAGGCGTAATTAAATTCGACCTTTTTTAATAAAGGAAACTTAGCGCGCGCCCTATACCATTCACATTTAAGATTATAAGTATTCTTTTCCGATAATTCATTTCCTTTTTTATAGAATTAATGCTCGAATTAAATGTTGTGGTGGAATGTTTTTAGTTATAAAGCATTTCATGTTCGGCCTTATTGGAAGTCGTGGTGCTAATAAGAGAGAAGGGTTTGAAGCATGTTCATACAAACATACAACAAAGAACAGCAGGTTGGTGTCTCAGTGACATTTAGTCGAACACCTTCAGTTAAAGTCGGTTGAAGGTTGTTATAAGTTGTTGGGGCATTTGTAACTGCTATCTGATATAGTTAGTAGTAGGAAACACTTATATATACCTACACAATGTATTCTGAAAGATTAATTCGAATGAAATGAAAGATTTCTCTTCTTCTTCTTCTAAATGTTTGTTTCCCGCCTTTTCTGTTTTTAATTTTCAGTTCGAAGTTCATCAAGTTCTGTGATTAGAACTTGAATTTCTACATGGTATCAGAGCTTTTACTAGTTCTTCTGCTCGTTATCTCTGATTTCTGAAGCTTTGTAGCTTTCAGTTTGTTCTTCCTTTGAAGTTTTCCGCATTATCTTGAAGTTGTATTTGCATTTCTGGATTCATTCTTGAAGAAATGGCTCAGAATCAACAAATTTTGCCAGGAAATCCGTTTTATATTCATCCGAGTGAAAATCCTTCACTGATTTTGGTCCAGCCGCAGTTAAAAAACAAGAATTGGCATCCATGGAGCTGGTCGATGAAGAGTCAGCTCATTACTAAGAACAAGATTGGGTTCATAGATGGATCAATCGAAAAACCACCTGCAGATTCTCCTGATTTTCAGGTATGGCAGCAGTGTAATGCATTTGTTACTGGATGGATTGTCAATTCGGTTATGCCTTCCATAGCACAAAGTATTATGTATAAACCTAGTGCTAGGATTATTTGGATGGATCTTGAATCAAGGTTTTCAAGATTAGATGTGTTTAGAGTATCAGATTTGTTGGAAGAAGTCCATACTGTCAAACAGGGGACTTTGGATGTGACTAGTTATTTCACCAAAGTAAAGACTCTTTGGGATGAAATAGATCTTATGATGCCTACACCTACTTGTAAATGTGAGCCTAGATGCACTTGTGATATGCTTAAGGTGTTTGCAGGATATGCTGAAACAGAAAAAGTAGTTAGGTTCTTGAAAGGACTGAATCATGAGTATTCTCAAGTTATGACACAGGCACAATTGATGCATCCTGCGCCTGATCTTAACACTGTGTTTGCTATGGCCTTGAAGCTTGAGGCACATAAAGAGTATGAAACAGCACAGATGTCACATCAGATTCTTTACAACAGGTCTTTAAATGCAACTACAGGTCCTCCACAGCCAGGACATGGAAGTTTTAATAAGAATGGTAATTGTTAAGGGACAAATTCATAGTTATTATTATAACTTTTTACCCCACTTCTGATATCATTTTGAGCATTATTATATCATTTCGAGTCATAAATTCCTTAGATTTATCTAAGTATGTTAGTAGTAATAATTATGTAAAATATCGTATTTTTATAAGTTTTGTACCGGTTTAGTAACCGGAGAGTCGTGTCGGATTTACGCTTGGTATTTTGTGCTTTATTGCAGAATTATAGGTTGACCAAGATTCCGAGTAACGATATATTTTGAGGCCTAAAAGATGGATTTTGAGGAAAGAAGAAGATGCCACGAGTTTACGAGTTAAGCGAATCAATTTTGTCCAACGACTTCTACCGTAACCTGTTTTTCGATGGAAATTTGACCCGACTTAGAGGCATTTTCAGGGAAGAGTTCTTGACGAAAGTCGTATATATTTAAATGTGCTTTCCGACGCATTTTGAATCACGTCAATCGGAGTCTACAACTCAAGTTATGAATTTTTACCGAACAGTGATATCTCGGGACGAATCGGAGATATTTTGGCCCAAATTGTTGCATGTTACTTGCAATGATTCCTCCCCAACAAACTCCACATGCTAATACATGACTCACCACCTTCACATGCTAAAGTCATCATCACCTTCACATGCTTTTGGTGATTCACCACTTCTCCCCAAATACACCTCCTCATATATCTCTCCCTATATAAATTCCTCCATCTCCATTGATCTTCCTTGCCCCTTTCTTGGCCAACTTTGGCGCGCCTCTCCTTCCTCCCATCCTTCTTCTTATTTTATTATGTTTGAGGCTAGATATATATATATATATATATATATATATATATATATATATATATATATATATCGTTATAATGTCGATGTAATAACACGATTAGTTATCATTTCATATATATATATGTATCTATTTATGTATTTATATATATAATATATATATATATATATGTTGTTATAATATCGTTTTCATTTCTACATTTTTCGTTTTGTTTCTTTTCTTTATTGTCTTTTATATATCTATATATATATATATATATATATATATATATATATATATATATATATATATATATATATATACTTATATACTTATATATATATATATATGTATCTATATATGTATTTATATTTCGTTGTTATTTTAGTTGTCATGAGTGGTTAAGGCTCGGTGCTAGGACCACCCTTGTGAAGCCAACCTCATCAGTTAAATAAGGATTTATGCATTTATTCGTAAGATTTCTTGTTCTTCCTTCATGTTTAGACTTGTTTAAAGTGTAATGTAGTGTTGCATCTGTTGTTGAATTTAGAAACACGAAAGTTGATAAATTAAATCGATTACCGTGAAGGAGAATGATGATATTTTCGAACATACGAAAGTTGAGGAGAATGTTGTTAGATTAGGATTTTATATCCAAATCTTTGTTTAAGTAAAATCTTTAGTTGTACCCTGCGGTAAACTAATCAACGGGCGCTAAATCCGAAAGAGAAAGTACCGCCTCTTTAGTGATTATTAATCCAAGACTTACAAATGAATGTGTCTTTCTTGTTAATTTCGGTGGGATGGTGGAACAATGAGTGCGTCTTAGTTGTTTTAATTATTATTTTTGTCTTTGTTCACTTTGGTATTTACAAACCACTTATCTCTTGGGTTCGACCTAGTACTCTGTAGAATTATCCTAACAATTGATCCGGTACTCACTTTGGTTAGAGAGTTAGTTTACCCACGGTTGTTTTAGTCTTTTATAAATTTAAATTTTGAAGGGTAGATTTTTAGCTCAACAGTTAGTTGGCGTGTTTTCTCTCAACAGAATTTTGGCGCCGTTGCGGGGATAAGTGTGCTATTTGTAATATCTTCGTGTGTGTGTTTTCTTTTTTTGTTTTCAATTTTAGTAAAAAAAAGAAAATAATAAAAAAACTCACTCGGTAATTATAGAGAGAAAAAAATATTATTGTTTTCTTGTTGTTTTACGAGATCTTGCAGTTTGAGCTTAAATGGATGGATTTTTCAATCAATATTACTCACTGAACAACAATACCCTTACCAATCTCAGGCTCTCGAACCATGTTATCAACAACGTGTATATGCACGAGCCTCGGTATCAGCAGCAGAGTAACCAGGATTTTGGTCCTATAATTGCCTTAGTGCATACCAGGACCGAGAATTATGGTTATTCAAGTTATGAACCACAATATTATGAGGTTGTCCAAACTACGGTACTTATCAAGATTACGGTGTTCATACTCAGCGCGTTGATAGCTTCACCCATATTCAGACCACTTGATCAATATCCGGAATGGCAAGAAGCCTACTACTCACCTCGATGAATCGAAGTCGGTATGATCGGAGTTGTTCCGTGCCACAAGAAAGTTTTACCAACAGTCAAATGGAACAACTAGATCGATTGGAACAAATCTTGCAAAACATGCAAGAGTTCAATATAAGTGTTGTATCCGCCATAAAAATCTTCAAGAGAGGTGGTGCGGTTGATTGAAATAATGGAGTTCGAGCGGGAAAAACGAGCGGTGTGCAATAGAGGTGGTTAAGGATGAGGAGGTACTCATTGAAGAAGTTCAGATGATGAGAATGAGGTTGATGATTCAATTTCCTATAAGACAGAGTTAGTGAAGCACGCATCCATTGACACTTGTTTAGCTATTGAGGACGATTTCAGCATGAGTATGATAAACAAGTGTTCATGGGTAGTTGGGATGAGGAAGAATTCAAATAAACTATCTCGCAACTTGGACTAATGAGGTGTGGATAGAATTTTTAGAAAGAGATTGACAAGGAAAGTTACGATTACCACAAGGTGGTAGGAAAGAAGATGAGGAGAGGCATGGTGATATGCCCAGATTTGCAAAGAGAGATGAGGCCCCTGTCTGGCTGGGAGGCCATGATGCTTGAGCCCTTATAATAAGCTTGGAAATCTAGAGCCACCGGGAGAGTTGTTTGTATACTCCCGATGAATGAACTTTATGGAATGTCAAAGAAGATGGTTCGACTGACTTGATAAAAGAAGACTACATGGGTGGGAGGAGTTGGCATCGAGGACTAAAAAGTGCGTTTCTAGACAATTTAATTTACGTGGTTCTCGCATTGTTAATTTTCTTAAGCTATTGATCTTCTTGAGTTCGGATTTTGGTTGATGATTTGTAATTAGTCGAGCCAACGACGTAAAACAAAAGCGCTTGGGGAGGCAACCCGCCTTAATAAAATCGTGTGAAATAATAATAATAATAATAATTTGGATAAGACTAGTTTTAATGAAATGTAGAATCAGTATGGAAGATTAACACTAAGCACAACTAAGTCTCATGATGAATGTTTGAATATCATTTAAAGGAGCGATTAGGTGGTTATCCGAAAATCCCGAGGTATAACAAAGATAAAATTCAAATGCTTCATTTCTTGGACTTAGGTTGTTAAACCCTTGAGGATCTGGGTATAAAAGACTCAATACTTTTTCGTACATTTCATTTTATAGTCTGTTTCCAATATGAATTTATGCCTTGATCATGATATATATGTACGTTTGATGCTTTCTATTTGCCTATCGAATTTTTTCGACGTGTGAGGCCATTTTCTTATTATTCCCATATTCCTATTCGATGTTTTGGCACGAGGACCATGTCCCGTGTTTGCTTTGTTTTGGTTGTTTTTATATAGGATTTGGTCGTGCTTTCTCATTTATTACGGGATTGGTAGCACCTTTGCCGGGTTTATAAGCTAAGTCTTCTTCTCTCTATCTCATTCACATACTTGGGACACTGCAGGTTAAGTAATTGGGGGTAGAGTCGGGATTGGTCTAGAAAAGGCATGAAGTGTTTCATTTTGTATCGAAAATCCCTTAGTTTTCGATTTTTTTGAACATTAATCGTTGATTAAAATAAATTGTATAAGGCATATATTTCATGGATTTGAAGATGTAATGATCAATTTGGATATGTATAACCAATGTGAACCGTAAGTGCATTGTAATTCCAAATATATTTGTGTAACATGACTTCTTTCACGTAAGCCTTTGATAATGAAGCGAAAATTTTAAAGCGTATCCATTCGGTATCCTAGTGGTTATTCGAGAGATTTGCGGTAATTTAGTACCTAACTTACGAGCGTGTCTGTGTGAATATCTCGAAGGTTTGAATGTGATAAAAGAATATCAAACTAAGTTGAATTATATTTATGTCGGTTGTAGCTACCAATGATTTGAGTGCGGTAGGGTGTTATCACTAAAGCGTCCTATATCACTATGAGGTTTAAAAGCTCCGATTCGCCTAATGATAGTAGTCCGGCTAGGGTGTTATCACGAAGCGTCCTATTCTTTGGGAATGAAGGCATATGCTACAAATGTGAAAAAAAAAAAAAATAGTTCATGAAAAAAAAAAAAAAAAATAACAATAAGGAAATTTGGTTAAGCATGGTTGAAAACTTAGTTATCTTCGACTATCCCTAGTATAAAGCGAATGATATGCTTTAGGGATTATCCTAATAAGTACATGGGAGGATGTTGTGTGGAATCATTATCGCTTATACCTAGGAAAGTCATTAGACTATCTCTGAATGGATATTTGTGCGTATTGCTTGAATTATTCAAGAGAGGATAGTGGAAATTGAAAATGCTTGTGACACACACACTCTGTTATACATTTATATTGAGGTTAACATGTGGTTATGATTTAAAAGGTTGCATCATCTGGTTGTCCTTTACATCTTATCTTCATGAATTTATCCCTTATTCATTTTTATTTTATCGCTTGTTTTGCTTTCTGGGACGATCAAAAGCTAAGTGGGGGTTGTTGTTAAGGGACAAATTCATAGTTATTATTATAACTTTTACCCCACTTCGATATCATTTTGAGCATTATTATATCATTTGAGTCATAAATTCCTTAGATTTATCTAAGTATGTTAGTAGTAATAATTATGTAAAATATCGTATTTTTATAAGTTTTGTACCGGTTTAGTAACCGGAGAGTCGAGTGTCGGATTTACGCTTGGTATTTTGTGCTTTATTGCAGAATTATAGGTTGACCAAGATTCCGAGTAACGATATATTTTGAGGCCTAAAAGATGGATTTTGAGGAAAGAAGAAGATGCCACGAGTTTACGAGTTAAGCGAATCAATTTTGTCCAACGACTTCTACCGTAACCTGTTTTCGATGGAAATTTGACCCGACTTAGAGGCATTTTCAGGGAAGAGTTCTTGACGAAAGTCGTATATATTTAAATGTGCTTTCCGACGCATTTGAATCACGTCAATCGGAGGTCTACAACTCAAGTTATGAATTTTTACCAACACAGTGATATCTCGGGACGAATCGGAGATATTTTGGCCCAAATTGTTGCATGTTACTTGCAATGATTCCTCCCCAACAAACTCCACATGCTAATACATGACTCACCACCTTCACATGCTAAAGTCATCATCACCTTCACATGCTTTTGGTGATTCACCACTTCTCCCCAAATACACCTCTCATATATATCTCTCCTATATAAATTCCTCCATCTCCATTGATCTTCCTTGCCCCTTTCTTGGCCAACTTTGGCGCCCTCTCCTTCCTCCCATCCTTCTTCTTATTTTATTATGTTTTGGGGGCCTAGATATATATATATATATATATATATATATATATATATATATATATATATATATATATATATATATATATATATATATATATTATAATAATCGATGTAATAATATATAATTAGTTATCATTTCATATATATATATGTATCTATTTATGTATTTATATATATAATATATATATATATGTTGTTATAATATCGTTTTCATTTACATTTTAGTTTTGTTTCTTTTCTTTATTGTCTTTTATATATCTATATATATACGCTTATATATATATATATATATATATATATATATATATATATATATATATATATATATATATATATATATATATATATATATCTATATACTTATATACTATATATATACTTATATATATATATATATATATATATATATATATATATATATCTATATATGTATTTATATTTCGTTGTTATTTTCGTTTGTCATGAGTGGTTAAGGCTCGGTGCTAGGACCACCCTTGTGAAGCCACCCTCATCAGTTAAATAAGGATTTATGCATTTATTCGTAAGATTTCTTGTTCTTCCTTCATGTTTAGACTTGTTTAAAGTGTAATGTAGTGTTGCATGTTTGTTCGAATTTAGAAACACGAAAGTTGATAAATTAAATCGATTACCGTGAAGGAGAATGATGATATTTTCGAACATACGAAAGTTGAGGAGAATGTTGTTAGATTAGGATTTTATATCCAAATCTTTGTTTAAATAAAATCTTTAGTTGTACCTGCGGTAAACTAATCAACGGGCGCTAAATCCGAAAGAGAAAGTACCTCCTCTTTAGCAGATTATTAATCCAAGACTTACAAATGAATGTGTCTTTCTTGTTAATTTCGGTGGGATGGTGGAACAATGAGTGCGTCTTAGTTGTTTTAATTATTATTTTTGTCTTTGTTCACTTTGGTATTTACAAACCACTTATCTCTTGGGTTCGACCTCGTACTCTGTAGCTATCCTAACAATTGATCCGGTACTCTGCTGGTTAGAGAGTTAGTTTACCCACGGTTGTTTTCGAGTCTTTTATAAATTTAAATTTTGAAGGGTAGATTTTTCGCTCAACAGTTAGTTGACGTGTTTTTCTCTCAACAGTAATCCTGGAGTTGGGAATAATGTGCCATACAACAATGCTTATAAGAAGAACAGTCAGGACAAGAAGAAGTTGTAGTGTACTTTTTGTGGTCTTATTGGTCATACTGTTGATAAGTGCTACAAAAATCATGGCTATCCTCCTGGTTTTAAGCCAAGAAGCAGGGTTAATATGGTAGAAATTGTTGATGAAGGTTTTGTCACTGAAGAAACTTCTGGTGCAGATGCTACACAAGATCCTGAGTCATTCACTTTGAATAAAATGCAGTATCAACAACTACTGCAACTGTTGGATTCACAGAGATCATATGGTTTTGCACATATGGCTAATCAAGCTACAGTCTTTACAGCAAACTTTGCACCTACCATAGACACATCAGGTTTATTTAACTCTTCTATTGAATGGGTTATAGATAGTGGGGCCACAGATCATATAGTTACCAGCCTTGATTTGTTAGTTAATCCCAAGCCTGTTAACCATATGCTAGTAGGTTTGTCTAATGGACAAGTGCATATAAATTCTGGTTTAATCCTATATAATGTTCTATGCATTCCTGATTTCAGATTTAATTTGATATCTTTAGCCAGAATTACTACTGATCCTGCTTTGTCTATAGTTTTCATGCTTAACAAGTGTTTGATACAGGACAAGAAAGCTAGGAATCTGATTGGATCAGCTAGTAAAACCAAGGGATTATACATGCTAGATGCTGCCTGTTCGACTTTGTCTGTCAAGCCTAAAGTTTTAGCTATTACAAGTAGAATTTCTGATGAACAACTTTGGCATTATAGACTAGGGCATCTTTCTCACAAGAGATTAGTAGATTTACATTTGAATAATAATTCTACATCTGTACATACTGCTTGTCACATTTGCCATATGGCTAAACATAAGAGAAGTTCTTTTTCTTTGAGTTCTAGCTCTGTTAATGGTATTTTTGATCTGGTTCATGCTGATATATGGGGACCATATAGACAAACCACAGTACACAATCAAGCTTACTTTCTTACTATTGTTGATGATTTCTCCATGTTTACATGGATTTTTTTGATGAAATGTAAATCTGAGGCAAGGGACCTTATTAAGTCCTTTTTCCAATATGCATATGTTTAGTTTAATAAGCACATCAAAGTGTTAAGAACTGAAAATGGTCATGAATTTAATATACCTGAATTTTATAAAGAAAAGGGAGCTATACATCAAACTTCTTGTGTAGATACCCCTCAACAAAATGGAATAGTAGAGAGAAAGCACCAACATATCATGAATGTAGCTAGATCTTTAAAATTTCAGTCTAATTTGCCATTGAAATATTGGGGTTACTGTGTGTCACATGTTGTCAATTTAATTAACATAACACCTTCTCCAATATTACACAACAAAACACCTTTTCAGCTGTTGTATGATAAGCCACCTGTATATGATAATTTGAAAGTGTTTGGTTGCCTTACATATGCTTCTACTGCTGCACATAATAGGGCTAAGTTTGAACCTAGAGCTAGAGAATGCATATATATTGGCATTCCTCAGTATACAAAAGGACATATATTGCTAGATAAGTCCACTTGAGACATTTTTGTGTCTAGGGATGTCAGATTCTATGAAACACTGTTTCCTTTACATATTACAGATATAGGTTCTTCTACAGAGGTTGTTCCATTGCCAGTGCCATATCTTGATGTTACAGAAGATTCAACCTTTGGTATGGATAATGTTGCACCAGTGATTGATCCAGTTATCATACAAGATCAACAGCAGCAACAACAAATGATTCCTCTACCTCCTATTGCTAGAAGATCAACCAGAATCAGACAACAACCCTCATATCTGGAACAATATGTTTGTCCTACAAAGAAATCTTCACATCTAATCAATAATGTGATCAACTATGACTCTATGGCCAATGCATACAAGAGATTTGTTTGTATCTCAGACACTTTGACAGAGCCAAAGACATACAACCAGGCAATTAAACATGACTGTTGGAAGGAAGCAATGCAAGAAGAGTTAGATGCACTACAAGCAACACACACTTGGGAAGTGGTTCCTCTTCCTCCTAGTAAAAAGACCATAGGCTCTAAGTGGGTATACAAAATCAAATATCATGCTAATGGTTCCATAGAAAGGTATAAGGCCAGATTAGTGGCAAAGGGGTACACACAGACTTATGGTATAGATTATGAAGAGACATTTTCTCCTGTTGCAAAAGTCACAACAATCAGAACTTTATTGGCCCTAGCTGCATCCAAAAACTGGCACATCCACCAGATGGATGTGAACAATGCTTTTCTCCATGGAGAATTGGATGAAGAAGTGTACATGGACTTACCACCAGGTTTCAAGACAGACAAGCCTAATCAAGTATGCAAATTGACAAAATCTTTATATGGTCTAAAACAAGCTAGCAGACAGTGGAACACAACATTAACTGCTGCTTTGACAGAGATAGGGTTTATACAATCTCAACATGATCATAGTCTTTTCACTAGAGGATCAGGAGATACTTTTGTAGCTCTATTGGTGTATGTAGATTATATATAGCAACAAGTGCATCACTGGTTCCTATAACTGAGGTCAAAGAAGTTTTGCACAAAAAGTTTCAAATTAAAGATATTGGGAGTTTGAGATATTTTCTAGGAGTTGAGGTGCGCAGGAATGGACCTGGGGATCTCCATAAACCAAAGGAAATATGCTATGAATCTTCTTCAAGAATATGGATTCACTGAAGCAAAACCAGTAAATACACCTCTCCACAACAAATAGAAACTCAATGCAGGGGATTCAGAACTACTTTCAGACAATACAGAATACAGAACTTTAGTGGGAAAACTAATATATTTATCATTTACTAGGCCAGATTTAGCCTATGCAGTACAGCAGCTAAGCCAACATCTTTCAAATCCCACAGTCAACCATATGCAAGCAGCACATAGGGTGCTGAGGTATATCAAGAAAAATCCTGGACAAGGCTTGTTATTTCCAGCAAACAATGATTTACAACTGAAAGGGTACACAAATTCAGATTGGACTGGATGTGAAGAATCTAGGAAGTCTATATCTGGTTACATAATGTTCTTAGGTGGATCTCCAATATCCTGGAAAGCTAAAAAGCAAACTACCATAGCAAAAAGCTCTTCAGAGGCAGAATATAGAGTCATGGCAAGTGCTACATGTGAACTACAATGGTTGGTCTACATTATGAAAGATCTACAGATACCTGTACAATTACCCCTTCTACTATTATGTGACAATGCAAGTGCTATTCATATTGCCAAAAATCCTATTTTCCATGAAAGGACTAAACATATAGAATTAGACTGCCACATTACAAGAGCAAAAATGCAATCAGGATTCTTAAAATTGATGCCTGTCAGAACTCAGTATCAATTAGCTGACATTTTAACAAAGCCACTGGATGCTCCTCTATTCCAGTATTTCTTAGATAAGATAGGAGTTCATTCTATTTTCCAAACACCCAAACCAGTTGTAGCAAACTGACTGAAGATCTAATCATCAATCATTGGAAGTAATGGTGCTAATTAGAAGATCAGAAGCTCAAGCTGTCCCCTAGCCAGCTTGAGGGGGGCTATTGGAAGTTATGGTGCTAATTAGAAGATCATAAGCAACATACAACAGCAACACAGCAGTTAGTGTCTCAGTGACATTTAGTCGAACACCTTCAGTTAAATTCGGTTGAAGGTTGTTACAAGTTGTTGGGGCAGTTGTAACTACTATCTGATATAGTTAGTAGTAGGAAGCACTTATATATACCTACACAATGTATTCTGAAAGATTAATTCGAATGAAATGAAAGATTTCTCTTCTTCTTCTAAATGTTTATTTCCCGCCTTTTCTGTTTTAATTTTCAGTTCGAAGTTCATCAAGTTCTGTGATTAGAACTTGAATTTCTACAGGCCTTAATTATCAAAACTTTAATTAGTTAGAATAATGGCACATCCATGTCCCATATTTCGAAATTTGCATTCTTGGATTTCTTTTTATACTTTTTTTGGTAAAGAATATGATATAAATTCCTCTACGTACATTGGATAGCAAACTTAATATGTGAATGGGAAAAATTATGATCTAAAATGTACCAACGAAAATGTTATATATGATACAAGGCATTTGTAGTTTTTGTTTTTGCTTTTTGTGAACCCGATTGTAAATTTGTTTTCTCCCTTAGTTTGGTAGTCCATGCGTTGCACGGGCTATGTCCACGGTTCTTTTCAGCATTTGTAGTTTTTGTTTTTGTTGTGAAGCATGTTTATTTTGTTTGTTTTCTTCCTTTTCCTTTTGGTGTCAGCAAGGACTGAGCAAGCAATTCATAGTTGGTGGGTGTTGAAGTCTTTAAGATTAAGACTGTGCAAGTGTTGAGAGAGATTACCCACACTTGAGGAGACGTGTTAAACTGTATAAGATGCTAATTATCTACCTCCCCATCAACTTAAATTTTTAGGAGAGATGGTAGTACAACACGATATCTAAGCAAGAGGTCATGAGATCGAACCCCGTGTCAACATTATATTCCCCATTTTAATTGTGCGCACAAGGGTTGGTAGAGATAGCCACATTTGAGGTGGCGTGTTTAAGATTGTGCAAGTGTTGAGAGAGATGACCACACTTGATGGGGCGTGTTGAAGTCTTTAAGATTAACATTGTGCAAGTGTTGAGAGAAATTGCCACACATGAGGGGGCGTGTTAAAGTGTATAAGATGTTTATTATCTACCTCCCCATCAGCTTAAGCTTTTGGGAGAGATGATAGTTCAACAGTGGGCTAGTTAATTATTTTAAGATGATTGGGTGAGCTGAATTAGGATGTTCTTGCGGATCAGGCCGAATTATATAAAAAATTACTATATTTGTTTTTTGCTTAATTTGGACGGGCTTAGCCCCCGTGTGAACTAGCTATAGTTCCGTCCTTGAGTGTCAGTGTTTCCGAATGTTTGAGTGATGAATTCTTAGTGCAAAGTATCATTTAATTATCATTAGTATGAGGACATCATGATCGATAAGACGTCCGAAATCCTTGGTAACGACTATATCCGGAAAGTGGGAATGTCATGTCATGTTATGTGGTACAATTTGTTAGACATGATGCCCAGAAAAATAATATTGTTTTCTTATTAAGTAAATAAATCGAAATCTGTTACTTAATATATTTATTTGCATTCATACATCTAGATGAACATCAAAGAAAAACCCAAAGGTTCATTATATGACCATAATCCTCATTGCATAAGAGTTGTGTATGAGATGATTAGGTTTATCGTGATACTCCTTGAATAATAAGTCTATGGTGAAATTAACTGAACTTTGGATATTACAGTTAAACCACCAATAGTGTCCATAACACTTGTAATATGACTATCTTATTTGGGCCATGTGATGTTGAACATCTTAGTGCAAGCATCTATATGTGATGTGATCAGACAAGACTTGGACCGATTTAATATGTATGATGATCTCGTAATAATTTCGTAACGAGTGAATATAAATTAAATTACAAGATGATCATTTATGAAATTAATATCAGTCCTGATGTGATTATAGACTAAAGTCTTTCTCAAGATGGTGTTTGATGTGGCGTTAAAGTAATCTTGTGAAGTTTTCCTAATATCATGCACGTTGGCATCATTCGGACAACGGTAGCCATGAATGTAAGTCATAAACATGGAGTTCATTCCTTCCTACGGAAAGTTAGGTGACTGTTCTCTCGTTTGTTAGTTTTGGTACTGATCAATGAGCCGAATTTACTGTTGAAATAGTGTCCTAAACCCAATCGGGTTGGACCGGATCCGACCGGGTCGGATCATTTCTACTATTTCTTTATGATTATACATATAATAAGTGACTTTTCTATTGTCATATATTTGTTCTTTTAAAGAACCAATTATGAATTGTTATATGATAATGTCCTTAGTATTGAACTGTGATAGAGAAACCATGATAGGCGATTATGGTTGATGAGATCTCTAATCACTTTAATAAGTTTGATACTTAATTGTTTCTAGGCTTATGTACTATTACACAAGGCATTGATAGTACAAACATGCTAACACGTATTAGATGTCTTCTGTCTTTAAAGGTAGGGATATATCTCATCTATCGAAACGCAGAGACACTTGGATTGTACGTGGACGTGTATTAGAGAATGCGTACGTTAGACTGACCCACTTACACTGTTAAGTGTCACACTATCTGACGGTTGTGTAATTATCCTTAGGACCGGAGTCTACATGGCATCACGGTGTGGATTGTCATGCTTTGACACTATTTAGGTTTCTCTTAGCCATGGGGCGATCATGAGGTAGTGATCGGGTATGATACTGAAGCATGTGGAGTATACATGTTAGGTCGTCTAGGAATCGCATACCCTATGAGTAAGAATGAATATCCGAAAGGGCATTCCCATAAGAAATGTCTAGTTCTCATGAATCTTTGCAAATTGGGAGTAAATGAGTTATTCCGAGAGAGCTTGATATCCAGATATGGGATACGACCAAGATACGATCGTATGGATATTACTACAGCGATAGGATTCTATTTACCCACTAACCGAGCACATGAAATGCAGTAGTCATTGCGTATTGACTCTTCCGATGATTGAGGGTCATGGACGTGTTGCTAGACGCGCGCTATCCATGATCATTAGAGGTGAAGGCATTTTTGTAATTGCACCTTATCTCTACGGCCAACATATTCGGAAGCCTATTGGGCCACACACATATGAACATCAAGTCGGATTAAAATGTGGTTATAGTTGATAACCAAATAAGGAAAGAATTTATCTCATACTATAAAGGTTATAGTGGTAAATTAATATGGTGGTATTTATTTATTATGAATAAATGTAATAATATCTTAATTATGTTGATTAATTAAATATACATATATTAGATATGTATTTCGAAACGCAGAGACACGTGGACTGTACGTGGACGTGTATTAGAGAATGCGTACGTTAGACTGACCCACTTACACTGTTAAGTGTCACACTATCTGACGGTTGTGTAATTATCCTTAGGACCGGAGTCTACATGGCATCACGGAGTGGATTGTCATGCTTTGACACTATTGAGGTTTCCCTTAGCCATGGGGCGATCATGAGGTAGTGATCGGGTATGATACTGAAGCATGTGGAGTATACATGTTAGGTCGTCGGGAATCGCGTACCCTATGAGTAAGAATGAATATCCGAAAGGGCATTCCCATAAGGAATGTATAGTTCTCATGAATCTTTGCAAAGTGGGAGTAAATGAGTTATTCCGAGAGAGCTTGATATCCATATATGGGATACGACCAAGATACGATCGTATGGATATTACTACAGCGATATGTTTCTATTTACCCGCTAACCGAGCACATGCAATGCAGTAGTCATTGCGTATTGACTCTTCCGATGATTGAGGGTCATGGACGTGTTGCTAAACGCGCGCTATCCATGATTATTAGAGGTGAAGGCATTTTCGTAATTGCACCTTATGTCTACGGCCAACATATTCGGAAGCCTATTGGGCCACACACATATGAACATCAAGTCGGATTAAAATGTGGTTATAGTTGATAACCAAATAAGGAAAGAATATATCTCATACTATAAATGTTATAGTGGTAAATTAATATAGTGGTATTTATTTATTATGAATAAATGTAATAATATCTTAATTATGTTGATTAATTAAATATACATATATTAGATATGTATTTCAATATATATATATATATATATATATATATATATATATATATATATATATATATATATATATATATATATATATATATATATATATATATATATATATATATATATATATATATATATATATATATATATACATGTATTTTGTGAATTAATTAATCATAGCATTATATTAATTAAAGAATATTTCGGAAGCCAAATAGTGGCTAAAGGGGGTGCAAGTTTGTAGTGTATTGGATTATGCAATTTAATTAATAAGATTACCATAATATTAATGTTAGATATAAATTGATATTGGAAAAATAGATTTATATATATATATATATATATATATATATATATATATATATATATATATATATATATATATATATATATATATATATATATATATATATATATATGTATGTATGTATGTATGTATGTATATGATATACATGTATTTTGTGAATTAATTAATCATAGCATTATATTAATTAAAGAATATTTCGGAAGCCAAATAGTGGCTAAAGGGGGTGCAAGTTTGTAGTGTATTGGATTATGCAATTTAATTAATAAGATTACCATAATATTAATGTTAGATATAATTTGATATTGGAAAAATAGATTTATAGTAATAAGATAAAGATATATTCAATATAAGATATTGTCAATATATATCTTGGAAATTTCTTTAATATAAGATATTGAATATTAAATGAGATAAATCAATCAAAGAGATTTTCCTTATTTTATTAGGAAAATGTATTCTTTCTCATCAATCTACTAGTAGCTAATCCCAATCAGTTGGGAGGACTAGTGGGGTGCCACTTTCTATTATAAATATGAGGATTGGCTAGCTCTTTTTGTACACCATAATTCTAAGAGCTAATTATTCTTGTGAAAAATAAGAGAGCTTCTTAGAGAGAGATTATAGAGAGAGAAAATGTCGACCTAGCAGTCGAGTTTTTCTAGTAGCAATCATTCGGGTTATAGTCTATTGGTCCCTCATTTGGCTCTTAATATACACGTTGAATCGGTTGTTAAAATATATCAATTAGAAGGGAAAAAGGTGATTTTTTTTGTTCGTATAATTGTCTCACATAATTCCTTAGGGATAGTTTATATAGAGGGGCTTGTGTCTTAGTCTGCGTGGGCCATGTCCTCGCTGGACTGTGATTTCGTGTTCCCTAAGGAAGAGATAATTATGATTTAATCGTCCTAATTATAGGAGATAATCTCGATGATTTGGATATCGGATAGGAGCCTTTATGGTTGAAGATTCTTTCCATGTTTATCTGATTAATTGCGCACGTGGGGACTTTGGTCCAAGAATGACTTAGGCCGACCTGTAGGGTCGGACACAAGTAGACTGTCTCTTATACTTTGGCCGACCTGCAGAGGTCGGGGGAGATATCCGAGTGGGGCTCAACTCGGATCTTAGGGCTTATGGCCCTTAAGGTGAACTTTCTCTAACTTCATTTATTGCTGAATCGTTGTGGGGATGACATGTGGCGAGTAGGGCTGTAAGTGAACCCTAATATTTGATTCGATTTGGTGTATTCGGCTCGAAAATGTTCGATTCGGGGCTTGATTCGTATCATCAAACGTCAAATCAAGCTTTAAAAATAGGTATTCGGCTCGAAAACCAAACATGTTCGATAATATTCGGCTCGATTAAGCGCTAATATATTATATTATATTCGGTTCAATATAATATAATAATATTCCCTAAAAATAAATTCTCTAAAAATATACTATTGTTGAATAAAATAATATTCCCTAAAAATAATATTCGGCTCGATTAAGCGCTAATATATTTGAATTCATTTTGACGTTTTAGAACATTTCGAATTATTTACTTACATGATGTAATGTAATATTTCGGACTAATATTTTGGACATGTAAACATGTTATATTTTGGACATGTTATATTTTGGGGCATGTAATATTTTTGAACTAGAATTTTTTATTTATTCCTTTCACAAAAAATATTTATATATATATATAAACATGTCGTAAGCAGGCCGAACATGTTGAATTATTTGAACATTCGGGCGAATCGGACCGAATAATTTCCCCATTAAAATTTTCGAGCCGAGCCGAACCCTAATATTTTAGGCTCGAAAATTTTGAGCGAGCGAACCCTATATTCGAATAATTTGAGGCGAATCAAATAATGTGAGTTTGGTAGGGTTCGGCTCGTTCTGGCACAGTGGCGAGTGCTACTCCGACCTCCTTCATATTTCAAGACGACGACTAAACGTCGACTGCATCGCACGTGTGGTGTGGGCTATGGCTAGGACAATGGCATCAAAGGCCATGAAGACGAAAGTGTTATGCCAAAGTATGGTCATCATTTCCAACACAGCTATTGTAGCATGTTGAGGAAGCTGTGGAGTATCTTTGAATTTGGTGGACTGACGGCGGAGTTCTAGGTATGCATGCCTAAGGCGTTTAGGCCTAAATGAGGAACCTGTTGAGATACATGCATGAGGCCTTGAAGATACCCTCTGTTCGGAGGTCTCGTGAGTTCGATAGTAGGAATCCCGAAGTCTAGATCTCCGAAAGGCTATATGTGTAGGAGATATAGCCAAATGCCCATTAAATGGTTTTGGTTGTGTGATGAAACAATCAACTTTAGCACTAACTTCGGATGTTCTATAGTGTGATTCATTGGAAGTTTATGACATTATTAATTACTACTCATGAAGTAGAAGATGTTTGGATTTTGAACCACTCGATTCGGTTATCGGGTGGATGAGAAATGAATACCTAAAGTTATGAAATTTATGTGTGGGAGAAGAGTTGAAGCTAGAATCAACTCAACTTTCCCACATTGGTTACAAGAGTATGAAATGCTCAAGTAATAAGAGCTTGGTTGGCTCTTAAGGATGTGCCGCACGGGGTAAGTGCACTTTTGTGCAGGAGGGAGGACCTAGATGGTTGTTCACCACACACGTGCCACCGTCGTCCTGCTGGCCGAATTGGTTTTGTTCGGTTGTTAACTTATATTAATTTTTTAGACAAAATTTCATTATGAAATAACCAAAATTAATTTTAATTAACAGTTTCATTAATTGAGGCAGTCTGGAAGGTTCCATAGCTGTGGGGACGCGGATAGAGTCGGTCAAGACCTTAATCAACATGTTGGTTAATTAAGGTCGATTAGTTAATGATGTGATTAAAGAAGAGACTTGAAGGCCATTTATCCCACATTGTTTCCATGGCATACTTTATTAGTTTTTGTTATTATTTATTATTAGTTTTTTTTTTTTTTTTTTTTTGTCCCACATCGGTTAGGAGTTGTTTTGTTTCTTTCATTGTAGCCTATAAAATGACTTTAGTTGTACTCTTTTTAGACAGACAAATTTTGATATAAATATTATATTTGAAGCGTTTACGCTTTGGTGAGTTTTCACGTTGGTGTTTGGTGGATTCCAAACGGGACTTATCGAGGTTGTGAGCGAACCTTGTGGGTGTCCATTATACCAAGGTTTTTGGCTACGGGTTAGCCAAGAGTCGCGGTACTCATCTTATTGGTGCCTTCAGTCAAATCATCGGGCATTTTCGGATCTGATTCGAGTCACGGATCACATCAGTTACTTTTCTTAAGGGAAAAGTTGGTTTAAAGCGTGATTAAGTCGGCAAACGTGTTTTCTTGGCGTGAGGATTAATGTAACGCGTGTTTTAAGCCGTCTTTATGCATCTCCTTTCCACTATATAAAGAACCTCATGGTTGAAAGTTAAGCATAAAAATTCTCTCATATTATCCACTACAAAGAGTCTTCATACGAGTCATTGTTCTTGTGTCGTGTATTTGAGTCATCAAAAATTCTTTCTTGGTTGGCTCTTATGGATGTTCCCCGAGGGGAAAGTGCACTTTTGTACCAAAGGGAGGATCTAGATGGCTCTAGGTTCACCACACACGCATGCGTTGCCGCCGGCTTTCGTCTGTCTGCCTCGGTTCGGTTCGAGTTCGGTTTGGTTGTTAACTAATACTACCTCCGTCCCAAAATGTAATTCCGTTTGATGTTTTTCACACAGATTAAAAATAGTTGATTAAGATGGTTATATGTCATTAATTTTGATGAAAATGTCTAAAATGACCTTTGAATATTATTAATGGAAAGGAGTGAAAAATTGATGGGTAAATAATAAATGATAGGTAAAATGAGAAAAAATATAGTAAATGCTTCATTGATTTTCTAAATGGACTTACATTCTGAGACAAAAAAAAAAGTTAAACGGACTTACATTTTGAGACGGATGTAGTATTATTTTTTGGACTATCTTTTCACACCAATGTTGTTTTACACATACCAAGGGCCGAGAGTGGACTTCGTTTGGATATTCCACACGCCTGCCATTCTGACCGTAAATGAGTCCGGAAAATATATACTATTTTGGCCAATTTATGGTCAATTGACACAACAACCATTTTGGCCCAATTTGAGTCAGAATACGATGATTATACTAATTTTATTCTAGTCAGAATTTTGAATGTTTTTCATACTCAATACCGGTCAGAAAGACATTATGACTACAATTGAGTGAAAAAAAACTTTTAATATTCTGTCTGAAATTCAGTCAGAGTCAATAGTGGTGCTCTTATATTGTTGTTGTTATCCTGATACAATTCTAGTCTGAATGTGTAGAGTATTCCGGACTCAATATTGGTCAGAATGATGCTCTGACTATATATGAGTTTGGAAAACTTCAAACATTCTACCTAAAAGATGGTCAGAATCAACCAGTGTGGACTCTCAACATGTATATTCTGACCATATTTCAGTATAGATAATGTGTCACATTCTGACCAAACTTTGGTCAGAATGAACGCGCGTAAAATAAAAAAAGTAAGGGCGAAATTGGAAATAAATTTATATGTGATAAGATATAAATTGGTGTGAAAAGATATTTCCTTAATTTTTTGGACAAAATTTCTTTATGAAATTAACCAAAAATAATTTTAATCAACAGTTTCATCAATTGGTGTGGACGAAAATCACACTCGGCCAAGCCCTTAATTAACACATTGGTGAAATAAGTCGGCTTACTGTTAAGGGCGAAAATCTATGAATTATAAGGCGATATTCCACGATGTTTTTCCCTCTATATTGTATAAGTTGCATAATAATTGGTCCTTTTATTAGAATATCGAGCAAACGATATTTTCATAGACTTAATCGCAAAGTTGGTATAATTATGTGATTCTATGGTTGAAATATAAGTATTTGAATATTACTACAGTTTGCGATGTGTTCCATGTGTTATAGGTATGTTTATTGTGCACAAATGATGATCAAAAGGATAGAACTCGAGCTATAAAGATTTAAGAAACGAGATAATGATCAAGTGGAGTGAGGAAAAAGAGATAAAGAGAGAAAATCGCTTTCTGAGCATGGTGAGCAGCGTCGAGTCCCGCCCAAATGGGCGGGCGTTTGATCAAATGGGCGGGCGTCCGGAGGATAGGTTACATTCGAGGAAGTTTGGGACGCAAGGTGGGCGCCAGGATGAGCGGGCGTCTCGAAGAAGACTCGGCCCGACTCGAAGTTCAAAGCGAGACCAGACAGCGTCGGAAGGGTAGACGCAGCGTCCAGGGCCGTGTTGTGAGAATCGACTTGAAACCCTATTTGTATCGGCCGCGCCCCAACCCTAATTTTTCCTGTTTTCTATAAATAGTCAGATTGTAAAACCTAGCAGAGGGGTAGAGATACACATATAGAGATTGAGAGAGTCGAAATTCATCTTAAAAACAGCAGCAGTTTGTCCTTTCTTTTTGTTTTCTTTTATTATGCAATCAAAACGATTTGTTGATTTCAAGACTATTATGAGTAACTAAACTCCCGGGTTGGACGAACGGGTGAAGCAATTCAGGAGGTGTTTGGTTTTCTTGTTTTCTGCGTTTTGCAATCAATAAAGGTCAGATTTTTATTGCGTTTATTTCGTGCTTCATATCGATAGATAAAGCCTGTGATATTTGTTTGACGATAGTTGAATGAATTCTAGATCACCACAATAGTAATGTCAGTTTAAGCGATTTGTCTAAAAGCGAAAGTTATCAAATTGTTAACCTAGATAATAGATTCGAAAGAATTTGTGCCTATCGTGCTTAAATAATCAATCTTTGATAAAAGTTGATAAGCGGATTATCTAAGAAATTAGTAATGCTTTGGGTATAGGTTAATCTTGGCCTTTAGTAATTTGCATGCTTAGGGAGTTAGAATCTTTTACCGCTATCTTGAATTGTGGATCCCTGTTCGTCTGCCTTTCTCCCCATTATTTGATAAACCTTAAATTGTTAATTCGTGACACGTTTATCTTAAACTTAAAAACACATTCAACCTCACGTTCCTCGTGGGATCGACCCGGAAGAACCGCTTTACTACAAGCTTTGCACTTGGAGTGACTAACCGGATTTTTATTACTTGTCTTTTTGTTTCGTTTACAAAAATCCACCACAAGTTTTTGGCGCCGTTGCCGGGGAACTTGGCACGGTTTTATGTGTTTTTAGCATAAGATTTAGGTAGATCATTCGCTGCTGTTTTAGTTAGGGTTTAAGGTTCTCCCTTAGTAGCCTCTTTTCTGCAATTTCTGCTTCTGTTCTTGTTCTTCCGGTACCAAACGAGCGTCTGGATCTTGGACGCCCGTCCGCTGGAAATTTTCGATCCAATTTTATTTTTATTCACTCAAACGAGCGTCCATAATATTTGGACGCCCGTTCAGGTATTCTGCCAACCGGACGAGCGTTTGTGTCACTAAACGCCCGTCCATCCCAATACCCACCCAGACGCCCGTCCATAACCTTGGACGCCCGTCTGTCTCCCTGACTCCTTTCTTCTCTTTCTCTTTCTCTCCTTAGTTTGACTTCGTTATATGCAAACACGAAGTAAACAAGGACAGTTAATTTTTGAGCCTGAGCTTGAACGAGACGTAGTTCGAGTAAACCGTAAACGAAAAGTTCCCGAGCCCATTCCGATTCCCGAAGAGGAAGTCGAAGAGAGTTCGAGTGAAAACTCTTCTGAAGATAATTTCTTCTCCAACCTTTTCTTTGAGGAAGAAACTCACGATTCAATGGCTCAAGCCAACCGCACCACTGGCGGACTATGCCACTCCGGTGATGTGAACATCCGCTCATTTGTGGTTATCCCTACCGATCTGACCCGTTTGAGATAAGACCAGCCCTCATCCGGATGGTGCAACATGCATCAACTTTCTATGGGTATCAATCGAGAACCCTATACGCATCTTTATGTATTTACGGGTATATGCGATACTACTCGCATTAAGGATGTCGATCAAGACATCATTAAGTGAAACTATTTCCATTTCACTCCGTGGAGAAGCAATGGAATGGTTTAAATCTCTTCTTACGAATCTATCCAAACTTGGGCCCGGCTCGAAAGTCAATTTTGGCCCAATATTTTCCTCCGTCTAAGACGACTCAATGTCTTAACGAGATCTCAAACTTTCATCAAGCGAGTGATGAATCTTTCTTTGAAGCATGGAAGCGTTTCAAAATTTTGTTGAACAAGTGCCCCCATCATGGAATGGATTTGAGAGGAAAGTCCACACTTTCTTGATTAGTGCGAATGAGTCCACTAAAGGAATGGTCAACTCGCCGTAAATGCGGAGAGTCTTCTTGAAGAAAACCCCACGGCAAGGGTGGGAGTTATTTGAAGATATAGCTAGGTACAACTATGCACCTACGTATCGCCACCTGCGCTCCCTCGCTGCACCTAAAATCGAAGAAGTCAACAACCGAGAATCATGGTCAAATGATTGCGACCTGCAGCTCAACTTTGCGCTTTGACCATGACTAAAAATCAAAATCGCCCTCTCTCCAGCAGAATGCACAAGTATTCTCGTGTGATAAGCCATTATCGGTGGCATCGGTGACCATTGTCAATACACTCCTACCCCGGCTTCAAGCCAATCTTGCCCAACAAACGAGGCGGTATGATTCGTGTGTTGCTATACTGTGGGCTTAGAGGTCACATTTCTGCAACATGCCCCTTGAATGGTGGAAATGAGAGAAACAATTTTTCTGGCCCGCAAAACCAGAGATTTTCAAACCAGAATAACTCTCAAGGTCAGAACTACAACCAGAATAGAAATTATGCTCAGAATCAAGGTTTTGACCAAAACCGCACTCAAAATTCGGGACAGAATACCACTCGCAATGCCTACTACCAGAACCCCAACTCGAGTCAAAGTTCAAATTCTCAACCAAAAACAAATCCAACCTGGCCCGCTAATCAAAACTCACAGCAGAACCGCCCTACTCAGGACTCCTCAACTTATGGTACTACCCCTACAAGGCGAGTATGAAGAGCAACGGACGATGAAGAACTTAGAAAAGGCAGTTAGGACAAGCCCTGGTGAACAATTATTGCCAGACCTCAAGGTCGGCTACTAGTTTCTGAGAAAAAAAACCTAAAAGTGGGCATACGGCCCAGGCGGTGAGCGAGGAACAAACCAGCGTGCCGAGCTCGCACCCATTACTCCCCCTATGGACAAGAGGAGTCAAATGCTATGAATCGAGATCCGGTACACAATTACAACAACACCTGGTTACTGAGACAGAACTGTGAAGCGAGTAAACCCTCCTACCCCACGATTCGGTAGGAGGGAAGAATCATGATTCACGACCTGGATGAAGAGAAAGATGAAAATGAGATTGAAGCAGGAAAGAGATCTCGGGTGATTGAAAACCAAAATGATGAACCGGAGAAAGTCACTCAGGCGAATGATCCTCTGACGAGTAAAAAGACAGAAAAGATGGTGAGGTGGAAGGATCTTGAGGACAAAGCTATAAGAGCTTCCTCGCCCAGGAAAGTCTTTTCCGAAGAAGAACTGAATAAGCTCCCATTTCCGCCAAGAAAGCAAAACATTTCATTATCTGAAGACAAGAAGTACGAGAAGGTACTCAACCTACTAAGAAACACCCAAGTAAATTTGCCTTTATCTGAAGTGTTGGTTGAGATGCCTAAGTACGCCAAGTTTGTGAAGGATGTTGTTTCTTCAAAGAAGAAGTTGGGTGAAATGGAGAAAAAATTGGGAGAGGAATGCTCCGCTATCAATGACGGAGAAATTCCTAAGAAGCGCAGCGATCCGGGAAAGTTTGTCTTAACTCTGCAGATCAAGGATTTAAGTTTCCCAAACTCTCTCTCGTGATTTAGGAGCATCCATTAGTCTCGATGTCTCTATCTCATGCGCAGAGACTACACCTTGACCATCTATTGGAGCCTACCCCATAAGTATCCGACTTTGACGAGATCTTTCAAGAGAGCCGAAGGAGTGCTTAGAGACCTTACGGTCCAAGTAGACAAATTTACATTTCTGTGGATTGAGTACGTCTTGGACACTAAAGAAGAAGACCCCCCCTCCTCCGGGACGACCTTTCCTATCCTGCCAGAGCCTCACATGATTGCGATGCGAGGATTTGTCACTTTACGTGTTGGGGACGAGGAAATACGCTACTGGTGTAGTTAAAGCTCTCGAGCACCTTCCGAAAATCCCTCAGGCTTTGTGATTGAGGCGTCAGACGATTTCACAGACTACACTCTGGACGAGCTGGAGGCTGCTTATGGAGAAGAGCTTGTTGAAGAGGACACAGTGCTCTCTGAAAGAACTCTTTCCCCCTCAGAAGAAGTCGATTTGCTTGAGGCAAGAATTTTTGACCCTATCAGCGAGAAGATCTAAAACAAGGAGAAGCCAAGACCAGTTTAGAGGAACCTCCTAAGGACCTTGTTCTAAAACCTCTACCTCAGCATCTGAAGTATATCTTCTTGAGAGAAGGCGAGCGCCTACCTCTGATTATCTCATCTACACTGTCAGCAGAAGAAGAAGATGAGTTGGTTGACGTTCTGAAGAAAAATGAGAAAGCCTTCGGTTGGCAGGTAGGTGATATAAGAGGAATATCTCCAGACGTCTGTATGCATAAGATTAGAACCGAAGAAGGTGCAAAGAGTGTAAGACAACCCCATGAGACGTTTAAACCCACACATGCGAGGAAGTGGTGAAGAAATAGATCATTAATTTGTTGGATATGGGGATCATTTATGCGATAGGCGATAGCGATTAGGTGTCCCCACTCAGGTAGTACTAAAAAGGAGGTATTACCATTGAAAAGAATGACAAAGGTGAAGAGGTAGGTCATTAGATTAGTCCTTGGAGTGCAGTCAGTATAGACTATAGGAAGGTGAGCGAGGTGACCCTGAAGGACCATTTCCTCTCCCTTCATAGACCAAATGTTGGAGCGTTTGGCGGGGCATGCTTCTCTCTTGTTTTACGGGCGGTTATTGAGTTATTTCCAAATCCCTATTGATTGAGTAGATCAAGAGAAATCAACCTTCACCGCCCCTTAGGTACTTTCGCTTATAGGCGAATGCCCTTTGGACTTTGCAATGCACCAGCTACATTTCAGAGATGTATGTTGGCTATCTTTGATGGACTTATAGAGAAATGCATGGAGGTATTCATGGACGACTTCTCGGTGTTTGGCACATCGTTCACGGATTTGTCTTGAAAATCTAGACAAAGCACTGCAAAGGTGTGTGGAGAAGAACTTGATTCTCAATTGGGAGAAGTGCCATCTTATGGTGACCGAAGGGATTGTTTTAGGTCACAAGATCTCCGCTAAAGGCATAGAGGTTGATAAAGCTAAGGTAGAAACTATTGAAAAGATGAATTACCCGAGAAACACACGAAGTAAGTAAGTTTCCTTGGTCATGTGGGTTTCTACGGAGATTTATAAAGATTTTTCAAAAATATCGAAACCTTTATCGACTCTCTTGAAAGATGACGTCACCTTCAATTTCGATAATGATTTGTCAAGTTGCCTTCAAAGAGCTTAAGCAGCGTTTGACCTCACCACTATCCTGATCTCTCCGGATTGGAACATTCCATTCGAGGCCCGATGTGTGATGCCTCCAACTACGCTGTGTGGTGTTTGTATTAGGGCAAAGGATTAATGGTAAGTTCCAACCTATTTCCTACACAAGTCATACCTTGAATCGGCCCAAGCAAACTATACCACTACGGAAAAGGCGTTAGCAGTTGTATTTTCCATGGATAAGTTCATGACTATTTGCTTGGTGCCAAGGTGATTGTATGGATCGATCATGCGGCTCTGCGTTACTTGATGAACAAGAAGGATGCTAAACCGAGGCTGGCGAGATGGATTCTTACACTACAAGAATTCGATGTTCACATCAAGGACATACGGGGTAGTGAAAACACCGTAGCGGACCATATTTCGAGAGTTTTGCCCGATGGCGAGGAAGACTCCCGGGACATTGATCTTTATTACCCCTTCGAGGCGTTATGAACATGGATGTCCACACTCCCGACCCCTCACTGGTATGCTTCGATTGTCAATTATCTTCACTCTGGCTATCTCGAACCACGAATTCTCTTACCAGGGAGAAGAAGAAGTTCTTCTACGATCTAAAGTACTATGTGCAGGAAGAACCATATACATTCAAGATGCGCAAAGATGGGTTGCTTCGCGGTGTGTCCACGAATCCGAGCAAGCGGGATATTATTGAGCAATGTCATAGTGGTCCCAGCTGGTGGCCATTTCAATCCGTGGAAAACCGTTGCCAAAATCTTCCAATGTGGTTTTTCTTGGCCCAAAGTCTTTAAAGATATGAAGCTTTACGCAAAAGGTGTGATAGGTGCCGAAGGACCGGCACTTTGACCAGGCGGTATGATATGCCGCTTAAACCCATTTTGGAGTGTGAAGTGTTTGACGTATGGGGCATTGACTTTATGGGACCATTTCCATCTTCGTGCGGAAATAAATACATTCTAGTCTGTGTAGACTACGTATCTAAATGGGTAGAAGCTGTCGCGACTCCACTGAATGACCATAAAACGGTCATGAAATTTCTGAAGAGGAACATTTTCACGAGGTTTGGCTGCCCTAGAGCTCTGATCAGCGATGAAGGTTCGCACTTCATTAATAAACCCCTGGATAGCCTGTTAGCTAAGTATGGTGTTAAGCATAAGAGTGGCACACCATATCACCCTATGACCAGTGGGCAAGTTGAGCGTAGTAATCAGAATATAAAGAAAATCCTCGAGAAAACGGTCAACTCCCGTCGAAAGGATTGAGTCCGAAGGTGGATGATGTCTCGTGTGGGCTTACAGGACCGCATACAAAAATCCTATGGGTACATCACCATACCAAATGGTTTATGGAAAGCCTTGTCATTTGCCAGTGGAGTTAGAGCATAGAGCTTATTGGGCAACTAAGTTCCTAAACTTCGACTCCCAAGCTTGTGGAGAACGTAGGCTCAGCGCAGATACATGAATTAGACGAGTTCGGGCTCCAAGCTTATGAGAGTTCACGGATAAGCAAGGAAAGGATGAAATTCCTTCATGATAAAAGATCAAGAAAAGGGAGTTTCATGCGAGGCGGTAGTGATCTTGTTATACAATTCAGTCGCATCTTTTCCCGGAAAGCTAAGGGCGCGGTGGTCCGGTCCATTTGAGGTCTGTCTGTCTTTCTAGCGGCGTTTTGGAGCTTAAGGGATTGGTGATCAGCCTTTCAAGGTCAATGGTCAACGATGCAAACACTACATTGGCCAACCGAAGGAATCACCGAGGTAGTTAAATTCCTTGATTTGTTAAGTTGTATCGCTTGAGAGTCGATGGCTGCGATGAGTTCTCCTGAGACCTATTCTCGATGATAATCTTGAATCACCATTTGAAGTTTTGCCGGAAGTGGGACATGGAACAATATTGGAAGGAAGTGGATTTGAAGAAGCATAAAGTACGGAAGAGTTCCCGGTCGACGAGAAGATCAAGCGAGGCCTGGAAAAAATGGTTGGGTCGAATCCAGTGCACCTGCTTCTTTGTTTTTGTAGACCTAATTTTGTTAAGAATTACATTCTTTGAGATGACCGGCAAAAAGCCAAAGTGGCCCGACCGGGTTAGACCTGAATTGAATGTCGAGCTAACGACATAAACCAAAAAAGCGCCAGCAGGGGCATCACAGATATCAAATCTTGTTTGATTTTCCCTTAGTTCTTTTTGCTTTCGTATGTTATTTTAGTTAGTTTTACTAAGCTTTTATGTTTCTATCATCGGTGAGTTGCTTTCTAGTTATGGATCGTTACGGAGTTATACGAGGAGTTTCCACTCATTAGTCGGATACGGCCGATCACGATAGATGATGGACCAGGAGGCACTATAGTTCTTCATGTAGATTTTGACATTAGCTTTTCGAGTTACGACCATCACGTGACGTTATCATTGTTCCGCCTTGTTCGGGAGGCGGCGATTTCACACGAGGAGTTGCGAGGAAGCCATAGGGCGTCCTTACACGATCCTTAATGATCTATCTTGATTTTGCACTAAATCTTTTGGTGAGCATTTTAGAGGTGTTGAGGTAGGTGGCGAGGATTGGTGTTTGCAAGATGAGTACGACTTCCCTCCGGCTATCGACATGCTTGACGTCTCATTAAGCTTAGTGGATTGGGGACGAGATCTACGCAGATTAGTGTTTCATTAGTTAGTTTTGCTTTCGTCGAGCCCCGACGTAAAATGGAAGCGCTTGGTGGGAGGCAACCCCTTTGCTTTTTATTTTGTCATTTTATTTTCAAATTCTCTCATGATTTTCCATATTGTACTTTTGAATTTTAAATTATCAATAATAAAGGTTTAGCGTTTAGTTGTTTTATATGATAAGTTTTTTTAAAAAAAAAAAAAAAAAAAAAAGGGGACAATTTTGTGTTTTTCTTGATTTGGGCGCCCGTCTAGTGATCTTGGGCGCTTGATCCGGCCTCGATTTTTCTGGGCGCCCGTCCAAGATATGGGACGCCGTGCCTGCGAAGCGAGCTTTTCAATCTGTATTCAACTTCGACCAGGCGTTCGTCTAACAATATAAACGCCCGTCCGGATAATTCCTCCAATCATATTCAAATCAAGCCTTTGGGCGGCGTCGGCATTTTGGGCGCCCGTCCGGTTCATCACATTTCCAGGCAGGCGCCCGTCCGCCCGAGTTGGGCGGCGTCCACTACTGTCTATATATACCCCTCATGCCATGAACCCTCATTCCTTGAATTTCAAACCGCCTCACCCGACTTTTGCCCTCCTCTCAACCTAAATCCCTTGATTCAACACCAAATTGGGCGATTTCAAGTGCTATAGGGCGCCCCTGACACCCTCTCATCAATTTTCAGAGCCGAATCCCCCAACATTCCATATTTTTGAAGAATCGGCCACCTATAGAGTCCGACTTTGTTCAAGAAAAATCGGATTTTTGAGGTCAATTTGGGTTGTTTTGGACGTCTGAGCATTATCTTCATCTACTCATCATCTTTGGTAAGTTTGTAGCAACTTTTCTTGATTTCTTTCACGTTTTTGTGAGTTCGATCTTCGGGTCGGCTCATTTTCTTGAAATTTATCTCATTTTGTTGCTTTTTCTTCCTGTTTTGGTGTTGTGATGATGGTTGTAGTGGATGGGTTGACATTGTTGAATTGAAATCCCGATTTGGATGTTAAGCGGGTAACCTTGGTTGTGGGCTTGTTTGAATTGGTCTTAATAGCTTCAAACATGGTTCATAAGGAAGTGGTTGCGAAGAAGAGGTTCGGTAAGGATGTGGCTAGGGAGAAAGGTAAAAGCGTAAGGGATCGGACCCTCCCATAGTTGATCCAAATAGGCGTCGTGATTCGAGAGCCATCCTCACAAGGCTTTATAGCGAGTTAGGACTGATTTGAGGGCGAGACTACTTCGGATCCGAAACTAATGACGATGAACCTTTGATTAGGATGCTAGGTACCTCCGGTGCGGCATCTTCTAGGGCTGAGCGTCACGGTGGAAGCATTTGTCCCAGGCAGGTGAGACCGAACCGAGGGTGAACCGCCTCGAAAGAAAGTGAGACCCGGTGTGCCTATTTCTATGCCTCGTCGGTTTGTCAACTCTAAAGCACATGAGGCCTATACCAAACATTACTTTGCGAGAAACATGTTGGTTGAGCGGCGGTGTTGAAAGCGAAAGTGGCCCCCTCTTTTGTAAAAGTGGTGGAAGATAGGAAATGGGAGGAATTGATGAAGATCCCGACTACCCGGTGAATGATTCGTTGGTTAGGGAGTTTTACGCTAATTTTTGAAACCGACTTAGACACGGGGTGGTGTTGGTTCGAGGTGTTAAGGTTCCCATTTCCCCACAAGTTTTAATGCAAAATATGGGTTGGCGGCGTTTGAAGGTTGGATTATAAGGAGGAAATTAAAAGGCGGCGGGATTCGGGACGAGGATCCTTTGGAGGACTGAGGTTGTGATTTGCCCGATGTTGCTTGGGCCTTTCGGACCGGGTGGGGACCGTAAGGAGATTGTTACTACGGCATGAGTGCGAGGATTGGAGAGTCTATTGCCGTTTCATCGAGAGTCGTTTATTGCCGAAGAATAATTTGACACACTTTTGTTGGAATAGTGTCCTAAACCCAATCGGGTTGGACCGGATCCGACCGGGTCGGATCATTTCTACTATTCCTTTATGTTTATACATATATAAAATGGTTTTTACTGTTGTCATATATCATTCTTCTAAAGAACCAATTATGAATTGTTATATGGTAACGTCCTTAGTATTAAAGCGTGGTAGAGAAACCATGATAGGCGATTATGGTTGATGAGATCTCTAATCACTTTAATAAGTTTGATACTTAAATGTCTCTACAGGTGATGTACTATTAAAGCAGGACATTGATAGTATAAGCAGAGACTAGCACGTATTAGATGTCTTACTGTCTTTAAGAGGCGGGGATAGATCTCGTCTATCGAAGTGTAGAGACACTTGGGTATGCGTGGGCGTGTATTAGAGAATGCGTGACGTTAAGTGACCCACTTACACGAGATAAGTGTCACACTATGTGGCGGTTGTGTAGTTATCCTTTTGACCGGAGTCTTCATGGCATCACGGTGTGGATTGTCATGCTTTGACACTATTGAGGTTTCCACAGCCATGGGGCGATCATGCGGTAGTGATTGGGTATGATCTTTGAAGCATCGCGGAGTATACATGATTGGTCGATCCGGGAATCGCGTATCCTATGATTGGGATCGAATATCCGAAATGGCCTTCTTATAAGGAATGTCCTGTTCTCGTGAATCTTTGCAAAGTGGGAGTAAGCGAGTTACCGAGAGAGCATGATATCCATATTATAAGATACGGTCATTGATGTTTTGACACTCGACTAACGACCGTATGGATATTATTACGATAGGATTGTAAGTTACACGGTAAAGCTGTTTCACATGAAAGGTAGTAGTCATTGCATTTGACTCTTCCGATGATTGGGGGGTCACGGTGTGTTGCTAGGACGCTATCTCGTGATCGTTAGGCATGAAGGGCATTTTAAGTAATTTGCACTTTGTGTCTACGGCCAACATATTCGGAAGCCTATCGGGTCACACACATATGAACATCTAGTCGGATTAAAATGTGGTTATAGATGATAACCAAATAAGGAAAGTTTATCTCGAGACTATAAAGGTTATAGTGGTAAATTAATATGGTGGTATTTATTTATTATGAATAAATTAAATACAAGATATTAATAATATTATATTAATTAAAGAATATTAGGATGCCAATTTATTGGTATATGGGGCGCAATTTGTGTGTGTATAAGATACACTTGGATTGTCAGTAATTTAATTAATAGTGTTACCATATATTAATATTAGATATTAATATTTATATATTCTTTTGTTCCCAGCGTGTGATGCATATAATATGCATGTGCATGATTGTGTCCAAAATATTTATATATAGATTTATATGTGTAATATATATTTGTGATATATACACATGTGTAAATTGATTTATGGTAATATAATAAAAGATAAATATTGTCAATATAAGATATTGACAATATCTTGGAAATATTCAATATGAGATATTGACAATATCCTAGATTTATTTAATATGAGATATTATAATAAATGAGATAAATCAATCAATTATATTTTCCTTATTTTATTGGAAAAATGTTTCTTCTCTACTACTACTACTAGGCGCCCATACACTATAAATATAGTGTGGGTGTCAAGCTCTTTTGTACATCATAATTCCAAGAGCTAATAGTTCTTGTGTAAAATAGAGAGCATCCTATAGAGAGTTGGAGAGAGGGGAAAAAGGCCGGTCTAGCAACCGGAGTTTTCCAATAGCAATCCATGATGGGATTCGGGTGTTCGTGTGGACTAGCGGTAGAGGCCGAACACTTGGGCGGCTCATGCAGAACTACTCTCCCAGGACGGTCAAAGCATCGATCTTATAGATCAACCAAGGTAACCACCGTCTTTAGCTTATTTGTTTATTGCTTAAAGCGAAGTCGATCTTGGGTCGATAGGAAATAAATTTTTGAATTCGCTGCGTTCGCGTAAATTTCCTAACGGTGGTATCGAGGCGAGCTTGAGCTTAAGCAATAAGCATGTTATTATGCGTAGTTAATTTTATCGTTTAAATCACGTAATTAAAAGATGAAAGATTTTTTATTTGCAAAATTGATACATGAAAAGAAAAAAAAAAAACGAGATCTGGTGGTGCTCGGCCGACTGGCGGCGGCACCACCCCAGCGGCGGCGGCGGCGGCGGCGGCTTCTTGCCGGTGAAGAATCACCGGTCAATCTTTGGCGGATCTCCAAATTTTTGTTTTGTGTATTTTGTGATTCAATATGGTTCATAGTTGTGATAAATATCTCATTTGTTTAGTTGTGTCATGTGGCTAACCAATGGTTCAAATAGTTTGGCCATTGGGATGCCACATGACATTAAAATAATAATGGCCTTTCCAAATTTTATTTGGAATAGGCTCAAGCCTTTTTCCAAATATTTGGTTTGGGAAAAAGCACAGGCTGAGCCACTTCCAAAATTTTGATTTTGGAAAGTGGCAATGCCTAAACCAAAATTATTTGGCCTTTCCAAATATTTGATTTGGAATAAGCCTAAGCCTTTTCAAATATTTGATTTGTAAAAGGCGCAGATTTGAGCCACTTCCAAAATTTTGATTTTGGAAAGTGGTCAGAGGCCTAAGCCAAATTTGGTTTAGGAAACCAAAGGCATCCCTTTTGATTACGAATCAAAAGGAAAGAAGCAAAAGAGAAATAATTTTAATTTTGATTTATTTTGGAATAGTTCTAATTAATTAAAATTAAAATTAAAATCGTTTAAAATTAATCGTTAATTTTATTTCGATTAAATCATTTAATTAATTAAATGTTAATTAGTTAATTGATTGGATAAAATTATTTAATAGATTAAATGTTAATTGATTAATTAAGACGCAAGTAGTTAAATTTTAATTTTATCTCTTTCATAAGATTTTATTGTATGGATTAGATATAGTAGATATAATATGATTATATGGACCCCGATTGATCATGGACTCGACCGATAGGATAGATGTGAATGATTTAATTTTTCTGTTGGTTTTAAAATTGTCCTAGGCCGTTATGAAGAACGTGACCTAGTTTATTTTCTGCATTCATCCCATTCCCGTTAGCTCCCCCCGTATGCGGCGGGTGTATTTATTTTATTCGATAGAATTAAATGTAACAAGAATGGAGCAGAAGATGGAGGCCAAAGAAAGGCGAAAATAAAGATCCTATTGGCGGTTGCGCACTACCCTTAGATTGTGACCAGCGGTTTAAATCGATTTGTATTGAAACCGCACCTAGGAAAAGTCCATGATCATACCGGTTACTTTACGCATTTATTTATTTTGTGCTTGTATTTATTTTATATGATACGATAGATGCATGACTAGGCACGATCTAGATAAATGTGTAGGATGTATGTTTATAGAGATAGACATATTTATGATGAGACCATAATTAAAATTAATTAAGTGAATTAATTTACATAAATACTTCCACCTCAAAAGAATCAAGTTGAAATTGCCTCCCATATTATAATGACGGTGAAGAGCCCTTGTTCGGATCCAACTCATCGACCAAAGCCAGGGGTTGACCTACCTCGGGTATATCGTTATTATCGAGATATGATCGTATGAGATCTCACGAATATTGGGGTTATGACTTGACTAAATTCTCTCGGCCACCACCAAAAGGGGTCGTTTGGATTTTAGAGGCAAGGGTTTGACTACTTCATAAGATGAAAATTGTCAAAGAGTTGACTAGTCAAACAACAAAAGTCGTATAAGATACGATTGACAAAGGGATGTTGTCTACCTATTATGCTATTTTCGCCCACCAACAAAGCGGGGGTGGGGGTAGTTTAGTGGGATCTTGTCCACTAAAGAAATTAATAATTCTTGAAAGTCAATTGGAAGTAGTTGACTAGTGGGAGCAAAATCATAAACCAAAAGACCATTTTTGATTTTGCGTGTATAAACAACAACACTCATTTATTTTCATTTTTATTTTGTAGTTTTAGCAAACTTTATATTTATGTTTAATTCTCGATTAGTAAAACCAAATTATGACTGTTACCTTTTGAGAAACGTTCTCAAATATGGTTAAGTAATTTTAATCCTTTTAAAAATAAGCAATGACATGAGCCATCCCGTTATAGTAGTTAGAGACAAGGAGATTACATAATTGATGCGATTGCTCGAGACTTTAATTATTAATGAAAGCGGAAGCTCATGATATGATTAAATCATTTGAAATAAGTTTCAACGAATAAGTCATATATTGGATACGATCCAAGATGATCATTGATCATCACGATGACAATTAATTCAAAGCGTTGGATAAGAATGACCACATCTAATTTTGGAAAGGTTGTTTTCAAAATTATAAGATTTAAGTATCGACTTAATTCTATCATTGCTTAAAGGTTAATTAAATAGTCAATGTTTTGAATACGATTCAAAAGGATGAATAAACTATTTAATAAACTTTAGATTTTTCTTATGAGAGGAAATTGAAAACATAGCTCTTGTGATCTTTCTTAAGTCTTATGAAGACTACAATAAGAAACATTTCTCAAGTGCTTAAAGGATTAAAAGGGAAAGTTAGGGCATGTGCTTAAATAGAGAACTTATTGAAGTTTCTATTCTAGGCAAGTCTGTTGAGATAAATCTATCTAAGTTCAAGTCAACTCTTAGACATATGATATCTTACGAGTGTGATTAAATTAGAGAGATTAAATACAGATATGGAAGGTGAAACAAATGTTGTAATACTTACCATATTCGGATCTAGTAAGCTGATAAGGAACTAAATAAATGTTATTATGTTCGGTTCTTATGAAGGACACAAGTTGGTTATTTGTTAGGATTTATGAGACATATTCAATTGTAAAGAATAAATGTTATTCCGATAAAGTTGGAAGGTCACTGAATCTAACATACTAGATTGAAGTCACTATATAGTTGATATATGTGATGAGATCTCAACTAAATATTTGTATGGCTGTTATCCTTGATATTCATGGTTGTTCTAGACATAGTCTCTCTGGAAGGAAAGCGTGTAACTAAAGCGTCATTACGATGATGTTGAACCATATGATTATGAATCATGTGGGTAATACGTATCTTGTCTAAAGATGACTAAAATACTCTTTTATGAAAAGGTTATAAAATCTAGAAAGTTGTCCAAAGCCTAAACATACCGATGTTTGTTGGCTTATGACAATTAATGCCACAAATAATTGTTTGTTAATCTCTATGACTATTTTTAGAAATAGTCAAGTGTACTCAGTGAAGTGCATAATTCAGAAATCCCGAAAAGTTCGAGCTAGTACGAATATGAGATTGATGAGCTACTTAGGAATTAATCTTCAATTGGATTGAAGTAATTAATACGAAGGGTGTTTTAAGTCGCCTGCGAAAGGAATAAGATTCTCCCTTCAAGGATACCATATTTGGGATACGCAATTGGATTGTGTTCCCAAAATGGAAACAACACTTTATATGATGAAGGTGTGACGCAGGCCATGCGAAGTATCCCTTACCCGTTTCGGGATAGTGCCCTTATACTTAACCGAGTTCCAAAGAATAAAGGTTGAATAAATTCCATATTAGATATGGAAGAGGATAATGTCAAATTTGTCTTAACCGATGATTTGAAGTTGTCATAAGCAAAGTCAGAAAGGCTTGGTGCCTAGTACGACATATGCAACTTTGTGGAATATCTCAGCAAGTACGCTAGATATTATTTACTGGTCCGCGGAGCAAAAGGTGTTTGTCTCCAAACATGCTGTCTTCTAGAGGAAGTGTTTCTTCCAAAAGAAACAGTGGGAGTAGATTTAAATCTCAAAAGTAGTTTGAGAACCACAATGAAATATTCAACCATAGGAACGTGAGCAGACGCCGCATAGCGATGAGGTGTACAACACTGCTCAGTGCACACAAAAGTTCTATAAGTCTGTGGATAACCTCAAGCCTGAAATAGGCTGCCGGTATGTTCATCTTGAAGAATGAACATCTCACGACTTATGAAAGAATGTTTGAAAGGCAGGTTTGAGAGATATGGCCAGGAGCCATAAAATCTGAATTAGATTCCATCAGTGACAACCAGGTTGTGAACCTAGTCTGTCTTACCTAAGGGGAGTGTCCCTGGAAGGCTGACATGGATACTAATATGATTACCATAAGGCTATAGTGACGGCTGAAGGGTATGAGGTGTAAACCTTGTAATTATCTTTATGCTGCCAGCTGTGCCCGGTTCTATTCAGATGATGCTTGTTATAACTTCGTATCATGGCTATATGATAGTGTTGAAGACGTTGGGTAGAAAGCTCGATGTTCATAGACGATAACATGACATGTAAGCCCACGAGATCCATTTATGGACTCAAACAAGTTTCTCTAGACAATTTCTTTGTTTGATAATCAAAGGAGTTTGATTAAGTCAAAAGAAGGATATGCCCAATGTGCAAGTTGGATAGTGGGAGTGTGTTACGATTTTTGAGCAAGGTATTAGATATCTCTCTCGAGAATTATCACCCCATGTCACAGTCAATTAATGTTTGGTAGTTCAAGGTCTTTACGAAAGCACTTGGATTAGCAGTTCTTATTTTAGAAATGAGAATCTATAGCGATAGATTTAACTGCTGTTAGATTATTATTTACCTATATAGATGTGATGCTAAAAGAAGTTTAGCATAGATCGCATGATCTATCTATGTTAGGACATTAGTCCTAAAGATAAGGTGAAAGATGATGGTTATGAAGGTTTCCTTTGCTACTGCGATAGGAACCATCATAAAGGTAATGCCAGATGTTCATAGTTCATGAACTGTCGTGAGCAAGTATGAAAGTAAATCTGGTGAATGTCGAGAATATCCTTAAACAAGTTAAGGAAGAGTTCCTAGTTTATTGAAACTTGGAATTAAATAAACGTAGATATACAGACGTATATCCTGAGTCTCACGAAGGCGAGTGGGAGCTACTGATGCAGGTTTGCGATCACTTTGATTAAGTGATACGTTGAGTGGAAATGTTCTAGCCTATGGGTCACTTTGTAAACTCTACAACTTAGCCAAAACACAGTAGTGCCTTAGAAGGCTAGCGGGAGCGGTACATGGATCTAGAAGGTCCATTCATGAACCTTATACGGTTCTTCCACCTTTTCTATATAGCTGATATAGTAAGTGGATTCATTGCTTGAAGCAAGGACCAGGGTCTCGTCAGAGATTCGTGTGTGTTGAGGCGGTTCCTTTGACTTGGTCATTTGGAGCATGATATGAAGATAGTCTGAGTCCCCACGGATAGTGATCCGTTCATGGCTAGGGCTAGTTGCGAGTATTGCATGAGATTCTTGTGTTTCAACTTGGTCTTGTGTGTGCGAGTGATTGGTTTTAGGCCAAGTGGGAGATTGTTGGAATAGTGTCCTAAACCCAATCGGGTTGGACCGGATCCGACCGGGTCGGATCATTTCTACTATTCCTTTATGTTTATACATATATAAAATGGTTTTTCTGTTGTCATATATACTGTTCTTCTAAAGAACCAATTATGAATTGTTATATGGTAACGCCTTAGTATTAAAGCGTGGTAGAGAAACCATGATAGGCGATTATGGTTGATGAGATCTCTAATCACTTTAATAAGTTTGATACTTAAATGTCTCTAGGCTGATGTACTATTAAACAGGACATTGATAGTATAAACAGACTAGCACGTATTAGATGTCTTCTGTCTTTAAGGGCAGGGATAGATCTCGTCTATCGAAGTGTAGAGACACTTGGACTGTACGTGGACGTGTATTAGAGAATGCGTCACGTTAGGATCGACCCACTTACACGAGATAAGTGTCACACTATGTGGCGGTTGTGTAGTTATCCTTTTGACCGGAGTCTTCATGGCATCACGGTGTGGATTGTCATGCTTTGACACTATTGAGGTTTCCCCTAGCCATGGGGCGATCATGCGGTAGTGATTGGGTATGATACTGAAGCATGCGGAGTATACATGATTGGTCGTCCGGGAATCGCGTATCCTATGATTGGGATCGAATATCCGAAATGGCCTTCTTATAAGGAATGTCCTGTTCTCGTGAATCTTTGCAAAGTGGGAGTAAACGAGTTACTTCGAGAGAGCATGATATCCATATTATAAGATACGGTCGTTGATGTTTTGACACTCGACTAACGACCGTATGGATATTATTACAGCGATAGGATTGTAAGTTACACGGTAACTGTTTCACATGAAAGGTAGTAGTCATTGCATTTGACTCTTCCGATGATTGGGGGTCACGGTGTGTTGCTAGACGCTATCTCGTGATCGTTAGGCATGAAGGGCATTTTCGTAATTTGCACTTTGTGTCTACGGCCAACATATTCGGAAGCCTATCGGGTCACACACATATGAACATCTAGTCGGATTAAAATGTGGTTATAGATGATAACCAAATAAGGAAAGTTTATCTCGAGACTATAAAGGTTATAGTGGTAAATTAATATGGTGGTATTTATTTATTATGAATAAATTAAATACAAGATATTAATAATATTATATTAATTAAAGAATATTCCGGATGCCAATTTATTGGTATATGGGGCGCAATTTGTGTGTGTATAAGATACACTTGGATTGTGCAATTTAATTAATGGTGTTACCATATATTAATATTAGATATTAATATTTATATATTCTTTTGTTCCCAGCGTGTGATGCATATAATATGCATGTGCATGATTGTGTCCAAAATATTTATATATAGATTTATATGTGTAATATATATTTGTGATATATACACATGTGTAAATTGATTTATGGTAATATAATAAAAGATAAATATTGTCAATATAAGATATTGACAATATCTTGGAAATATTCAATATGAGATATTGACAATATCCTAGATTTATTTAATATGAGATATTATAATAAATGAGATAAATCAATCAATTATATTTTCCTTATTTTATTGGAAAAATGTTTTCTTCCTCTACACTACTGTGGGGCCCATACACTATAAATATAGTGTGGGTGTCAAGCTCTCTTTTGTACATCATAATTCCAAGAGCTAATAGTTCTTGTGTAAAATAGAGAGCATCCTATAGAGAGTTGGAGAGAGGGGAAAAAGGCCGGTCTAGCAACCGGAGTTTTCCAATAGTGAAGAGAGTTTGAGAATGTGTTAACACAAGAGTAAACTTCAACTTATCTTTTATTCATTGATAATGTGGAGTATATGTAGATACAATTGAGGAGTTTGAAAGGTCCTAGACAAGATAGTGACCTTTCATAGAAAAAGTAAAAGCTATAAGCGAGGCTAGATGCTTTTTAGTCTCTTACATAATAAATGTCTATGACATAAAGTGAACTAGAGTAAAAGCTATGTCTATGAATAGAGTTTGACATATTAATTGTTTATATGTACTACAATTAATATGTCTCTTTATAAATAAATAAAGTGTACACAGAAAAACCGACACATGAGTTCAAGAGAGTTCGATTACTCTCTTGAACCTCGCGAGATTTTATCAACATCTTTGAATATTGCCACACCCCCTCAAAGCCCAGGGTTTGTATATGTTGATGCAGCCAAGTTTGCTACTTAGTCTGCTGAACATGAGAGGTGGAATAGCTTTGGTGAGAATATCTGCATTTTGGTCTGCTGAGGGAACATACTGGAGCTGGATAATCTTGGCATCAATCTTTTCCTTTAGGAAGTGTCTGTCAATGTCCACATGTTTTGTTTTGTCATGATGGACTGGATCCTCTGCCATGCATAGTGCTGAGTGATTATCACAGCAGAGTGTGATAGGTTGCTGAAGAGGCTGCTGAAGTTCAGTAAGTACTCTTTTGAGCCAAAGAGCTTCACAAATGCCTAAGACAAGTGCCACGAGTTCAAACCTTCAAGCCTTCGCTTCTTGACACTGATGGGTTGTTTCTTGCTCCTCCAAGTAACAAGATTGCCCCATACATAGGAACAGTAGCCTGTGGGTCGACCTTCTATCTATGTGGCATCCGGCCCAATCACCATCAGTGTAGACCTTGATGGATCTATCACAGACTTGGTGAAGTGTAACCCTTGGCCAGGAGTAGACTTCAAATACCTCAGTATTCTATTTACTGCATCCCAATGTTGCTCAAGATAGGGCAATGCATGAACCGACTAACCAGACCGACACCATATGCAATATATCAGGTCTTGTATGGGAGAGGTAGATGAGTTTCCTACAAGCCTTTGATATTGTTCTCTCTCGACGGTGAGTGTCACCATGTAGCGAGGTATGGTAGGGTCTACAGGGGATATAGCGAGTTTGCACCCCAAAGATGCGATTTCTTCAGCAGATCCAGTACATATTTCCTTTGGGAGCAGAAATGCCTTTCTTTGTTTCTTGCTACTTTATGCCAAGAAAATATTTGAGAAAACCCAAGTCTTTCACTGAAACACCTTTGCGTGAGTCTTCAAATGTTGGATCTCGGTAGAGTCATCTCAGGTGAGGATGATATCATCCACATAGACAATAATAATAGACCTCTTACGGTTGGTTGTCTTGATGAACATAGTGTGATCGAATTGCATTGGTGATATCCGGCTTTGACCACAGTTGTTAATTTTCCAAACCATGCCCTTGGTGATTGCTTGAGCCATATAGAGATTTCCTCGGTTGCACACCTTGCCTTGAGTATGAGGATTGATAAAACCAGGAGGTACATTCATATAAACCTCCTCGGTGAGGTCCCCATTTAGAAAAGCATTTTTGATGTCCAATTGGTGAAGAGGCCGGTCAAGTTGGACAAACTAGAGAGATCAGAACCACAGACGGTGTTGAGTTTTGCCCTTTGGTGCAAAAGTTTCCTTATAGTCAATGCCATAAGTTTGAGTGAATCCTCGGCTACCAATCGGGCTTTGTACTTGTCAATAGTGCCATCGGCATTGTATTTTATAGTGAATAACCATCTCAGAATCGATTGTCTTCTTGCCTGTGGGAGAGGTGTCAAATCCCAAGTATGATTATCCGGAAGTCTTTGTCATCTCTGTTTTAACAATGAGCCTTCCATTTATCATTTGAAGGGCCTCTGAATATTTTTAGGAATAGAGTGAGAGTCCAGTCTGTGAAAACATGGCAAAGCGAGGAGATAACTTATCATAAGATAAATAAGAATGAATAGAGTGATCGAGTGCATGATCTCTTTCCCTTCCTAAGAGCAATAGGCCTATCATCAATGTCGTGCAGTCGAGGATCTCGTGAGATTCTTTGAGTGTCGATGAGGCTCGGGAGCAGCAGGCTGCGGGTCATTAGACTCTTGTTCGAGGAGGTTCTTTGAGGAGTATTAGTTTGTAGAGGGTCGTGCAGTCAGGAAGTTCAAGTCTCACCGAGGATCAAAAGTTCTTTGAGGGTTAAGAGTTTCTTTGAGGAAGGGTTTAGGTCAATTTCAATCGAGTTTCCATCGAGTGAATGGCTCAGTAGGTTTTTTGTAATAAGGGTCCTTTCAAAGAATTTTACATCCATAGAATTGTAAAATTTCTTTTCAATAGGGAATAACACTTGTAACCTTTTCGCCCTTTGCATAACCTAGGAAAATGCACTTGTGAGCTTTAGGATCAAGTTTATACGTGTTGAGCATGGATATACACAAACACAAGTACAACCAAAGATCTTTGGAGGCAAATCGGGAAACAAGATGATGGCGAGGAGTGTGTGGTCGGTAGGGTTTGGAGTGGAGTTTTGAAACCTAACACTCTCTTGGGAAGTCTGTTGAGTAAATAAGTTGCGATCAGATAGCTTCACCCCACATATATTTAGGAACATGTGTGGTGAACATGATTGATCTGGCCATTTCCAAGAGGTGTGCTGTTCTTTCTCTCAAAGAACCCCATTCTGGCTGTTGAGGTGTTTCCACACAACTCTTGATATGAACAATTCCTCTATCTGTCAAGAAGAGTGCACCGAGATTAGACTCATAGTATTCTAGAGCATTATCGTCTTTAAGATCTTGATCTTAGTATCAAATTGAGTGGAGACCATATGATAAAATTCTTGAAAGATAGGGCCAACTTCAGATTTGTCTTTCATTAAAAAAACCCAAGTGTTCTGGTATGATCATCAATAAAGGTGACAAACCACCTTTTCCTGTTATACTTTTCACCCTAGAGGTCCCCACATCATCTTTGTGTATTAAGGTGAAGGGTGAGGAATGCAAATGAGGTAACTTAGCATACACAGATTTTGTAAGTTTAGCAAATTGACAAATATCACATTGAAGGTCATTGATTACATCATTTAAACAATTCAGAGTTAAAGATTTTAAGTAACCAAAACTTGGATGTCCTAATCTATAATGCCATAACATGATATTGTCTAAAGTCTGGGAGCAGTCGGTTGGCGGTCAGTCTTGCCTTCTTGTCTTCAAGAGGTTGACCGAGAAACAATCCAAATAAGGTTTAGCCTTCCCAATCACTTCCTCGTGAAGTAGGATCCTGGAATGTGCCATTTTCCTTAAAAACAAATCCAATTCAAATCTTTAGTGAGTCTCTCTTGATGATATAAGATTGCAGTCTAAGTTTGGAACAAATAGGACATCCCTGTAGGCATATCTTATTAGTGAGTTTAACATTTCAACACACTTTTGCACGAGAGATAGATCCATGGCCAGATTTTAATGTTATGAATTTGGTGACAAGGCATATAGTTGGTTATAAGGTTTTATTACAGTCATATGGGAGGATGCCTGAGAATCAACAATCCATGTTTCATTGCTAAGGAAGAGTAGAATTTACTGTATGAGTATGAGTAGCAACATCGGTAGAGTGACTACCTTCCTTTTGTTGATTCAGAAGGCTTTGAATGCGACAAAGCGAGCATTCATCCGGTTGTCATTCTCTCCTCACCGATGTGTCTCGCCTTGACTTTCCCGATAGGTTTTGAGATTTTTGAGGAGTTAGGCTTGCCATGGAGCTTCCAAAGATTGTCCTTGGTGTGATTTGTGCGTTTGCGGTGATCACGAAACGCTTTTCGCTTTTCTCAAGAGGCTTCTTGTATGTCTCAAAGAACCTCGGCCGCCTTCCCGAAAGTCACAGGCAAAGCACCTTGATAGGGTTGTCGGTTAGTGGATTTTTGAAGCATGACTTTTCTCTACTTTCTTCATGTTTGACCTCGGCAAACATGGATTTGAGATTTGGAAGAGGTTTGGTGGCAAGAATTCTTCCTCTAACATCATCAAGAGTAGGATTCGATCCGGTGAGGAACCCGAATACTCTCTTCTTTTCTATGATGTCTTTATAAAAAGCGAAGATCCTTGACATCATTCCATGAGTGAGTTTCTAACATATCTAAGTGTTGCCAAGCCTTAGATAGTTGATTGAAATATTGAGTTCTGAGATATATCCCTTGCCTGCAAGTTTGAATCTGAGCTTTAGTTCATATACCTCGGATGTATTATCCTTCTTGGAGTAAAGATCTCGGCATTATCCTGCATTTCTTTGGCATTATCATACATCATAAAGTTTTCACTTATCTCTTTTGTCATTGACCTCGTGAGGATGGTCATGAGTTGATTATTTGTTGTGTCCCATGCTTCAAAACCGGGTCGATTTGAAAGTGAGGTTTTGTTCCGCATAAGTATCCCATCTTACTTTGTCCGAAATGTACATTTTCATAGACCTTGACCATAACAGATAGTTGTTACCATCAAGTCTATGGTTAGTATAAGAAGAGGAGTTGTCGAGACTCTACCACGGTGAGGTCTCTTTGAGAGTCTCTTGAGGTTGAAGTAATGTCGGATGTGGAAGACATTCTTGAAATATGAGTTTTGGCAAATGAAAAAGTTAGAACACAAATAGCTCGATACCATGAAGAGAGTTTGAGAATGTGTTAACACAAGAGTAAACTTCAACTTATCTTTTATTCATTGATAATGTGGAGTATATGTAGATACAATTGAGGAGTTTGAAAGGTCCTAGACAAGATAGTGACCTTTCATAGAAAAAGTAAAAGCTATAAGCGAGGCTAGATGCTTTTTAGTCTCTTACATAATAAATGTCTATGACATAAAGTGAACTAGAGTAAAAGCTATGTCTATGAATAGAGTTTGACATATTAATTGTTTATATGTACTACAATTAATATGTCTCTTTATAAATAAATAAAGTGTACACAGAAAAACCGGCACATGAGTTCAGCAGGTTCAGTACTCTGCTGAACCTCAGCAGACTTATCAGCATGCTGAATATTGCCACAAATAGCAATCCATGATGGGATTCCGGCGGGCTGTTCGTGTGGACTAGCGGTAGAGGCCGAACACTTGGGCGGCTCTATGCAGAACTACTCTCCTTAGACGGTCAAAGCATCGATCTTATAGATCAACCAAGGTAACCACCGTCTTTAGCTTATTTGTTTATTGCTTAAACGAAGTCGATCTTGGGTCGATAGGAAATAAATTTTTTGAATTCCGCTGCGTTCCCGCGTAAATTTCCTAACAACTTTCACATAGGCGACCTTGGAATGTTGTATGCTTTGGTTTTCAAGTTAAATGTCGATGTTGGCCAAGCAATTTATGATGAGTTGGTGTTCAGTCAGAAGAATTACAAGCGGAGTTTGATTGTCCCACATTTGATTCATCAGATATGCAAGGATGCCGGAGTGCCGGAGTATAAGCAGGATCATAGGCCTAAGAACCCGAGAGGTATTCAGAGAGAGAAAGCTCCGTCTACGGTTGAGTCTGAGGCTGTTCCCGTTACTGAGCCTGGTTCCACTTCGACACCACCTCGAGCCTCAGTTCTTTCTGGATTATCTTCTTCCGAGATTACTCGGCATAGTATGGCTCATAGTTTGAGGCGATGTTGAGTGACATCCGGGATGGCCAAGATAATATTTTGTCGGTTTTGGAATGTATCGTTGATGGACGGCAACCGAGAGATCGGCGGGTATTCAATGCAAGTAATATGGATTATGTCTTCTCCGAGCAGATAGAGCGGGTGATAGCTGAGGTGGTCAAGATGGAGGAGAAGCCGAGTCGTCTCGACGATGAGGAGGATGAGCCCCGGTAGACCACGCGCATCGCTTCTACTACGCGACTGAGCTACACGGACGACGCCCATCGTTGTTGCATACCTACTTGAGATCCTCCTCGTGTTGATGCCCCCCTTTGGTGGTTCTGCTTTGTTATTCCTCCGCCTCGATGCTCCGATTCCGCCCGAGTGATCTTGATTTTTATGTTTTTTCGCTTGATGTATTTCTTTCTTTTCTCCGACTTCGATCCGGTTGTACAATGACTATTACTACTTTCCTTTTAGATGCTTCTATGATTTATATTTTTCTGTTGCTTCATGTCACGGTTGCCTAGCACCACATATTTGGATTGCGATTTCGTTGGTATTATGATAATTTTTGGTTGACGCTTGTTGTTGTTCTATCTCTTTCATTCATTCCTTTCACATTATTACGTTATTGTGCCCTATTTTCCCCCGAGATTCTGTTGTTTTGTCGAGTAGTGCAGATCTAGTCTTGGTTGAGTTCGGTTTGGACGTTTTTTTTCCGACGCTTTGGCGAGTGTTGTTTCTTTCATGCTCCGGCCTGACCAACATCTCGATTTTCTACGCCGCATCTGACTAAGTTTCTTATCCTTTTACTTTCACGCACAACATGAGGACATGTTGCATTTTTAAGTGTGGGGGAAGGGATAGTTCGATTTGTGCCTATGTGTAAACGTTGTTTAGTACGTTAGATTGTGTTTATTATGCGAAATGAGCGTAAATTTTTCAAAACTTTCCGACACCCTTGTTTTTGTTTTGTCCCGAGTAGGCAATTCAATTTGAAGTTCGTTGTTTTTATAGTCATCTATGCGATATATCATATGTTTGGTAAGTTAGTTGTTTCACGACTTTATTTTTCACGAGCCATAGTGAATGATGAGCTATTTCATAAAAGCTATACCCGTTTTGGATTAGTAGTTTTTGATTTTCTTATAAGTCATGTGCTTAGTGCTACGTATGTATCTTGAGATTTATGGTAGTTTGTATTTAGTTCCGAAGTATGAGACACTGTGAATATCTGAAGGTTTGAATGTGATAAGTAACACGCAACTAATGTTGTTAATGAAAAAGTTGAGTTAAATGAATCTAAGGGTGTGTCGAAAGCTAGTCGATGATTTGAGTGCGATAGGGTATACCACGTATGTCCTATACCACTATGATGACTAAGAGCTCGGCCGTTAGGAAAAGTCGCCTTATGATTGGAGTAAGGTAGGGATTATCTCGAAATGTCCTATTACGCTATGAGGGCAAAAGCTCATCCTAACGTGTGTTTAAAGTGAATGAATTCAATCAACTTCAGCTATGTTGTGAAATGAATAAGGCTTAGTTTTCGTTAATCTTATCCCCAAAAGTATAAGCGATAGATATCTTTGCAGGATTATCCTCTCGAGCATTTCGAGAAAAGGCCCTAGATTCATTCGATCATCCTTTTCGGGATATGTCACGTTGGTAGGGTACATCTTATGAGTGTCATTTATTACTATTCTGCGAGGGGGTATTAGCTAGTTTTGCTTTGAGTTATTCAAGTTTGGATTTAGTGGAAGTTTTCTATGGCTATGCACACTCACGTGGGTGAACATCTAATTTATTTGAATCTGTGGTATATGTGTTAAGATGTCTATACTCTTCCGAGCCTTTCTTTCGTTTTGTTTTGCTCGGGACGAGCAAAAGATAAGTGTGGGGGAGTTGTTAAGGGCGAAAATCTATGAATTATAAGGCGATATTCCACGATGTTTTTCCCTCTATATTGTATAAGTTGCATAATAATTGGTCCTTTTATTAGAATATCGAGCAAACGATATTTTCATAGACTTAATCGCAAAGTTGGTATAATTATGTGATTATATGGTTGAAATATAAGTATTTGAATATTACTACAGTTTGCGATGTGTTCCATGTGTTATAGGTATGTTTATTGTGCTCAAATGATGATCAAAAAGGATAGAACTCGAGCTATAAAGATTTAAGAAACGAGATAATGATCAAGTGGAGTGAGGAAAAGAGATAAAGAGGAGAAAATCGCACTCTGAACAGTGAACAGCGTCCAGGTCCCGTCCAAATGGATGGGCGTTTGATCAAATGGACGGGCGTCCTAGGAGGATAAAGTTACATTCAGGAAGTTTGGACGCAAGGTTGGACGCTGGGATGAACGGGCGTCACGAAGAAGACTCGGCCCGACTCGAAGTTCAAAGCGAGACTGCACGAGCGTCGGAAGGGTAGACAGCGTCCAGGGCCGTGTTCAATGAGAACCGACTTAAAACCCTAGTCAGACGGGCCGCGCGCCCAACCCTAATTTTTCTGTTTTCTATAAATAGTCAGATTGTAAAACCTAGCAGAGGGGTAGAGATACACATATAGAGATTGAGAGAGTCGAAATTCATCTTAAAAACAGCAGCAGTTTGTCCTTTCTTTTTGTTTTCTTTTATTATGCAATCAAAGCGATTTGTTGATTTCAAGACTATTATGAGTAACTAAACTCCGGGTTGGACGAACGGGTGAAGCAATTCGGGAGGTGTTTGGTTTTCTTGTTTTTCTGCGTTTTGCAATCAATAAAGGTCGATTTTTATTGCGTTTATTTCGTTGCTTCATATCGATAGATAAAGCCTGTGATATTTGTTTGACGATAGTTGAATGAATTCTAGATCACCACAATAGTAATCGTTTAAACGATTTGTCTAAAAGCGAAAGTTATCAAATTGTTAACCTAGATAATAGATTCGAAAGAATTTGTGCCTATCGTGCTTAAATAATCAATCTTTGATAAAAGTTGATAAATGGATTATCTAAGAAATTAGTAATCTGCTTTGGGTATAGGTTAATCTTGGCCTTTAGTAATTTGCATGCGTAGGAGTTAGAATCTTTTACCGCTATCTTGAATTGTGGATCCTGTTAAATCGCCTTTCTCCCCATTATTTGATAAACCTTAAATTGTTAATTCGTGACACGTTTAGCTTAAACTTAAAAACACATTCAACCTCACGTTCCTCGTGGGATCGACCCGGAAGAACCGCTTTACTACAAGCTTTGCACTTGGAGCGACTAACCGGATTTTTATTACTTGTCTTTTTGTTTCGTTTACAAAAATCCACCACACTTACTAACTTTTCTTGAGGAGAAAGTTGGGTTTTTTTTTTTCCGCTTAAAGCTCCTGGTATCCGAAACCAACCGATACGACTAATCTGGAGTTCGGTTCGGGTTGTGCCTGCAGAGTCTGACTCTTACACATGAAAAGTTGGTTTAACGCGTGATTAAATCGGCAAAAGCGTTTTCTTGGCCTGGGGGTTAAGCTAACGCACATCTTAACCCGCCTTTAAGCCTCTCATATCCATTATATAAATAACCTCATTTCTAAAAGTTAAGCATAAAAAATTACTACCAAGAGTCTTCATACAAGTTGTTCTTGGGTCATGTCGAAAATAAGTCGGAGTATCCAGTAATTTATCGGAGCTCGAGTTTTTAAAATACCACTAAACTAGAGACATGAAACAATTGTATTTTGGAAGACATTTATTGCAACCATAACCACTGATGCTAAATATATAGCCGCATAACTTGTGAAATGATAAAATAATGATGGAAGTTCCATGTTTTCATTTTTATATGTCTTATATTATAAAAGTCTATCATAAAATGGTAAATAAGGATGGTTATGTTGCTCATTAGTTCCTACTAAATATAATTTTCTTAGAACTAGCGGTGGAAACGATCAACAAGCATGCAAAAGCCATGATTCCCATGAAGATGAAGAAATTGTCCTCTTATAAGTTTTATTCTTTGACTTATTTATAAAAATACCTGACAACTAATTTCATCAAAATGGCTTAATTTGCTTTGGGTGGCAATGTCTTAAAGTAAAAGAGGGAATTCTGATTCTTTTAATACATTCGATCAGTACATTGCAAGCAATACAAGAACTAATTTTGATGCTGAAATTGATCAATTTGGCTGAGAATGTAGAATTGGGAGAGCAGATGTTTCTGGTATTTTTTATTTATTTATAATTGATGGCATTTTAATATGTTTGGTAAGCTTATGAAAGATGGTATTATGTGCAATCTCAACAACAATTTTATTGTGACAATACTTTGATGCGGGAGAAGAAAGAGAGACACCCATATATAAACTAATGACCAACACAACAATACAATCTCAGACGTTGTTTAAGTCATAGTATAATACTCTGTCTCAAAAGGAAGAACGCGGAGTAAAAGTATAATTGACCGTGGCAAATCAAAATTAATTAGGTGGGGGAGGGGTTTGGTTCGGTTTTGAAAACCGACTAACCGAACCGAACTGAATAGATTAATTGAAAAATCGAATCGAACCAAACTCACTATGATATGATTGGTTTTGGTTTTATACGAAAATTTTGGTTTGGTTTTGAAAATACTTAAAACCGAACCAAACTGAACCCCTTAATATATATGCTCCATGAAGTTGTAAATAAATTTATTGCCAGTAAAAATGTTGTAATTAAATTTTCTGAGGCTCTTTACATGTAAATGGGGTAGCATATATATATATATATATATATATATATATATATAAAAGTAAATCAAAACATGATTCTGGTTTATTCTTCTAACTTTTTTTCTTTTCGTATTTATATATTCTCCTAACTTTGTTAATTATATATTACTAGTTACATATATTCATATTAAATAAAATATATTAGTAAAAACCCATCATTAATTTGACAAAAAGAATAATGAAATATGAAACACAAAAAAACAAAAAGACATGCAGAAAAATACAACAAAAAGGATTACTCTATGCGCTAAAATTAATGGTAGAAAGCCATGCAAAAGCATAGCGTGTCAAAACTTTCTTGCCAAGTGTCTTTCTACTTCATCATCACCGGACCTTCACATGCAGATCCTTCTTTCCCTCTATAAATTCCTCTTCTCAATTCCTTTCAATTTCATCACTCAGTCTCTTATATATAGCATAATTAAAGCTTCTTCTCTTATAATATTAATGGCTACAACTTTCTCCAAGAAACTTCTGATTTCACTGTCCCTTCTTCTTTTATGTGGGATATCTCTTGCTGATCATTACTCTGAAAGTCGCCAACAACAACAAGGTCATGATCAGCAACAATGGGAATCATGCAACCTCCAGAATCTCAATCCACTCGAACCCAACCGCCTAATCGAGCATGAGGGAGGTGTGACCGTGTGACAGAGTTCTGGGATGAGAACAACGAACAGCTCCGATGCGCCGGCGTGTCCGCAACTCGCCATATCCTTCAACCTAAAAGCTTGTTGTTGCCTTCTTTCAATAATGCACCAATGTTGGTCCAAGTCATTCAAGGCTAGTATCTTACCTTCTTCTAACTTGCTAAACATAATGTTCTTAATTACAAAATAAATAAGTGGACTAATTAATGACTTAAAAATATTATTATAGGTCGTGGGATATTGCAAACAATGATGCCTGGGTGCCCTGAAACCTACCACTCATTCCAGCAACCTCAAAGTGAAAGAGAAGAACAGAGGCCTAGAGATTCTCACCAGAAGTTACAAAACCTACGACGGGGAGATGTTGTTGCCTTGCCGGAGGGAGTTGCTCACTGGGTTTATAACCAAGGAAACGAAGAGCTTGTCCTTGTTGTTATTCACCACACCGCCAATCGGAACAACCAGTTGGATCAGAACCTAAGGGTAAGAGTACTTACACAGAAATACCCTCTTCAATTTTCATTCTTGTGTTTATTAAATTTGAAAATTCAATTGATCATACTCAATTTTCATCATGCATGTACGTAGAGATTCTTCCTTGCTGGAAACCCCCAACAACAACAACAACAACAACAATCATGGAAACAAGGACAACAAACACAACAAGAGCAACAACAACAACAAGGGAACAACATCTTCCAGGCTTTCGATACAGACATTCTAGCTGAAGCTTTCGGTGTAAACCAAGAAACTGCAAGAAAGCTACAGAATCAAGATGATTGGAGAGGAAACATAGTCAAGGTTCAAGAAGGATTCCAAATGTTACGTCCAAGATCTGAACAACAAGAAGAGGAAAGAGAATACAGAGCAAACGGTATCGAGGAAACTTTTTGCACACTAAGGATCAGAGAGAATCTTGCCGACCCAGAAAGAGCAGATATCTACACAGCCCAGGGAGGAAGCATAAGCATTGTCAATAGCTTCAATCTCCCCATCTTGAAGTACCTCCGATTGAGTGCCGGAAGAGGAAATCTCCAGCCAAACGCCATGGTTGCTCCACACTGGAACCTTAATGCTCACAGCATCAGCTATATCGCAAGAGGAAACGCCCGTGTACAAATTGTTGGAACCTCAAGGAAAGCTGCATTTGACGGAGAGGTAAGACAAGGGCAATTGTTGATTATTCCTCAAAACTTTGCGCATGTGAAACAAGCTGGAAATGAAGGGTTGGAATGGTTCACCGTGAAGACTAATGATAATGCAAAAAGCAGCCCCCTTGCCGGAAAGACATCAGTGATCCAAGCAATGCCGGTAGATGTTTTGGTGAATGCTTATCAGGTTTCAAGGGAGGAGGCAAGAAGATTGAAGTATAACAGGGAGGAAGTTACAATTCTTAGTCCCCGTCAATCTGGAAGGCAGAGGAGTTCGCCTTGGTCTCTTCTTGAAAACATGCTTTGAATTTTGATCGATGAATGCTAAATCTTTTTTATGTGCTTTATCTTGTAAGAGTTGAGAAAATAATACATGAAAAATGAGGATGCTTGTATTTTCGAGTAATAAGTATTAATAAGATGAGTCTTTTTGCTTCTTTCAATGATTTTCCATTTCACGCGGCTTAATCATTCTGGATTAGTCAGGGCCGGCCGGCCTTGTGCCCGGGAGGGAAGGGCGACCGCCATGATATAAGGGTGGGAGGGCAAAAATACATGTTTTAACGATAGTGTGAGTAAGTCAAGTGGACATGCACCGGTTATATACTCCTATTGAAGAACAAGTGTTAAGAGGTTGTTTATGACAAACAAACTTTCTTGAAAGTTGTGCCTCTAGATACTTAATTGAAAGGACGCTTGAGCCAACATGATTAACCCAAACATTAGCACATGGCTGTGTTTCATCTCTGCTCTTTCATGTTGAGCATGGTCATGATAAAAAGGGTGTTTGAAGATATCCGTTGGTTCTTATGAAATGATTCAAAAGGTCTGTACTCACCACCAATCTGAACGAACACACTTAATATTTTTGGAATATTGCTTTTCAACAAAGGTTTGAAGTTGAATAAAAGTATTTAGAGCTTCAAATTTGTATTTAAGTGGTAAATCTAGGTGAATTTGGTGTGATCATTTACAAAATGTATATAATTATATGCCTTGTTTGTCATGTAGCTCAGGCTCTTTATAGGCCCACACTTGAGGGGACGTGTTATAGTTTTCCCACATTGATCACTTGCTATTGTATCACTCACTTCCTCACCTCACAACCTAGGTCTTGGGGATGAGATTCTTCCTCTTATATGAGTTTGAGCCTAGATATTCTACATTAGGCGAAGTAAATTCATTTAATAATGTCTTCCGGCATTTGACAAATATTAATATCTCATTTTGATCTTTTACTTTATACCTTTATACTAAGTTTATGCAGTAACTTACTCCTTACTTTGGAATAACAAGGTTTGCAGGTTAAGGACAGTGATGATGATGAGCTTGGTAAGCAAAGTTAGGATGAAGCATGGAGTTTATTTTTATGTTTAGTAGTTTGTTCCTTTGAATAAGGCATAAATGTCAAGTAGTTGTATACTTTCATTTTTCAGACATGATGTTTGTTTTTTTTTTTTTTTTTGGGGGTGGAGGTGGGGGAATTTTAGTATTTGTTTTAGATATTTATGATTCTAGTTTGACATTCTTGTTGGTTGTTTTGTGAAACACTCGAGAGTCTGTTTCTCGGGTCTATGCATGTTTCATTTGTTTCTCAAGTCTATATATGTTTCAATTTCTTTTGTGCCGTCTTCATTTTATTCATTTATGTCATCAGACTTACATGAATTTTAGGGTTTTCTATAATAATAAAACAACACGTATCGAACGTGTTATATATTTTTGGATAATGACTCGTTATGTTAGAACGGGACATTACGATATGATATCTTTATTTTGATGACAAGAAGGGGAGGAAATTAAATGAGAAAAAGAAGTTCAATGGCTCGAATAATCAAGGCCAGCAGAATTGCCAAGGCATTATTTATTAGGGCTATTTTGGAATAAGACAAAACAATTTCACACACAAATGCCCCTGGTGTTACTAAAAAATGACCCGGCAATACCACCACCCAATAATCAAGACCCACCAATTTTTTCAACAGGTAACGACAAGCTTCGTACTATTTCGGTCCCATAAAAATTGTTTAAATTTGAAAAATGTTTTGTTTCATAAAAAATGTTTATTTAAAAAGCCAATACATCATTTAATACTCTTTTTTAAATATGTTCCTAGCCTAACATTTATTGTTGTATGTTTATTATTCATATTCCAATACAGGTATTAATTATAAGATAGAGGTATACATATCTATTACTACTACTAAAACACAACACATTAATTGAATTTCTTAATCTGCATAAATAGTAAAAAGTTGACACTTTTTATGGGACGAATGAAATACAAATAGTCGGTTTCTCGGTGCATTAATTGTTAAGAATGAATTGACTAAGATGACATATACATAGTACAAGTATTAAATTTTCTCCCACTTCCTAGAAATTTACAATTGATTATATATCTCTACGTAAGAAAATTCATTTCTCTCTAAAAAAAATAAAAAATAAAAAAAACTTCATTCTAACCGAAAGTTTTTGGGTGCTCACTCCAAATAAATTGAAGTGACTCATAAATTGATTAATTTGAATCATATAATTTACATCTTGAAAGTAAATTGTGCGGCATCGCTCAACTTACGGGTAGAGGCGGCCGCAGGATTTTGGGTAAGTAATGACAATAAATTTTTTAAAAGCAAATAAAAAATTTAAGAAAGAGCAAACTATATATATGCATAATACAAATATTAATATATTTTTTACGGATCAAGATGAGCAATTACCTCTTTTGATGTATATAGATCCGCAACTGCTTACGGGTCATTTCACTCTAAATACACTAACTACTCGCATCACAATACACCAACCTAAGCTCCACCATAAATTATTGGACAAACTTTGTGTACATTTTTGGAGCCTTCCTAATAGCTAGGAGGTGAAATAGTAGATGATTTTACCTATGAATAATAAATACGCTATGATGAGAATCTTAACACGCAACATTTGCATTATCCGGTGCCGGAGCCCCTTTCGATATCGGTGATAGCCGTCTTCGATGAATTTTTGTATTATTTTTTTATCTCAGTTTGAATTTTTGTATTATTTTTTTTTATATATATATATATATATATATATATATATATATATATATATATATATATATTCGTTATTGATTTTGTGTGAAGAAAAAATAGTCATGTATACAAGTTCACCCTTGATAAATTGTTTTTATTCGCTCCCAATAATTATTCAACTAGATGTATATGGGAATTAAATTTTGATTATTAAAATTGTTACACTCCGTCCCTACTGTAGTTGTTATGAATTTATGTCTTTACACATTGAATATTCACTAATTTTATAGTGATTCTGGATCAGTTTGTGATTCCACCAATCAAATATTTTACAAGGGAAAAGTTTAAAATATGAAGACATAAATTTATAGATAGAGGATTGTAGATTTTAGTGATCATGTAACACCGAATTATATTCGCTTCAAAATCATTCTAAATTTTATTTGAAACGTGAGATTTTCGGCTATTGAGGAACAATGATTTTAGGTAGAATCTATTGGCACACCCTTTTTATTATTGACACCTATTTTTTGATTATTTTTTCAGATTAAAGAAAACGTCGGTGCCGCTGGTGTTCGTTGTTGAACACCAACATCAATTTCACTGACGTTGGTGTTCAACAACGAACACCAGTGGAAAGTCAGTGGACTGACGTTTCTAAGTTGTGACATTTTTATAAAGGGAACGTTGGTGCCACTGGTGTTCGTTGTTGAACACCAACGTCAGTGTCTTCAACAACGAACACCAGTGGCACCGACGTTCCCTTTATTAAAAATTATTGAGTGACGAAGTAATTTTTTGTGGTGCCGGGAGCAATGTAGTGCCGAAAGTAATTAGGGGTGTGCCGATAGAACCCCCTAATTTTATATCAGTGCCGTATATGGGATTGGACCAGGGCCGGTCCTGACATTTTTTGGGCCTAAGGCCAATTCGTCGAATTAGGTCAAGTAAATTTTTTTTAGGCTTTATCGATTCGAATAAAAAAAATTTGGGTATTTATATTAGGTTGGATCGGATTGGATCTATACGAAATTTTTTTTTCTTTTAGCGAAACATGTAGGCTCCGTTTGTTTTGGGTTGGAGTTTTTTTTTAAATTTTTTTTAGATGCTAGTGGATAATAAAATATAATAAAAATGATTGAAATAATTATTAATTAGAATGTTAAGATGTTTTTTTGAAATTTGTGTAGATAAAAAAATGATTGGTGAGAGAAATTGAAATAAAGTAGAATAATGAATAAAATAATGGTAAAAATGTAACTTTTCTCAGAGTGCAATGACAATATTTCTATTTTTATTTTTTTTTAGAATTAAAAATTTCATTAATCAATATCCGCCAAACAAGCGGCTAACGTCATAAGGAGGCGAGGCGCCTCAAGATGTCTGAGCAGAAGCCAACAAAGCGTGTCTAGCTAAAAGATGTGCTGAGATATTTCCCACACGTCAAACAAAGGAAAAAGAAACAGTAATAAATGTAGATAATAGGCCTAGACAATCATGCATTAAACAACCATGAGCAGTGAGATCCTCCACTGGTCTGCAAAGACGCGTGACACACGCCAAACAATCACTCTCTACTACCAGCCGTTGAATCCCCAAACACCGCGCCTCGTGATAAGCCAAGAAAATAGCCTTAAACTCCATATATTCCACTAGGTCCCCGGGATCAAAATGATACGCAAAAGAGGGCAGGACTACTCCATGAGAATCTCGAAAAATAATACCAACACCCGCTCCGGCCTCTGTGACTGATGCATCCACATTACCCTTTATCTTCCCGGCCAGCGGCTTTACCCATTTATCCACCAATTGTTGTGCCGATGTCTGCACCCGATAAATCGCCATAGCCTCCGTGTACTCAGCCCATGACACCAGCGAGTGCGTACAAACCGCTGAGTCATAAACCGCTTGATCATCAAACATCGCAGAGCAACGCGCCTTCCAAATCCCCCACATAAACCACACAAACCTTGCAGTAGCTTGAACACCCTGCTCCGCAATCAGTCGCATAAAGAGATCCGCAAAGGAACCCGAACGGAGGCGCTCCAAAACCCCAGCAAATGGCGACGCCTTCCAGATTCTATCCTCCATCGCACATTCAAAGAGTACATGTCGCATAGTTTCCAGTGCCTCCCCACAAGCCAAAAAAACACCGTCCCCCAAGTTCCTCCGCCTCAGCCCCTGGCCAATTGCTAAACAATTGTGGAGGCACCTCCACAAGAAATGTTGGATAAGCGGCTGCACAGGAAGCTGCCAACAACTCCAAATCATGCTCTCCCCAGTCGAAGTAGTCGGTCCTGCCACAAACGAAGGCCGGTAGAGCGATAAGGCCAGAAAATATCCGGATCGAACTGAAATTAATTACACAAATACTAAACAATCCTTGAAATATAAGAATCTTACAAATTAACCCCTATCTATGGCACACCCTTTTTTTTTTTTTACACTTTTATGAGTTTTATCACTTCAATTCCCACATACAAAATCATTCTCAAATTAAAAATCCAAACGAGTTAAGATATAATTAATTTAGACTTCTTAATTATGTTGGTACACTTTATCGTGTATCGAAGAAATGATTTTTTGAATAATTTTCTTGACAGATTTTATAAGACAAATGACATTATTATTGTTATTTTGAATAGTGCTGGACAATAATTAATCGATGGATACATAGTAAAGTTGTTGGCTTTAATTCAATAATTGACATGTTATTAAAGTTCAAAATTTTCCTCGAAAAAAAAATAACAATAAAGTTCAAATTTTATTCGGTAAAATCTCTTGCCTTTTTGTCAGGGTAGTTTTGGTTTTTTTTCTTTAGTAAACTATAAAAAGGTATACGATACGTGTCCGACAACCAACACGACATAATACGCTCTGATACATTACGATGACATATCCGGCACGTGTCGGTTGATGAAATAAATATCCGACACATCTTCGACACCTCCCGACATCTGGATGTTTTTTTTCTTTTTTTCTTTTTTTTTTTTTAGGGGGAGTGGGGGGATGACTAATCATAAATCCATGTTTAAATGCACGATGAAGAATGGAGTTTATTTTGAGTAAAGCTGTTTTTTTTTTTTTTTCCTTTGGTCTACGGAAGACGGAGTGGATGAAAGAATTGTTTAAAAGCGGAAAATGGATCGGGCGAGGGTTCGCCAATGCATGCACTAACCTCGCCCTCGCTCTCATACCATAAAGAAAATCGAATATCTGTGAATATTTAGACTCAAACTAGATATTTTATTGAATTGATAAATAACTGATACAATGTTCACTCATTTATATAGGAGATAAATAAGATAAATATATTTATTTAAAAAACTAAATATAAAACTACTAATTTATCCTAAGGTAATTTAAAATAAAATAATAACCTTTTATTCAAACTATTTATCTAAACACAACTTTATTCAAACTATTTATCTAAACACAACTTTATCTCCTTTTTGACACCAATCCACATCTCTTCTAATTTTGTCTTCTATTAGATTAGACTTTTTAAACTGAATTCGAATATGAATTTGAAGTTTTCCAATATTTTAGTTTAAGTATAAAAAAATTAACCAAAATTACACCACAATAACATTAAAACGGAGGCCTGAAATTACGAATTTTGTAAGCCCCCGTTTTGAATAAACTCTACTATAATTTTATATACAAAAAGTTGTAAACCCCATTTTGAGTAAGCGCTAATACAATTACATTCAAAAAGTTGTAAACCCCCGTTTTGAGTAACCATTAATACAATTATATACAAATAGTTGTAAACCCCCGTTTTGAGTAAACTCTTCTACAATAATATACAAAAAGTTGTAAACCTCCGTTTTGAGTAAACTCTACTACAATTATATCCAAAAAGTCGTAAACCCCCGTTTTGTGTAAACACTAATACAATTATATACAAAAAGTTGTAAATTCCTGTTTTGTGTAAACTCTACTATAACATTATATACAAAGTTGTAAACAACAGTTTTGAGTTAACTCTACTACAATTATATACAAAAAGTTGTAAACCCCCATTTTGAGTAAACTCTAATACAATTATATACAAAAAGTTGTAAACCACCGTTTTGAGTAAACACTAATACAATTATATACAGAAAGTTGTAAACCCCCGTTTTGAGTAAACTCTAATACAATTATATACAAAAAGTTGAAAACCCCCGTTTTGTGTAAACTATACTATAATTTTATATACAAAAAGTTGTAAACCCCCGTTTTGAGTAAACATTAACACAATTATATACAAAAAGATGTAAGCCCATGTTTTGAGTAAACACTAATACAAATATATATAAAAAGTTGTAAACCCCCGTTTTGAGTAAACTCTACTATAACATAATATACAAAGTTGTAAACCTCCGTTTTGAGTAAACTCTACTACAATTATATCAAAAAAGTTGTAAACCCCCGTTTTGAGTAAACACTAATACAATTATATACAAAAAAATTGTAAACCCCCGTTTTAAGTAAACTATACTATAACACTATTTACAAAGTTGTAAACCTCCGTTTTGAGTAAACTTTACTACAATTATATACAAAAAGTTTTAAACCCCCGTTTTGAGTCAACACTACTACAATTATATCCAAAAAGTCTTAAACCCCCGTTTTGAATAAACGCTAATACAATTGTATACAAAAAGTTGTAAACCCCCGTTTTGAGTAAAGTCTACTATAATTTTATATACAAAAAGTTGTAAACCCCCGATTTGAGTAAACTCTAATACAATTATATCCAAAAATTTGTAAACCCCCGTTTTGAGTAAACTCTACTATAATTTTATATACAAAAAGTTATAAACCCCCGTTTTGACTAAACTCTAATACAATTATATACAAATAGTTATATACCCCCGTTTTGAGTAAACTCTACTATAATTTTATATACAAAAAGTTGCAAACCCTGTTTTGAGGAAATTCTACAACAATCATCTTCTTAAAGTTGTAAACCCCCGTTTTGAGTAAACTCTACTATAATTTTATATACAAAAAGTTGTAATCCCCCGTTTTGAGTAAACACTAATACAAGTATATAAAAAGTTCGTAAACCCATGTTTTGAGTAAACTCTACTATAACATTATATACAAAGTTGTAAACCTCCGTTTTGAGTAAACTCTACTACAATTATATCCAAAAAGTTGTAAACCCCCGTTTTGAGTAAACACTAATACAATTATATACAAATAGTTATATACCCCCGTTTCTCCTGATATATAGCTTCATGATTCCGCCGGTTTGCATCTTGTGTTCGTGAGTTCGAAGAAGTCCGGACAGTTATCTGATCATTCTATGTTTTGTGTTCCAGATTTGAGTGCTCGGATTGATCAAATAACAAGATAACAAGGACGAAAGTATACCATATGTTTCCTATAGCTTCAAGATAAAGATCTTTTCTATCGCTTCATTTTGTTTAATGGTTAGGGTTTGTGTTCTTATAGATTAGACGTAAGATTGTGAATTGATTTGTAGGATTTTCATAGATTAATTTGTTGCTAAGTTATGGTTGTTGGTCATAGTTTCACTAATATTAAGGTAATGATGTTTTCTTATAAAAATGTTATATATGCTTTTTTCATTAAAATTATTGTGTTTTCTCGAAAATTTACATGCACAAGACATAATTATATGTTTGCGTTAATTTTCAGGTAGTAGCTGAACATGAAGCCAAACAAGGGTTCGATGACGCCGCGTATGCGAGCGTTGCTTCCGTGTCCGCGAGCTGAGCCGCTTCTGAATATGCTTGTGTCTTTTATGCATTTGCACAGTGTATTTTAACAGTATAGTTGTTCCCTGTAAACTATTCTGCAAACCTGTTTTATGTACTTTATGCATACGCGTAGTGTAGATAGGTTATGGAGTTTTGTACGAGCACGTAGGCTAAAATATGGAAGTGAACATGAATTTATGTGATCTTGTGTGGTGCTATGTGCTTTGTCGTGTCGCCTATATTCTTAGTAAGGGGAAATTATTAACCTACGATATACTAAACGAAGTACCATAATCTAAAATATCATGTTGGATTTATGACTTGTTGTATTACAAATGTTTTTACCACAATGTATTGGATGTAGTACCGTGATTCACGTGTATATATATGTTGGATGTATTTCGCATATGTCTCACCATCCCCTCATGTATAATAGGTGGCATATATAATAATGTTGTACCCTTGAGTATTTTGCCTATGCAGGACTACAAGCATATCGAGTAAAGGTGTGTTTGTGTCTAAATGAATGTAGCATGTAAACATGACAAAAAAATTATTAATTAGTTGACAAGTAAATTAAGAATGATATATGTAACTTATAGCATTGATAATTATTATTGTACATCATTGCATCAAAATACAAATGGGGAATTAAACAAAACAAAAGGCAGTTACTACATGCTTAACTGTATAGCCGTGTACAATCCTCATGTTTTGACTTTGTATTTGAAGTAGTTAATTGATGATAAAACTAACTATGCAAAAGTCAAAATGTATTTAAGAAAATTTTGTTCAAGCTAAATTAGACTAAGGTATGTAGTACTAGCTAGCCACCACTAGCTACAATCAAGTTCATAATAATGACATTAAGTTTATAAATAGTATATTATGTGAAAGGTGGACAATGAATTCGTATGAATTAAAGAATCTCATTCATTCATTAATTAATCAATAATTCAAATTATGTAGCTTGAATTATATAATATCGTGATATATTTATTAATGTTTGAGGGGCAAGAGTTTAACTCACAAGTTATTCCTTTGGATAAAAAAAATATATCATATGTTTTTTTTCATCGAAATGAAATTACCACATATATATATTGGACAATTGTAACTCACACTGCATCCTAGTGGGACTCGAATGGTTTTGAGAAATCAGCTTAACCATTAATGGGGTAAAGTCTATCGACAGATAACCAACTCGAACGCCTACGGAAGAGTTGAAGGAAGCTACAAACGCTTATGCTACCGGATATAGCGTATATAGTTTCAATGTTCACTCCTTAATTTTATTATTTGAAAAAAATAGTTTAGTTTTAGTTGAAATTGAAGTTCTACATTTTCCTATAATCTCTCAACAACAAGAGAACCAAAAACGTGGCTTGTATACGTGGCTTGTGTGTGGACCATATTTTTTGTGTTTGTTTTTGTTTTTTTTATTAAATTCAAAACATGTGATGTAAAATGAGCTGGTGGACAAATTTTATGGATTTTCTCGGTCCCGGAATCATCATTCTATACAATTTATGTCGAGAAGAATGTTTTTTCCTTTCTTTTTCACATATTTATGTTTGATAACGCAATGCCAGTCCATGTGGTAAACTTTATTTGATCGAGTATTAAAGTCTGATAATTGATTGAAAGAAAATACCTAAAGTGTAATATACAAAAGATAATGGACTAATTTATGACCGTGACAAAACTTGAAACCGAAAGTGTAAAATACAAAATATAAAGGACTAAATTATGAACATGATAAAACACGTTAAAAGGACCAAATTCATAGTCAATTTCTTCTACTTTTTGTATTTCTAAACCCCCAAAACTACACTCTAACTCAGAGAAATTGTAGATTACCATCCTCCACCTGCCAGCTCTACTTCAAAAGGACTGATCATGTCAGTCCACATGTCATCTTCTTAGTAAAACAAAAAGAAACTTCTTGCGGAGATTTGTCATCTTTGTTACATGTCAGAATTTTCCTTATTTACCCTTCATCGCTTTTCTGCTTTTATTTTTCTTTTTAACTCATTAAAGCGGAAATTTGTTTAAGATCTTTGTTACTGTTACCGTCCGCTTTTTTTTTTATCGTCCGGCGTTGAAAGATTTAAGATTTACACAGATTAAGAAAATAATTAATGTATTTGAAAAAACAGGTTTAAAATAACAAAATTATCCTTGACTTCTTGTACATGGAAAATTATACAAAAATTTAGGTTATAAAAATGAAAGGTAAATGTGGAAAAAAAAAAGTAAGACAGATAAATAAAAACAAATTTTAAAAAGTGACAGTTAAAAAAAACGGATGAAGTATTTAAAAGATGTAATTGTCAAAATCATATTACCTCCGTTCTACAACAAAAAAAAGCGACCTTCTTATTTTACAATTCACATGGTGATTAAAAAACGTAATTAATGTGTTGTGTTTTAATTACTAATAAACATATACCGTATATCTATATCCCATAATAAATACTTGTTTTGAATTTGAAATGAGCATACAAAGTTTGAATGTTATAATAAGAATATGTTTGAAAATTTTGAATTAAATAATATATTGATTTTCTAAATTGACGGTTTTGTGGGACGGAGATAGTATATATTAAGAAAAAGAATTAATTAATGTAATGACTTTAATAATGAAATGATTAAAATGTCCTTAGAAATAATAAATTAATGCAATATTCTGGATGTTTAACTAGATCCCAAGTCTGATTCTTCAGTAATGACTCCATTTCATCTCCCACGGCAGCAAGCCATTGAGATGCTTCAGAACATGTCACTACTTCCCTGTAAGTAGAAGGTTCAAAACCATCCATTTCTTCTGCATCTTGAAGTGCATATCCAACCATATCATCAAACTCATACCTCTTGGGAGGTACCCCAACATTAGATCTTCTAGCTCTGTAGACAGCTATACTCTGCTGACCCATGTTCTCAGTTTGACGCTCAACTGACATTTCCTCAGATGAATCATGACTGGCTTGGATTCAGTTCTGGTTCAGTAACCAGATCAGATGAAAACTGACTTGGATCAGTTGATTGTTGCATTTCAATCAACGTGCTATATAAACATCATATTGGATGACGTTCTGGATCCCAATACTTAAAATATTTGTGTTGGTGGGTTTGCATTATCCAAACATGATACACACAATCATGAAAACATATATATGCCGGTTCAAAACGGGGATTTTTGTTACCATTGTTCTCTCCACCATCCTCATCATCCGCATCATCATCTTCACTCTCACTCTCCGACTCAAGAAAAAGACTTCTCACAGGAATTGTGACCCAGCACAATAGTGTCAAAAGTGAAATCCCATCTGTGCTCAAACACTACGAACTCCCCCTGATTCAAGTGATGAGCGGCCACATACTGCTCCCATCATTCCCCAAAGAAACGAATAAGTTCATTGTCTATCGGTTCAACCCTTACTTCCCATGTCCTTATTCAGTTATTGAGAACAACCCTATCCAGGTTTCGCAGCGTGTCGTTCAAATTATCAACATATTTTCATGGTAATGTCTATGAAGAAAGAAACATACCATGTTACTTCAATCATAATATAAGCGATAAATATGTAAGTTAATCAATAATAACATACCAAACTTGGTGCGAAATCGCCAACAAGAACTTTGAAAAAACTATCATTATCCATATTCTTCACTGTAGATTAAAAAGGGAATGAGGTAATCAGAATTTGCATTAGAATCAGTCCGCGTGCCATTCCAAAACAAGACAACATAGACTCAAGTCAAACATAACCAATCACTCAAGACAGAACTAGTACCTTAATCCATACATAGTACATACATGAACTTCTTGTACGATGAACAAGTTTTGTTTGTTTTAATACCTGAAGTTCTTCTACTGTGAGTTCTTTTAATTCTTGAAGCTGATGGGGACATCTAGCCTGAATCAGTCCATTAAGAAATGGATATCCTTGGCATATCAACTTATGGGACATATTAACAAATGGATATCATTACGGCTAATATTATCGGGTCCACACAACATACATAATGGGCAAAACACATCTAAGTATACTTTTAACCAACACACTTACATTGCAATGAAACACATCTAAGTATACTTTTAACTAACACACTTTTCATAGTGGGAAGTACACTAATTCATTGGTGGACAATTGTTTACAATGTTGTTTACAATGTCAAGAAATAAACTAATTCAAAGTAGATATTTGCACATTAATTATGTCATTATAACAAAATTCAGCATATAATGGCAACAGTTGTGACGGTACATTAAAACAATAACGTCAAAATCACTGTCGTTCCTTGAAACGTCAGCCATGTCGACGTTCTGAAGCAATGTAAACGGCACCAACACTGGCGGATAACTTGGTAACCCTAATGGACTTTTATGATCTAAACAGCATCCTAACTGACGTTATAGTTTAACAAAAACGTACATATAGCCGACGTTTCAAGCACCAATCGTCTTCCCCAACCCTTCCGATCGGAAAACGGTCGGGTTATCGAAAAAGAGCGAAAAAACCCTCCGATTTCAACCATATTTCTATCCGATTTCAACCAAAAACGAATACACATTACAATGAAACAAACATTCGATCAAAAGGTTCGATTTCTAGGAGCATTTCATTCGAAAGACATCGAATCTACCATTAAAACTAGATTGACGTTTCCGACAATTTCATTCGAAAAAACATTGAATCTACCATTCGATTGCTACAAATTTACAACCGAAATGCACACAAAGTAGATACTTGCATGATTTGTATCAAACTAATGTTTACTCTTGCAGTTTCACGGTAGTGTTTTATCTTCTCCAGCGAGACCTCCGGCGATTTTCTTAGGTTGTTGAATCTACTTTGTGTCAAATGAAAATTAAGAGAGAAGTAATGGATTAGTGTTGGGGTTTAAAGGATTTTTAAAAAGTGAAGGGGTAGAAGTTAAAAAATGTGGGACTAAAGTGTTTAAGTTTTAAAACATTAGGGACTAAAGTGTATAGTTTTTAAAAGTTGTTAAATTGATTATTTTTAGGTGGTGCCTTGAGTGATTTGGTGGTGTGGAAAAATAAATGAAAAATAATAAATTAAATGGTGCCGGTAGTATTTTCGTGGTGCCGATAGAAAGCCGCCTACTTTTATTGCATCAAATCGATGGAGCATGTCATAATACATGAGAATGAGGCATAGTGTTCCGTTGTTTATGTCCTACCACGGAAAGTTCTTCTTTAGCCAAGAGGTGTGCATGAGTGTTTTTTTCCATCTTGACAAAAGAAAATTTTAAGAGGAAAAATAGGTAAAAGAGCTTTACAATCGTCAATGATATCCCTTAAGTGGGAAAAATCAATATCCACTTGTGGTAAATCGTCATGGAGTCCTCTTCAAACTTGACACTAAATAAGCCCTCAAGTTATTGCATGGTAAATAGCTTGATGAACGGCCAGAGCTTTAGCAATTGCTAGTTCGTATTTCCCATCAAGTTAGAAACTGTATAATGTTTCATCTCGATAGTTGTGTAGAATTCCTCCAGCTGCCATACAATTCTGGTTTGTTGCGGTGTCCACATTGAACTTCACAAGAGGGGCAAGGGGGGTTTTCCCATTTCTTGCTTAGGCATCTCGAGATCTATGCATTTCTAATGATGCTTTGCGCCGATAAGTAGGCCGTGAAATCTGATTCGGCCCAGGCTACAATGGATGATGCATCACATTTTTTTTTCACTTTTAATTTTTCTTTTCTTGCACTCATTCATTCTGATCGTATTTTAGGTAGAATGATAAAAGTTTTGCTAACTTATTAATTTAAAAGTCATTATGACCAATATCAGGTATGAAACACCTTAAAATCTGTTTCAAACTAAATCAGAAAAGTAATCATTTTCAATCTAGAATTAGATTAAAATAATTTAGTGTGAGAATAATAATCATTTTCAATTTTGAATTGAATAATAAATTAGTGTATGAAAAGATGTTTTGCATCTCAGCCGAGCAAGTCTCATACTCTGTATCATTATATGCATTATCCAACGTCCACATTAGTCGATTCATTTACATACACGAGAATTTAAATTTATTTAAAATAAAATAAAAAACACACACATCCGTTCCCCACCACGTCACAAATCTTCTCCCTTAAGATACCCATCAAACCCTCAACTATTGGTGGATCCAGAAATTTAATTCAACGGATACGTAATTTATTTTAAATTAAAATTTTACTTCATATGGTTTGAAACATTTTTCAATAGTTAAAATATAATGTTTTTTTATTTTAGTGGGGTGTAAACCCCATTTGATATAGTATGCATCTGCCTCGGCCCCCAACTAAAAATCATGAGTTTATATTAATATTGGAATTTTTGGATGGTGTATTCATACCTATTTTGTATTTAAAATACAGGTATTTTTACATTTAAATACACGAATGTTTCTAAGGTTGTTTTTTTCTTTTCTTTTTATTAAGGAGAGAATGTTTTTATATAAATTTATATACACGTGGAGTGATATGTTTTCACACCAGGTTCATTCACCACATCTTTTCACTTTTTATTAATCACAAAGAATGATTATAAGTTAAAATAGTGATATCTATCATTACCCTATATCCACACCGTGCGTATACACGACATAAGCGAATACACTGCATAAAAATTTCCGCTACTACCCATTTCTACACCTATAAAAGGAAGGCATAGAAGAAGAAAAATGCGAAGTTGTATTTTCTTCCTCAAATTTCTTCAAGAAAAATAAGAATACAAAATTATAAAATAAAAAAAAAAAAAACAAATTATTAAAACAGCGCGGCAAGTAACTTGTTTCGGTTTTGTCACCTCCGACTGTTCACCTACTTATACCCTTCTCCTTCCATTTAATCTCCACATTCCTCTTCAAAAACCCCATTTTAATCCGCCGCTCACTGTCTCTTTTTCCGGCGACTACGCCGTCAGCTGAAAGCATGCCTAAATTTGTTGCAGCTAATGTTACTCCAACAAGGGACTCAACGCCGATGTTTGACAGGAGACGGCCGTTAGAAATGTCACCGGTCCGACCGTCGTCACCGACGTTAGGACAGCTGTTGAAGTCCATCAGTAATGTAAGAAGAGAAGAAGGTGGCGGCGATGGAAACCCTGTTGACCATATGCTTGATATCCCAGCCCCGAGTTTCATGGATTCACCGGAACTTCCGTTTGTTCTGTGTTTCACTAATCTCACTTACAGTGTCAAAACCCGCCGGAAAACTCCAGCCGCCGACGGTGGTCAATCCTACTGAAAATGAACGCAACTCCACCACTACTGCTGCTACCCAGACACCTTCCCCTGAGCCGACACCCGACAGAGATGCCACCACCACCGCTCCATCAACAAAAGCCAAAATTCTGCTCAATAACATCTCCGGCGAGGCACGTGACGGAGAAATCATGGCGGTTCTCGGCGCTTCCGGGTCAGGTAAATCAACCCTAATTGATGCATTAGCTAATCGAATTTCTAAAGACAGTTTGAAAGGAACACTCACTTTAAACCGGGAACCAATCGATTCCCGTTTACTCAAAGTGATTTCCGCTTACGTTATGCAAGATGATCTGTTATTCCCCATGTTAACCGTCGAGGAAACGCTTATGTTCGCGGCGGAGTTCAGATTGCCGAGAACCCTCTCCAAATCAAAGAAGAAATTACGGGTTCAAACCTTAATTGATCAATTGGGCCTTCGTAACGCTGCTAAAACAGTCATCGGAGATGAAGGCCACCGTGGAGTCTCCGGCGGTGAACGGAGACGGGTTTCAATCGGAATCGACATTATCCACGACCCGATTATCCTCTTTCTCGATGAACCCACTTCAGGTCTCGATTCAACCAGTGCATACATGGTTGTAAAAGTACTAAAAAGAATTGCTCAAAGTGGTAGTATTGTAATCATGTCTGTTCATCAACCAAGCTACAGAATTCTTGGTTTATTGGATAAAGTTCTGTTTTTATCTCGTGGGTATACGGTTTATAGCGGGTCACCCGCAAATTTGCCTCAATTCTTTGCAGATTTCGGTCATCCGATCCCGGAAAACGAGAATCGAACCGAGTTTGCACTCGATTTGATTCGAGAACTTGAAGGTTCACAATCTGGGACAAAAAGTTTGGTGGAATTTAATAAAAACTGGCAGATTTTGAAAAGCCAACAAACAAGACACATGGAACCATCTCCAACAAGAGGCTTAACATTAAAAGAAGCCATAAGTGCAAGTATTTCAAGAGGGAAATTAGTTTCTGGTGCAACAAGTGATGTTGATAATGGCACTAATTCAATGGTACCAACTTATGCAAATCCGTTTTGGATCGAAGTCGGTGTGTTATCGAAACGATCGTTTATGAACTCGAGGCGTATGCCCGAGCTTTTCGGGATTCGTTTAGGTGCTGTATTAGTTACTGGATTCATTCTGGCTACCGTCTTCTGGCAACTTGATGATTCCCCAAAAGGGATTCAAGAAAGACTCGGTTTTTTCGCGTTCGCGATGTCTACGACGTTTTATACTTGTGCAGATGCATTGCCTGTATTCATTCAAGAAAGATACATCTTCATGAGAGAAACTGCACATAATGCATATAGAAGATTCTCTTATTGTCTATCACATGCATTAGTTTCTATACCAGCATTGATCTTTCTTTCATTAGCTTTCGCCGCTATCACATTCTGGGCCGTTGGATTATCCGGTGGATATACGGGATTCTTGTTCTATTTCGGGATCGTTTTAGCTTCATTTTGGGCCGGTAATTCGTTCGTCACGTTTCTCTCGGGTGTCGTGCCACATGTTATGATAGGCTACACAATTGTTGTTGCAATCTTAGCTTACTTTCTCTTATTCAGTGGGTTTTTCATAACTCGGGATCGAATCCCGGATTATTGGATTTGGTTTCATTACATCTCTTTAGTGAAATACCCATATGAAGCTGTGTTACAAAACGAGTTTGATAATCCGAACAAATGTTTCGTTCGAGGGACGCAGATCTTCGATAATTCGCCTCTCGGGTTGGTCCCGGATGTGCTGAAAGAGAAGCTTCTGGATAATATGAGCAAGACATTGGGGATGAAGATTACTAATTCAACATGCGTGACCACGGGAGTTGATGTGTTGCACCAGCAGGGGATCACTGATTTGAGTAAATGGTCTTGCTTGTGGATCACAATTGCATGGGGTTTTTTCTTTAGGATTTTGTTTTATTTCTCTTTATTATTGGGTAGCAAGAATAAAAGAAGGTAAAAATATTTATTAGTACGTGTAAGATGCGTAACTCTGTATACGTAATTTTTATAAAATTATAACCTATAACCGTAGATGAATTAAACTTTTTTTATTAATCAACGGTTATAGACAATGATTTTGTAAAAACTTTCTGCATTTATCATTTTTAAAAAGAACTTTAATACAGTTAAAGTTTCTATTTGGCGGGAAAGTTATTGTTTTGATTAATGTTTTTATAGTAATTTTTCTTTAACTTTGTTAGGTGTAATGCAGTTGAGAATCTATATGTGTGTGTCTTTGAAAATATTTACTCAGTCGTTGGGAAACAAATGCATGACTCATTTTTTTAGCAAATATAAAGTTTAAAATAAATAATCTTTTTTTTTTTTTATATTTAATTTACTTATTTATATTTGATTCAAATATATAAATGTTGGTCACCTAAGATAAGTCATTGAAATATGTGGTTTGAGTGTGAACCATTATTTATGTTGACCAAATTAAATGGTAATAGTAGTAATTGGTTTATGGTTAGTACAATAGTAGGTACTAGTTCAGAAAAAAACAGGTTTTAATTAAATATGGTAGTGACATTTTGAAAATAGTACTACTACTACACTTAAACTGTTAGCATTAATAATATCGGTTACCAATTTGAACAAAACACTAGATTAGTGGTCTATTATATGCGTAATTTATGATTATCATTAATCCCTCTATATGTTAACGACAGTTACATTATAAAATTTAAACTATTATGTTTAATAATCATCTAGACATATGATATAATGTGAATATGCATGATGACAAGTAGGTAACCATCATCCTAGCTAACGTATTTGGTCATGAAGATATATGGTGATGGCATGAGCTATTCATATTATACTTGTTAAGTGAACTGGGTTATTAATGAGCTATTCGTATTATACTTGTAATTCTTTTTTGACTCGATTCGTCTTTTAGTTTTAGTTTGAGTTTGAGTTGAGCTGTTTGAATAATTATTTGAGTTGAGCTCGACATTCGAAATTTATTATTCGAGTAGCTCGCGAGTTGATCGAGCTATATTAAACAATTTATGAATTACTTATATATATATATAATTATTATTAGTATTACATAATAAAAATCATTAATTATAAGTCGAGTCGAGTATTAGACGAAATCGAATCCGATCTTGTCATATTTTATCAAATCATATGAATTCTAACAAAAATAATAATAATCTATATTAAACAATTTATGAATTACTATATATATATATATATATATATATATATATATATATATATATATATATATATATATATATATATATATATATATAAAATTAATAGAAAGAAACGCGATCATTAAAAAAACATTAAATTTAAAAAGTAAATATCGAAGAAAAATAATATGTTATGAAAAAATGTTGTGTTTAAAAAAACTTACATATAAAAAAATGATATTATTCATAAAAACATAGAATAAATTTAATTTGTGCAATAATGAAAAGAAAAGTGTAACCTATCATAAATGTGTACGGCAATTATTTTGGATATTATAATACTGTAAGAGCTGTAGGGAAACATAAAAATATAGAAAAACAATGGTTTGAATGAAAAAAAATCCGACAAACATGTCCTGTCACAATGAAAGATAAAAGTATAAATGTGTTCAATGTCAATCACTACACATTTAAGTACTGTTGATATGTTACGTACGTTTAAGTTGCCAACTACTGAATATACATGATTCATATATGTGTATGTAGAAATTTGTAATATCAAAGTTGGAACACAATACATGACATATAAAAGTCGGAACACAGAGAATAGTTAGCGTAACAATAGATGTACGGGAAAACCCGGATATTCCTCGACGCGCTAAACCTGAGAAGGATTCAGTTAAAATGGACAGTTGTTAAATTTGTTAGGCTTTTTATTCTTTCTTTTCTTATCTCATTGAATAATGCAATCATGATGCAAAATATATACCATCTCCTTGGCCAGAACCTGAAGAAGGTGAAAAGGTAACAAATCTGAGTCATATGCATGCAATGCAATGTAGATCAGAAAACAATGAATTTTTTTTAACATTCCCTCCATTTTTTATGTGAATTGGCCACCACACGGAATCGGCCAGAGCCCATCATCCGATTCGCCAACCTAATCTCTATAATAGATTCAGAGCAAATCAAAGACTCATAAGAAAAAAAGTGAAAACTCAAGATGAATTCCCATTCCAAACAGCAGAGAGTACGTAGTCATACCATCATTATTCAAGAAAATGGTCGTATTCATTGGTTTAAAGACTCTTTCTCCACCTTGTTTGAGATGCAGCCGTCTTTAATTTATCCTGTGGAGTTTGAATACTTTTAACCACTCATTTGTATCTATCTTGAGTTTCCTCTCTATGTTGCATATTATGTTCATTCATATCTACATTTCTTCTTCCTAAAAAAGTAAATGCAATACTGAGAACCTCCTGAAGTGCCTTTCTCAGAATTGAATTCAATCCACTTGATGAGTGATGACCACACATATTCATGCGTGTTCACCTTGTCGATCTCATATTTCAACCAACCTGAAACAATATGTATCCACATGTCGGTTGATTTAATTTGGCTTAAATGAAATAAAGAACAAATTTTTAAAAAATGGAAAAATTCTGATGACACAACATAAAAGGTAACCTCGATCAGTCGTTCAGCCAAGTTGACAGCTTTTTATGAAGTAAGCATAGACCAAATAAACAAAATCTCTTACAATGGCATTCATACTTAAGAATGAACATAATAGACATTAAATTATTCTCAACATAACTAACCGCTAGCGAGTGTGATTATTGTGATAGTTTGTATACAACTTTAAAAGAAGAAAACCAAGTCGCAATAATTTTGAAGTAATCAAACATAACATACACGACAATGCATGGTAGAATAAAAAAAATGGGTTTTGCCATACCTCTTCCGATTAATCAACTCTTCAAAATATGAAGAAGGCACATCGTTCACCGAAATGCATCGAATAATTCACAAATTACCTTATAAAAGAAATCAGCTAAGCACAACAACGTGTTGAGATGAATGTAAGTGCTGCAAAAAGGAAAGACTGTGAAGGCAATGAAAGATACTATCAAGTCAAAATGAAATAAAGAGAACAACATTATAAGGCAAGTGTCCAAAGCATGATAGCAGTCTCAGCAGTGTAGCTAACATGATGAGAAAGAGATCAAAAGATCATTACTCTCTGAAGCTGACTTTGATGGCAATGAGAGATACAATTTAGACGTCTCATAATCTCGCCCTTTCCTCCGAACCCTTTCCTCGGCCTATCAAGATACCAAAAAGAAGATTATGTATTATGTATTAGAAAGGAAAAAGAGTAGTAGAAGTGGAATAACTGATGGTAGTAATTTTTGTTTTGAGAAAAAGGAAAGTAAGGGTAAAGAACCTCCCTTTAACTTTTTAAGCAAAAGAAATATCCTTACTTCTATCACCATTATTATTGTAACACAAAAGAAATTAAATGAAAGCAACCCTTAGAGTGCATCAAAGTAATTGGGTGGTAAAATAATAATAAAGCAACATCTGCAAGAAATGGATGAAGAGGAAACCAAAGTGAGTCTTACATTCTTAGTAAAGAAACATTTGAATTAGAAGAAATACTACCGTAAAGGTACATATTTCTTGCCAATCAGCTGCTACCGAAACCGCGATCATCTTCCATACACCAGTGCGGGCAAGATTGTGCCGGAGCCTATTTGGTGCATTGATTTGTTCAATCGATACTAAAATCTCAGTATAGTTCATGGCTTAAGAAGGCTCATAAAATTAATCCTACAATCAACACCCCCTCACTCCCTCACTAAAAGTTCAAAAGAAAAAAAAACGATAGAAAAAATAGATATTTAACAAACCTTGATGAATATGTTATGACCTTACTTTCTCCATAGAGAATTGAATATGGAAACCTATCAAGCGAATTTGTAGGTATATACAACTCTTCTCATTACAAACAAACAAACAAAACAATCCTATAGCCCCTAGCAACGGTATAATTAAACTATTTGCACATAGACCACACCAAAATAAAAATAATAATAATAAAATTGAAAGTAAGATAATGGGTCGAAAGAACAACCTTTCAATAAGCAAGCGGTGCTATCAGGCTCAACGATTCTTCTAACGGTGTCAGCTGCTTTTGGTTGCGATTCATCTCATAGAAATTTTCTTTCTTTGTCTGAAACTCATAGTAAATAAGTAATAACAAAGGAAAACAAAACCAAACATATCACATACGCAAGAATTGCAGGTTGAAATTTTCATCACCATTGGCAGGTGATGCCATATCATTATGGTTCAAAGGCCAACAGTACGTCCCCAGGTTAACCATTTCCGCAACCGTGCCCAAATCCCGGCCCCAACGTGTATCCAATACAGTCGGTAAGAAAAACTGTTGCAAAAATCAACACATAATCAAATTTTTGCCCAACAGGGATGAATCCGAACGATAATAAACCTAAAAATGACTATATGTGTCAATAATAAGCACAAAACGGGTTGCGAAGCGGGTTAATTGGCCAAAATTGGGTCAAATGACAGTTTTTTACTCTGAAATATAAATATAGATTATTAGTATTACATAATAATTTTTTTTACAAATCATTAATTATAAGTCGAGTCGAGTATTCGACGAAATCGAATCCGTTCTTGTCATATTTTTTATAAAATCAAATGAATTCTAACAAAAAAATTAATAATCTAGTTTACGAGTCGAGTTATATCGATTAATCAACAAATCAAGTTTGATATTGTCCTTTTATGGCTTGATCGAGATTGAGCTGAGTATTGAGCAAAAGTTTTTTTAATCGAGTCAAACTCAAACAATACTGAGTATCGATTTGATTCGGCTCGATTACAGCCTTAATTGTTACGGGAAATTCTATAATAGAAATTCCATGTTGAAGAGTTGTTATTTGATTCAATCGTTTTGTGGCATGTGTCCCATCTTAGATAAATAATGACAACGGATGGAATTAGGTTTAGAAAAGGTGGGACACATCAAGTGATCATTAATCGTACGGAATCTCTATAATCAAATTTCTCTATGTGACACAATTATGCTACGTAGACTCGACCACGATTACGAAAAGCCAAATATGGCCTCATGAACATTCGGTCCACAGTTTAAAAAATGACTGAATTGTCGGTTCAACGGGTTTGATAGGTGACCGGCTGGTTCATGAATTGCTGATTAACCGTTTGTTTTGCTATTCAACTATAGTGAAAGATCATTATATTGAACTAGTGTAACGACACACATTGTTTCGAAATTTGGGGAAAAATATAATGATCTTTCAATATTTTATTCTTGGATATTTTATTGTTCAATATATTGTTACTCCTTCCGTACCAATTTGTTTGAGACATTTTGAAACTCTAAATATTTAAGGGGACATCATTTATTGGCTTGTATAGTCATTAAAAACATGGCTACTTTACAATTATATCCCTCTTTTATTGTGCTTAATCTTTTTAATAAATGTAGTTATGTGGCTATTTTAGGAATTTAAGAAGAACTTTTTAGTTTAAATATTAGTTGTGGGACTTGTTTTGAGACATCCATAAAAGGAATAAGTCTCAAACAATTTGGGACGGAGGGAGTATTATTTATGAACGCATTGTATGTATGTCGTGTATTTTGATAATTTTATTTTTTATGCCAAAATTAAGTTGGTTTTCTAAACAAAATTAAGTGTGTTGTATTATGCAGGCAAATGAGTTGTAATAATTCTGTTGAACTAGAAAACACTCAAAATTTTGTAGCGATTGTTACCAATGACATGTTTTAGATTTTATTTATTTATTTATTTATTTATTTTGGAAATCCGGTTCTTTATTAGAACTCAAAAATCAAAATATTTACATCCATGAGTTTGCTGCGTAATTAAAATTGTAACTACATTACCAACTATTTTAGGAATTAGGAGAAAAAAAAAACACTAGCTATTTCAAGATATCTTCAATTTCTTCGCTTTTGTGATTGCATGCTTAATGAATACGTCTTTCGGGGGGCATTGAATCCCGGCTTGGTGACACGCCTGGTTACGCCAGTACGGGGTTCCCGTGACGATCTCTCGAAATAAGAACTTCCATAAACTCGCATCATTTCCTCCTCACAAATCTTGTTTGAGGCAATCATCCACCCATATGCGTGCGCGGGAAGTACCAAAAAATTGCCGATGGTGTCTTGGCACAATTATACTCTTCCAGATGGCATGAATCCATCTGCAATCACGGAAAACAGTAAAGTCTCTTCATGGTTTCGACAAACCGAGCAGGTATCTTCGTCTGTGACATGGCGATATGCAAGCAAACTGGCTGTAGGTAACGCCTCACGGCGAAGCAACCACAATAAAATATTACCTCTTTCGAGCCCTTTTATAGACCAGATAGCCATCCATTCTTTCTCCACTTCCTTGAGTAACCGTTACTCAATTGGGCATGATACGCACTTGCCACATCGAACTTCCCCGAGGATGTGGCCTACCACTCCACTCTTCCCTCCTTAGTAGTTGTGAAAACCTCCCGGAGGCACTCTGTCGCCATACATATACTCCTCCACACAAAAGAACAAGTTGGCTTCAGTTTGGAGAAAGGACTCCCATACTTATCCTTTAACACTTGCACCCACATGCTATCTTTATCCACTAGAATTTGCCAAGCCAATTTAGGTAAGAAGGCCACATTCATTAGATTGATTATTATAATAAAACAAAGTATATGAGTATTAGCTATGTATATATGCAAACACATATAAACTTGGATTGATATATTTGATTGAGGCGGCATTGCAGGGGAAGTCTTCTGGTTCACACGTATCTCCCTTTATATTCCTTCTATGTTTAGATCAAGCGTTTATCGTTCTATTAAAACCAATTGGTTTTAATAAAGGCACAACTATATTTTTTTTAGGTATTCAAGAGTGTGAGAATCTCTCCCAACACCCCCTCCCCCAATCAAGTGTGGGCAGTCTCTTCCATCACCCCCCTCAAGTGTGGGCAATCTGTCCCAACACTTGCACAATAAAAATTGATGGGGGTGTTGGGAGAGATTCCCACAATCTTGAATACCCGAAAGAAATATAGTTGCATTTTTATTAACACCAATTGGTTTTAGTACAACGGTAAGTGCTTGATTTTGACATGGTATCGGAGCAAGAGGTCACATGATCGAACCCTGGTGTGATCATTATTTTCACAATTTATATTGTGCAAGTGTTGGAGGAGATTTCCCACACTTGAGGGGGCGTGAAGCCTTTAATTAAGATTATTGTGCAAGTGTTGGACATATTGCCCACACTTGAGGGGTGAGTTTGGAAAATTCTTACACTCTTGAATCTATAAAGAAATATAGTAGCATATTTACTACCACCAAGTAGAACGGTAAACGCTTGATCTTAACATGGTATCAGAGTGAGAGGTCACTAGATCGAACCCTGGTGAGATCATTATTTTCACAATTTATATTGTACAATTGTTGGTAGAGATTTCACACGCTTGAGGGGGTGTTGGGAAAAATTCCCACACTCTTGAATCTATAAAGAAAAATATAGTAGCATATTTACTACCACCAAGTAGAACGGTAAGCGCTTGATCTTAACATGGTATCAGAACGAGAGGTCCGGGATCGAACCCTGGTGTGATCATTATTTTCAAAATTTATATTGTACAAGTGTTGGGGGAGATTTCACACGCTTGAGGGGGCGTGAAGCCTTTAATTAAGATTATTGTGCAAGTGTTGGACAGATTGCACACATTTGAGGGGGTGTTGGGAAAGATTCCCACAAGGGCATGAAGCCTTTAATTAAGATTATTGTGCAAGTGTTGGAACAGATTGCCCACACTTGAGGGGGGTGTTGGAAAAGATTCCCAATCTATAAAGAAATATAGTAGCACATTACTACCACCAATTGGTTTTAGTACAACGGTAAGCGCTTGATCTTAACATTCTGGTCAAAGACGGACCAATGTGCATTAAGGTAGGGGTCAGTGTTCCCGTTGAGATCCGATTTTTTTGGTATGAAGTCGATATAGTTTTGTTGCTAAAAAATATATAACACTACTAATGTCTCTACTGAATCTTTGAATTTGCTCAAGCGTCCCCACTGAGAATTTTTCGGGTCCGCCACTACTTCGGGAGGGAGATGATACACCGTGTTTTCTCACTTATTCATGGGATTCAATTTCAAGGATATTATCCTAAGTACATTAATGGGAAAAATGAGACACATTGAGGAGTAATCTTAAGGTTCAAGTGACGAAAGAAAGACATATCTTGTTTGGTATACGCCTTATTTGTTTGGGCATACGAGACAATGCTATCGGTTGGAATGTTATCGCCACAAATGTTGGCGAAGAGGTAACGCATATGTTGAGGCGGTATCCCAATGACGGAAGCATACGTAACAACTGGTTGGAAAATCATCTCGACGCTCAAGGCCTCGTAATGGCAATATTTTTTATTTTTTTGTGAAACAATTTTTTTGTTACGTTTCTAATATTCTACGCTTTATTTTACTTGCTTGCAGGATGTGATGCCTTATATATGTGAAACTGTGTGGGGATAGGTAAAGATGTTACAAACAAATTGGATATGAGGGTCGATTTCGACAAGCAATATTATAAAATCATGCCTTATAATGCATGATTTTACAGACAAAATTCAAGAGATGCATCCCACGCGACGTCGTATAGGCCTTTGCCTCCTCAGGCACATGTGTTATGGTCCAACCACCCGGCATCAATGCATGAATTTGAGACGCGGTTGTCAGATGAGTTTGTCATGGATTCTTGTATGAGAAGTATCTCAAGTCAAAAGTTGTGTAAGATCGAAGGTCTCGAAGAAGTGATAACACTATCAGATTCAACACAACGCTCTCCAACGAGTGAGTGATAACAGTAGTTCAATCACCCTTACTCAAGATCCATGTTTACATTTTAATTGACAAACTCAAAGTCATTAATCATTAGAGAATTGTGAAAACATTTTCGGATATCTTCATGGTTCCCTCTTGATTATGTTTTTTTTAAACTTATTTATGAGCTCACTCCTTATTTAACATTTTCAGAGAAAGGTGACACCAGTGATGATGGATAAGTGGATCAAGTTAGAGTGTCTTCTTGTGCCAGCTAGATCGCATGTTTTGGACCTTAAATCTTGTTCTTCCCATTCGTCGTTTGTTAGGAATGGTGCCCTCTTGTTGAGCAGGTGTTGTTATTAGTGTGTGTATATTTCCTTTTTAGTATGTGTGACAGTGTGAGTAACGCGAGGATTAGAATTGATAATGGCGTTGGATGTTGTGTATCAGTGGATATTGTATTGTCTTGCGCTTGGATCTTGTTGCTATTTATGGTAGTTGCCTTGTTGGAATCGTAGATGTATCAGTAACAGGGAAGTTGTCTCGAATGGCACGTTTACTGCTTTGCTGGACCGGTACCGCATGTTAAGAAGTCATTTTGCTAGTTGTAGACAACCTCATTACTCATTTTGTTTTCGGAGGATGTGGATTCTTATCATTTTTAAATTCTTATATGTTGCTTCTTGAATGTTTCCGCATAATCTGGTATGTTGTCACTGTAATTTAAATCTAACGTGTACAATTCTCACGGATTGTGCACGTGCCGAACGGCATTTTCCTATTCTATCCTTAAGGTAGGTTGGGGTCGTTACATTTTTATACAATGGAGATAGTAGGTTTGGGTCGTTACATTTTTATACACCGGAGGTAGTATAATTTAGGACTGAGCATACTTTGTTAGGAAAAGAACATTCTCCCACAAGCATTGATATAACTCATTACGTAAAGCTAACTGAGTTTATTCCTAACTCAATTTTATATCAACCTGTTAGTTAGTATTTTAGATGTTTCCATAAAGACCAACATATCCTTTTATGCTTAACAAATCAGAAGCATTTCTTTATAAATAAAAAATAATAATAATAAGCAAAGCTAACGTTAAAAATTTTAGAATACAAAGCATAAATATGACGTTATATTACAATTCCGTTTGTCCTATTGTTAAGTAATTAGCTATCAGTTGAAATTTTATTAATGCCTTGTATCTTATCTTGTAATTATACTTTTGGGTATATGTGTTGTACCACAGAATATTTTGCATTGAATACAACACAAATAATATTGTCATCCGCTCCTCATGAGCCTCCTCCATATATAGTCATTATTACCAATGAACTTTCCTAATTTTGGTACCATGCCTTTTCTCTGGTTTACCTCCCCGCACCGATCACCGGAAACCGGGAGGTCCGAATGCCCCTACCTTATCTTCTATGCCCTTCACTTTGGTAATTTGAGTCGATTTGTAGTGTGAAACTTGTGATCCAATTATCTTCTCGTGGAAATCTATTGTGCTTCCTATTATTAGAGGTCATAGATTGAAGCACACATTCTTGAGGATGGTAATGCTCATAGATTGCACTCTCCTTTCAATTTCATCCTCACCCTATCAAAGACCTCAAACCACGAGATGAGTGGAATCTTTCCGATCAATTGCTTATTGGTCGGTCGTTAGATCCATGATCGAGCAAGTGTTGCAGAATTGGTTGGATGCAACATGACCAGAGAGAAATTTGGGTCACACTTGAAACACTTTTTAACAAATCAAAGTCAAGCCAGGATGTTAGAATACAAAAGTGCTTTGACTAGGGCTACTAAGGGATCCAAATCCATGGCTGATTACCTCTCACAAATGAAGTCCTATGCTGACAACCTTGCAGCTGCTGGTTACCCCATATCCAAATCAGAGTTGATTTTGGCTACCCTAGGAGGTCTTGAAAGGGAGTATGAAGCTGCTATTGTGAATCTGACGGCTAGGGGTTGGTGCCATGACTTGGCAAGAGGTTCACCCCAACTATTGATCCATGAAAGGTTGCTTGCCAGGTTTAATAACCCTCTTGGTGAACTTCTTACCGGTCCTTCTCGCACAATTTGTTAGTGGTTTTAGCCAAAGACCTACCTCACACTGGACCAAGACCCTTTAATCCTCAAAATCTGCTAGTAGAGGTAGAGGTGGAAGAAATACAGGGTGGGAGGTGGTGGCAGAAATACCAACAATGAAAATAGCCTGTTTGTCAACTTTGTGGTAAGACAGGGCATATTATTGTTACTTGCTTTGTCGGGCATAGGTTTGAACAGGATTTTGTTCCTCCTAAAGGCTAATAATGGATCAAAACAACAGCATCTGCTATGATTGTTTGGCCCACAAACTCTTTCGAGATCCTCGCTTGGTACATGGACAATGGGGCAACCAATCATGTTACCTCAGATATCAACAATTTGCACTGATGGGGACTACACTCGGATCGCACAATCTTCTTTGTTGGTAATGGTGAGCTCTACCTATTTCTAACTCTGGAACCTCGTATTCTTCCCACAAATAGCACACCCTTGCACTTAAAAATTCTCTTCTTGTTCCTAGCATGACCAAAAATCTTATTAGTGTCTCTCGGTTGACTCATGATTATCCCGTTGTCATAGAATTTGATGATAAATGTGTTTATGTTAAGGACAAGGACACAAGGAAACTGCTGCAAATAGGGGTTCTTAGGCATGGATTATACCAAATTCCAGTTATAGGAGCTCAAGCTGCTTCCAAGACCTCTCTTCACTCCAATAATCCTTGTAATGTGTTTGTTTGTACTTCTGCTTTTGAAAAGATCTCGAATATTTGGCATAGAAGGCTTGGACACCCTTCCCTTACATTCTTAAACTGCTTTGGACAAGTGTAATGTCTCTTTTTCACATAATGGTGTTGATTTTTGTGAAGCTTGTAAGTTTGGTAAAATGCATGCTCTACCTTACCCTAAATCCAATTCTCAGTATGAAAGTTTTGAACAAAGACCTCACCTACTCGGTCCAACTCATTAATGACCTACCTCTGATAACTGGTACTACAATCCTCAGCCTCCATAATCAAACTCCTCTCGTTTTATCTTCATGGCAAAACTCGTAAGGTTTTATATATAAAAATTGAAGGAAAATTCCATAATACAAGCAGTCAGCAAGGCATAACGAGTAGGGATTAGACTCCCATAGAACTACTTAGCTAAAGCATGTTCAAAAGTTGTTTTTAGTTCTTCCACAGTGGGGTTCGTTGTACATATAGTTTTCGCAGTTTTTAACGAAAGATCCAAAAAAACCAAAACAAAACAAAAACGAAAACCCTTACACAAATCGATTGTATAGTGTATATTTGAGGTTCTTTTTTTTTTTTTCTTTAATTCAACCTATCGAAAATCGGATTATATAGTTCAAATCGACTTTTTAAGGGCACTACTTGTGGTGAACTCTTGTAACCCTAGTAACCAAGTCAAGCAACTCTCTCTCTTATTTCCAGTGCATACGTTGCGTTTTCATTATTCTAAAGACGCGATTTCTACCCATGGCAGAACCTGAATATATGGATCATAAAATTACATATTGAAGGCCTTTCAGATCTCCATCCATGTATGATACACAGTCCCTCCTCTCTTCAGAGCTCACATTTTCAAGTATTTATTCATATCCAAAGATTGCGCGCCACAGAGGCCATTTTCGCACAGACAGAGGTAAGATCAGATCATCAACTTGTGTTCAGAAAACAGACCAATTATTTAAGATGAGTTCCGAGAACAAGCCCAACTTTGCGCGTATAGAAACCATTCTAGGCAAATTTTCACTTCCATCTCCAATGTGTATTATATTGTCTTGAGACTATTTAAAGGCATCACGGCGTTGATAATCAACTTTTCAAAAAAGACTACGACTTTTTAAGACCAACGTAATCGGCTTCAGTTTTCATGTCACGCACGGTAGGTGTGTGTTCGTGTATCCCCCAACTGCATCTCCACCGTTCCATTCTTTCTCTCTGCTCAATAATATTTCCCTTTTATTTTTTCAACCAGGAACCACGAGAAAAAAAAGCTCGGTATTCTTCCGCCGACTAAGAAATGGGCTTTTAGAGAAAACCAAAGCCACTAAAACTAAAAACCTTCATTACACATATGTTTATTATCTTGCATCAAATCAAACAGCACATTGCCCCCTAAATCCCTTTTGATCTGTCTGTCTGCATCAACAATTTGCTTCTAGTAGAAAAAATTATCTGTAAGAATTCACACCCATAGCTGGCAGCTGCAAAAGCAGGAGTTGAATACTCAAGATTCGGTAGTAATCCATGATAATTTAAGATAATCCTTCTCCATTGCAGAAATGATGCAGGCCTTGCCCACTAATTTGAACACCACAGCAAAAGGACCGTCTTTTAAACACGAAAAGAACTGCAGAATGATAGTGTCTAGGTTAAAACCTCAGTTTTTCCTGCTGTCTGCATTAAAGCTGTAACCTGTTTCACTTCTGTTTTGGTTTGCATTAGTCAGTGATATATTTACATGAAGCTGGGATATACATTAAACCCCTTGTCACAAGATTGTTTCATTTTTCATATATAATCAATCGATAACAGCATTCCAGTGTGTCGTAATTCTTCTTATTTGTCAGCTATGGCTGCTATGCAGGGGAGGACGGAACGAGCAGTCATTACTATAGAGCTAGGAAACAACATTGCCCGGTAACCAAGACAAACCAACTGTTAGGACAGAATCTTGTCTGTTAAACTTTGGCAATGATTATCAGAATTTCAAGAAACCAGAGCATGAGGTAGGAACCTTCTAGCATAAAACCAGATCCTCCAACTATTTTTCTTTTTTCATCAATAGTTCATACGTCTAGGGGCAACAGCAGGCCGGTTCTTTATCCGTCCATCAAACTCTCTGTTGTCTCCCATGTTTCTACCGGCGTACTCGTTATTATCACCATCAGAGCGAAACCTGAAAGACCTAGGACCGTCATTTACATGGAAACGTCGATTGTCGTTGTCAGCATTGTAAGGTGGCCTAAAAGAAATTCTATCACCACACTTCCTTCTGTCATCATTACTACTTCCTTCACCGTTGACTTCACGGAACCCACCAGATTGAGGCCGGCTAAAAAAGTCATCATCACATTCCCTAATCCGGGGACCCATGACATCCGGTCTCCCAGAGCCTCTGCTAAAAACACGGTCAGATGGACTTCTTCTAGAGTTAAACGGTCTAGGATGGCCATGCTCGTTTCCAGAATCTACATCCCTAGGGTCATTATTAGTAGCCCGGCCCACATAGGATGGAGAGCCACGCCTTCTGGCAACAATGTCTTCAGGAAAACATGGACGATCAGGTGAACTCATCCTATCTGCCCCGTACAATGGTGCTGGCCTACGTTGAACTACCTTTGGAAGTACTTTAAATCGATCAGGAGATCTCCTACGAGGAGACCATTGTCCCCCAGGTGAGTGAGTTCGAGAGCCAATAGGCGATTTTGATCGAACCCGAGGGAAAAACCTACGTTGTCCTGTGGAGAAATTCCTAGCCCCTCTCCCTCGAACAAATTGGCCATCACCATCCTCGTAGCCCGAATTCGAACGATTATAAGAAGAGTTCATAGTATCATTGCGTAAAGGCCTTGAAAATTTCTCATTACGAACTCCAACAAAGTCAGCTCCATGCACATCATTATTGCGTCGGCCTGGACTTGAGTTTCTTGGAACTTTATGAAGCATTTGCATGTCCCTAGTTGGAGGGTCATCCCGACCACCACCAGGAGACTGCCTCCTTGAGAAAGGATGGTGAAATGAGGGTAATTCCTTCACGGGTTTTCTTCCTCTGCTAGTATCGAGAGGAGAGCCATCTCGTGCCATAGGATAGTTACTAGGTTCCATTTCCATATCATTATAGGCAGAGCATTTGCTTCGGTTGAAATGATGAGGATCACCGGAGCTTCTACCAGAGAACTCACGCTCAGAATCCCACTCAACCCGTGGATTTCCCATGCGACCTGCAAACCTTCCTCCTCTTCCCCTCATATAGTTATTCCTCGGGTTCCTGAAATGTGGTTCCTGAAACCTGTCCCTTATGAATCCATGGCGACCATCCGAACCAAATTCCTCTCTGGGAAAAGAACACGGTCAACACAGAAATTAGATGATAATGAACGATCAAAGCAACAAAAATAAACAATGTTTAGCATCTAATAACATGTGAAATACATTTGGTTACATCAAGTTTAGAATACCTTTCTCTCCCACTTCTAGATGGCAGTGAATTACTGGGGAAGGACTTTGTTTCAAAGAGAGAGGTCACAGAAGTGCGAGGTAAAGTAATAATGCGGCTTTTGTTGCCTCCATTTGTAGACTCTATACATGCACCATCCCTCTTGAGAGTCGTGTCTACCTTAGACGGAGATGAATCAAGCTTGTTACCCATGCCATCTGAATAAACATTGTCATCAGTAGCTTCGCCCATAGTTTCCACAGTCTTATAGCATGCACTAGTCGGTTCATCGCATAAAATACCGTTTTCCTTAACATCTGGAATCATTCCCTTTCCTGACTGATCAAAAGGGTTTATTTGACTAGTATCAACCAGCATCTTGTCATTGGTTGCAACTGCAGCAATCCCATCTGATAATTTTTTGGTCAAACTGGCGTCTTGACAGGCAAGGCGTTCGTAAATTCCAACCGAAACCATGTCAGCACACTTCTTAATATTATCAACAGTTCTATCACCTGGGTTTCCCAATGTGTTATCATTCATGTTATTGCCAATTTCACCATCAATGCAAACAGAAGAATTAGCATCAGAGTTGACAGGCTTCACACACTCTGTTCCCAATGTTTCCACATTAGCATCTCCTGTATGTAAATGTGCTTGAGCTTCTCGAAGCTCACCATCTTCAAAGTCATCTTCTTCTCTCGTGCATATATTTTGGGTGTTGGACCGAAAGGCAAAACCCTGATTCCCTTCAGATTCATAATCTGAACCATAACCTTCATATTCTGTTGTTTCAACAGAAATGTTGAGTTTTTCCTCATCACTTACAGATCCTTCACCAGCCACACGCATATTATTATGGTTTTTGCTTATTTTCAACTGGCTAATCTCCGAATTTTTGGAAAATTTGACGTCAGATTTTACAGTAACCATCTCATGACCAGACGCTTCAGTTTCTAAGAACTTCTGTGCACGTTCATGAACTTTTGCAGCAGCTTGAACTGGGCTAGAATTACTCGCCTGAATATCATTAATTTGAAACGTGAATTCAGATTGATTTAATATGCCAATACTAGCAGAGAGCGCAGAAGAAGTTGCAAGAGTTGATCGGTGAGATTTTTGGGGAGACAAGGGTGCTGATAATCCAGAAGACGAGCCACCATTATGGAAACGGCCAATTTTCAGTAGGCCATGTTGTAATGCAACATCATCAACCTGGGGTAATTCACCTCTATCTTCCATAACCGGTTCCGCTTTAATGGATGTTTGCCCCGACAGTTTCTCTGTGATGCTAATTGACAAACCTGCTGGCGACTCTTTGCCAGGCCTTCCAGTTGATTCTCTTTTGACAGAACAAGAATCAACAAATCCCCTAAGGGGACCAATAGGCTGAACACTAGTTTTCTTGGAATTGTCTCCAGAAGGTTCTGGCTTTACTATTCCAAAACCAATGGAACCTGCACTTGCTGTAGATATAGCTGCATTTGGTAGACTTGAGTCTAAAACATACTTCCTAGAAGCTAATTCGGCCGATAACTGTTTATCTATTTTTATCCCCTGGGAAGCCACACCAAGTGTAAGACGAAGAGAATCTTCCAGTTCATGATTACCCTGTATTGATGCAATAGGACAACTAGAATGTTTACTCGTGTGTTCTTCAGTTCCAATCAGTTGTTTCCCTTTATTAATGAAAATACCCCCTGAATCTGTAGAGTTCAAAAATTGTGGAATACTGTTCGGATCGGTCATCATACATGATGCCTTCTTAGAAGCTGGAACAGCAGCATCAGTGTCAGGCCCGTCCCAAGAATCCATCGGAGTGTTCAAATCCCAGTTCATTCTAATTGGGGATAAATTATCCTTACCCTTACCCATGGCACCATCAGTGGCCTTCGTTTCCATAGAACACATTCCTTTGCTAAGTGATAAAGACAGCAGAGAGGCATCCGACTTACCATGCCCGGATGAACTACCCTCGTTATTTTGTACCATCAAATCCTGCATAAAGGGTTGTTTTAGTCGCAATAAGAATCCATTACTTGAGATCATTTATATATATTTAGCATTTGGTCCATAACCTCCACCTGTTTATATTGAATCTTCACATCATGATCTGCCAAAGGAAAACCTACAGTGTTCAATGGAACATCAGGAGCTGCATATTCTTCAGTCAACAAAGACTTGGTTTCGACCTCTAAACTATCAACAGGCCTGGCTTCTGGAAGTGGAAATCCAAAAGGATTCAAATTTGTAGAGGTCAAATTCACAAAAAAAAAACCATGCAAAGTTTCTTTCTTTAGCTCTAAAACGTGATTATTCTCATTCATACCTGACAGCTCTGGTTTATTTTCTGGGGGGCTACTGCTCAAATGTCCTTGATCCGAGTCAATTACATGCTTATTCTTCAAATCCAAGGCCGATTCTTTTCCAATCACCTCTGAGCCAGATTCTTCAGGGTTCAGGCTTTCTGATTGGTTATCTCCTCCAATCTTCGTCACAGTCGGTACGGATTCTGGGATGTTAGATTGTTCAGGAGTCTTAAGATCTGAGAGGGATTCTTCTTTCTTCAAATCTGAACAAGATCCATCTATCTTCTTCACTTCCTCGGTTTCTTTGCAAGGTGAAGATTGAGCTTCATCATCTATCTTCTTCCCATTGTCAGTTTCCTTGCTAGGAGAAGACTGAGATTCATGTCGAGGAGGCGAAGGAGGTGGAACCAACAAAAGCCTCCTTTTCTTGAGAGGAATACCTGCAGAAATATCAAGCAAAGGCCAGGAAAGGACCCCAGGTTGCTGCAAGGCAGTGATTTCTCATCATCAGTAAGGAACAATTGCAAAGAAACTGTATACTATCACTCAAACCATTAGGTGATGAAATTGGAAAACAGTTATAAAAGCACCTCTTCGTTCCCTGAAACAGGCATGGTGGCAAAAAGCTGATCAAATCAAATCAAATCTGTAATCTACCAGCAGAGTTTCTGCAGAACCAAGATCTTAAGAACATCAGAAGCAAATCAAACACTCACTTCTTTCAAAAGTAGTTCATAGCTGCAATTGATTTAAGACGATTCTGCAAAATACACAGCAAAGAAGAAGCACAAACTACACCAATCGGCTAGAAACTGGACAACTGATAGTCAAATTCCAATACACATCCAGAAACATGGCGCTTCTCACCAACAATAATTCAGAAACAATCGAAAACAAATCGAATCCCCCCAGACTCCCAATAAAACGACTATGGATCATGAATTTCAATTTAATGGTGAACCTCCGTGAATAAATCTTTGCATAGGCGCAAATAACACACACACACAAAAAAAATGCGTACAATTTACTCTACCAATTGTACCAAAACAAATTCCTCCTGCATCTTCTTAACTTTTTAGTTGTTCCCTTCAGCAATCTCCAAATCAATCAGTCAATCACACAAATTTCGTGAATCAAATTCAATCGGACTTTCTCTGTCAACACAAATCAAGACTTTTTTATTTTATTTTAAACTTGTTATAGCCACACATGTGGAATCAATCAAATAGTATACTTACACAGCAGATAATTGATTCTCTTTTTCTTGAGAAAAGCAAAGTTTTTGCTGTGAGGAAAAGCAAGAAAGAAGACAAATGAAGGGAAGGAGAAAATTAAATGAAGGAAAGGGACACTTATGAAGCAGGATTTCTAAAGGTTGGTTTGGTGGGTGGTGGTGTGCTTTCCAACTAGTTTTTCCTCTCTTTTCATCGTTGACTGTAACCCTGTGTACAATTATTAGGGTAAAGTCTTGAAATTTATTGTTTTGAATTATTGGTTCTTTTTTTTTTTTTTTTTTAATATTTATTTATTATTATTTCAGACAAAAAAACTTGTGGATGCATGGTGGCATGCTACTAATGGATGGAAAACTATGAGGTGTTGCATAATAGTTTACTTTTCTCATTTTAAGGGTTAGCGGTAGTTATTATTAAATACGAGGGCGGACGCTTTCAACGATGTGTAATTATGTTTATTACTTTTATTATTATTCTCGGTCTTCGATAATTTGAAGTATTTTTAAAGTATACCCGAGTAACTTGCATAGAGAAGGTAAGTACTCTCATTAATCCAAGTAACAATCTTTGGAAATCGGATATGATTCGATAGGCCTTTAATGAGTTCATGATGCTTTTCTTATCAAGAAGATATTAGCAATATATGTGGAATAAGGGACGGAACTAGTAAAATTTGCTTCAATGCGTAAGAAGCAACATGCATTACATTTTTTACTACGAAATTTCTAAGGACATTCGCCAACGTAAGATCGGTTCAATGAAAAAAATTATGGTTATTAACCCGTATGTTAGTGTTCGCATTTTTTTTAAAGATTTTCTTGACATATTAATTACTAAAGAAGATTTTTTGGGAACCGCTAAAATTGCTTGCATTATGTGGTACATTTGGAAGGCTATATGCATTTGGATCTTCGAGCACAAAACAGTAACAGTTTCATCAAAAAATCCTTATGCGAATTTGGAAGCTACAATTCAAAGTAATTACTTGTATGAATCCACCTACTTCGACCATATCTAGGGGATGCTGTTAAATTCAATAGGGATGTGGCTTTCAATGAAATTTATGTCGCGGAAAGGGTATTCTTAGAGAAAGTAACGGTAGTATTCTATAGCCTTATCGAGAAAACTTGAAGGTGGTTATGATGTGGTTAAAGGTGAAGCGTTGACTATATACCACGCGACTTTATTGATATCACATGTGTGTACCTTAGGCTTAATTTTTTAAGGCGCCTCCCTCATGATGATCCAGAAGCTCAAATCAAATGCTGGAGATTTGTCTCATCTTGTAGGTTTCATGAAAGTGTCAATTCGTTTGTTATATTTTTTTCCTCTCATTGATTTTCTTTTGTTTGAGATAGAGAAATATTGATGCGGGAGAGTATGATAGGGGGTTGACAAACTCGATTTTAATTGCAATTGATTACATGGACAATGGGGGGCATTTTAACTGTTAGTATTTTGATCATAACTTTTTGCTTGGTTGTCTGTTTTTAGCTCGTGGCCTCAATTAAAAAAGATCTCTTGGACGACGACATGGGAACAATCATAAGTGGCTATGAGCATATTTTGACGCCAAAATCAGTTGTTTTCCTTCCATTTCGAGTCCATGCACGTTTATTGTATTTTTTGCATTAAATAAAGATTTGATTCCGGATGCATTCATTTAGAAATGAGTCTTTATATAGTGTTCTAATTCACGCATTGATTTTCTATTTTTGGTAAGTCATATTGTGTGATTCTTTTTCTCAAATATATGAAATATATGCCATTTCAGAGCATCATCTGAATTCATGTTTGGTTGTTTATATTTTTTCCAACGCACTCTGGCATCAAATACTCATGCACATCTATCGGCAAGAGAAGGTCTTAGTTTGGTATGAATTGTGTATTGGGGATCTTCTTCTCATCAGCGTGCAATTCTAGCCTCTTTGTCGGATAAAGCTTAATAAAGTGCTTCTTGCCCCAAAAAAAAGTTACAACGGTAACAAATAACGATTAGCACAAAGCAATGTGAGTACTTTCAAAAGGGTAAAATGTGGTTAAACAAAAACAATAAAGAGAATCTAATGTAATGGCTCAACACGCTGGCAAACCAAGTCTCAAGATAGATAAACAAGGGTAAGTCACAACAAAACCAAAAGGACAATTGGCCTAAAATTAATCAAATGTTCATTAGTAAACGAATTGGCTTAAAAAAGAGGCAAACAAGCAGCTTAGGTGCGGCTAATAAATGTCAACAAACCCAACTACTTATAATGAATTATATCCAACAGCTATAATAACAAAAACTTGTTGGATAAGAGGCTAATTAACGTAGACAAGAAGAATAAAACAATGATATAAACTTTAATACAAATATGTCCTCCAATATCCCCCCCCCCCCCCCCCCCTCCCGGAAACTTGGTTGTAAATGTTTAGTCAACCAAATTTGGAATGTAAATTTTAGAAAATCCTAGATGGCATAACTTTTCTTAAGAGATCATCAACTTGTTGAGAGGATGGAATATGATGGAAATATATGTCTTTGTAGTCCAGCCTTTTTTTAATGTAGTGCTTGTCAATATCCGCATGCTTAGTTTTGTCATGACGAATAGGGTTTTCAGCAATCTTGAGAGTAGACATTTTGTCATAGAACAACCTGATTGGTTTGGTGAGAGAGATATGCAAATCTTTGAGGACCTTTTTATCCAAATGTCTTCACAGATCCAAAGAGCGCTCTTAATTCAGCTTCAGTAGTACTTCTTGAGGTGATGGCTTGTTTCTTATCCTATAAGTACCAAGAATGCCAGACATAAGAGCAATACGTTGTAGTTGACCTCTTATCGATTAGGAACCTCCCATGATCGACATCATCGTATGAACATCAATATCTCGGGGAATGAGGAGAAGGATGAAATATTTCATCAATTGAGTAGAAGGACAGCTTTTTTGAAACTTTTGCATAAAGGACAAAACTATTTATTTTCGAAATTCACTTGTGTTGAAATTCAACATTTAAATTCATGCCGAAATTCATTTGTCGAAATTCACTAATTTTCAAAATTCATTGTCGAGATTCACCGATTTTCGGGGCATTTAAATTCACCGATTTTGGGATTCACTAGGAAGATTCACCGATTTTCGGGATTCACATTTGTTTGTCCTTCTCGCATTATAAAAATTATGCGATTGTCCTTCTCCCTATAAAAATATGTAGTTGTCTGTTACTTAAAAATATTCCAGATTGTGTCCTTATCCCTAATTTTCCAATATCTCAATAGTATGTCTTTTTGAATTGAATTCATTGACCAGGCTTCCCTTTAAGATACCTTAGGATCCAAAGAGCATTCATATGTTTATCAGTATGATTGTGCATAAACTCACTGACAAGTCCTACAACATAGCAAATATCAGGTCTTTTATGAGATAAATAGATTAATTTCCAAACAAGTCCTTGATATCTGCCTTGTTAATAGGTTTAGCAGTAAGGCCCAATTAATTTAATACCAAATTCACAAGGATTAGAGGATGGTTTGTAGCCAAGCATCCTGGTTTCTTTGAGTACTTCAATAATGAATTTTCTTTAAGAGACACACAAGACAAATTTATCTCTAGCCACTTACATACCTAGGAAGTACTTGAGACACCCAAGATCCTTAGTTTCAGAACTCTTAGGAAGTAGAATTTTCCGTTGAGAAATAGCCTCATGATCATCACAACTTATGATGATGCCATCCACATAAAGAAAAAGGATATATTTCCTACCAAGAGGAGAAACTTTAATGAACACGGTGAGATCAAATTTTCATTGTTTATACCCAGACTGCTGAACAGTCCTATAAAACCTAGAAACATGCCCTGGGAGATTGTTTTAACCCATAGAGGGATTTATTGAGCTTACACGTCTAATTTTTCATGTTTTCAAAGTCAAAATTAAAGCTAAGGGAATGGACATGTATATGTCATCTTGTATATCACAATTCAGAAAGGCATTTTAATGTCTAATTGAAACATGGGCCAGTCTAGGTTTATAGCTAGGGTAAACAAAATACGAATGGTATTTAGTTTGGATAAATGGAGCAAAGGTGTCTGCGTAGTCTATACCATATGATTGAGTAAACCCCTTTAACTACTAACCTATATTTGCATTTGTTGATATATCCATCAACGTTATATTTGATGAAGAACAACCATCTACACCATGGAGGCTTTTCCCATGTGGTAAGTCAATGATGGTCCAAGTTTATTTCTTGATTAAGGCTTGCATGTCATCGCTAATGGTAGATTACCATTAAGGATTAGATTTAGCTTCATTGATATTCTTAGGGATAATAGTGTGATCAAGTCTTTGAGTAAACTGACTAAACTTGGAGGAAATGGCATAATAAGACATAAAGCAATAGAGAGGATGTTTGGTGAATTTCCTAGTACCTTTTCTCATAACAATAGGTTTGTCATCAGGTTGAGGCCCCATATGTGCAGTAATTGGAGAATTTGAGAGGTTTCCTAGAGAGGAAATGTCATGTAACCTGGAGATACTTGGAGGAAAGCTTTGAGGAGTCCCAGACAATCTCTTTTTGTACTTTGAGGAGTGCCAGCTTAACTATCATGATGGTGGAGACTAGTGGACTGAATGCAAGGCTGACAATGATCAGTAGGTGGCTCCCTTTCAGATGAATTTTCCATGTGTTTCCTAGAATAGACATGAACAATGGGTGGTTTGTACCACTGTTGGTTGACACTGATATTTTTCTGCACAAAGTCATTAGTAGAAATAGTTATACTCACAGTAGTGTTGGATTCTAAATCCCAATCTTGATAGGTTTGAGTATAAAGATCAAAAGGTTTTTGAAAAAAGGTATGTTCTTAAATAATTTGACATCCAAAGTGTTGTAAAATTTTCTAGTTTCATGTGAGTAACACTTGTACCCTCTCTGGTTACTAAAATATCCAACAATTACACATTCCAAGCTTTTTGGATCTAGCTTTCTTCTATTGTGAGGATAGATGTGAATGAAAGCAGTGCAACCCAAAAAATTTGAAAGGCATAGAGGAATCATATTTGTATTTAGGAAAATCTTCCAATAAAACTTGTCCGAGAGTCTTAAAGTTAAGAGTTTTGGATGGCATTCAATTAATCAAATAAGTAGCTGTAAGTATGGCATCACTCCAAAGATATCTTGGAACATTCATAGTGAATAGTAAGGATCTAGCCACCTCAAGGAAGTGTCTTTTTTCCTTTTGCAAATGCATTTGTTGGTGGGTTTCTACACAAATACTTAAATGAATAATTCCATGTTGATTCAAGAAGTTCCCCAGGTTTTTTAAAATACTCCTTTAGCATTATTAGATTTGAAGAGTTTGATTTTTCTTACAAATTGATTCAAAATCATATTGTGAATTTTTCGAAAGATGGTTTCAACCTCAGGCTTACCCCTCATCATGAAGACTTATATTTCCCTACTATGGTCATCAATGAAAGTTATTAACCACCAAAAACCTTTGTCTTTAACTCTTGAAGGTCCCCACACATCACTATGGATAAGAGTGAAGGATGAGGATCTTTGGTAAATTCTTTTATGATAAACTTCTATAGTATAGCTTAGATAGTTGACGAATTTCACATTGAAAAATGCTAGGTTTTTTTTCCTTTGAATAAATTTGGAAGCAATTTGGACAAGTACGCAAAACCGGGATGTCCTGGGCGATAATGTCATATGATCACCTCATTTAAATCAAAACTAGTACATTGATAACAAAGCTTGACTACAATTCTCCCTAAAAAATGAAAAGACTGGACTGAGGATCGGCACTTCCAATCTTTATCTTCAAGGTTGAACCCTGGCATTCACAAGTGTTAGTGAAAATTACTTTGCAGTTGTAATCTTTGACGATTCTTTTAACTGGCAGTAAGTTGCAGCTTAAAGTTGGAACAATCAAATTATGGGTTAAGGCTACATATCCGGTGTCTATTACTTTTCTAGAGGATCCATCTGCAACTTTAACCATGTGAATCTGAGGTCAATGTCTATAATCATGATGTAAATCAAAGGTCTCTTTCATGTGATTTGAAGCTCCTGAATCTATGATCCAAGAAGACTGATCATATGAACTGGCCATGAAAGGTGACTCAAACTTACTTGTCTGAGGAAAAATTGCAGATTCCTCCATATAAGAAGTAGTAGCATGTTGAGAGATCAACTTCTTGATAAGTTCAATTTGCTCTTTTGAGAATCTTCCTTCATCATATACATGCTTAGCATGATTTTCCCTTGTTTCCTTTGTTTTGGGGCTTCGATTGATATGGATTTACATGGAATTTCCAACATATCTCCTTAGTGTGGTATGTCCTCTTACAATAATCACACTAGTGTTTTGTATTTTTCCTTTTTGGGATTGGCCTAATTTTTTTTGTTACCTTTGGTAGCAAAGGTAGAGCTTTCATGTTCACCTTAGACATCAGGTCCTTTAGGCATGATCTTTCTTCTACTCTTTTCATGACTCACCTCAGCATAAACAGCTTTTAAGGAGAAAAAAAGGGTTTTGTCCCAATTTTTCTCCCCATCCACATCATCATGTTCTTGATTTAGACCAATCAAGAATCTGAAGACTTTGTCTTTCTCTGTTGCCTCCTTCTACTTCTTTGCATATTCTAGGCATCTCATTTTATCTCATCTACTACATCCCATCTCAGTAGTAGGTTGAAGTAGTGAGTTACATCAAGATCCCACCGTGATATGTTTTGCAACTTGGCTTTTAACCCATAAATATCTGAAGTGATTTCCACCTTAAAGTACATTTCTTTGGTTGCATTCCACATTTCCTGGGTTGTATCATAAAGCATAAAATTCTCCGAGATTTGGAGTCGTAGAACGAACCAGCCATGACATGACCATGTTGTTCATACATGCTAGAAGTAATAGCACCGATCGAGACACTCGATCTTCGCACAACGGAAGCTTATGCGATTTACGATTATGAGACATAACTAATTAATCATACGAGAAGGTTAAAGATTTACCTTTTTGAAGAGAAAGAGATAATCGACCAAAGGGAGAAGCCGTGATCTTCCGGATTGTATCTCCAAGCGATGAATGGTGGACGTCGATCCTCGCCATAGAATCTCATCGAATATGCACAAGAAAAATCCTAGATTTTTCTCCTCTTAATGACTAGAACGAGAAACTAATTTTTCTCTTCTATTTTGGTTGTGGCGCATTTTTGATGTATTATTGTGCTAGGAGGAACTCTATTTATATAGAAAAATAACTAGTCAAGAGAGTTATCCTTTCACACCACAAAAACCTATTCTCATAAGGAAAAGATATTTTTGCTACAAAATAAGAGATAATTCCAAAAAAATCAATCTCTTAATTTTTCCATTAATTATCCAACAAATAAATAATTAATTAATTACACATGTGACATAATCTAGAAAAATTTCTTTTCCTAATTTATCACAATTGTAGGCACAATTGTATGCGCCACTTATGTCAATTTTTTTAATAAAAAATGTCTTTTCTATTTTACAAGTTATTTACCAAATAAATAATATTGCATATTCATTAAATAGACTAACTATTTAATTTATTCTCGATGTTCCATAAAACGAGAAAACACTCGCGTGTTAAGAGAAAACCCGGGGACCATGGACCTATAATCAGTAGCTACAATAAATTAAATAAAATATTCATCGAACAGAATATTTCTACTTAATTCATTAATTCCGGAATTACGCCACCATAAATCCGAAAATGAACTCTATCGATTATAGATATAACTTATTCTCAAAACATCAAGTCGAGTCGATAAGTGTCCATTGATATAATCATTACATATAAACTAACCCTCCATAGACTATCCGTAATGAAGCGGGATTATTTCCGTAAACCTACTTCACTACAACTTATCATTATTTACCATTAACCCACTAGTGATCAATTAGTTCATAACCAATACGAACTCCCGGGATTGATCAGTTTCTAGGATCAACAAATAAGGGGATTGTCTTTCTACTTCCCGCAGGAAGGAATGGATTCCATATATGTGAGACACACACTTCTCACTCATTCCAGAATAGTGAAAACGTGAAAGTGATTCGGACCGCGCCTCTTAGCGATCCTTAACATACACATCAAACCCTATCCTGAAACAAGTAGGAGTCTGTAATCACTTCAGGATTAAGGTTAATCCATAGATGATCATCTTGTGATTTAATAAGTTTCTCAATCACGGAATTATATAAGAAACTCAGATTAAATCGGTCCAGCCCTATATAACTCTCATCATATATAAATGCCCACTTAGACAACCAATGTCGACGGTCCGGATAAGACGGTCACACCATAAAGTGTTCTGGGCGCATTAATGGTGGTTTAATCAATAGACCCCATACTTTGATTAACTTCACCACGGACTAACATTTCAAGTGTATCACCATAAACTTAATCATCATGCGTGACACACACTAAGTTATATGGCTACATATGATACGACTTAAGGTTTTCAGTAGTGTATTACTTACAAGCACGAAGCAAGTAATAAGATGAGAATAAATCTGTCATTTATTAATTCTAAAAACAATTACATAAATTGTCTTTTGGGTGCTACTTCCAACAATCTCCCACTTGACCGTAAGGACAAGCAACAATTGTCTTTCGGGCACACTATATCTAACAATCTCCCACTTGCCCGTGAAGACAAGCAATGATTGTTTTTAGAGCACCACACCCTTATTCTTTCTATCCACAACATTCTCCCACTTGCTCTAAAATAGATGAGACATATCTCCCAATTTCATACCCGCCAAGAGTTTTTCAGTGACACTAGATGTCGCACAACTTGGTAAACTGATCAGCTAGGTTGTCGGCTCGAGGCGATCTTTAGGACCGAAACGTCGCCTCTCTGCACGCTTTGTCTGACCATGTGGTACTTACTTTCAATATGCTTCTGACCACTTATGATTGTGAAGATCCTTTGCATGAGCTACCCCTCAACTGTTTTCACAGAAAATGATATCGGCTCAACGAGACCTAAAATCACTTCCCGATCCAACAAAGAACTTCTCAAGCCCACACGCCTCTTTTAGCCGCCGAAAGTTGCTATGTATTCGACTAACCGAGTCAAACTGGCAATGCTGGATTGCTCCAGACTATAGCTCTATCACTATGAGTAAACACTTAGCCTGAGATCGATTCACGATCATTCTTAATCCGACAAAAAAAATCAGAATCAGTGTAGTCAACGACTCTCAGGTTCACACCCGAATGGACAAGCATATGATTCCTCATTCTCTAAAGATACTTGAGGATGCACTAAACTGCTTTTAATGCTCGAATCCAAGATTCGACTTTAATTGACTTCTAATAATCTGACTTTCTCTATCCAAAAGAGAATTTATCCCGCTTTCTCTATATCCGAAGATTGAGAGAATATTCCGTGAGGGGTTGGGTAGGAAACCTCTCGTTGAATATTGCATACGAAAATGCATTATCATCTTAACCAATAAGATGCATGGGATATTGCCAACAACTTGTTCTCATGAATTCGACCGAATCAAATTCTAAGAATATAGTCCACTTCTCTGATTCAGAGAAGGTTTGGCTCGTCAGTTCTTGACTTCAGATAACACACCCATGTCGTTTCCAACTGTTACAGTGTTATCTTTTATTAACACTAACGTCTACTACTTTCCCAATATTGATTCTCTAGTCTACAAAAGACTGATCAATATTATAGTCAAGCCCACACATTTCAAACATGTGGCTTTTAATGACCTGAGGTTTGCTTTAATCCACCGATGGATATAAGCATAGGCAGTCAATCTGCCATTGGATTTAAGCTAAAACCCTTCTATTCTGAATGAATTTGAGCTCCTTTGTACGGCAAGATTGTTTTAGGGCATCACCCCTATTAGTCTTTCAGCTTTTCATGGAGTTAAGCAAGGCTGAGTGGTGAGAAAGTTTCAGGGCATCATTCATGTTTAACTGTCTACTTCTCAGGGAGTTACCCCCAAAACCACTTGGCTTTGCTTTGAAAGTTAAACTTTCTCATTCATTTGTCTCTTCTACACGTAGATCCAATTACTCCCACTGGGCCTGAGACACTCAGGTGGTTCTACAAGAGTATGAACAGAACTGGAGTACCAAAACTCCATATACGGGTTTATGGCTTTAAACCAACCTCCTATTGTCAGAATCCTATACAGTCTTCACTAAAAGACCACAGGTAATCAATCACCCCAGTAGACTGTAAAGTTTGCATGATCACAGCAGGTCAATGGATAAACCATACTCCCACTGCATTCGGGTGGATTGACATTCTGATCTGGTTCAGTAGTATTTATCAGTGTAATCCCAAACAACCAATGTTGGAAGTGGTCTGATTAAATCAGATAGTAACTCTTTGAGTAACCGTACTTCAACGTCTAAGGTCATTATCTAAACATTCTTTTAGAAAGGTTGTAACAGTGTAACCGTCACTATCCAATCTTAAGAATATTATAACCAGCCTTTACTCATTGCATTAAGATATTTCGTGAACACTCACCATCTGAACGTGTATGCAAAATCTCCAGTCCTACCTTCAAGCACCAAGTGCTAAACACCTCTATTTATGGAAGTGGAGTAAACATAGTTCTCTCTTTATCCATAAATTTATAGGCATCTTCTAGGTAGACTTCTCGGTATTACATAATAATGTAAACCGTTATTCAATATAAGGCAATCCATGGTTTATCCTTTCAGTGAAATCATTTCACTCGGAGGTATAGGCCGAGCACCAGTGCCAAAACTATGCTATGTCCTATATCTGAGCATGGAATACTCGTTTCTCTGGTAATATCAGAGATTCCTCCAAATATTTAGATAAACTAATCGGCGTTTCAAGTAGCTATCAGACATATTGTTCACTACTCAAAAGCTCCCACTAGCTCGTATCTTCATAAGACCCCGAAGGTCAATATGAACAAGCTATGATACTTCTTCAGCTCTATTACCTTTTCCTAATTGAAAGGTAAGTTAGTCATTTTTCCTTTGAGATAGTGTTCTTAGACTGGGAGTTAGGAATCACCCTTAGCTAGTCTTTAGATCTTGTCTCTAGGATATATGCACTAATAAATAGATGTTGAAGAATCGTTTATCTAAATACGGAAACCATTTGTCTTAACAGTTTATGATGGGTTACATATACCTTTTCAGCATTACTTAGTGGTTTTGACTTTATCAGACAAAAGTCCGAGTCTCAGAATCGTATACAAATGTCACGTTCACTTTCCTTAAGGCAATTAAGTTATCGATGTGAAAGTAAATCCATTTGTTCCAACGAATCTGAAAACAGAAATTAAACTTCTGTGTTATACAAGGATTAAAATCTGAAATTCGTTTCCTAATATCACTCCCACTATCTCAGCTGAAATGACTGTCCGTTGTCTACTCTTCATCATGAATGCCAGCTACCTTGTTCTTACAAAAGAACTTTAGCTTCAGAGTCAAATTACTCGGTTAAAAAAGGTCTCTAAGGATTCATAGGTTAGTGATCCGAAATCACTTTCCTTATCCTATACTTTCTTTTATTAATATTTCGGTTTAGCCTTTAACTTATTTAGTTTAGATGACTTACACTTTTAGACATTTACCTTCCCATTCTTGGCTTACTTTAAAGGAAATGGCCGTGAACTAGCAGTTCATTTGAGTAGACACTACTTGTGAACCGTGGGATGTCTAGTGAGATTGATACCAAATCATTCTCGTCATCTTTGAACTAATTTTGTTTTGTCTCTCGCTCAGCACGAGTGAAAGCAGTCACATACTTATCAAATGTCACTTAAGTTTATAAGCTCAAGAGGACCATCCTCTTCCGAAGAATTAATTTGCATTCTCGATTATTGAGTTCAACGTTCTTGTTACTTTTCCACTTTTACGAAGTCATCATCAGTCAATTTATCGTGTTTAGCAGTTTAGATACCTTGAGATGATATGTAGTTGTAAAAATAAATTATGACAAAAATATAAATCAAATCATACACCACAACTTATAATAATTTTAGGAATTATAAAGGTGATGTCATGCATGCAGTTTATCCTACCATTCCAAAGATTTAATCTCACACCTACAGTGCCGCCGATGTGTAGGTCAAAGAGGTGACGATTAAATTGAGACAATCTCTCTCAACAATTAACTGAGAATCAGACATCCCGATTTAATTGTTGCTTACCTTCCTTTTTCAACTAAGATATTTCCAAAAATACCCTATAGAGTGTGACCCATTGTTTTGATTTTTAAGTAGACCGAGTATGCGCGCGAAGTGGTAGGTTAGTGACCGACGAGTACTCAAAATCCTATCCTTTCGGAAACCAAGCCTTGAATTTTGATAGCGGTGAAGGCCATCCGAAGGGGGCCAAAATCAAAGCGGCACGAGGTGTCACCATTCTCTCACAAGTGTTTGTGTCACAAGATGAGAGGCCGAGGGTCGGTTGTCACCTTCCCGCTCCCACTCGTTATTTTGAAAAATAAGTAGTCTCTTTAGGATTTTCAGAATTTATTTACAATCCGAAAAACAATAAATCATGAATATTTAAATCAATCCTCCCACTAGTTCATCGGTTCCAAATACCGTCTATCTAGTGTCACTTCTTCACGACTTTCCAGTTTCACGGATTTATAAAATCTTTGTGTAGACACTACACAATTTAAAATTCACCATGAATTTTATAACCCTAATACATTAGGACTTTATGAATTTTTCTAATAATTCAAAAACAATAAATCACAAAATTAAAAGCTCCCACTAGTTTATCGGTTCCAAATACCATCTAACTAGCGACACCTTAATTCATGATTTTCCAATTTTTCGAATATTTAAAAAATCTCTTGTGTAGACACTACACAACAAAAATTCACCAATGAATTTTATAGTCCTAATATTTCACGATAAAAGTTCTGGGATTGTTGAATTTTTTGAATAAATCGAAAAAAAATAAATCAAGAAAAGCAACCACCAACTTATCGGTTTTAAACCCTGTCTGAGCTTTAACCGAGTTCACCGAATGGTATCGGGATTAGCTAGGCCGACCCGTCCTCTTCGTTGGCTCATTGTACGATTGCTGGATGAATCGGGCTAAGGTTGCCCTATTGAGCCTCAGCTCGCCGGATAGCTTGACCTTGCGAGACCCCCGACGCTAACGTCGCACTTGGATGGACAAGTCGAGTCGAGCCGAAGCCCTGTTGACCTCCCGAACCATTTTTTCGAACCTTTTGCTCAGTTGGTGTCCAATTTTTCCGTTTTTCCAAATTTTTATTATCAAAATTCAAGATTTATGTAGACACTACATAACTTAAACCCCGTAGGATTTATTATCCCAAATTAAGTTTATCATGTGAATTTTATATCCCGATAAAATTCCGTTCGTTTTAATTAATTTAATTAATTATCTAAATTAATTTCGTCTCATACATGCCTAATTAATTTCAATATTAATTTTCTACATGTATGCATATGCTAGGAGTGGAATTCATGAATATGATGCATGATATGATTATATCACATAAATAATCATACCGGAAAATAAATGCTAAAAAAAAACCACTGAGATGGATCGTTGCACTACATTTATATCAATCTATAAATCTAAAATAATTAAATAGATAATCCCTACTTTTATAGGATTTTCTAATTTATAATATACTACAGCCGCCGGATGATAAATTAATTTTCTGCTCCGTTTCTTCAACAAGAACCTTCCAGCCGAGTTGGTCAGCGTGCTGATCCTCTACCTTGGCAGCCTGGGTTCTAATCCCAGTTGCTACAATTTTTTTTCTTTATAAAACTTCAAGCTTTCGGGAAAAATAATGAATAAAAACGCGTCCAAAGAGGGTCGAACCGCTGACGTCCGGATGTATGGCTGCTACTAGGAAATTAAACTACAACAAAATAAATTACATAATTTCCTATACCCAGAAAAATTTGGGTTGACAATAGATCTAACGGTAAACAAGTACTAACCCCAATCCATCTCGTCAACCAAATCATTCAACCACGCATGAATATTATAAATGTATAAAAGATGCAATCTTATATGCAATTCCACTCCTAATTTAATTAATTATGCTCTCGATATCGTAAAAATTAACCTTGCTTCGATACCACATGTTAGAATTAATAGCACCGATCGAGACACTCGATCTTCGCACAGCGGAAGCTTATGCGATTTACGATTTGAGACATAACTAATTAATCATACGAGAAGGTTAAAGATTTACATTTTCGGAGAGAAAGAGATAATCGACCAAAGGGAGAAGCCGTGATCTTCCGGATTGTATCTCCAAGCGATGAATGGTGGACGTCGATCCTCGCCATAGAACCTCCTCGAATATGCACAAGAAAAATCATAGATTTTTCTCCTCTTAATGACTAGAACGAGAAACTAATTTTTCTCTTCTATTTTGGTTGTGGCGCATTTTTGATGTATTATTGTGCTCGGAGGAACTCTCTTTATATAGGAAAATAACTAGTCAAGAGAGTTATCATTTTCACACCACAAAAACCTATTCCAATAAGGAAAAGATATTTTTGCTACAAAATAAGAGATAATTCCAAAAAAATCAATCTCTTAATTTTTCCATTAATTATCCAACAAATAGATAATTAATTAATTACACATCTGACATAATCTAGAAAAAATCTTTTCCTAATTTATCACAATTGTAGGCGCCACTTATATCAATTTTTTAATAGAAAATGTTTTTTCTATTTTACATATTATTTACCAAATAAATAATATTACATATTCATTAAATGTACATAACTATTTAATTTATTTTCGAGATTCCATAAACGAGAAAACACTCGCGTGTTAGAGACAATGGGGACCATGAACCTATAATCAAGAAATTACAATAAATAAAATAAAATATTCATCGAACAAAATATTTCTACTTAATTCATTAATTCCGGAATTACGCCACCATAAATCCGAAACTGAACTCTATCGATTATAGATATAACTTATTCTCAAAACGTCGAGTCAAGTCGATAAGTGTCCATTGATATAATCATTACATATAAACTAACCCTCCATAGACTATCTGTAATGAAGCGGGATTATTTCCGTAAACCTACTTCACTACAACTTATCATTATTTACCATTAACCCACTAGTGATCAATTAGTTCATAAGCAATACGAACTCCCGGGATTGATCAGTTTCTAGGATCAACAAATAAGGGGATTGTCTTTCTACTTCCCACAGGACGGAATGAATTTCATATCTGTGAGACATACACTTCTCACTCATTCCAGAACAGTGCCAACGTGAAAGTGATTCGGACCGCGCCTCTTAGCGATCCTTAACGAATACATCAAATCCTATCCTGAAACAAGTAGGAGTCTGTAATCACTTCAAGATTAAGGTTAATCCATATATGATCATCTTGTGATTTAATAAGATTTCTCAATCACGGAATTATATGAGAAACTCAGATTAAATCGGATCAGTCCTATATGACTCTCATCATATATAAATGCCCACTTAGACAACCAATGTCGACGGTCCGGATAAGACGGTCACACCTTAAAGTGTTCTGGGCGCATTAATGTTGGTTTAATCAATAGACCACATACTTTGATTAACTTCACCACGACTAACATTTCAAGTGTATCACCATAAACTTAATCCTCATGTGTGACACACACTAAGTTATATGGCTACATATGATACGACTTAGGGTTTTCAGTAGTGTATTATTTACAAGCACAAAGCAAGTAATAAGATGAGAATAAATCTGTCATTTATTAATTCTAAAAACAATTACATAAATTGTCTTTCGGGCGCTACTTCCAACAATAGTGTCACATCTCAAGAACTTTTCATCACTTGGAGCTAGTGGAGCAATGCTACCAGTGAGAGATATCCCATTTTGCCTTGCCCTGCAATGAACATCTTGAGTCTTGACAGAGCGAGACAATATAATATAACTGTTTCCATTCAATCCATAAGTTGAGATGACATTTGAGTTGTGGTTAGTGTTGCCAACAGACGGCATTAACCCACTTTCTGTTGTAGCAACATCAAATGTAAGAGGGTTGTTTAAATAGTAAACTAACAGTCTTAAGAAATAGTAAACGAACAGTCTTAAGAAATAAACATACATCTTAGGTGCGGCTAATAAATGCCAACAAATCCAACTACTTCTAATGAACTATATCCAACAACATAATAATAATGACATGTTGGATAAGAGTCAAATTAACTTAGACGAGAAGAATAAAACAATGATATAAATTTTAATATAAATATTTCCTCCAATATTCGCACAAGTACAAAATCATTCAACAAATTTTAGACGGGGCAAAGGCAAAAGTAAATCCATGTATTGGCATATGCACTATGCAGTCATGCAAATAAATTAAGTTGAAGCAATTTCACACGTAGAGAGACCGGTGAGATTTCATACATAAATAAGTCTTTTTGTTTCATACAAAACACAAAAGAGGGAAGATTAGATGCATTTTTGGCCGTTGATCGAGCTGAAAAACGAGGCGTTCATATCATTCTTTTTTGTTCATGGGCCACATTCGTTGTAGAGACAAGTTTGAAAAGAGATGTTTGCAGACAAACTAAATTACATATATGATGATGGCGAAGTTTCATCCCGTGCATACATCTTGAACACCGGGTAGCTGCGAAAATTGTTGCCCCATTATTTTGTTTGTCAAAATACTTTGACAAACAACAAAACTTGTTTCATGTAAGTAGCCCTTTCAATTTCCTTGCCTACACATGAATTCAGTCCCAATGTAGAGCCTCTATTAGTTGCAACAATAGGAAGAGTCAATACTTATGATGCTCGAGTGCTCAAGACTCGAGACTTAAATGGCTTTGATACCAAGTCAAAATTTGTGGAGAGTAATCCGTAAACGAATCTAGATCATATGGTTAAAATTCAGTTTAGAAATAGTTGGTAAAAACCGTGCGTAACTCCACGTATGGAGGATTCATATAAAAAATTCCGAGTTGATTCGGAGTCGGAGCAACCATATTCAATCACAAGTTTTTCTGCGAAGGATATATCCGCTATACAATACAGCAAACACCTTGCGAGAGGTTTTTTAGCCATAGCCATAGCCATAGCCATAGCCAAATGTTAATGGTACAATCAACACTCAAGTTTACAAACACCTGGTGGGCATTGCCGTCGTGCTCAGTCCTCGGTCTTTCCCGCCGCTTCCGACCACAAGCTCATTTCTCCACTTCCCCTACTCGTTCTCCTTCTACCAAGGTTATCCCCGAACCAAAAAAATGATACCATTTTTTCCATATTCCTCGTTTAATATGATTTTGATAATGGACTGCTCAGGAATTAAGCTCTTTTGAGGTGGAGAGCGAAGAGTTTCTGCAATGGTTGGAGCATAAAGCTGGTATGGACATTTCTTTGGTGCTTAAAATTGGAAAATCTGCATTTGGAAGGTATATAGAGAGCATGTTCTTGCTGTAATCTATCCGTTCTTCATGCCTTTTGATGACTTTGTGTTATTGATTGAGGCATATTGGATGTTTGTTATGGATGCAGAGCATTATATGCTTCGGAAAAAGTGCGAGCCGGGGATTGCATATTGAGAGTTCCTTATAGAGTTGTATGTCGTCTTTTGCCCTGTACTAGTACTTGTAATGAATTTGTAGTGGTTGGTTAATAGACTCGGAATGAGTCATATTTAGCTCTATATTTGTTTGAGTGAAATGTTTGTCATTGTTTAATAGCTTGAAAGCAGCATCATACCATTTTCAAGGCTACACCAATGTTCTTGGTTGTTTCTTTTTGCAGCAACTGGCACCAGATAATCTTCCTCGAGAGATTTCTTCTTTACTACGAGACGAATTAAGCAATGTTGCTAAAGTTGCTGTACTTCTGATTCATGAGCAGAAACTGGGTCAGGTACTTGAGTTTTTCAGCTGGTTAGACCTATTACCTTTATGAATTGCAACTGGAGTTGTGGATTTTCGCTGAGATGAGATTTTGAATGTACAACAGTTGTGTACTATATTGCTATTCATTAGTGATTATTATCTTGGATGATGATTTTGTCTTTTCTACTCTTTCTGCAGGAGTCTGAATGGGCACCATATATTGATAGGCTTCCAAAGTCTTCCGCAATGCATAATGCTGTAATACTACCTCCTTAATGATGTCTTGTTCATTATGGCAATGACCAAGTTAATATGAGCAATTCTAGAGATGCGTCTATTTCATTTGTTTTTTAAGACACCTTTGTCTTGCTGTGGTGTGGAGAGCATTATTTTCATATGTTAGCTTTGGTTATGAATTATTTGAAACATAATTCATAAAGAGGTTTAGGAATATGACCTATTTCTCTGACGCATTTGTTCTTTAGTATTTCTTCTTGCCAACATTTAACTGCTTCCCTGATTGGGTGACAGTCTTGTGATCTCATAGTTATGTCCCCATTTTATGTGCAGTTTTTGCATTGTGTTTATAAATTGGAAGCTACCTGAACAATATCTAAAAGGTTTATGCTATGTTTGTTCAATGTAGGTATTCTGGAGTGACAATGAATTGGGGATGATTGAGCAAAGCACTGTTTTCAAGGAGCAAATCAAACAAAAGAATCTTATCAAAGAGGAATTTCTGGCAATAAAACCGGTAAGTATGTCATTGCTGTTTATCGAATTGTTCTTTGTTGCTCAGCCCTCTTTATATCCCTTTTATGTACCCTGTACTGGCAAATGATTTTGGCGTTCTTGCAAATGTGCAATTCACTTGGTTTTTTCATTCTGGCAACTTTCCCCCCTGGTCCTTGACTTATTTTATGGCTGGAACTGCTAGCAGTTGATGGCATTTGATGAATTCTGCGAAACTTTTTGTTCATGACAATTTAATCAAAAGAAACAAATTTATGAATATGTTGTAACATTAAAATGCTACGTTCAAGTGCCCTCAAAAGTAATCTAAAAATTTCATCCCATGTCGGCTAAAGCTTCTTAGAGTATCCAGAGCATTCTTCTAATGTTGGTGACTTGTATTTTCTCTAAGTTCCTGATTATTTAGGCTCCCAGCCTTCTGTTTGTAGTCCTCCTTCAAGTCACATTCAATTCTTTTATCGCGAAACTTATTCTTCTGATTATGATTAAATTGCCGTCTTGAGCTTGTTAGGCATTCACTTGTACTCATCTTTGATCAGATTTTGGATCAGTTCCCAGCAAGTTTTGAGAATGTCACCTTGGAAGATTTCATGCATGCTCATTCTCTAGGTATTCTTTGCTTTCTCCCGGCAATAAATATATATCATTCCTAGAGCCTGAATAATTTGGACATTTACAATATAGGGTTCAGTACATGTTTACTGAAATGTATTCTTGATAATATTTTAATAAACGTATTTGCTGTCTTATGTACCATGTATGCATTTAGGCGCAAGAAAATCAAGTTTTCATGTGATGCTTTAAAAGGCATTAACATCTTTCTAGTATTGGCTTTTGTAGTACGCCCTGAATGGCTAAATGTGTAACGGTCTTAAGTTATTTTAGTAGAATTGTTTGGTTAACTGGTATCTCATTGCTGATATACTGTACCAAGTTCAATTGTTAGGGAGAAAATGAAAAATGCTGACCCTGATCCTGTAAGGTCCTTGGATCCACATGATGATTTATTTTTTATTTTGTTGTCTGTTGACTTCTTTATTGCTTAATTTTCATTTATGGGCATTTCAAGTTATGAGCTTTATATTCACTTTTCAGTCACTTCTCGAGCATGGGAAAGCTCAAGGGGCGTCTCAATGGTACTCTTATCAAAAGAATATATGCTGGATGTCTCACTTTCTCTTAGTAGAATCTATTAATAACTTTGAGGACTCATTGATTGAGTGTTCTGTAGATTCCTTTTGCAGATTTTCTAAATCACGATGGTCAATCCAAGGCTCATGTTCTGACTGATGAAGGAAAGCAATTCTCAGAGGTGAATTTACTCCCTTCTCCTTTTTCCTGATGACATCGTGCACTGGGAAGAATTCCAATGTCATGGCTGCATTTTTATTATCCCTCACCAATTTTGGTTTCCATATGCCAGTGGTGCAGATTTGTTTTGTTCTTCCTCATCTTATCATCCGACTTTGTATGGTTTTGTAGATATTTATTATCATTCCACCTTTAATCTTTTTTTTGGAGTATTGTTCTCTGCAGTCCTGTTTGTCATTCATGTTGAACTAATTTTTCCCACCATTATTCTCTGGGCCCAATTTCACACCCAATTTAATTCTATAGGTTTTGAAGTTTTTTTATCTTTGTCTGAGTCTGTTTACGTCTTCTTTATCAACTACGAAATAACTTCTCTCAGGTACCTTTTTTTTTTTTTTTGAACAGCGACTTCTCTCTTGTACTTGATTTACCGCTAATTTAGTTTAGTTTTCCTCCTCTTTGCTGCTAACTTCCTTTTTCTTCACAACTCTTGATTTAACGTGTGCGCGTCTGTATCTACATTTATGTATATGCTTTGATTTGCATTACAATTTCATGCAATTTCTTTCTGTGCAGGTTATTGCTGATCGTGATTATGCTCCTGGTGAGCAGGTTTGGTTCAGTTTTAAATGTATTTTAATGTCTGGTCGTGTGAGGATAATTGTCGGCTCTCTATGGATGGAGGATGTCTCTCGTTTAATGTCGACTGGAATTCATGCAGTTCTTAGATGTGCATAGTTTATAATTTTGCTTTCTGTTTATGTTTTTGTTTATCTTTATTATCTTGTTGTCACATGAACATGATAGCATTAGTATTTGTTGGAATGTGTTGTCGTTTAAATATGTAAATTACCCACCTCTCCAACAATTGAAGCTTTTGGGATAGATGATAATTCAACATGGTACCACAGGAGGATCTCATGTGTTCATACTTCCCTGCCTCCATTTCCAGCTCACCACTTCCACTTCAATTATGTAGTCCAAGTGTTGGGCTCATTGTTGGCTTTGTATGCCCTTTATTTACCTTTGTGTGACAGAATGACTCAAACTCTTTGTTTCAGGCCCAAGTTGAGGAAGTGTGCTGAATATATTAGTGTTTAAATATGTAAATTGTTCACCTCCTGAACAAATTAAGCTTTTTTGGGAGACGATAATTCAGCAATACTGTTGAAATACTTATTTTATTTTTTTCCTTTTCTAGAGGAGATGTCAGTTTATTCACTTAAATAGTGAATATTTGGAAGTTATTAGACAAAGTTTGAATTGTTTCCTTCTTTAGGAGATTTAGGAGTTAAGCCAACATATTCTTGTTGACTTGCCTAGTTTATGTGATTTTCTTCTCTTTGTTCTCTTTCCTTTTCTTAAGGCCGATTGGCCTATTCATATCGTGTACTCTTCATTTTGTATCAGTAATTATTTCCCCAATCCTTGCTTCTTCATTTCTACAAATACTTTTTTGGGGGAATGAGGGAGAAGGACAAAAATATTTCATCAATTAAGTAGAAGGACAGTCTTTTGAAACTTTTGCATAAAGGACAAAACTATTTATCCACTATCGAAATTCACTTGTGTTCGAAATTCACTTGTGTTCGAAATTCACTGCCGAAATTCACTGTCGAAATTCACTAATTTTCAAAATTCATTGTCGGATTCACTGATTTTCGGATTCATGTCAAATTCACTATCGAAATTCACTGATTTCGGGATTCACTAGGGAGATTCACTGATTTTCGGGATTCACTGTTTGTCCTTATCGCTATAAAAATTATGCAGTTGTCCTTCTCCCTATAAAAAATATGTAGTTGTCCTGTTGCTTAATAATATTTCAGATTGTGTCCTTATCCCTAATTTTCCATACTTTTTTTTATCATTAGTTCTTTGACTAGAAAATTAATTCACTGAGTTACATCTTATGCACTCTTTTCTGGTGGTCCCCTTAACTCCCTCAACCCCCCAAAAAAAGGACGAAGGAAAAGCAAAATTTGTTTAGATATAAATTCGGGTACTTTTTTCCTCTTTCTAATTGTATTTGGGTACTGTTGCCTATCTTCAATGACACAGTTTACCTGATGTATGTTCATTACATCCTATTAGTGGATGGAAATAAACAAAACATATTGTTGAATTATCATCCCTCTTTAAAAAGCTTAAGCTGTTGGGGATGTGAGTAATTAACACATTTCAGAATAACACACTTCTCAAGTGTGGGCGTAATACATGACACACAAAAGCAAATAAAAGGCATACCCAAGCCAGGCCTAACACTTGGACAGCGTAAATGGGGTGACATGTAGTGTTGATACTATGTCCTCCTGCTGTACCATGTTAAATTACCATCTCTCCAAAAAATTTAAGTTGTCAAAGGAGGTGAGTAGTTAACATATTTTATACATAACACACTGAAACACATATGAAGCATGTTGAAGTAAATATCTACTGGGTACAATTGTGCTGGGTCAGTTCTGTTAATGTCACTTGGAGGCTGACACTGACATATTTTTGTTTGGTCCATGAAGAGATAATTGTACGCCGTTCTGCAGGTCCGGATAAGATATGGTAAGTTTTCCAATGGTACACTCCTTTTGGATTTTGGATTCACACTACCTCACAACAATTATGATCAGGTTAGCATCAAATTTCAACTCAGTAGTGATCTCATGATTAATCATACCTTTCAGCTTGGTGCTTCTCATCCTGGTTTTTCATCTGTGGATTACATGTTTGTGTACTTCTATTCAATTTTAGTTTGTGTCAAGCTGGTCCTCCATGTCTTTGATAGTGATGTGGTTTTACTGGAACACTGTTGAAACCCATGGTCCATGACTATGACATCATTGAGCAACATGAAGAGAAAAAAATGCAAAGACCATTGAGGTTTTGTTGAATTACTATTGCACAGTTGTGTTATCAAAGACGTAAAGGTGTGAATAAATCACTTCCAATACCTCACAAATTATAGCCGGTTTCAATAAAAAAAATCATGTTGATTTTGTAGTCACAACTTAGCCTCTGTCCTAATCATCCTCCCTTAATTCAAGATGTTTTTCTTCTCTTTTACTCCAGATGGCGAACAAGGAATCGGCATTCAGCCATTGTTTCAGTAAACTGGTAACTTGGTCTACCATAATTTGAATGTGATGACGGCTCTTGGGAGCTTTTCACCGGTTAGTTTGATGTGGTCTTTAGGTCTCAGTGGCTGGGGATTTAGGATCTTCCAATTGGCATTCCTTCGGTTATTTTGAAAAATGAGAGTAATGATGGGACTAAAATACTGATGCTGAGTTTTGAAGGGTTGTCTTATGCAGAAATCTAGTAGTAATGGATTCCATTCTAGGATCCCATGCTAAGTGCTAACACCATGCATCCAATAATCAATGCATAAATCTATGTTACGGATTATTGATTTTGACAACTCAAAGTCCTTGTGTGAACCTCAGAGTTGAGTATATCTTTTCTGATCAAGGTGGCCACATCGCTAACTGATGTTTCTGACACACACACACAAACACACATATATATATAAATTTTCTTTCTTTCTTATAACATGAAATTATTTCTGCAATGGATCATAAGTTCCACACGTAATGTGGTTTTAGCAAGCAATTTTTAGCGCCTTTGAGTTAATGCCAACTCACTTAGTCCTAAGTTCGAAGTCATCTTTGGTCTTTTCGCCGGGAGAGCTCTGACACATTCTCCTTAGAACAAGAAAGGATAGGAAAATGGTGATGCAAAAGAATCACCAGTCCTGCCATACAAGACAAATCAAATAAGATAGGGTAACAATAAAGAACATGTCCTACAACCAACCGCATACACATACCCTCGATACAAAGCAAGAAAGAAAGCAAACTCAGTCCTCAATCCGTTGCCGTATTATCATGTTCAATCCTCATGCAATATGATTTTGTAGGTTAGCATGCAATGCTTTTGAGTTAAGGTCAACACTTGTAGTCATCTATCTTATATTGCGAGAACCAACCGCAGATGTATCTCATATTCCAGAACGTACACACTCATCTCCAACACCTCAGCCATATTTAACAATCTGGGATGGCATACTTTGTAAAAAAAATTCATGTAACTCTTTAATGAAATGTGGCAGAACGTACCAAGACAACAAAGTGAAGATTTTGCAGTGTATATCAGACTTTTGTTTCATCGTCTTGACTTCTTCTCCTAGTTTTTGTACTCTTAATGCCCCGCCCCGGCTTTGGTTATGTATGGTAACACTTCGTTTGGTTCCAGATCGAAGTTGGGGTCAACATATCCCAACATGATAATCTTCGTCAAATGAAGTTAGACCTTCTGAGCAGATTTCATGCACCAGTCATTAAAGATGTCGATGGATCCAGATCCTCTGAGAATATTTTCACTATCAAGTCAGTATAGAAAACAATTCATGCTTGTTTCTCTTCACACAGATGCGATTTTGTTGTAACTCGCCTGCTTGAAGTAATCTGAATCATTATACTAAACTTCGTTGTTTGTTTTTTTGGGTTTGAATAATCTATGATCAAGAACAAGAGTAAATCATGAAAAGATTGAACCAAGTGATAATCGTTTTTGGATATAAATCTGACTTAAGAAGGATTTCTAAAAACAGCACATATTTTCTTGTTTTTTGGGGAAAAGATTCTCCATAAAATAACAACTAAAGACATAGAATGGTGCTTCTTCATCATGCTTCTTCTATAGTATATGCACTGTAATTTTATGTTTGTAAAATACATGGTTACTGAGTTTGAGGTTGTGCTTGTTGTTGCATTTACTGGTTCTACTATTTCCCTTGGTGTCGTTCATCACTGTTTATTGTTTTGATCTGAAGGCCACATGGATATTTAAGTTATTGTAAACAGATAAATGCTATTATGGAGTGTAATCGTGGTGGTGGTGAAAAAATGCACTAGAAGTGTCTTTTTACAGAGTAACCGAAGTTTTTTGAACACTTACATGGCAATGAAAGGGATATTACAAGGCTTCATCATTTTAGGATAGGAAGTTGGATTTCCTTTTAAATGCTATACTGATTATGTGTAATAACAAGAATACTTGTCCAATGCTAGTCACCTAAAAATAATTGTACAAATAAAGCATGATAAAACTTTGAATCAAATGGTACCCAGTGTCTACTTCTTATTACAGTGGAAGATTGTAATTGTTTGGGCTCCTGAGTGTTAGTTACTGTTAAAAGTTCCCTGAATGCAGTCCGTGATATATAGAGATAAATAAATTTTCAACAGCATGTGATGAGCTCATTCAGATGTTTAAATGGCATCATTCCCACTTGCAGGATTAATCTGTTTTTTTTTTTTTTTTTTTTTTTTTTTTTTGAATGAAGTTTTTCCTTTGGCTATACAGAACTTCCAATTGGTTTCTTCCTCCACTTCTTTAAAGCACAGTCAAATGCTTATCAATTATCAGTTAATATAGTATGTATTTTGGACATCTATATCTCGCATACTTTGAACATATAAACTATTGCGTAAGAATCTATTAATTGTCAGGTGGTTCATCTTTTCTTCCCCATTCGGTGTTGGCATTCAGGTCTACTTTCTGGCACCAAAATTGTTTCCTTCACTTTTTCAAATTTATTAAATGGTCTATACTTGTCATCTTTTTCTGACTAGTGCTTCAATAGGGATTTCTCTTTTCAATATCTGTAGTATAGTTTTGTTTTGAAGTAAATAACCGGTAGTATAGTATCTCAGTTAATTTTGGTGTATTCTGCAGAAAGGTGAAGTCATCTGATAGTCAGGGGAGGGGAATCCCGCAATCATTTCGTGCATTTGCCCGAGTTGTGTGTTCAAACTCCCCTCAAGGTTTGCTTTCTCTCTCTCTCTCTCTCTCTCTCATGCGCGCGCACACACACAAAGCACATACATCTCTAAAGAAAGATCTGATTTTGTGGTGTTACCTCTCTGCTGTTTCTGAATCTTAATTGGGTTATAGAATTAAGTGACTTGGCCAAGGAAGCTGCCCAAAATGATGGTAGGCTGGCTAGACGTGCTTTGACGAACAAGAGTAAAGAGATTGAAGCACATCAGTTAATGCTTTCACATATAACTCGGTTAATCAGTGAATATGACAAATCTCTTGAGGTGATTTTCCCTTCTTCACCTCCTTCCATCTTCCCACAGACTATGCTGCATATGTATTTTTTGTGCGACTTTTTAACAATTTGGTTGTCCAAATGCTTGTGATTGCAAAACTTGGTTGTAGATTGCTGATGGTTGTTTGAACTTCTTGAAGTAGGCCTTATTGTATTTCTTATACCTTCGGACAGCTAATCACGTTTGATTGGCCTTTACCGGCTGTCGCAACTTCCCTCGTCAGTTTTTGTGATATAAGATTGCATTTTTCTCTTAAAATAAAAAAGAAGTCTGGAAGAGAACTTGAAATAGGATATCTCAAAGATAAGGTCTTTACTAATTGGGTAAATAATTCTTGTGATATAATGTCAGAGGACCTTTTTCTGCCAAAGTATAAAAAAAATAAAAATCCTGCAAGTCTTAATGGAAAAGTTAAAAGATTAAATTATGTATAATAGATGGTAGCTTAACTTAAGCAAAAAGATATAGTTCTCTTCATCTGCTGCTGGTGCTTAGGTGAAAAGCCTCAATCTGTGTTCTTGTGTTTGTGCATTGGGTACTTGATGGGACTTTTTTAAGGCTGCTAATGGAGTACTCATGAGAATTTTGTGCTTCTGTTTTTATTCGTTTCTCTTGTTTTATCCCCTCCCTTTTCACCTATTCTTACAATAAAGTATCAGTGACCAAGTTAGTACCTTGCATATGCCAACTTTCGTGCTGGTTTCGTTACTTTACTTTGATTTATGTTGTCTTCTGTAGTGTAAGATTGCTCAACCAATCTTCAACCAAATGATGATCATTTAATAGTAAATAGTAGCACTTAGTACTTGCTTTTAATTTAAAGAGACTTTAAAATCTTTGGTTGGTGTAGAATCTTGGACAGCTACCAACATCGCTTGACATGACGAAAAGACGTGATTTAAGGAGGCAAATGGCCCGTGATCTTCTCAACGGAGAACTCTCTGTTTTAAAGTCCGCTGCCGTTTGGTTGCAGAATTATATTGCATCCTTGTCCGCAGGATAGGAATTTCGCTTTGTTTCAGTTTTGCGGGGCTTCAGTTAATGCACAAGGTATTTCCTTCCATGCTTATTGTTGGAAATATTGACCTTTTTACCCTTTGTTACTGTAGCTCTACTGTAGCTAATTGTATCCCTTTATTTATCCTTAATCTTCTATTAATTAAGGAGTTAATTAGGTTGCAATAAGGCTGTTAGTTGGTCTTTTTCCTAGTAGTAACAAGTGCTGGGCCACTGTCCTTTTATTACCGTTGGAACAGTGTTCCCAACACCCTCTTTCATCCAACTAGCCGTTGGAGCCTTTTCTAAAGTGTATTTAAGGAAGTGGTTGTTGTAATAACATTTAATGAGCTTTTATTCTAATAATACAATAATACTTTCCTCATTGCTTTATTTCTCACATGGTATCAGAGCTTTAGGCCTTTTCTGGGAAATCCTCTGTTTCAAAATTCAAAATTCCTTTCTGTAATCAATGGCTGGATCTACTGCAACTAGTGCAGCCACTGATTCTTCTATTTTGAGAACCCTATAAACTCAGGAGAGCTTCAAAACATTCTTGCTTCTTATAGGCTGAATGGAAAAAATTATCTAAAGTGGTCACAATTTGTCAGAACCTACTTGAATGGTAGAGGCAAACTGAGCCATCTTTTAAGGACTGGTCCAGCTGAGACTGACCCCAAATTTGCTCAATGGGATGAAAAGGACTCGATGGTGATGTCTTGGCTCTGGAATTCTATGATTCCAGAAATCAGTGATCCCTACATGTTCCTCAACTCTGCTAAGGAAATCTGGGACACTGTCAAGCAATCCCACTCCAAGGTGAATGATGTTGCTCAAATTTATGAAATAAAAGCAAAGATTCAAAACACCAAACAAGGTAACAAATCTATCACTAATACTCCAGTCTTCTTCAAGGTATGTGGCAAGAACTGGATCATTATCAGTGCATTCAAATGAAAGACAAGGATGATGTTGATACCTTGAGAAGAATGATGGAAAAAGATAGGATTTTTTCCTTTCTTACTGGTTTGAACCAAGATTTTGATCCTGTAAGGGTTCAAATCCTTGGAAAAGATACCCTTCCTAATCTGAATGAAACTATGGCTATTGTTAGAGCAGAGGAATGCAGAAAGGGTGTCATGATTGACACTCCCTCTATTGATAGTTCTGCTTTGATAGCTAGCCAAAGAAACCAGGGATATCCCAAGACCAATGAGTCAAAGGGGTATCCAGAAAAGAAATTTCCTTCTCAAAAGGAAAATGTGAAATCTGACAGGGATAACCTGTATTGTACTCATTGCAAGAAAAGCAGATACACTATGGAATTCTGCTGGAAATTGCATGGCAGACCTGGGAAGAATAATGCCCTTGCTCATGCTGCAAATTCTAGCAGTAAAGATGAGGGCACTCAAGAAGTGAACCAGATTGTTTCAAGTCAAAAATCCATCTTTGGACAGACTGAGATTGAAAAGTTAAGGAAGTTCTTAGATACCTTGGAAAACCCATCCTCTGCTATGGTTTTTTCAGGTATGGCTTCCCTTAACCTTTTAAATCAAAAGGTCACAAAGGGGTGGGTGGTTGACTCTGGGGCTACTGATCACATGTCCCATGATTTACATCTTTTTGAGTCCTATGTCCCCTGCAAAACTAACAGGAGCATTACTGTTGCTAATGGCTCCACTGTTAAAATTGTTGGAACTGGGAATGTGAATTTAAATGACTCCTTAACTCTTAAAGGAGTCCTATTTGTTCCTAAACTGTCTGCTAATTTGGTGTCGAAAACTTACTAAAGATTCAAACTGCTATGTCGTGTTCACTATTAATTTCTGTGTGATTCAGGAGTTGGGAACAATGAGGAAGATCGTTCTTGCTAGGACAAGAGAGGGCCTCTATTTTGTGAAGGATCAAAAGGAAGATGAAGAAACTTTTGAAAAAACCTGCTGTTTTTTTGAAACTAATAGTGATAAACTCATGAATATCATAGAAGATTAGGCATCCTTCATTTCAAATTTTAAGACATATGTTTCCTAGTTTGTGTAAGGATTCAAATGCTGAGAATTTTAAATGTAATGGATGTTTTTTTGCCAAACATAAAAGAGTTCATTATCCTATTTAGTGTCATTTTGCTTCTAATCCTTTTGATCTGATTCATAGTGATATATGGGGCCCCTCCATTGTACCTAATATTAGTGGTGCTCACTGGTTTGTCTCTTTTATAGATGACTGCACCAGAACCACTTGGATTTATCTAATGAAACACAAGTCTGACTTGACTAGTGTGTTCCCTGTGTTTTACAACATGATCTTGACTCAATTCAATACTAAGATCAAGAAGTTAAGGTCTGATAATGCCAAGGACTACTTCAAAAAGTCTCTTAATCACTTCTTTGAGGAGAAATGATTAATTCATGAGTCCTCTTGTGTTCATACACCCCAACAAAATGGGGTGACTGAAAGAAAAAAAAACAACACTGTTGTTAGAACAGGCACTATTATTCCAAGAAAGCTGCATTGGGGAGGCACTATTATTCCTAAAATGAGGTTTCCCAAGAAAGTTCTTGAAAAGGAGAGTCTCATTGAAGTGCTAAAAGGTGTTTACACTAACTTCCAAAAAACTGAGGGACTTCCTCCCAAAATTTTTGTATGTGAAGTGTTTGCTCACATTCATATACCTAACAGGGGAAAACTTGATCCAAGAGCTTTATGTGTTTATTGGCTATTCAAACACAAAAAGGGTACAAGTGCTACCACCCCCTACTAAGAAAGTTATCATATCTAGGGATGTGACCTTCTATGAAAGAAGTCCCTATTTTTCTAGGACATCTACAACTAAGAGGGAGGACTTATCCTTTGATCTTGAAAGGGATTTGTATCTCCTTGATGATACTCCTGATCATACAAGTCAGGGGGAGAATACTTACCAATGTAATAATGGAAAGGATCTAGGGACTAATGAGGAAAGTCATGAACCTGGTAATTCCCAAAACATCACTTCACATCCCACAATACATGCTGATGTGGGAGATAAAGTGAAAGAAAAAGATCCTTTTGTTTATACAAGGAAAACTTGGATCAAACTACAGGATGTTGTTCCTCTTGGGAATGATATTCCTGGACAACACTCTATGAATGAGAAGTCTCCACCTTCTGATAATGAGAGTCTATCCATAACTCAATCCTCTGAAAGGAATGAATGGTTTGGATCTGAGTCCAGTGGGAATATTTATGAGGATCCCACTGTTCCTTTAGAAGAAGAGAACATGCCTATTTCTATAAGAAAAGGCAAAAGGGCTTGTACTCAACATCCCCTGAGGAATTTTCTATCTTATAATAAGATTTCTCAAAAATAGAGGAATTTTATGAAAAGATTGATCAATGATTCAGTACCTAGGAATCTAAATGAAGCATTAACTAATGAAAATTGGACAAATGCTATGAAAGATGAAATGTGGGCTTTGGAAAAGAACAAGACCTGGGATCTTGTCTCCCTTCCTAAGGGTGCAAAAACAGTTGGTTGTAGATGGGTGTACACCATCAAATATAACTCTGATGGGACTGTAGAAAGATATAAGGCTAGACTTGTTGCAAAGGGGTACACCCAAACACATGGGGTGGACTACTTTGAAACTTTTGCTCCTGTAGCAAAAATGAACACCATGAAAGTCCTGTTGTCTTTGGCAGTAAACTTAGACTGGAAGTTACATCAATATGTAGAAAATAGCACTTAGAGAGGAGAAAGATAGGAGGAAACTCTTGTTTTATTGCTTAGATACTTATCGGGTAGATAAGAGAGGATTACAATATATAGAAGAGGCCTCCAACGGCTATAAAAGAAACCCAACGGCTATCTACACAGTAAAAGCAGTTTACTGTTGCCAGATAGATGAAGCACTAAACAAAGGCCAAAAAAGACAAAAAAGGCACAGAACAAGCACTAAACAGGTGCTGAATAAGTCTAACAAATCTAATATTCAACACTCCCCCTCAAGGTTGGCTGTATATGTTGATGCAGCCAAGCTTGAAGTGTAGATGCTGGAATACTTGATTTGAAACAGCCTTTGTTAGAAGATCAGCCACTTGATCCTTAGTCTTGATGTGGAACAATGAGATATCACCATTTTCCACTTTCTCTCTTAAGAAGTGTCTGTCCACTTCTACATGCTTTGTTTTATCATGATGAGTGGGATTTTCTGCAATACATAATGCAGAGGTGTTGTCACACACATGAGTTGGATAGGTTTGGTGACAGCAAACCCTAACTCTTCTAGCATCCTCTTTATCCATAAGCCTTCACACACTCCCAGAGCAAGGGCTCTGAGTTCAGATTCTGCACTGCTTCTAGAGGCAACATGTTGTTTCTTGCTTCTCCATGTAGTAAGATTTCCCTAGATGTAAGTACAATATCCAGAAGTTGATCTCATATCTGGAACCCCTCCTGCATAATCTGCATCTGTGTAGACTTGGACTTCTCTTGACTGACTCTTTTTGAACATAATTCCTTGACCAGGGTCCTTCTTTAAGAACCTCAGTATCCTCTCTGCTACTTGCATATGTCTTTCTGTGGGTTGATGCATGAACTGACTGATCAGACCTACATCAAAGCATATGTCAGGCCTAGTATGAGATAGGTATATAAGTTTTCCCACAAGTCCTTGATATCTCCCCTTGTCAACAAGAGGGCTATCATCAGTTTTGCTCAGCTTTAATCCAGGTTCAACAGGGGTGTTTGCAGGTTTACAACCCAGCATACCGGTCTCTTTTAAAAGATCTAGGGTGTATCTCCTTTGGGAAATGGAAATACCAGTTGCATTTCTGGCAATTTCCATTCCAAGGAAGTACTTAGGACTCCCAAGATCTTTTATTTCAAATTCAGATGCAAGGATAGCTTTAATTTTGCAGATTCCATCACTATCATCCCCAGTAAGGATGATATCATCCACATAAACTACAAGGATAGTAGTTTTTCCAGTATTTTTCCTTATAAATAGGGTATGATCTGTGTGACATTGGTGGAAGCCATGTCCTTTTATGAATCTAGAAAACCTCCCAAACCATGCTCTAGGAGATTGTTTTAGACCATACAAGGATTTTTTCAGTTTGCATACATCACCCTGATTCCCTAGGGATTCAAACCCTGGGGGGAGATGCATGTAAACCTCCTTATCTAAATCCCCATATAGGAAAGCATTCTTTATATCAAGTTGAGTCAAGGACCAATCCAAATTCACAGCCATACTCATTAGGATCCCGATGGTATTAAGCTTAGCAACAGGGGCAAATGTTTCATGATAATCAATCCCATTGGATTGAGTGAAACCCTTTGCCACAAGTCTAGCTTTATACCTATTAAGTGTACCATCTGCATTATATTTAAGAGTGAAGATCCATCTACACCCAACAGGGTGTTTTCCTTGAGGAAGAGGAATGATGTCCCAAGTTTCATTTTTAACAAGGGCATGCATTTCTTCCTTTAGTGCAATATTCCGTTCAAGGCATCATGGACACCTTTTGGTATCTGTGATGGTGTCCAGGCTGCTAGTAAAAGCCAAAAATTGAGGACACAACAGATCATAGGAAATAAAGTTGTAAAGGGGATGAGCTGTACAGCTCCTAACCCCTTTCCTTCTTGCAATAGCAAGATCTTCCTGTGAATTATCATTCTCATGGTCACTAGGTGAATCAGTACTCTAATAATCAGTGCTAGTTTGATCATCAGAATCCTGTTTTTCAGGAGTTTGTGCATCAGAACTCATATTATTTAGGTTGTCCTCATCCTCATAAACTTCAATCTCAGGATTTTGTGAGATTGCCTTTCTTTTTCTAGAGTACACAATAATATTGGGTACAGAATCATCTTGTTTTTCCATATCAGGAGTCTGTTGTTGTGAAGTTCCAGTCAAATCTGGATCTGTAGGAGGTGCATTAGATTCTTCATGAATCTCAGTAGGGTCAATATTCCAAGATTCATAGTGATCTTGAAATATCTCCCCCTGAGGAGGAATGTCATTGTTGTAGAAAGATTGTTCTTCTACAAAAGTTACATCCATGGTGTTGTAGTATTTTCTAGTACATGGGCAATAGCATTTGTATCCTTGTTGGGAGGATGAATACGCAACAAAGATACATTTTACAGACCTTGGATCAAGTTTTCCTCTATTATGAGGATGAATATGAACATAGCACACACACCCAAACACTTTGAATTCCAGAGTGCTTATAAAGTGTGTTCCAGGATGTCCCTCTTTTAGCACTTGGATAGGAGTTTTGAACCTTAGAACCCTTGAAGGCATTCTATTAATGAGATAGTTCTTTGTAAGAGGATGACCTCACCCATGAGATACTTGGGTACCTTCATAGTGAACATGATACTCCTAGCAACTTCCAGGAGATGCCTGTTCTTCCTCTCAGCCACCCCATTTTGTTGGGGGTATCAACACAGGTGCTTGTATGAATGATTCCTTTGTCAGAAAAAAATGAGGTAAAACCTTTCTCAAAATATTCCTTACCATTATCAGTCTTACGTACTTTAATTTCAGTATTAAACTGAGTTTTGATCATGGTATAGAAGGTTTTGAAAATAGGTCCAACCTCAGATTTTTCTTTTAGAAGGAATAACCAAGTCACCCTACTGTGATCATCAATAAAACTGACAAACCATCTCTTCCCAGTGATGGTCTTCAGTTTTGATGGTCCCCAAATATCACTGTAGCAGGTGCATACACCCTTTTAGGAAAGTTAGTTCTAGTATGCTTAAAAAATTGACAGATTTCATAATTAAGAGAATCAATATTTATTTCTTTAAACATACTAGGGTACAATTTTTTCAAGTACAAAAAAATTGGATGCCCTAGTCTATAGTGAAGAAGCATAATGTTATTACAAGAAGAGGTACTTCTACAACTAATAGATAGGCCCTTAGGAATATTATCCATACAAAACTTGGAGTAAGGACAAAATATGATAAAAAAGACAAAAAAGGCACAGAACAAGCACTAAACAGGTGCTGAATAAGTCTAACAAATCTAATATTCAACACAATATGATGTAAAGAATGCCTTCCTTCAAGGTGATTTAGAGAAAACCATTTTCATGGATGCTCCTCCAGGGTTTCAGACTGATAAAGGTCAGGTTTGTCAGCTAAATAAGGCCCTCTATGGATTAAAGCAATCCCCTAGAGCCTGGTTTGGAAGATGCCAAAAATATGGTAAATCTGGGATACAAACAGTGTCAAGGGGATCATAACCTATTTATCAAACATAATCAATCTGGGAATATCTCAGTTCTCCTAGTGTATGTTGATGATATCATGATCATTGAGGATGATGTGAATGGAAATACCTTCCTTAAATCCTTTATGAGCAATGAATTTGATATAAAGGAACTTGGAAAGTTGAAATACTTCTTAGGGATTGAAGTACTTTACTCTGAACTAGGAATCTTTATTTGTCAACAAAAAGTACATCCTGGATCTTCTCAAAGATCTAGGAAAGTTGGGGTGCAAACCAGTGGATACACCTATTGATCCTAATCATGGCTTAACACTTGCACCAGAAGATGAACCAGTGGGCAAGCAATCTTATCAAAGACTAGTGGGAAGACTAATCTATCTATCTCACACCAAACCTGACATTGTTTATGCTGTCAATGTTGTGAGTAGATACATGCATAATCCCAAGAAATGTCATCGGAGGGCTGCTGAGAAGATTGTTTATTACCTAAAAAGCTGTCCAGGTAAGGGAATTCTGTTTAAAAACGGAAATCAGAAGACTATAGCTGCTTACACAGACTCAGATTATGCAGGGTGTCAAGATGATAGAAGATCTACATCTGGTCACCGTGTGTTCTTATTTGGGAATCCTATAGCATGGAGAAGTAAAAAACAACCAGTTGTTGCAAGGTCCAGTGCAGAAGCAGAGTTCAGGTCCCTGGCTATTGGTGTATGTGAATTACTATGGCTCAAAATCATTCTGGATGATCTTTGGATCCACAGAATTTCTCCTATGATCTTATACTGTGACAATCAGTCTGCCATAGATAATTCACATAACCCTGTGCAACATGATAGGACCAAGCATGTGGAAGTGGATAGGCATTTTATCAAAGAAAAACTGGACAGTGGGTTGATCAAGACTGCCTTTATTCACTCACAAGAGCAGATTGCTGATCTCCTAACAAAGGGCCTACCAAAAAATCCTTTCCACTATCTCCTTGGCAAGCTGGGAATGATTGATATCCATTCACCAGCTTGAGGGGAGTGTTGGAAATATTGACCTTTTTACCCTTTGTTACTGTAGCTCTACTGTAGCTAATTGTATCCCTTTATTTATCCTTAATCTTCTATTAATTAAGGAGTTAATTAGGGTGCAATAAGGCGGTTAGTTTGTCTTTTTCCTAGTAGTAACAAGTGCTGGGCCACTGTCCTTTTATTACCGTTGGAACAGTGTTCCCAGCACCCTCTTTCATCCAACTAGCCGTTGGAGCCTTTCCTAAAGTGTATTTAAGAAAGTGGTAGTTGTAATAACATTTAATGAGTTTTTATTCTAATAATACAAGAATACTTTCCTCATTGCTTTATTTCTCACACTTATAATGTGATTATATACAAAGTGTAGCTCAACAAATTTGGGCTTTTGTACTATTTGTTAAGGCAAGATCTCCAGATGTTAATTCTTTGGGCAGCAAAGGGCCTTTTTGGCAACTTTTTTAATTGAGATTATCCATAGAAGTAGTCTTTACAAATCAAGAAAATAATTTATTACATGAACAATTGCACAGAGAAATAGAGGGGAGAAAGGGAGAGAGGGACTTCTTGAGTAATGCATGCGTGTTTTATCAATTAAAATCCATGGCCAGAATAGTACTGAGATTCATTGGGGTCATGTATTTGGTAGACCCAGTCAGGATTTGCTGCACAATATATTTGTTTGCCTTCTCGGATGGATGGAACGGATCCCAGAATGCGTACTGATCTCTGTTTGGGCATAAATTAGATGCTGGAGTGCACAATCCCAGTCCGTTATAAGGCCCTTGACCGCAGCATGCTTTGTTAGATGAAATAAATCCTGCCAGTCACAAAGAATTTCAAACAAAAACCTTGCATGTCATAATTATACATTTATTATATACATATATATAGGATTTTTTTTTTTCATGCTTTGGAATAGTAGGAGACAAAGTACTCAAATATAAGGTTGATGCATAATGAGTGTAGAGTTTTATAGGAATAGAAACTCCTTTTATTATAATGAGATGATTGATTAACAATGTGCTAATCCCTTTAAATACACAGTCCAGTAAGAGTTGGATAAGTATACAACTCTATCTTATCACAACTTAAACTAAAACAAACTCCTAACAATATTTATTTTCCTAATTTAATTGAAAATAAAATAACAAACTAACTGCATATTGTTTAGGTAAATACGCAGCTTGTAGATAATAAATACTAACATAATAATAAATATAAAATGACTAATAAGGACAGCTGTATATTCCAACACCCCCCCTCAAGTTGGTGCATGAATATCCTTCATTCCCAACTTGCGACAAAACTCGGAAATCTGGTTTCATCGATTGCCTTGGTGAGGCCATCAGCTGTCTGTTTAGGGGATGGAAGGAATGGAATACAGAGTGTGCCTTCTTCCATCTTCTCCTTGATAAAATGTCTGTCAATATCCACATGCTTGGTCCTGTCATGCTGCACTGGTTCATTGACTATATCAATAGCCCCTTTGTTGTCACAAAACAACTTCAAAGGCATACTGCACTGGACTCTTAGGTCTTGTAGTACCCTCCTTATCCACATTTCTTCACATACACCTTGAGCCATAGCCCTAAGTTACGATTCGAATTTGCTCTCCGAGACTACATTCTGCTTTTTTGCTCCTCCCAGTGTGACTAGATTGCCCCAAACAAAGGTGCAATACCCGATCCACAGATCTTCTAGTCTTGACACGGCTTTCCTAGTCTGCATCAGTATAAGCACATTCATTTTTTTTTTTTTTTTTTTTTTTTTTTTTTTGAAAATGCAGTCCCTTCCCAGGTGCATCCTTTAGGAATCTAAGGATTCTATGGGCTGCATCAAGGTGTTTTTGGGTTGGAGAGTGCATAAACTGACTTATGGAGCTCACAACATATGCAATGTCTGGCCTAGTATGAGACAAGTATATTAGTCTCCCTACCAGCCTTTGAAATCTTTCTTTGTTTCTGAGGGGCTTCACCGGTATCTTCCCTAACTTTACATTGAACTCCATAGGTGTCTTTGGTAGGCTTTGCCTCTGTCATTCCAGTCTCTCAAAGCAGATCCAAGGTGTACTTTCTCTGAGATACAACCAAGCCCTCTTTTGATCTGGCTACCTCCATACCCAGAAAATATCTCAATGGACCCAAGTCTTTTATTTCGAATTCAGTGGCCAGCTGTTTTTTGACTCTAGCAGCTTCTACTACATCATCCCCTGTCAGAACCATGTCATCCACATACACAATAATAATGGTTAATTTATTTTGGACTGACTTTACAAAGAGGGTGTGATCAGAGTGCCCCTGAGTGAACCCAATCTTCTTCAAAACCTGCATAAGTCTTTCAAACCAAGCCCTAGGGCTTTGTTTTAGTCCATATAAGGACTTTTTCAGTTTGCATACCTTCCCCTGGAACTTGTCTTCAAAACCTGGAGGCTTCTCCATGTAAATCTCCTCTTTTAAATTGCCATGTAGGAAGGCATTCTTGACATCTAGGCGTGTCGGGGCGCCTAGATTCTTTGCAATGAGATAAGATGATTCTGATGGTGTTGAGTTTAGCAACAGGTGAGAATGTCTCACTAAAGTCCACTCCATGAGTCTGTGAAAAACCCTTTGCTACTAACCTAGCCTTGTGCCTCTGTATGGATTCATCAGTGTTATATTTTACTGTAAAAACCCACTTGCACCCCACTGTTCTTCTATCCTTAGGTAGATCCACCAACTCCCATGTCTGATTCTTTTCCAAGGCCCTCATTTCTTCTAAGACAACACCCTTCCACTCTGGAACACTTAGAGCCTCTTGGATGGTTTTAGGTATTTGAGTGGTTTGGGTGGCTGAGATAAAAGCTTGGTATTTTTGGGATAGATGATCATAGGAGATGTGATTGGACATAGGATAGGTTGGTTTGTTGTACTTGGCACACTTCCTAGGCTGTTTTCTCAGGGCAATGGGCAGGTAATCAAGGGCTGTTTTTCCTGATTGATTTGGTTCTTCATTAGATAACTCACTGTCAGAAGACTCACCTTGGTCAGACTCTGCACTACCATTTTCACTTGGATCCTGTGTACCAGGATTGTCTTGAGATCTGTTGGTTCATCCAGGTGTGTAAGGCATCTCTGCAGACCTTTTTCCTCTCCTTTGATAAACTCTCCTTTAAAAGTTTCCAAAGGATTAGAAGGTGGGTTATTCCCATTTTCAATAGGACCACCTTCCTCCCCTGTTTGGTCATTTGCACCAGTGTGATCAGGTGTAATCCCTAGTTCTGTGTTAATTTCTGGGATGAGAATCATATCAGAGGTGGTATCCTCAGATTGGGACTGTTTTTGTGATTTGAAAAAGGATAGGTGTTCATAGAAAGTGGCATCCATAGTGACATATAGTTTCTTCTCTAAGGGATCAAAAAACTTATACCCTTTCTTAGTGGAAGAATACCCTAGGAAGACACATTTCTTGCCTCTAGGATCTAACTTATTGCCTGTATTCCGATGAATAAACCCTACGCATCCAAACACCCTTAAGGGTAGATCACAAAACAGTCTGTTATCTTGAAAAACAGATTTGAACCTATTGAGGGGGGTTTGGAAGTTCAAAATTTTGGAAGGCATTCTGTTGATTAGATAGGTTGCGATTAAAAACGACCTCCCCCAAAGGTATTTAGGACACTGAGCATAGATCATCAAAGCTCTAGTTATTTCTAGGAGATGTCTGTTTTTTCTTTCAGCCATTCCATTTTGTTGGGGTGTTCCCACACAGGAGCTTTGATGTACTATGCCAGTTTCCTCAAAAAACTTTCCCAAAATGGAATTAAAGTATTCAGTTCCATTATCACTTCTAAAGATTTTAATCTGTGTTTGAAACTGATTTGTAACAAGAGAATAGAAGTTTTTAAACACTTCATTTCGCTTCGATTTCTCTTTCAACAAATATATCCACGTAAGTCTAGTGTGATCATCAATAAATGAAATAAACCATCTTTTATTAGCCTCTAGTGTTTTGACTGGATCCATTTGGTCCCCAGAATTATATATAGTGAAGTAATGATGATGAATCATAGTAAGTTGAGGCGATGGTTTATAAGTGTTGAATGATGGGGTATTTTATTTGTTGATGTTAAGTTTGGCCAATTCAAATAATAGAATTTTCACAATTAAGTTAGTGGGGTGAGATGTTACATTTTATTCAAAAACAGCTGAGGACACAATTTTTCTTGTAGGATAAACTAGTTTGGTGTCACAATTCAGAGATGTTACATTTTTATTCAAAAGAGCCGAGAGGACACAATTTTTTTCTAGGATAAACTAGGGTGTCCTAATACTGGAATGCCAGAGAAGGATCTTATTAAGATTCACTTGGAAAGCAATTACATTGAAATTTTAAAAGCAGGAGAATTATCTAGGCGAGTTCTTGGTCCCAACACATAGAGGCCTTCCACACTCTAGACTTGCCAATCATCATCTTCAAGTCCCACGTCACGAAACAAGCGGTTATCCTTAGAAAAAACAACATTGCGTTTTCGCCCAATGTCGGTTTCTTAATGAGATAGTAAATTACAGGCTAGTTTGGGTACATGAAGAACATTTTTAAGTGTTAAGTGTGATGTGATAGGGATGGATCCCTTTCAAACAATAGGAGTAAGAGATCCATCTCGCTATTTCGATTTTTGGTTTCAGGTAAAGGAACGTAAGTGGAAAAATCTCGGAATCATCGGTCATATGGTGCGTGGCTCTGAGTCAATGACCAGATACCACTTGTTTGGAGCTAAGGAAAGCTGCATTACGAATCAACATAAGAGCAGTTTGGTGTGGAATTTGTGGGAGTTTGGATCTTGAGGAGTTTAGCTAGATGCTCCAGTTGTTCTTGAGTGAAAGGTGTTGTTCCAGAGTCCATTTTGATGCCTGGTTTGCCTTCCCCCTTCTCCTTTTTGACTTTCTCCACCCTTGTTTTTCCATGCTGGTTTACCATGGATATCCCAACAAATCTCTTTGGTATGACCAACTTTCTTACAATGCTCACACTTGGGCCTGGTTTTGCCATTTCCAAAGTTTCTCCCCTCATTTACGGTGGTTGCTTAGTCTTTGATCCTTCCCATCTGCGATTCTTTGTGGTATGCTTTCCCATGACTTTCCTTCTGGCTTCTTCCCTTCTGACTTCTGAGAACACATCTCTCTGAGGGATGGTAGAGGATTTCTTCCCATAATTCTTCCTCTGACCTCATCCAATTCATTTTTAGACACTGCCAAGAAGGAGTATACTCTTTCACTTTCCTCCTCTTTTGGAATTTGGGCTCATCGGCGGAGACATTCCCATGTCTCATTGTAGCACAAATCCAATTCTTGCCACAATGAGACTACTTCATTGTAGAACTCAGTCACTTCTCTCGTGATCTTGCTTAATCCTCCATATTCGGTTTTGAGTTCGTAAATTTGGGACCAATTCTCAATGTCGAATACATTTCTTAATTGCATCCCACATGTCCTTTCTTTGTGGATAAAAACATGTGGGGTCTTGCTATGTTTGGCTCCATGGCATTGATCAACCATGCCTTGACCAAAGAGTTTTGGACTTCCACTTTGCTTCTTTTTGGATCTCTTCTTCAGTGCCTTGGCTTCACCGGTTAGATAACCAAGTTTGCCTCTTCCATCAATAGCCAACTGAACAGTATTAGACCATTCTAAATAATTCTTGCCGGTTAGTTTGCGGGAAGTGAGTAGCAGGGATGATGAGGAGGAGTTGTTTGAGTTCTCATCATTCCCAGTAACTCCTTCTGTTCCAAGACCACCGGATATGACCCCACCAGAGGAGGTGGTTGATCTCTCTCCGGCCATGGCTGCTGCCCTATAGTTCATTGGCGACCAGGATTTTTGGAACGCCGCTCTGATACCATGTAGAGTTTTATAGGAATAGAAACTCCTTTTATTATAATGAGATGATTGATTAGCAATGTGCTAATCCCTTTAAATAATACATGATCCGATAAGAGTTGGATAAGTATACAACTCTATCTTATCACAACTTAAACTAAAACAAACTCCTAACAATATTTATTTTCCTAATTTAACTGAAAATAAAATAACAAACTAACTGCATATTGTTTAGGTAAATACGCAGCTTGTAGATAATAAATACTAACATAATAATAAATATAAAATGACTAATAAGGACAGCTGTATATTCCAACAATGAGCTTAGTACCTTGGGTTAAATTATTTCAGGTTGAGTTAGGATGATTGATTTAAGTAGTTACTAGATCCATTATGACTTAATTATCGTTAGACATAAGGTCTGTTGCGTTACAGGTGGTAGAAGAGCCCACTACCACACGGAACTAAGTGTCACGCCATGAGAGCCGCTTCTTGAACTTATGGACAAAGTTCTACACGGTGGGTCACCTCTAGAGTCACAATGGGCCACCTTAAAGTAAGTCCCCGGTGAGGACACCAGTTCCTTAAGAGGGGAAGAAGAAGAATATTGTATCCCAAATTAGAAAAGTGCGAGGATATGTACCTAGATATATAACTAGTTTAGTAACATGGGTTAACCATTTTAGGCCGAGCATTGACGATTGGTTTGAGTAGTTACTGGGTCAATTAAGTAACGCCAATATACCTAATTTCTGTTCTAGGGCTTTACAAATATTGTCTGTCATAAGATAATTAGCAGTATAAGAACCTAACCATATGCCCGGGGATTCGTTAGGAAATTGTTGTGTGTTTGATGAGTATTTGCAGCAATAAAGACATCCTTTCCTAATTTAGAATTCAACCCTTTTAGCATTTGTTCTAGTTGTGGATTGAACAAACTTGCAGCTTCTTGTATGTCAGCTGCACATTCCCCATTTCTACTATGCATAGCCAATTCTGCTGGCACACAACCCATTGGTCCTGTTCCTGTGACGAGTACTTTACGTGCTCCAAGATCATAAAGCCTCTGTAGTAAAAGAGAAGATGTCAGAAACAACAAGAACACCGTAACTTCAGGTCAGTACAACATGTTTCATTCTGATGTTGTATATCATGTATATGTGTGTCTGTACCCATGTAACTTGGGATACAAGAATGTAGGGCAAAACATGGGCAGAGTATGGTTGTTACATACCATGAGTATTTTCTTGTATTCGGAGATTAGGAAAGGCACGTAGTCTGTAATAGCGAATTGCAATGATCTAATGGAATTTGGGACTAGATAATAGTTATTAACAAAGTCATTGCCACCTAGAGTGATAAGAACTAGAGCTTGATTGACCAGTTGCGTTGTCTGTTTGGATCCTATCAGTGTGCTTACTCTTCCTTGATATTGTCTGAAAAGTTCCAACTGTGAAGGCATTCTAATTAGGTTCACCTGCAAAATGATAACACCGTTTTTCGAGTTTAGAAATATAAAGTTCTTGCAGCTATTTGACAATGAATTATCATAATTTGAGTTCAACCGTCGTAGGAAGGTTGTACAATGACATGCATCGTATCCTTCAATTCTACTTTCTTTCACATAGCAGGAGTGTGATGGGTGAAAAAGATTAGAAATTGGAAAGATATGTTGCTTGACATTTGGTATAACCTTTCTACAACGGCTGCACCATAAATTTTCTCAAATTTTATAGTGTCTGATGTTTAAAGAAGAGATATTTACAAATTGGATTCCAGTGTCATTCAGTATTCCAACCCCGGCGGACGCGAAGTTGGCACCACTGAAGAGTCTTTGGCCATAAAGCTCTGGATTTAGGTAAGGCAATGGCCCTTCTTGGTAACCCATAGCTTGACCTGAATATTCATTTAAAACATCCAATCTTAAAATGTGAGTGCTACATTAGTCACTTACTTTTGTAAAAGAAATGCTGTAAGAATTGCATGCTATAAACTTAACTGATAATATCCGGTATGTTATAGCCGTTAGAGAAACGCCCTGTAGGCCTATGAGTTGGATAATCCACGCCATAAGGTGGCGAATCTGCACGTGCACTTGTAGTCAAGTAGTTGTTATTGCCACTATCCACTAGGGAGTCCCCAAACACAAAGAATGCTCGAGCTTCAACCTTGTGAATCACCGTCCCTAGTGCCAAACATATTCCGAAAACCAGGAAGAAAACAGGGCTTAATGTGCTACCCATTGCAGGGTTTTTGCAAGAACAATCAATTGTGTTTTAGAATGAAGAAACCTTAAGATGTGTGGAACAAGAGATTCATTTCATGTATAAATAGTAGAGCAGAGTGCTTGCTTTATGTCTGGACAGTTTTGGTGAATTTAATGACTGTGATACAAACATTGCTGTAAAGAAAGCTTGCACCATGAAAAAGTATGAGAAATTGGTGACATACTTTTGGTCCCTTTTGTTTCATGAATATTGTACTGTTATCCCCAATGTTTTATCTTTGCACTTTTACACATCATCTATGCATTTCTTTTTTACGTTTTCAGTCCAAAGTGCCACGTGTCTAACAAACAATATTGAATGCACAACAAACTTCAACCAATTGAAGTTTGACACATGGTAAAAATAGACTGAAAATGTAAATAAGTGCATAGAGGAGGGAGGGGTTAGTGCATAGATGAAATATTGGGGAAAGAAGTGTAAAATTCGTGAAACAAAAGGGACAGAAATGTCTTTATCCCCCGAATAATAGTGCCGTTGTTCAGCATGCAGATCTATGATATTCAAAAATAGAAATATGCTTTTTTTTTGGGGGGGGGGGGGGGTTAGTTTATACTTTACCCAAAAAATCGTGTATATGTGCAAACACATTGATATTCGGTAGTTGAAATAAATTTATAACTTTGCTTTGTTGCTTGCTTTCTAACAGTCTCCTACGTGACTTAAAGCTGTACACGAGCTTTGTCATGGTAGGCGGAAAACTGGAACTTCCTTTTTATTTCAAAATCTTGTGGTGGAAATGATATTAAAGCCGTAAAATCCCACATCAGTAAAGTAATAGAATTCTCACCATAACACTTTAGAACTTGGGTCCGATAATGCTTAAATGAAGTCATAAATGATCCAGGTCATTGTTTAGGCCAGTCGTCGCTTGGCCTTGTAAAGCGATAACTTAGAGTTAATGACTCATTTAACGTTTCAAACCCAAACCCAAGTTCTGGGACCTTACAAAGGCATTTAAATGTGCATGTGAATAACATATTTACACACCAACCCTGTCCACGTAAGCATCATGTTTGTTTATGTTAGGTTTGAATAACATTGTACACGTATGTTTTCAGAGACTCAAAACCATGATATCGGTTCACATGACAACTTTTATTGTTTTGTTGCCTGCAACTATGCTTTCCCTCATGTATATCACATGATATTGAGTTATAAAAAAGCTCATATTGATGATATATATATTTTTAGTCCTTTTTTATTTTAAGATTTTTTTTTATCTCTACCCTCAATGTTTCATCCTTACACTTTTATCTTTCATTTACATGTTTTCTTTTTACAATAACCGTAACCAATATAAACTTGACATATGATAAAATTAATTTGAAATGGAAAAAAAATGTATGCACGAGGGGTAAAAATGTAAATATGATGGAGCAGCTTCATCTAAAGACTTAAAAAGCAAAATCCTACATCCGTCCCTAAATAATAGTTATTTTGGAGGTTTTCTGACAAAAAAAAAAAGGATAAATGTCATTAATAGTAGTAGTAAACAAAGTTTAAAATACCTTAAGAAAAGCATTAATGCAGTTAAGTTAAAGTTTGAAAAATCTTTGTAATAATAATAAATCACGAGTATTAAGAAGGAAAAAGTAATAATTGTTGTCTTAATATACTAAAGTAACTAATATTAAGGGACAAATGATAGTGACCGGAATGACTATTATTAAGGGACGATGATAGATACAAATGAGATCACATGTCTAATATTCATGTCTAATTTCTTTTTCTTTTTTCTAGACAACTTTTATTCATGATAGATACAAATGAGAAATTTTTTTTTCTTCTAATTTTGGTATCTAAGTAAAACTTCGTCGTTTTGTTTGTTTTGAGGAAAGTTAAAAAAATAAAATAAATAGTACACACACACAAAACGACGTAGTTTTTACAAATGATAAATTGAAAATAGGATGTGTAAAGAGCACATTGTAATACTTTATTGGGTGAAAAAGACAAGTCTTTATTTCAGTGTAATTTAAATTCTCTTATAATCAATTATAAAAATGAATATATCTTTTGAAATTATTGTCAAAAGATGCTAATCTTTCACCAAATTTTTACTTTTTCGTCCAGTTTATTTAGACATCTCATTTGATATTTTTCCGACGTTATTTTCGATGTCATTTTTGTGAAAAACACATAAATATTGGAATAATGGAACATTGGATTTGATGTCAGTTCCACCACAACCAACAATAAATTTAAGGTTATGAAAAATTGATTTGTCTTTCTCACCCAATTTATATTTTTACTGTTCCGATCCTTATTTTTTTCCTCTTTATTGTCCTTTATTTTCACTCCCTCTAAATAATAGTATTACATGACAAATATGACAATTATTTCAACATATTTTTTAAAGGCGGCTTCTATCGGCACCACGAATATACTTTTGATACCCTTTTTTATTTTTTATTTTTCATTTACTTCACCACCACCTCCAAATCACTAAAGGCACCACATCCATTTAATAACTTTCAAAAAATACACTTTAATCCCTCAGCTTTTATAAATTATAAAATAACACTTTTTTTATTTTATATTTTAACACTCTTTAATTCATTTAACCAATTCATTTTAACATAATACTAATTACTTCCCTCTTTTTTTCCTATTTGAATGAAAAAAATAATTCGCTGGAGAAGATTAGTATTTCGCTGGAAAACCGCAATTGAAGCATTGGTTGCAAGAATCAAACTAAGAAGAACATAATTGTGAATCAAATCACGAATGTATCTTGTTTTTAAGCAATTCACTAGTAATTTGGTAGAAATTGAGGGTTTTAGTGGTTGGTTTTCGATTTTTTCCCATTGGGAAGAAAGTGTTCATGCATTTGCGATGAAGATGACTGGTAACGTCACCTGTACTAACGTTGATTTGGTGCTAACAACAACAAACGTTATGAGCATTCTGAAAAATGGGGCAAATGTGGGAACGTCGATAGGCCCGACGTTGTAATAGCAAGACAACGCCAGTGTGGCTGACGTTTGCGTAACGTTGTTCCGACGTTTATACATTTGGAATGTCAGTTTGGCTGACGTAAAACTTTGCTCCGACGTTGTTTATACATTTGTAATGTCGACATTTTCGACGTTTATGTTTACATAAAATGTCTGTGTTGCCGACGTTGCTAGTATCAGAAACGGGACGCCGGAAAAACTCTATCTTTCATCAGAGAACGCATAAAAACATGATTTTTCTCCCCAAATCATGCTTTTACATGTTCTTCATGTTGTAATAGGGTAACCTATTCACATATTTCAAGTTTTGAAATAAAATTCAAGATTTTATTTTTAAAAAATATTTATGAAGCTTTTGATGATTTTGATGTGATGAAGAAGATGAAGGTGTGTATAAAATAAATATATTTTGAGATGGTGAAGGAGATGAACATGTGTAGAAAAAATATAAATGTGTGTAGATTGTGGATGAATGGTGTGTAGAAAGCAGTGGTGGATCCAGACATAATTTTTCCAGTGGGGTCATTGGACCGTAAAATTATATTTTTTATCCAAAAATTTGTTCCAGTACGGTCACTGGAGCCTACAACCAAATTTTTTAACAATAAAATTACATCGTTTTAATGTAAAAAAAAATCGGATCTCAGTGGGGTCACGTGACCCCACGTGAGTATGCACAAATCCACCAGTGGTAGAAAGGATGAAGAAAAGGGGTTGTGATTCTTTTTTGTATGAAGAAATGAATTTTGATGATGAAGATGAATAAAATTGTAGTATTTGGGTTAATGTTGATGATTTGGATGAAGATTAAATTTATGGATTGTTATTGATGTAGGTTAATAATTGATGAAGAAGAATATGGTGATGAAGAAGAAGGTTGTGTGTAGTGTTTATTAATGGAATTTTTGTTGAAGAATAAGGATGATGAAGATGAAGAAAGATGATGATGATGATGATGATGAAGAAGGATGATGAAGATTAAAGGGTGTTTTGGGTTAAGATAAAGATTTTGGAGGATATAGATTATTGGTTAATGTTAAAATTATATTATTAATGAAGGACTAAAATGTTCCATTAATTTATTAAAGTACTCGATTGTATTTTTATAAAAGTGTGGTATACAAAGTAATTTGTGTCTTTTTTTGGTGGTGTCTGAAGTAAAATAAAATAATAAAAATATTGTGGTGGTGCCAACAATAATATTAAGAGTGTGTGAAGTAAGGGTACCAATTGAAACAAAAACGTGATGTCAATAGAAACCGCTTATTTAAATACTTGATTACCTCTCCATTTCATTTTATTTAGAGCGGAGAATGAAGGGTAGAAGTGGTCATGAAAGCCAAATTGTGTGGCTTGCAAGCAAGTTTGGAGTTTTGCCGTGGGAAATTGAAATGGACAAACTATATAAAACGTGTTATGGATGCCGTGCAAGACACGACTACCCATCAAAGCAATGCATATAATGCGACGACAAAGCTAATGTATTGTCATCTTGTCATCGGCATGATACATGTATGATAACAATGCAGTAGTGAATTTATCAATCGTAGTGTCTAAACAATTAAAAAAACGCAGGAACAACCAAATAACCAGCCAGTTTATTTAGATACCACTTTGGAGTCAACCCCAAAATATTTTACAACATGCATAGCAAAATATGTGCTTGTCTGAAGCACAAAATGCCCAAAAGAGAATGTCAGGAATGTAGATATTGGGCAGAAAGCAAAATATGGGATTAAGTATGCCAAGTAAGAACAGTTCTGCACATTATCACGCCATTAGTTTTGTTGGATCTTGAAACCAATGGTTCTAATATGTAGACTATTCTTTGCAAGAAAGCATACAACAAAAGCATATTTTCTAACAACTACATCCAAGGCAAAACGGCTAGATCATAAGTAAGTTTTTACGCCTTATTTTTCATCCTCCTTGCCTTTCACTTTCTTGCCTGGACTCTGCAGAATTTCATTTCCAGTGGAGCAGGAGGTTTCATCAGCACTTGGTGGTGAAATATCAGAAGGTACATCAGAGGCAATTTTGTCACAACTGCTGCTGCAGCAACTGTTTGTGGCGCAACATCGGTAGGCATTGCTGCCTGAAGAATATTGGAGTCTCTGAAGGACACAATTTCTTCTTGAGTGTAGACTTCCACACAGGGTAGGTTATTTCAATAATTCCTCTGTACAGTTTGTCAAGGCCTTAACAAAGCAAATGACAGGCTTCTTGTGGAATTTTGCACCAACATCATCTGTCAAAGGAGTGTTCTGCGTAGGGTAAAGATGTTAACATTGGTAGACATTGTAGCAGCAGTGATATAGCAATGAACCAAATGAATGCAGTAACATTTCTTGTTAAACAATAAGGAATCCTAGAATCGTAGTAGACATGATGTTTGCAGAATTTAATAAGTATTGTAAACTGTATGTTTCATTCTGTTTTGTAGCATTATAGAAATCAGTGAATATGTTTGATAAAGAAACATCCTTTCTTAATGTATAAAGGTAAATAAATGCCATCGTTGATATATGAGCGAGAATGTCTTTAACTTGAAGATGAGGATATGTACCTTATCAGATGCTTCCTAAAGCTCAAACCTAACATAATTCAAAATGTATTGTATTTCATTGATTCAACTGAATAGAGAGAGTACAGATACATATAGTTCGGTGACTTAGTCAATAAGTCACTACAAGATAGATACGACAATAATAATATTTAAAGTAAATAATAATATTCAAACTATATTATCCTCGATACGCCCCCGCAATCCCGTGGAAAGTGGCAGAACACGGAGATTGGACTTTAATACGGCAAAACGAGGCTGAGCCAATGGTTTGGTGATGACATAAATAGCAACAGAAGCAAACTGGTTGACGTTAATTATTCATTAGCTTATCACTCTCGCTAGGTACCTATATACTTACCTCCTTTGCATGCTTTCTTGTTATTTCTTTTTCTATAAGACGTTGTATTAGACTAAGTTGTATTTAAATTCAGAATTTTTTGCGTTTCTTTTAAGACAAGTTTATGTTTCTTTGGACATCGTACTTGTAAGACGTTTGTCTGTTGTTGGACACCTTTCTATCTTTTAGTATGTGGAGTTCCTATTCTAGTAACATTATATTACGGTTTTACCCGAGCCTTTTGGGCTTCCGTTTGCTTTAATTTGATACGACGACGTAGAGACTTACGTATAATATTGGATTTATTTAATATTATACGTGCCGAACGTTGTCTTCCGAATAAATGTTCGGTATCCGGGAACGGAACGTTACATAGTAACACGATCACCGATTTATTTGACAACGATAAAATGAGTTGCACATCATTTATATTATTAATTATTTAAGATCTGAAATGCAAAGTGACGACGACAAATTAAGTCACCTTAATAATCCGGGCCCTAATATGAATCTAATGAAGAACACCCAAGAACCCTAATGCCAAAAAGAGTATGATGATGGGGGATTTTGGTATTTGCGGCTGAGTCTAAGACTGTATCTTAGATTGCCTACGTATCCTGTTAGGTTCCAGGAATCAAGCCTTACGTAGTTCCTGGATTGAGGTATTTATAATGACAATACTTGCCTAAACCCTAAGGTTAAGTCGGCTTATGTTATTGTCATATTTACCCTTTAATGGGCCTTAAACCCTTGCCCAAGCTATCGCTATTAATGGGCTTGGACAGCTGGTGCGGACCCTGTCCTCGATGTCGATACCTCCGACCTGCGGTGATCGACTCTAGACTCGTTGTCCTACACTGCTAGCTGGTGTGGACTCTGTCCTTATGGACTTGTCGTCTCACACTGCTCGATAATCGATCGTCGTAGCCTGGAGTCTACTAGATGGCCTTAGCCTCGAGCCTGGGCATCGACGTGAATACCTTGGTGCTTTATCCATAATATTGTTTTAGGACCAATCGATAGACGACACGTGGAGGGAGTGAAACCCTGTATCGTCACAAAGCTTCTTCTTGTGATTCCACTATTATTTTGCCAAGAACATGGGCGCGTCATTTCACTCGCGAAAGTAATTGTCAGAAAGCATACATGTATAATTGCAAGTGTCCTCAACATATTAAGCTTTTGTTTGAAATATAAGTTCTCATGGTATCACAGCAATATGTCTTAAGAAGTAGAAAAGTCTTGGTGTTCAATTTAACATTAATTTCTTTTTTTTAAAAAAAAAAAAAAAAATCTTTTAGTCGAAATGGAAATTATGGAAATTTAGGAAATTTATTCGTAATACATCTGTTTCACATTGTTCTTAAGGTCTTCAAATTTTATTACTGTTTATTATGATTGCAAATTGCTTATATATATTCTGAAAAAATTAAGCAGGTGATACCTGCTTCTGAAGAAAAATGTACGAAGTAAGTTCTAGTTCTTATAGATCTTTGACCTCAATTTCATTTCTCCGTGTACTTGTACAAAATGTGAATATCTGATTCACTTGATGCCAAGGACAGGCCAGGATTTTTTAGCAAACCATCCTAAAATTTCACATTTTAAGCAGGTGATACCTGCTTCTGAAGGAAAATGTACGAAGTAAGTTTTAGTTCTTATAGATCTTTAACCTCAATTTCATTTCTCCGTGTACTTGTACAAAATGTGAATATCTGATTCACTTGATGCGGTAAGCAAGAAAAGGTGAATGTTTGAATGAGCCTGCTTGTCCAACTGAAGTCACCAACATTGATACGTGCAGAAGAGCTACAGTCGCCGATGCAATGAGTGTCCTAGCTTTTCTAAACTTTTTTGGTTAGGTCCCATGTTGGTAGTTGTTTTTGGATGGTAAGCATTTATTTCATGCGACTTTGCATCGTAAAGTATGTGATTTTTGAAAAGAATCGCACATGGAAAGTATCTACTCCCTCCGTCCCATTTTATTTGTTCATATTTTTTTGTTCATTCCAAAATAAGAATCCCATTTTGTTGATTAATTGTTAAACATGGATAACAATAAAAAGTACAGAAGATTAAATTAGCATAAGTGTAAAAATATGGATCATTTAATGTGATTCAAAAGATTAACTACACTTCTCTTAATCTGTGTGAAAAGTCAAAAACATAACAAATAAAATAAGGCGGATGAAGTATTATATATGGACCGACATCTAATGGGGCTCATCTAACGGTTCGGTCTAATAGAGAGATCATCCACGTTAGAATTTCCTATGACTTTCCATGCAATGTCTGCCACATTTTGTCCTTTGCATTCAAGGTTTTCCCGTGCCATTCTGTAAGGCAAATTTACTGAAAAGGGACGTCACAATCGCTTTTGAAGAAGAATGAAAACAAGAAAGTAATTAATGGTTTGAAAAAATATATTGCAGAAATGACTTTTTTAATTGGAAATGTAAATACTTTATTGGTAAAGGAGAAAAAATAATAAATGATGATTATGATGTAAACAGCAGATAAATAAAATACACTTATGAAATCAAACGCGATAAATAAAAAGCGGAGAGGAGTATTACATTATTATCATGCATGCATCATGTCCAAAACAAGATGACAATACAATTACACTATCATGACAATTCGAGAATATATGAGCATAACCAACGTGATTTGAGGTTGTGCTGTTCAATTTTTCTATTAGAAGGTCGAACCTTAATTTAGCAAGGTTGGCTCGGGTTCGAATGGAATATTGAGGAAACATGTTCGGTCGGTTCGCTCGAACATGCTCAGCTTTTATATCGAACATGTTGAACATGAAGAAGCCGCTCAACTCGTTCGAACATGTTAAGAGCTCGAACGAACCATTTGTAATAGAATAGAGAATAATATATATATATATATATTTCTTCTTAACCCTAATTTGATTTTGATTTCCTATTTTAATTTAATAATATATATATATATATATATATATATATATTATATTTTTTTTAAAATATAAAATAGTTCGAGCGAGAAATGTTCGATCTGATTCGGCTCGAAGAGACGAATATCAAATACCTACCGTTAAAAAAAAGCGGAAGGTTCGAATCGAACTCGAATCGAGCATGCATGCATCATGTCGAATCGAAGATGACAATACAACGCTCACACTATCATGACATTGTGCTGCATTTGTTTCGATGGACAGCCGTGCCTTGCACGACATACATAACATTAGTATTAATATAGAAAAGGGAAGGGAGAGAGTATCGCAAAAAAATATTATAATAATAAGAAGGAGAAAGTATGTGGTGAAGTAGAAAGGGGAACGGATCCCCTACGGTATACATGGTGAGGTGCAAGGTGCTGTGCACAATTTCTGTCGGAATTTTCGATGGATCCGTCGATTTTTTTATTATTTATAATTTGCTTCACTCCGTCCAAATTTGGACGGATCTGTCGAAAATTAAATGAAATGATATCTGAATGATATGATGTCAACATCTTAAGGATCTTCATCCAAGTAGAAAGTGGACAGATCCACGGTCATCTTCATCCAATTAAAATGTGAACAATAAAGCCATTGTAAAAATTTAAAACAGGTGGCAATGTTTGTCAGGCAAAAAGTTACCATGACATCTTGACTTTGAAAGTCATTGTAATTCGCCTTACAAACCGGGACGGACCAAGCATAAACAAGGAGGTGTCAATGGATCACACTTAAATTTCCGAATGAATTTTCTGATATATCTTTCTAAAAATATTAATTTTGTGTGTATATTATTTCAAACAATCTTTAATTTGATTATCTATTTAGTTCAACCGGTTAAAATCATTCTGGAAAAAAAAAAAAACTTTTTTTTCCAATTTCCCCTAAGTTCTGCCTCTGCATTAATTGTCGCTTCTCATCTCACATCCCATTGTAGATATAGGATGTATAAAGCGGTCTAGTCAATTTTCTGCCCATTTGTACGAAGGAATCTTGCTAGAAACTTTCTCGTGACAAAAAAATGGATGGTTATACGCGTTTCTACCACTTTACTTAATAATGGATGAGACTCTACGGTCTCTATCACCAAAACGTTTTTTTAAAAAGTTTTTTGGAAAAAAAATGTGGGTCGCTTACAAACCTTTACTCTAAACCTCTAAAAAATTTTTTTTTTTTTCAACTACCCCTAAGTTCTGCCTCGACATTAATTGTCGTTTCTCATCTCACCTCCCGTTGTAGATGTAGGATGTATAAAGTGGTCTAGTCAATTTTCTGTCCATTTGTATGAAGGAATCTTGCTAGAAAATTTCTCGTGACAAAAAAATGGATGATGATACGCGTTTCTACCACTTTACTTAATAATGGATGAGGACACTACGGTCTCTATCACCAAAACGTTTTTTTAAGGTTTTTGGAAAAAAAAAACCATGGGCCGCTTACAAACCTTTACTCTAAACCTCAAAACAAATTGTTTTTTTTTTTTTTTCAGTTTCTCCTAAGTTGTGCCTCTGCATTAATTGTCGTTTCTTATCTCACCCGTTGTAGATGTAGGATGTATAAAGTGGTCTAATCAATTTTCTGTCCATTTGTACGAAGGAATCTTGCTACAAACTTTCTCGTGAGAAATTTTTTTTTGGATGATGATACAAGTTTCTACCACTTTACCTAATAATGGATGAGAACTTAACGGTCTCTATCACCAAAACCTTTTTTTTTTTTTTAATTTTTATATAAGTTTTTTGGAAAAATTTCCTGGGTTGCTTACAAACCTTTACTCTAAACCTCTAAATTCTTTTGTTGTTCTTTTTCCAATTTCCCTAAGTTCTGCCTCTGCATTAATTTTCGTTTCTCATCTCACATCCCGTTGTAGATGTAGGATGTATAAAGTGGTCTAGTCAATTTTCTGCCCATTTGTACGAAGGAATCTTGCTAGAAACTTTCTCGTGACAAAAAAAATGGATGGTGATACGCGTTTCTACAACTTTACTTAATAACGGATGAGACTTTACTATAATAATGAATGAAAAGGCTGGGTCTACGGATCTATCTAAACCTCGTTTTTTTTTAAAGGTTTTGGAAAAAATTCTGGGCTGCTTACAAACCTTTACCTAAGAGGTGGAAACTTTCTCGTGACAAAAAATGGATGATTTTATTTACCACTTTACTTATTAATGGATGAGACTTTAATCTATCATCTAAATAAAAGTTTTTGAAAAACAAAATAATTAGATGTAGTGCAAATTTTATCCCTAAAATAATTAAAATAATACATATCTCTTTTTTCAACATCCATCAACTAAAGATCCCTATCCTTATCCCTATAAAGTAAATAATATTAAATAATACATATTTACCTCACAACCCTATTTCAGACACATTAAATATTTATTATTTCGCTCAAAGAAAGATCCCTATCCTTATTCCTATAATTTTTAATATATGTTTAGTAAAATGAATCAATTTTATCAAAACTATTTAATTAAAGAAAACTGGTGGGCCATCAACATATTTTCGATGGGATTCAGGAGCAGAGCCACTACAGCCACTCTAAACCTCTAAACAAATTGTTTTTTTTTTTTTTTTTGGTTTTTTTTTTCCCTTGTAAGTTGTGCCTCTGCATTAATCGTCGGGGATCGAGATCCTTAATTGTCGTTTCTTATCTCACCCCCGTTTCGTGCATTTGCCCGAGTTGTGTGCTCAAACTCCTCTCAAGGTTTGCTTTTTCTCTCTCTCTCACGCGCACCCCCCCGAAGCACATACATCTCTAAAGAAAGGTTTGATTTTGTGGTGTCACCTCTCTTCTGTTTCTGAAACTTAATTGGGTTATAGAATTAAGTGACTTGGCCAAGGAAGCTGCCCAAAATGATGGTAGGCTGGCTAGACGTGCTTTGAAGAACAACAGTAAAGTGATTGAAGCACATCAGTTAATGCTTTCACATATAACTCGGTTAATCAGTGAATATGACAAGTCTCTTGAGGTGATTTTCCCTTCTTCACCTCCTTCCATCTTCCCACAGGCTATGCTGCATATGTTTTTTTTGTGTGACTTTTTAACAATTTGGTTATTCAAATGCTTGTGATTGCCAAACTTGGTTGTAGATTGCTGATGTTTGTTTGAACTTCCTGAAGTAGGCCTTATTGTATTTCTTATACCTTCGGACAGCTAATCACGTTTGATTGGCCTTTACCAGCTGTCGCAACTTCCCTCGTCAGTTTTTGTGATATAAGATTGCATAACTAATGGGAAGATTGCATTTTCTCTTTAAATAAAAAAGAAGTCTGGAAGAGAACTTGAAATAGGATATCTCAAAGATAAGGTCTTTACTAATTGGGTATATAATTCTTGTGATATAATGTCAGAGGACCTTTTTTCTGCCAAAATATAGAAAAAAAAAAAATCCTGCAAGTCTTAATGTTTTTAAGACTTAGGTGGTATAGATGGTAGCTTAACTTAAGCAAAAAGATATAGTTCTCTTCATCTGCTGCTGGTGCTTAGGTGAAAAGCCTCAATCTGTGTTCTTGTGTTTGTGCATAGGGTACTTGATGGGACTTTTTTAAGGCTGCTAATGGAGTACTCATGAGAATTTTGGGCTTCTGTTTTTATTCGTTTCTCTTGTTTTATCCCCTCCCTTTTCACCTATTCTTACAATAAAGTATCAGTGACCAAGTTAGTACCTTGCATATGCCAACTTTCGTGCTGGTTTCGTTACTTTACTTTGATTTATGTTGTCTTCTGTAGTGTAAGATTGCTCAACCAATCTTCAACCAAATGATGGTCATTTAATAGTAAATACTTGGTCCGTGCTTTATAATTTTAAGAGACTTAAAAATGTTCGGTTGCTGTAGAATCTTGGACAGCTACCAACATCGCTTGACATGACAAAGAGACGTGATTTAAGGAGGCAAATGGCCCATGATCTTCTCAACGGAGAACTCTCTGTTTTAAAGTCTGCTTCCGTGTGGTTGAAGAATTATATTGCATCCTTGTCCACAGGATAGGATTTTCGCTTTGTTTCAGTTTAGTGAGACTCCAGTTAATGCATAAGGTATTTCCTTCTATGCTTATATTGTGATTATATATGAAGTGTAGCTCAACAAATTTGGGCTTTTGTACTATTTGTTAAGGCAAGATCTCCAGATGTTAATTCTTTGGGCAGCAAAGGGCCTTTTTGGCAACTTTTTTAATAGAGTTCAATCATAGAAGTAGTCTTTACTAATCAAGAAAATGATTTATTACATGAACAATTGCACAGAGAAATAGAGGGGAGAAAGGGAGAGAGGGACTTCTTGAGACATGCAGGCTTGTTTTATCAATTAAAATCCATGGCCAGAATAGTACTGAGATTCATTGGGGTCATGTATTTGGTAGATCCAGTCAAGATTTGCTGCACAATATATTTATTCGCCTTCTCGGATGGATGGAATGGATCCCAGAATGCATACTGGTCTCTGTTTGGGCATAAATTAGATGCTGGAGTGCACAATCCCAGTCCGTTATAAGGCCCTTGACCGCAGCATGCTTTGTTAGTTGAAATAAATCCTGTCAGTCACAGAGAATTTCAAACAAAAACCTTGCATGTCATAATTATACATTTATTATATACATATATATAGGATTTTTTTTTTCATGCTTTGGAATAGTAGGAGATAAAGTACTCAAATATAAGGTTGATGCATAATGAGCTTAGTATCTTGGGTTAAATTATTTCAGGTTGAGTTAGGACGATTGATTTAAGTAGTTACTAGATCCATTATGACTTAATTATCGTCTAAGGTCTGTTGCGTTACAGGTGGTAGAAGAGCCGACTACCGTACGGAACTAAGTGTCACGCCATGAGAGCCACTTCTTGAACTTACGGACAAAGTTCTACATGGTGGGTCACCTCTAGAGTCGCAATGGGCCACCTTAAAGTAGGTCCCCGGTGAGGACACGAGTTCCTTAAGAGGGGAAGAAGAAGAATATTGTATCCCAAATTAGAAAAGTGCGAGGATAAGTACCTAGATATAAACTAGTTTATTAACTTGGGTTAACCATTTTAGGCCGAGCATTGACGATTGGTTTGAGTAGTTACTGGGTCAATTAAGTAATGCCATTATACCTAATTTCTGTTCTAGGGCTTTACAAATATTGTCTGTCAAAACATATTTAGCAGTATAAGAACCTAACCATATGCCCGGGGATTCGTTAGGAAATTGTTGTGTGTTTGATGAGTATTTGCAGCAATAAAGACATCCTTTCCTAATTTAGAATTCAACCCTTTTAGCATTTGTTCTAGTTGTGGATTGAACAAACTTGCAGCTTCTTGTAGGTCAGCTGCACATTCCCCATTTCTACTATGCATAGCCAATTCTGCTGGTACACAACCCATTGGTCCTGTTCCTGTGACGAGGACTTTACGTGCTCCAAGACCATAAAGCCTCTGCAGTAAATACGAAGATGTCAGAAACAACAAGAACACCGAAACTTCAGGTCAGCATAGTGTGGTTCGATCTGGTGTGTGTCAGCACCCGTGTAACCTAGGATTAAAGAATGTAGGGAAAAACATGGGCAGAGTATGGTTGTTACATACCATGAGTATTTTCTTGTATTCGGAGATTATGAAAGGCACGTAGTCCGTAATAGCGAATTGCAATGATCTAATGGAATTTGGGACTAAATAATAGTTATTAACAAAGTCATTGCCACCTAGAGTGATAAGAACTAGAGCTTGGTTGACTAGTTGCTTTGTCTGTTTGGATCCTATCAGTGTGCTTACTCTTCCTTGATATTGTCTGAAAAGTTCCAACTGTGAAGGCATTCTAATTAGGTTCATCTGCAAAACAATAACACCGTTTTTTGAGTTTAGAAATATAAAGTTCTTGCAGCTATTTGGCAATGAATTATCAGAATTTGAATACAACCGTAGTAAGAAGGTTGTACAATGACATGCATCGTATCCTTCAATTCTACTTTCTTTCACATAGCAGGAGTGTGATGGGTGAAAAAGATTAGAAATTGGAAAGATATGTTGCTTGACATTTGGTATAACCTTTCTACAACGGCTGCACCATAAATTTTCTCAAATTTTATAGTGTCTGATGTTTAAAGTAGAGATATTTACAAATTGGATTCCAGTGTCATTCAGTATTCCAACCCCGGCGGACGCGAAGTTGGCACCACTGAAGAGTCTTTGGCCATAAAGCTCTGGATTTAGGTAAGGCAATGGCCCTTCTTTGTAACCCATAGCTTGACCTGAATATTCATTTATAACATCCAATCTTAATATGTGAGTGCTACATTAGTCACTTACTTTTGTTAAAGAAATGTTGTAAGAATTGCATGCTATAAACTTAACTGATAATATCCGGTATGTTATAGCCATTAGAGAAGCGTCCTGTAGGCCTATGAGTTGGATAATCCACGCCATAAGGTGGCGAATCTGCACGTGCACTCGTAGTCAAGTAGTTGTTATTGCCACTATCAACTAGGGAGTCCCCAAACACAAAGAATGCTCGAGATTCGACCCCACGAATCACTGACCCCATTGCCAAACATATCCCGAAAATCAGGAAGAAAACAGGGCTTAATGTGCTACCCATTGCGAGGTTTTCACAAGAACAATCAAATGTGTTTTAGAATGAAGAAACCTTAAGATGTGTGGAACAAGAGATTCATTTCATGTATAAATAGTAGAGCAGAGTGCTTGCTCTATGTCTGGACAGTTTTGGTGAATTTAATGACTGTGATACAAACATTGCTGTAAAGAAAGCTGGCACCATGAAAAAGTATGAGAAATTGGTGACATACTTTTGGTCCCTTTTGTTTCGTGAATTTTGTACTGTTATCCCCAATGTTTTATCTATGCATTTCTTTTTTACTGTTTTCAGACACAAATAACATTAAATGCACAACAAACGTAAAAATGGACTGAAAACGTAAAAAAGAGCATAGACGAGGGGTTTAGTGCATGTAGATGAAACATTGGGGATAAAGACATTTTTGCCCCTTCTGTTTCACCATTTTCACACTTCTTTCCCCCAATGTTTCATCTATGCACTAAAAGATAAAACCAATCCACGAGTCATTGAATGCACAATTGAAGTTTGAAGATAAAATGGTGAAACAGAAGGGGCAAAAATGTCTTTATCCCTGAATAACAGTGCAGTTGTTCAGCATGCAGAGCATTGATATTCAAAAATAGAAATGTAGTTTTTACCAAGAAAATCGTGTGTATGTGCAAGCACATTGATATGTGGTGGTTGAAATAAATTGATAATTTGTTGCTTTTCTAACAGTCTCCAACATGACTTGAAGATGTACACGAGCGTTGTCATGGTATGGGGAAAACTGGAACTTCCTTTTTTTTTATTTCAAAATCTTGTGATGCAAATGATACATAAGGCATTTAAATGTGCATGTGAATAACATATTTACACACCAACCCTGTCCATGTAAGCATCATGTTTGTTTATGTAAGGTTTGAATAACGATGTACGTGAATCGAATCGGATTACTCGTGACTTGTAAAGGTGTTTGAGTCGATTCATTTTTTTCTTACGAGCTCAAGTCAAGCTAATCGAATAATAAATTATGTCAATATCGACCTTCAAAATCTAACAACCGAGTATCTCACGAGCTAATCGAACATTTCTTTTGTAATAATAATTTAATTAATAGTGTATACCAGATTTATTATTATGTGTAGGTGTTTCGTGTATTAAACGAGTCTAGTTTGGTCTTTGTTTTTTTTATAACTCGATCGAGTTTGAGGAATTGAGGAGGCATTGTTAGATCCAAGGAATTGAGGAGGCATTTAGACCTACTTGCATACTCTTGCCTTATGTTTAGGGTGATTCTATTGGCATCACTATTACTACATATATCAACGATTAATTTTTCACGAACATAATCTGTCACTGAAATTGACTTGACGCCTCTCGCCTTATAAGAACGTCATCCACAAGGACGATAATGAGCAAAGTCAGTGAAAATAACATTTCTCGTATATAACGTGCGTCAATCATGGTGATGTTTTTGCCAACGTTAGTGACTGACATTCTTAATGTGTGAGGTGTAAATGAATTTCTAGTGCCATGTAAAAAAATTAATGAAAAAATATGATATTCGAACTAAAAACATGATGTCAATAGGACGATCCAATGTTCGTACACATGTATGAGACTCAAACCCATGATATCGGTTCACATGACAACTTTTATTGTTTTGTTGCCTGCAACTATGCTTTCCCTCATGTATATCACATGATATTGAGTTATAAAAAAGCTCATATTGATGTGATATATATATATATATATATTTGAGGGTATGATATAGATATTTTTAGTCCTTTTTTTATTTTTAGATTTTTTTAATCTCTACCCTAAATGTTTCATCCTTACACTTTTATCTTTCATTTACATGTTTTCTTTTTACAACAAACTGTAACCAATATGAACTTGACATATGGTAAAAATAATTTGAAATGGAAAAAAAAATGTATGCACTAGGGGTAAAATATGTAAAGATGATGGAGCAGCTTCATCTAATGACTTATAAAAAGTAAAATACTATCCCCTCCTAAATAATGGAGAGTCATTTTGGAGATTTTCACACATAAAAAATGGATAAATGTCATTAGTAGTAGTAAACAAAGTTTCAAATACCTTTTGAAAATAATTAATGCAGTTATTGTGAAAATTTTAAAATCGTTGAAATAATAATAAATCATGAGTAGTAAGAAGGAAAAAGTAATAATTGTTGTCTTGATATTCTAAAGTAACTAATATTAAGGGACAAATGATATTGACCGGAATGGCTATTATTAAGGGACGATGATAGATACAAATGAGATCACATGTCTAATAATTATGTCCAATTTTGGTATCTAAGTAAAAATTTTGTGGTTTTGTGAGTTTTTGAGAATTGTTAAAAAAATTAAAAAAAAAAAATAAAAATACACAAAACGATGTAGTTTTAAAAAGGACAAATTGAAAATAGAAATATGTAAAAGCGGATATTGAAATATTTTATTGGATAAAAAAGACAATTCTTTATTCCAGTGTAATTTAAATTCTTACATGATCAAATTAAAAAAATTAATATATCTTTCGATCTGATTGTCAAAAGATGGTATTCTTTCACCAAATTTTTACTTTTTAGTCCTCTTTATTTAGACGTCTCATTTGATATTTTTTCGACGTTATTTTCGAAGACATTTTTGTAAAAAACACATAAAAAGTGGAATAATATAACATTGGACATGATGTCAGTTCGCAGCCAACAATAAATTTAGGCTACTTCTATCGGCACCACGAATTTACTATTGACACTTTTTTTTATTTATTATTTTTCATTTACTTCACCACCAACCACAAATTGCTTTTTCGGCACCACGTACGCGCGTCAGTGGCACTGACGTTTTGCTTCGCTAACAACGTCAGTGGGTCTGACGTTTTTCACCAATGATACACTGACGTTTTGTTTCGCTAACAACGTCAGTGGGTCTGACGTTTTTCACCAATGATACATTCATAACTATAATATCAGTGCCACTGACGCTGATATTGAATAGCAAAGTCAGTGTTAGTGACGACTGTATCGAAAAAAACCGTCAATGACACAGACATTATGTTGCACAAAAATAATAACAATATTATGACGTTGTCAACAATAATTTTAAGAGTGTCTGAAATAAAGATGCCAATTGAAGTAAAAACGTAGTGCTAATAGAAGCCGTCTAAATTTAAGGTTATGAACAATGAATTTATCATTCTAACCCAATTTATATTTTTACTGTTGTGATTCTTATTTTTTTTCCACAGTATTGTCTTTTATTTTCACACACTCTAAATAATATTACATGACAAATATGACAATTGTTACAACACTATATTTGTAGGTTTTTACCAAGAAGGACAACCTAATAAATAAAATAGGATCCAAGGAAATTGATTATTAATCAGGACAAAACCTATAAAAACTTCCATAAATACCCTTTTGTAGTATTTTTTTTTAAAATGTACCATGATCTGATATATGCGCTGATTAGACACTGTCGGTTACGATTTACGATTTAATGCGCTGATTTGAAGGAGATTCGGTTAGTAGATTTAACTCTCTGCTATTCTTAATGCTTATATATACATATATATTAAAATACAATAATATAGATGTAGTTACATCAAAAAATATAGTAACACTTATAAAAAAGATAGTCACAACCAAAAAAATATAGCAACATAAAAAAATAGTAACAACCAATGTAATATATATAGTTACAAAAGAATGTAGTTAAAAATAAAAAATGATGTAACATCGAAAAAGAAGCAGTAACAACCAATAAAATATAGATACAACCAATGAAATATAGATACAACCAAAAAATGTAGTATCACTCGAAAAAGTTAGTAACAGACAATAAAATAGATATGGTTACTGCAAAAAAAAAAAAAAAAGTAGTAACAACCAATAAATTAGATTTAGTTACAGGAAAAAATGTAATAACATTCATATGGATCGAGTTATATATGTGGAGTAATTTTGCGCCCTAATATCATTTTTTGTATTTTTTTTTTACTATTTAACATTATGGATTTAATTTTTAGTCAAAATATCATTAACTTGGACACTAATAATGCGACTTAATTTCCTATATCTTGCCTTTTCAAGATTTTCAATAAAACCAGTGACGATAATTAGGCAGCACATTTGTTGGAAATAGTAACTACTCGCCCAAGCTGTTACAGCAAATTGCATTTATTGGGAATTTAAAAAATAAAACAATCATGGGTATTTCGGTCAATCTAATATCATTTTGTCATTTCTAATCACTCAAAATAAAAGATGTCCTTTGATACCCATTTTGAAGTTTTGATGCCATTGTGGCCCCTTATCCCCTATATCTTATATCTATTAAAAGCTAAGGTAGTTGTTCCACATGAGGTCCTGGGCTGACACGTGACACTTTTTTTTTTTTTTTTTCCGATAAAAACGGAATTTCGGTTATCGTAGTATAGAAACCGATTTTTTTTCGACTCTCCATTACATAAACCGAACCAAAGTGTGTATATTTCGATACGATTTAATTTTTTTCTTTTTTTAACATCGGTTTTTTTCCCTTTGGTAAAACCCGGAAAATCGTTTAGCGTTGTATAGAAACCGAATTTTTTAGTTCGACTCTCCGTTACATAAACCGAACCAAAGTGTATATTTCGATACGATTTATTTTTATTACCTCCAATAAACAGTGCGGATTCAATTTTAAATTTCAATCAACCGAAAATTTTCGATTCGATTTCGGCACAACAATTGAATAAAACCTGTATTTTTTTTAAAAATTTCGATACGATTCACTTTTTTTTTTTCCTTCTTTAACAGCGGTTTTTTTTCCCTTTGGTAAAAACCGGAATTTCAGTTAGCGTTATATAGCAACCGAAATTTTTTGTTCGGCTATCCGTTACATAAACCGAACCAAATTGTATATTATTTCGATACGGTTTATTTTTATTACCTCCAACATACAGTGCGGATTCAATTTGAAATTTCAATCAACCGAAAATTTTCAATTCAATTTCGACACAACAAATGAATAAAACCGTATATTTTTTTATAAATTTTGATACGATTCATTTTTTTTCTCCTTTTTTAACAGCGGTTTTTTTCCCTTCGGTAAAAACCGGAAACTTGGTTAGCATTGTATAGAACCGAAATTTTTTGTTCGACTCTCCGTTACATAAACCGAACCAAAGTATATATTTGGATACGGTTTATTTTTATTACTTCCAATAGAAAGTGCAGATTCAATTTTAAATTTCAAACAACCGAAAATTTTCGATTCGATTTCGGCATAACAATTGAATAAAACCGTGTATTTTTTTTTAAAATTTCGATACGATTCTTTTTTTTTTTCCTTTTATAACAGCGGTTTTTTTTCCCTTCGGTAAAAACCAGAATGGTTAGCGTTATATAGAAACCGAAATTTTTTGTTCGACTGTCCGTTACATAACCAAAGTGTATATTATTTCGATACGGTTTATTTTTATTACCTCCAACAGACAGTGCGGATTCAATTTTAAATTTCAAACAACCGAAAATTTTCGATTCGATTTCGCCACAACAATTGAATAAAAGCGTGTATTATTTTTTCTTTAAAATTTCGATACGATTCATTTTTTTTTTTCCTTTTTTAACAGCGGTTTATTTTTCCCTTCGGTAAAAACCGGAATTTCGGTTACCGTTATATAGAAACCGAATATTTTTGTTCGACTATCCATTACATAAACAGAACCAAAGTGTATATTTCGATACGGTTTATTTATTACCTCCAACAGATGGTGCGGATTCAATTTCAATTTCAATCAACCAAAAATTTTCAATTCGCTTTCGGCACAATAATTGAATAAAACCGCGTATTTTTTTTAATCAAACGTGTACCGTTAGTAGTTTGTGCTAAAAGGGAAAAAAAAAGGAAAGACCAACGTATTTGAAGTTCTACTGTGTAGTGTACTATGGAAGATGAGTCATGTTTAGCTATAAAATACAACAAAAAAATAAGGGCAAACAAATATCCGCGTCAAGAAGGTGTACCCACATGTGACCACGTGGACAACACATTAAATGTTTTTATTATTTTGAACAACATAACGTCGGTGAAACCGTTTACAGTACAAACGTCACTAAAAGTGACGTTGGAATACCAAATCACTTTTTATATTCTTCACACCGTTTGACAAATTAATGTTTTTTTCCCACCAAATGAATGAACACGAGACTAATGACGTATTCATTAATGATAAGAAAGTGAAATGTCGTATAGAAAATGAGTGAAACACATTTTCAAGTATATTAATGATCTGGAAGCTAAGGCATCCCGGGAGATTTGACCGTGTAGTTATGATCCGCTTATTGTTTTTCTATAATGTTCATTGCTTAAAGTCTAAGCTAAAGTGATCGAATTTATGACATTGTTCTCCGATACATCATATTGTAGTTTATTTTGTAGATGAAAACTTTTGATAGGGCTGGAAGAGAGGTGATTCACAATCTTCACGTCTCTTAGAAAGAGCTACCTCTTGGAGAGAATGTGATATATTTCTCTTGCTCTCTTTGTCTTGTGCCTTGAATTTGTTACGGTTTAAGCTTACGCGATTTATTTCACGTTGGGGATCTATTCTTTGATATTATCGTTGGTAACGATTTATGTTGGCCTGCCTTGCCATGCACGACTCACGTTCACTAGTTTAAATACTTGATTACATCTTCATTTCACTTTTTGTAAGGGGCATTTCATTTTGGTTTAAAGGAAACAAAACGAAAAGTAAAAAAGATGGGATGAAGTGATTTATATCTAGTGTTTGGTATTCTGTGTTGAAAATGAAAATAAAGGAAAAAAGTGGAAACAAAAAAAATGATATAATATACTACCTTCTGTCCAAATTATAAGTCATCTTAGAATTTTCACATTGATTAAGAAAGTAGTTAAATGTAATTAATATAGGGATAAAATGTCTAATACACCCCTTGACTATCATAAATGCAACAATTGTGGAGTAAATAAAAGTGGCTGGATTGATATAAATTAGGGGTAAGATAAGGAAAATGTTTATTAATTCTCTCTTGATATTATGAATGACTTATATTATGGGAACAAAGGAAAAAAGCTAGGATGACTTATATTTTAGACCGGAGGTAGTAACAAAAATAAAGAGACTTTGACATTTCATTTCCTTTCTATTGTTGGATCCAAATACTATAAATGGTCATGAAAGCCAAATTGTGCGGCATGAAAGCAAGTTTGGAGTGTTGCCGTGGGAAATACTGCAGACTTTTATTTTATTTTATTTTAAATAAAACGGTTTGACCCAAGATCTAAGGACTTCGTCCCATCTGAAATGGTCTAACCAAATAATCTCAGACAGGAATTATGTGAATCTATAAACAAAATAAACAAAACAAAAATAAAAAAAAAAAAAAATCGCACACGCTGTTGTGCACGCACTTGCACAGCACACACACACACACACACACACACACACACACACACACATATATATATATATATATATATATATATATATATATATATATATATATATATATATATATATATATATATATATAATATTTTAAGATAAAACCTTCAATTAATCGTAAAAACTGAGTCGTTTGATGTCTGTGTTTCATTTAATTTTATTTATTTATTTTTAACTTTTCTCAGAGACACAAAAAACCGATGTATGATGTGGGTGTGACGCGAATCACACACGTGACATTTAATTGACTATTTCGGATCTTCTAGGCGCAACGGGTCCAACGAGCCCAATGATATATCATGCCTCGACTAAGGTAATCGCCTCGAGGCGAATAAGGCTTCTAAGCCACCGACTTAATTGCTACATGTCGTTTGCTGATACCCAAAGTCAGTTCGAAGTAAAAAACGCTTACCGGGTCGTATCACCAACATGGTGCCCGCTCACCTTGGTATAGGTACCCGCAGCTCGGTATAAGTCTTTATGAACTTAGACAATGGATATATGGTCAAACACGACATTATTCCGCGTTTCTATACACACTGCATGACTCTTGCTTACGGGGCCATGGTTTGCACCATTAACGCCCTATCAACCGTCTCGGATCATTGACCACAACACCAATAATGACATCATGCTATCGAAGTCCGATCATGATTAAGTGCTTATTATCTTTCTGTGGGCCTAAACTATTCTGTATGAACCTGTTTAACTCCTCCCACGAGAAAGGCCTATAAAAGGATCGTCTTCTCCAACCTCTGGAACTACGTTGAGTAAAATTACGTTACCATAACTTTCCCTTACATCTACAAGAGTACGTAGTCAGTCAATCCCGCATTGGCCCAATTATAATCCACCAAGAAATTCACCTTTTACAGTAGTCGGATTATCCTCACGAAATCCGATTACTTGGTTCTTAACCCGATTTCGACAGCAACGATTTTGAGCATCATCAACATAGTTTTTACTTTTTTTTTTTAGGGGTAAAAGAACTATTTTATTAATCACAATCGGCAATACAAGTACAAATAACATGGGAAGGAGGAGGAACCCATTCCACACATCCTACACGATGGAGGCATTACCTAACCAAGAGATGGGTTGAAACATTTCCATGCCTTCTCATAAAAGAAACGAAACAGAAACGAGAGCTGGTAGAAGCTGACGGCAACCCTCGATTATGCTACCAATCGGTGAAAGGTCCTCTATAGAATTGCTTAGGCGATGATGGATCAAAAATCGAGTCACCTTAAAAAACAACTTTGAAAAAACCCCATGCGAGAGAAAGGACTAAGGTATGATACATAGCCAGGGCCTCACCAACAATGACATCATACCCCCCTCCAACTTCTTGGAAAAACTACAAATTATCTTCTCATTTTCGTTCTGAAGGATGCCGCCCACAACTATTGTGTTATCTATAAATGCTGCATCCACATTAAATTTTAGAGAACTAGAATAAGGTGGTTTCCAATTTCATCTACGAAGGTTCTTTCATCACGATCTCTGATTTTTTGAACATGCATGAGAGAAATTCATTCGCTTCAACCGTTGAAGAAGTGAAAACCGACCTGGTGTGGACATCATTCCTTTGAAAAGCCAATCATTTATAGCTTTTCAAATATGCCAAATAAGAGAAATGATTCACACCATCTTTTCTTCATTGCCAAGCTTAAAGATGGCATCAAAGAATGCTGAAAGGAATGGAGCCGCATTTTGAAAAGAGAATCACCCAAGTGATAATTTTACCACAGCTTGTGGAATAACACATTCGAAAGTGCAATGCCACCCCTAAAAAATGTAGTGCCACGTAGATTCATCATGACGGTGGCAAACCTGACAACAACCATCGCCTATTCCCCTCTTTTGCAAGGTAATTCCCGTAGGTAGGGCATTATGAAGAATTTTTCAGAGAAAGTGAATTATTCTTGGCCTCACTTTTAGGTTTCACAAGGTGTTTCGAAGTCTTTTGCTTGATGTCATCCGAATTACTTAGACACTAAAATTGAACATGAATATTATGTTAGAAATAATGACAAGATTGAATAAATAGATTGTTTAGATAATAATGTTTGAATTTGTATTATGATAGATGTGTTAAGAGAGATTATTTGTTTTAGATAAAGTTCTATTTAAATAGATCTCTATCATTTACAACTTTATAAATTGTAATATTCGGTCATTGATTATGCAATGCAATTCATTATATTTCTCTATTATAGTATCAGAGTTTTCAGACTAACATCTTTTCGGTCCTGAGCAGTTTTTATTTTATGGAAAAATGTCTGGTGGGGGTTCGTAACATTAATCTAAACGAACCCTCACCCCTTCCATTTAATAATTCATCTCGTTTTTTTCCTATGCTATTTCAATTATTATTCTGAATAAATTCTTCATCAAAACAAACTATTAACATGTGTGGTTGTCCTCATTGGATTCTTGTTCGGCTTTGGAGTCTTCAAGCATGGTTTCCACAAGTTGACAGCCTCGGCTTCAGTTAGTTTTTTTTCTTCTTTTTTTTTCTTTCTAATTTATTTTAAATAAATCTCTTATTGATGTCATTATCTCACCTATAAACCAGCATCTCTCTCCAAGACTCCAACTCTTTTCTATTTTATTTTCTCTACCTCCACTCGTTGAGATTATATCCACTGTTTTTTTATGAAAATAAACTGCATCTCTCAATTCACTCCTTTCATCGGCTGCTATTATTTTCACTCGATATGCTCCGAAGAAGTTTGTTGCAGACACCATGAGAAGCAAACAAGATTCATTTATTACGAGTCAATCTCTATGTTTATTGCATTATCATGAGATTGCGGGAGCGTGTTAGAGATAATGACAAGATTAAAATAGATTGTTTAGATAATAATGTTTGGATTTGAATTGTAATAGATGTGTTATGATATATTCAGGGGCGGATTTAAGAGGAGGGGTGGGGGGTCAAGCGCCCCCCTTTAGATCCGGAAAACACACTATTATGTATGTTGTGTACTTTTTTTGCCACCTCCTAAAAATTTACACTCGCCCATAGTATCGCCCCCCCTTACCCGGGATCCTGCGTCCGTCCCTGGATATATTATTTGGTTTAGATAGAGTTCTAGTTAATAGATCTCTATCATTTACAAATCTATAAATTGTAATATTTGGTCATTGATTATGCAATGCAATTCATTATATTTCACTATTATATTAGACTGGTGTTCTCATCGGAATTACAACACCATACACAAAAGTAGATTTATTAGTTAAAGGTTGTGGAAGACTGTTTTTAATCTAAAATGAGAAAAAGGACAAGAAAAAAATATAGTGATTGAGAAGACAAAACGCCGTGACGTATTTATACATGTGTTATTACACGCACAGTTGTAGCAACATGTAGTAACGTAGAAGAATGCACGCATTTTTGTCCTTCTCAAACACTATCTTTTTTTCTTGTCCTTTTTTCCCATTTTGTATCTTATTTTGTCCTTCTAGCCGACCCCTAGATTTATTTCATGTTATCAAATGTAAGTTCTCGATTCTTTATTTTCTTTTCATAATTTTAACGTACATAAAAATATTACTCATTCCACTCATTCTCTTTTTTTGAAAAGCATTCCATTTATTATTAAGTTGTTTAAAGTGTCGACGTACATATATTAAAAAAATGGATATATTAAAAAAATGGTGTAGTGCGCTAAGTGGTTTTAATTAATAATAAATCATGGGTTAGTGGCCATAAATGGATTACATCATGGATAGTGGCTTTAAATTGACGGTTTTTTACTTTTCATAAATTCCCTACACGAGTGGAAATGCTAGAAGTATGAAAATTAGAATACAAAATACTTCATATGCATATAGAATTGTAGCTTGCATTTGTAGAAGAGAATGTCGGGACACCGGAATAGTTCACTGTCTGTTAAACGCTAGAAGTGCCACCACATTGAACATGTAAACCGTTGTATCCCGAGAGATAATTGCTAGCACCGTGGACATTATACCGGAGATTAAATTGTCTTAAGGAAAGAGTGTTCGAACTCGCGTCGGTTGAGTATTCATTAATTCACTTTTGTTTTTAGCTCTGTTGTAATTGCAGTATAGTCGAATGACACGTAGAAATTGTTGTTTTGGCTCTATTGTGTGTTTATTTTTAGCCATATTGTAGTACGGTTCCAACAATATACAATTCTAGTTATTTTATGGTGGTCTAGACCACCACGTCATTACCTTTTGGCCAATCAGAAAATTTAAAATCGGTAGTTATTCTCTAAACACGTGGAACCTCACTGAAATAAGTGACTGTGATAGGTTTCGGATGACAAAGTCATACTTATGGTCGGACCATGATAAAATTTACCTATACCATATTACCGTTCACCATAAAATATCTCTCTAACCAAACTCTATTTTCACTAAATAATTATATTTATTACAATCACCCTCAAATACTAGTGTAATTGTCTACTGTAATTAGTTTATCTTCTAAATTTACTCTTAACCAATTTCATAAATTTCCTAAATATAACAACTTGACGATGCAAGGAATTCGTCAGGTTACTTCTACGGGTAATTAAATTCTTTAGGCAGAATTTTAACTACTAAAACTGAGAACTTGTAAAGGATTTATGTCCGTGTCTTAGAAACTGTCTACGTACTTAAAATGTACGGGATCAAGAGAATAACATAGTTCTGATTTTGTGGACAGATGACCATTAATATAGACGTACCTCGTGGGGAGATAATGAATGAATCCCTGATTTGTAGGGCCTGTGATTCAGGGCCATCATGATGTCAATCGTGGGGCAATAATGGCTCAATTATGCTAGAATCGTGGGATGTAATCAATCATAGGTTGTGAAGATCAGTCTTGAGATCCTACCCATTAATGCGATATAACCTTCTTTGGAGGTCGAAGTCGGCATGTTCTGCTACAGAGCGATTTGAATAGCCTAGTCGGCTAATTGTTGCTGAAATGAGGTCAACTGAGCTTTGAACGCAACCCGAATGAGGCCGGCTTGTTCCTGACTGAATCCCTCGAACTTAAGGCCCAACATTGGGCTGAATTTAAGTTGGACCATTTAACTATTCTGATCTGCTTGAGGTCTAACTTATACTGTATTTACGACTTTCGAGCTTGGGCGGATGCACCCTTTGGGGAGGAGGACACTCGCCCCCCTTGGATCCAGAGAAAACACACTATATATATGTAAGGAAGAACCGTCATAAAAAGATCCCTCGTGTATCATCTGTAGCAAAACTATGAACGGGAGCTAGCAATCCGGACCTTACCGAAAAGGTTCCTGAGACACAACATGGAAAAGTCACAATATTAAGAAGGGAGGTCCAAGAATGAAGAAGGGGTATAATTACTGAATGAATACAAGCTGTGGCTAATACCCGAGTGTCTCAATAACAATTGGGGGTCTAGCTTGTTCTACGAAGATAGGCGAATGAAGACACATACCAAAGCACCCAGGATAGGTATCCTATTATGTAGTTGCCGCTTTCTAACGAGAAGTTTCCGATGGATAAGCCGTAGCCGTGGAAGGAAGACTCTGGCTAAGGTATTGGAGTGTCCCTAATAATAATAAGAGTAGTCACCCCGCCAGCTTTCCAAGCCTTCTCCCTAAGTCAGGGGAATAAAATGATCGGCCAACAGGAGAGTACCTAGCAGTTGGCAATTCACGTAAAACAATGTCCAGGACCTGAAGAGCTTCCTGAGGAGCTTATGTAGTGTTTTCTCCCCTAGCTCCCATAAAATTTATAGTTGCTCCTATCATCTATAATAATCAGATGATTTGATATAAAACTTTTATTATGTAAATAAAAATACATAGTTATTATCAAATTGAAATTAATACGTTTTGAAATATTGGTTCGCCTAAAAAAAATTATTTGTAGTGTAATAAATATTTATTGATAAGAGTAGAAATGTAAATGTGTTCAGATTTTATGATAAATAGTACTAGTGATTTTTCAATAACGTAACTATATAGTCATGGCCGTCTCTCTAGAAACCGGGGCCTTAGGCCAAATGTTTTTGTCGGGCCCTGACTATTTCTATTTCAAAAACTAAAATCAAATCAATATGTTAAACCACCTAGAAATATTCTAACATTTTAGGATAAATATTGTTTACATTAAAATTGTTAGAAAATGTATGAGTTGTCTACTAACATTCTTAGGAGCAAAACTATTAATTAAAAGTACCACGTGTTAAAATGGATTAGTTCTGATATTATATCATTCAATTATACAAACACTCCATAAAAAAAATGGTAACGCTGGAATTAAATAAAAAAAATGATTATCATACCTGCAAAATGGTCATACCGAACCATTAACAGATCGATGGAAGGAACATATCTGGAAAATTCTTTTATGAAGACTAATTAATTAGTGTAAAAAAGTGATGATAATGTCAACAAATGAAAAATATATATTGGAAAGCAGGGACTATGAGGAATCTTGTTTGAAGACATTGATTTTGCCTCACATATTAGAAAGCACGGACACAGAGACAGCAAGTGTTTTCTTTTATTTTTAGACTAGAGTTAAAAAAGAATTTTTTTAAGTAGAAAACTAAAGGTGCAAGTTCATTGTCGGGCGAAAACTAAAGATGCAAGTTCATTGTCTGGCTCTTTTATTTTATGAATTACTATATAGCTACGAATTTAAAAAATGATTGAGTTAAAAGAAAGGCTGGAACTAGAAGTGGACTATGAGAACATAACCCAACTAAATATAACATATAGAAGGCCGCTTTTTTAAACTCAATCAAATCAAAATCAAGTCAAATCAAATCAAATCAATATCATAAGTTATGAATTTTTAAGTCTTTGAAAATTATTAGAACGTTTGGTAACGTCACTGATCTGAAAAATATAAAATGTCATAACTTTTGGTTTTCCGGTAACCTTATATAATAATGATAATAATAATAATAAAATAAAAAACAATGCATTTGATCTGTATAAATATTCACACATAATGCTATTAATAATTGATAACATTAAAAAAAAAAAAAATCATAAACCAAATACATATACAAATTTACCATGATAAGACGTTAATAAAATAAATAATAATATAATAAGAATATAAACATGTAGGTTCGCAAACGTGGTTAGTAGGACGGTTTCCTTTTTATTTTGTTTGCAGCGGTATTTTCTACCATAAACAAAAATGATGCGCAGCTTTTCAGCGATAAGCCAACATTACATGTCTGAAAATATTGCATTGCAATTCAGATGCTCTTAATCTATTAATTGATGTTATAAAACATTATCAAACACATCTGATTTCAAATACCACTTATTATATTAAGAATAAGTACTTAATTGACTTAACAAACATGCCCTAAATATATGCAATATAATAGTACTACTAGATCATTTTTGGGGGCCCTGTATTTACTACATTTGGGGGAGTGGCCAGTCGAGCTCGATAGCCCCCCTGGACGACTCTGTATATAGTCGTAATTATTATTTTTTTTTATATAGTTTTTTTTTTTTTTTTTTTTTTTTTTTTTTTTTTTTTGAGGTCTTCTTGTATTATTTTTAGGAATATAGAGTAGTGTTTATTTTCGGATCAAAAGGGACAGAAAAGCACTACTTCTATATATTTTTTATTGGAATATTTTTTTTTAGAATTTTTGTTCTCTTGCTCGGGATCCTGCATCCATCCTTTCGAGTCATGCCTATGTCTCACATCTCATTTTTTTTGTTTGTAAAGACATCTCACATATGAAGTTGACATTACAAGTTGAAATTTATTAACTTTCTACAAAATTCGTACAGCATGAGATCAGTCAACCCAATGAAAACGCAAACGATGAAATAATTTCACATATTTAGATTATTCCATCTTCAGACTCTTTGTTAGTCTTCCGCCAATAAAAATTTTTTCAATTCCAATACTAAAACTCATTTACCAACAAAACATTTTCATAATTTAAAACACTCTCTTAATTTGTGTGATTTGCGATATATATATAGTAGTAATTACAGGGAAAAAAGGCCGTTGTTATTCTAGTGATCGGAGTCTATATTTGCGCCATCGTAATTATATCGATATACCACAGTACTAGTACTACTAGCGTATCATACTAAAACGACATTCTCCAGAAAATCGATTTTGAGTCAAGAATCGAATTTTCAAAAGTTGATAATTGACTTAAAATCAATTTCTGAAGAGTGTTGTATCAGTAAGTTAAAAGCCTAAAGAATAATGATATAAACACAACCGTTGTATCTTTTAAAGAATGACGCAACGGACAACTCACAACTGCATCATTGATAATGATGAATCTAATTGATCATTATATAAATTCATTATGATCGACGATGCAAATAACATTGTATCCCTCGTTGTAATACAATCGTTACGTTAAAAGCGGGAGGTTCTTGTGTGGTGTCTCCACACGGTGTGGAGATACGTGTGGATACATACACACCACACAATTTTATTCTGTCTTTAAATTGTGTGGTTCTGATCGTTTCACCCGTCAGCTCACCTCAAAATCCCTCTCCACACAAGTATTTCCCGTTAAAAGCATTAGACTTATTCTACGCCGTATAGAGAAGATTTCCTTTTGTCCTCCTGTTCTATTTTTTTGACCGCCACTTGTCAATATTCAAAACCGCGGGTTTCCTCAGTCAACTCCATGCTCTTTTACTGCAAAATTTCCATTCAAATATATTACTATATTTTTGTATATATATATACCTATTTCTATGATTCATTCATTTCATATTCTCAAGCATAATCCATTTCATACTTACATCACTGCAAACAATCTTAACCAAGTTCAACATTTTTTAAATTTTTTTTCCTTCCTACAAAAACAGAAAAGAAAATGGCTAGTAGAGTAAATGTCTCGATAACGTTTTTGACACTGTTGTTGGGGATAATTATAATATTATCGAATTTCGAACAAGTTCAAGGCGGGAGGCTACTAAACAGAGAGCAATGGCTGAAGAAAAAACATATGATTCATCATAATCTTATAAAGGGTAGTGGGAAACCACCAGCTAAAAATCCATGCACATATATTCCTGGTGGACGTGGGCGTTGCACCTTAGATACTACTTCAAATAATCAAGAAAGCGGCAGCCGCCATGAACAACCGGCTCTTCCGGTGGTTGCCGCCGCCGCGGCTCCTTTTGCCGGAGCTCCTCAACAAGCAGAGATCTTCTTACAAAGAATTGATTTAACACAAAAATCAAGCTAGAAGGCTGTGGAGTACCTTTATTTATATATTTTAGGTTGACTAACACTCACATACAAATTTTAGAAAAGGCTACTCAAAGGTACATGTGTAATATGTATAGACAGGTTGCTTTAATTATTCTTGATATAGTAATTATATTTTCATTAGTTATAGATTTATACTTTTATATTTTTATACTATTATTTTGTTAGGGTCGATTTTGATAGGCTGGTGAATTTTGTACTCGATACTTCATGAAATGAGATATTACATACTGTTTCTATCGAATTAACTGCATGAGTATACAATTTTAATTTATGAAGTCAAACTATATGGATTCTATATGCTAAGCGTAATATTTCGTTTTTGTAACCTCACGTTTCCGGATACCGAATAATTATCCGAAAATGAGACGTTCGATGCGTGGCTTTTAGAGAAAAATTCTAAACCACATGTAATTAATTCTGACATCATATATGAGTAATAAAGAAACGTGTGGAAGAAAGAAACATGCAGAGACTCGGGGAAATAAACCGTTAGGGTCCTTAACAAATTCCAACAACAAGAATATTACTACTGTCAAACTAAAATCACAAATAAGTAGATGTAAATGCTAATATCTATTACACCCCAACTTGACGGAACAAAGAAAATTTCTAACTACTTGTACACATGCCTTATTCAAGGGAAACAATGACAAAAAATAAACTAAGGAAACACAAGAAACTCCATGATTTCATTTCTCAGCTTGCTCTCCAAACTCATCCTGAACTGAACATGCATATGTTTTTATTCTAAATAAAGGAGAAGGTCATGCATAAACTTAATAAGGAGAGATAAAATCAAAAAGATAGATTCATGTTTGTCAAATGCCTGGAGACATATTATGGATCTACTTCACCCGGCTTACAAATTAGTTTAAAGGCATATACTTAAAACATAAGGAAAACTAATTTAAAAGCACACCTTGAACAATGCATAAAAAATGTCTATTAACTACTTTCAGTTCATCTTGCACATACTTGTCCAGTTTCATTAACCTACTTAGCATGTTCATGTACTCATTTTATATGTCATGTTCATGTTTCATCACATAACACCAAATACTTAGCATGAGGGCACGGTGCAACACGACTAATATGACTAAACCATACCTACAACATGGTTCTTAAAAACGAAGGTACTCCGTACAATACATTGTCTCAATAAAACATGGCTAATACCACTAGTCATACCTCCGATATGGTTCTTAAAAACCATGGTACTCCGTACAATACATTGCTAGTTAACAAATATACCTTTCTAAGACTATTTGGGAAACACATAGAGCATGTAAGAACACATAAGTTCATGTTTAAGCTATATATTCTAACCTACATGATCATACAAAGGCCATGGAAACACCATAGTACCAACTTATCTCCACTGCTCATAACGAAACGATTTATTGAAAATTCAAGAAAACAAAGCATACTTGAAAGTACAACGCGTATCACATTATAGTCATAGAATCAGAATCAAAGTTGATCCTGGAAGCTGTCCGGATCACCGAGGTGAGGGTCAAGGCCATTGAGGCCTGCCTGGGAAATTTCCAGCTTCAGTTTCCACTTCTTCCCAAATCCAACATAATGCAAACAAATAACCTAAACTACCATTTCATGGATATTTCTTAGATAAAGAATAAAACAACAACTTCAACATAATAGTAGGTCCTTTTATATAAGAAGAACTTCTTACCTCAAACACGAACCGAACTACTAACAAAACTACAATCCAAAAACAACTAACCCTCGCTTTCACGAGAATTTACAAACCAAGAACATATTCTATTATGAATACTACGGCAGAATAAGATCAAAATAAAGAAATTTAAAAGCAAGATTCGACTTTTACCTACAATAGACGATTTTGGGTTCGAACATGCTTCTAAATCCACTGTGATCTACACAAACTGAAACAATGCTCTCAGATCAATTTGTCAAACATCGGGGGTCCCGCCGAGGCGGGGGCTACTCTCGCTTAGGCGAGTCTACCAACCACCGAAACAAGACACGAAGCCATAATGACGAACTAGCCAAAACTCCAAAAGAATCCTAACTCGCTTAGGTCCCTACCTCCCCCAGGCGGACGATTCGAACTTTGAAAATCTAGAAAACTCAAAAAATGCAAAAAATTAAGACCTTAGGGTGTCTTGGAGTCTTTTTATAGGCTCTCAACACCCTTTGGTCGGTTTCCCTCATTATTGGATGAAAATAAATCCTAAATGAAAAGGAAAAATACAAGATATTTTGAAAATAGACTAAACTACCCTTACTAAGATGTGAGGAATTTTAAATTTTTCCCCTCTTATGAGAAGTTTGGTCTCAAAACCTAAAGCACTCAGTAAACGATCGACCATGCTTCTTTTAGCTCCCAAGTAGCTTCCTGAGCTATACATATGATTTCTTTATTGCATTAAGAGTACAAACTTCTTCTTAGATCACTATCATTTCTTCCCCAAAATCATTATCGGTATTTCTTCATAAGCTAGATTATCTTGTAAAAGATCATGGTCAATATCCGCTACTAGCCTTGGATCAACAAAGCATTTCCGCAACATTGACACATAAAACAAATTATGCACTCTAGCCAGTGATGGAGGCAATTGCAACCGATACGCTAAAGGACCAACCTTTTCAACAACTTCAAAAGGACCAACATATCTAAGACTAAGCTTGTAACACCCCGAATTTTATATCATAAAACGAAAATGGTATAGTTGTAAAAAATAAGAATAATTAATTCTTATAATCGTTTTAGTGGCCAAATGTATAATTTAAAACTACTTATATTTATAATTACTTTATTATGATGGAAATATTTTTAATATATTTGTAGATATGCAAACACCAAACCTATTGTATTCATAATCCACGTATATATTATTATCACTGGTATTATTAATATTATTATTTTATTTCTTTATTATTCTATGGAATAGAAATTATAGGAATCAATATATATTGTCCATTCATGTACAGTAAATAGTCCCATTTTTGGAACCAACCACTCAACATCAGAAGTTAAACTCTTGTTTAATACATCAATCCGTTACCCAAGTACCAAATACAGTCCATTTAGTTAGCTCTTTAGTTCAACCATACCCTTTATTTATAATTTAAATAAGTAGTCAGTTACATATATACTCAAACGTCCCGATGAATATTAAAAGCCTTAAATGCATTTTAAGGTACTCAAATTCTTCAATACACCAAAACCAATATTTTCGCCTATATAATCTAACCAATTTAGTACCAATGCTTTCCATGGAAATTCTTTTCTTACCAACACAGATGGCCAGTACTTCTGTAACAAAACCATGAACCTATTTTTGCCATTCTATTATTACCGTCCTATTCCTTACATACATTTTGCATCAGCCATGAACAAAATCAGTACAACTCCTCTACCCATAGTCTTCTAAACATATAACAGAAACGGTGTGTAGGAATCGGGAATCATTCTTTTTATCGGGTTGTCATGACACTTTAAACCAGTTTGGATAATGAGATTTGGATGGAATTAAATTGAGGAGAAATGGAAATGCTGAAGGTGATGAATATACTACTAACCATTACCTTATTTGGGCAACTGAGACGAGCCAATGCAATAAATTAGAAGTGGAATGAAGGTTTAAGAGTGGAGAATGAGTGTATAATAAGATTTGCGAGTGAATGGACCTTGTTTGCAAGACAGAAGAAAGGAAGCCTAGCTAGCTTGAGGAATGGTGATTTGAGAGTGTGCATATTTATGGTTTGGGTGAATTTGAACACGATACTGTGAGTACGTACGGTGAACAAGCATATTGGATATTTAAATATTATTATTTTGTCGTCCGTAACGTGAGTTCATTTTATTTTTGATAAAAGTCAAAATTGTGTTTTATATTATTTCAATATTTTACGTATATCAAAATGTTGATGTTTTAAACTCGGAAGTCATTTTTGAATGATTTTTTTTAAATTAACAAATGATTGTTTTGAGCTAGTGCACACTTTTTGTAACAATAAAAACCGATACTTGGAATTGAAGGATAATACGCGCTCGTTCGCTTGCTCGTGACACGAAAGTATCAAAGCTCTAGTGGCTAGGGGAATTAGAGTTATTGCTAGCTAGTCACCGGTCTCGGGGCCTCTTGACTCGAAGTCTTTTCGATAGTAGCTAGAGTGCTCACTCGTAAGAGTGGGGACGGTACCTTTTTCCCGAAGATTCATGCTATAGCCGGGAAAGCAAGGGCTGACGGTTGGTGCGTGGGTCCTTGGGCACATATAGGGTTGGCTGGAGCCGTGTAAGAGGTTTGCACGGTGAAGGTTGATTCTTTTCCCTGGCGATCGGCCGGAGTCGTCAGGCATGGCTAGTTCTCATGAAGTGCGGTTGAAATCCATGGTAAAATTGGTTTTGGGCGGTACTTGACTCATCGGCTCGGCCAAAGCTGGTGCTTGTAAATGAATCTGACATGTTTTCTTAATTCTCGTGCACTTCAATACTAAAAATAGATCTTTTGATTTGTTCAATCAATTAATAATTAAAAGACTTCATTGTTGTTTTTTTTTTTATTTTATAAAAGTTGTCTGTTATATATATATATATATATATATATATATATATATATATATATATATATATATATATATATATATATCACATTCTCACACACAGCTCATATGTGTTCTTTCATTGACGCACCATTTACTTTGTTTCTTTGTCTTTTTTTTTTTTTTTCTTTTCTTTTATAAATATATGTACAGGTTTTTTATCAAGGAAAATGAGAAAATTGTACGCGATGATTGATCGAGATTCAAAAATAAAGGAAATTAATGTTTTGGATGATACCTAGATTTATTTTAAGAGTTATAGTAATTTTTTGTGTTGAAATCTTTTAATGGAATTAATTAGTGATTTATGTAAAATTGATTTGTGGTAATTTTGTAATGAAAATAATTATTCATGTATTGAATAATCATTTGTGGTTTTAGTAAATTATTTTGTGGATTTTAGTGATTTATGTTGGGAATATAGTTTTGTTAATGAAGTCGCGGCTAGAGCTTCGCAACCCCTCCTAGAATGACCCCAGTGGACCTAGTGGTAGGGAATAGAGTATTACAAAGCTTGCCTTTCTCACCAAAGTGTCTAACACCTCTTGTCGGCAAAGCTTTAAGGTTTGCATTCCCACCAACCTCAAACTTAAGCAGTCTATGATGCTTCCCGACCCTGCTCTTCTGACAATTTTGAGCCCGTTTCATACGCTCACGGATCAACAAGACTTTCTCTCTAGCTTCTTGAATCAACTTAGGACCCATAACTTGCTTTTCACCGACTTCATCCCAACACACTAGGGATCGACACTTCCTTCCATAAAGTGCTTCAAACGGGTCCATCTTAATACTTGAGTGCTAACTATCATTGTAAGAAACTCTGCAAGCAACAAGTACTTAGACCACTTACCACCAAACTCAAGGATACAAGCACCTAACATATCATCAAGAGTCTAAATCTTCCTTTTGGACCGTACCTCAGTCGTCGAATTCATATTCAACTCGTACCCAATGCCTTATGAAGACTCTTCCGAAATTGAGAAACAAAACGACTAACCTAATCATAAACTATAGAAACTGGGACTCTATGCAAACAAACCACCTGATTGATGTATATCAAGGCCATTTGCTTTATAGGCATATCCTTCTTCAAAACCAAGATATGAGCACTCTTCATCAAATGAATAGCTAAAACACATATCAAGTCAACACCTCCAATTGAACGTGGCAACCTTGTGATGAAACCCATCGAGATCTTCTCCTATTTTCACTCTGGAATATCAAGAGGTCTCAACAATCTTGCGGGTCTCTGATGCCCTGCCTTAACCATCTAAAAAACATCACATGAGGAAACATAAACAACACTGTCATGCTTTATTTCTTTGCACCAAAAGTGCTGACATAGGTCTCGTACATCTTAGTAACACCTAGATGCATAGAAAACCTGAATGATGGTATTCTTCCAAAATCTCTTCTTTAATATTCAACACTTCAAGAACACACAAACGTCCCCTAAACCAAAGCGATCCATCGTCTGCAATCTTAAAACTGTCTATGGCTGGTCAACCATTTTTATGCTTCATCTATTGGAGAATGACATCATTCAATTGCATCTCATTGACTCTATCCAACAAGGTAGGCCCAACATAAATTGCAGAAATAGCACTTCTTTGTGGAACCAGATCACATACGTCTATCTGAAGATGGTCTAACTACTTGATGACCCCTTCTGATGTGATTCCGGTTGGAATCAGATCTGATGTTTTGCCCAGAAAGTAACTAAGAGGAACAATGACGAGCTAATGATCCTAGACCTAGTAATCTAACTAAATCGTAGGCAGAGAACGCCCAACAATCGCTCACAATGCTGGTAAATCCTCAAAGGGTTGAATCCTCTACTACGAAGAGAACTCTCACACGCATGTGATAAATCAAAGTCAAGAAGACTCTAATAAAAGCTATGAAGCCAAATTTTATATCATCATAATTGACTAAATAATCAAAAGCTGGTGTTTGCCTTATATAGGCTTACAAATAAAAGAACTAACAAGGAAAAAGCAATGTGGGAGAAATTCCTACTAATAAAATGTCCCTACCTCCTATTTGCCAGAAACGAAATGTTCTTATTGGATAATAAAAGAATAAATAAATAAAGTGCTGAAAATCCAATATAAAATAAAACCAAATCCTAATTAATTAAATAATATTCATAAATAGCACGAATGATGGTATCCTCCGAGCATGAACCAGATCACATTGTTGGGCGTTCTCTGCCTACGATTTAGTTGGATTACTAGGTCTAGGATCATTAGCTCGTCATTGTTCCCCTTAGCTACTTCCTGGGCAAAACATCGGATCTGATTCCAACCGGAATCACGTCACCTTCTTGATAGTTAAGGTGGACAAAGCTCTTATACTCAAGGCATCTGTAAGCATATTTGCCTTTCCAAGATGATACTGGATGATGAGATTGACATTGGCCGGGATAAAAGTACTGGATGATGAGATTGACATTGCGGCACAACTTCTTCAGTGCAAAAGGGATAAGTTACCTTTCAAATATTTGGGTCTTTGGGTGGGTCATAATATGAAAAAAGCAAAGGCTTGGGAAGAAATCATTCAGAAGTGCAAGACGAAATTATGTGCTTGGAAATGGTCATGCTTGTCGGAGGGTGGTAGATTGGTTCTTCTAAAAGAAGTTCTTAGCGCTCTTCTTCCGCTCTTCTTTTCTCCATCTACAAGCCTCCGAATGTGTGTTGAAAATTCTTGAAAGTGTGATCTTCTTTTTTTTTTGGGGAGGGATGGGAAAAATAACAAAAAATTGCGTGGGTCGATTGGAAAAGATTCAAGCTCCAAAATCTTATGGGGGTATTGGGGTGGGTAGTTTAAGGTTACTGAATTGGGCGTTGCTAGGAAAATGGTGGTGGAGGTTTCTTTCGGAACCAGACGCATTTTGGAGGAAAGTGGTAGTGTCGATTTATGGGTTTGAGGGCGCTTGGTGTTTAGATAGCTTTCGGTCGGGGGGAGGTGGGGTTTGGAAAGGAATTGTTGGGGTTGTTGATAATATGAAAAAGGCCGGTGTTGGTTTGTTGGGGTCGGAAAGTTGGGTGGTGGGAGACGGTAGTAGAGTGAGGTTTTGGGAGGACGTGTGGACGGATAATGGTCCTTTAAAGGCTGTTTTTCCTAGGCTTTTTAGGATCTCTTCTCTCAAAGGAAGTTTAGTTGCAAAGGTTGTGGTTAGGGAGGGAGAGAGATTTTCTTTTTGTTGGGAGTGGAGGAGAAGGTTGAGGGGTTTCGAGGAGGAAGAAGTGGGTGAGTTGGAGGATTTAATTCGTGCGGTTTCTGTTAATGCAGGTTCTTTGGATAAAATGAAATGGAATCTTAGCTCGAATGGCATCTTCTCGGTGGCTTTTTTGCGAAAAAAATTAGAGTTGCTCTTTTTTGATAATGTCTTCGGGTCTAATTTTCAGGCGGTTGCATGGAACAAATTGATACCTTCAAAAGTAAATTTGTTTATGTGGAAAGCAAATCTTCAAAGGATACCAACAAAACCGAATCTCATGCGTCGTGGTGTTGTGGTTCAAGACTATTTATGTCCATTTTGTCACAAGTTTGAGGAAACGGTTAATCATCTTTTATACGCTTGCGATGTGTCTTTATTGATTTGGACTCATACCTTAAATTGGTGCAAGATCTCAGGTTTGAATGCCCTATCGTTTAAAGATTTATGTAATATGAATGTTGGGGTGGCACCATCGAGTTTGGCTTCCCGGCTTTGGTCGGCAATAGTTGGCATCACTTCTTGGGTAATTTGGAATACAAGAAACAAAATCATTTTTTGTTCTCTTGTTTTAAATCCAGTGTTTATTTAGAGATGTGCAGAGACTATCTTTTCTTGGCTTTCAAATGCTAATGGTCTCAAGAAACTAGCTTGGGAAGAATGGATGGCGAACCCAATGAATGCAGACCTCATAAGTATTGAAACATTGATCGGAAATTTGCGTTTGAAGGATGTCAAAACAAGGTTGATCATCTGTTTGGAAGAATTGCGATTTGCAGTGCATCTACTTCTTTTTCTCTTTCTTACAAGGTTGGAGAGCAGTGGTTGTTTTCGGATTTTTCGGAAGTTGACCCGGCCCTTTTGGTAGATAAAATGAAATTGGTGGCCTCTTTTGGTTGCACAAAGTTATTGTAATTTGATATTTTGTGATTTTCTGGAACACTTTGTAATTTCTTTTAGCATCTTGCTGATAATATAAATTTTGGCTGTTCAAAAAAAAAAGATGATACTGAATATCAATATCATAATCTTTAAGATCTTCATTGTCTCATGCTCAGCCTTTTTCTCCGTAAAGAAGTACTGGAGACTTTGATTGTCACTGAAAATACTCGCCCGTACTCCATACAAATAGTCTCTCCGAATCTTTAGAGGAAAGACAACTACAACTAACTCTAAATCATGTCTAGTATAAAATTTCAACTGTCTCGAACCATAGACAATTTGCATCATGACACATCCCAAACCACGACTTAAACCATCAGTATAAATGTCAAACTCTTTAGAAAGAACTGGCAAAGCCAACACTAGAGCTATAACCAGCTTCTCTTTAAGCGTTTAGAATGACTTCTCACAGTCATCTTCCCGTAGTAGTATGTCAAACCCAGAAAACTGCGGATCTTTGTCACTGAGGTAGGTCTAAGCTATGATGATTCCTCTTAAAGCACTGATACTAGCAAAAGGACTACGCCAATCACAGTATAATAGGGGTCAAAGTCGTATCCCACCAGGACCGATGCCAACGATGAAAAACAAACCAATAACTAGAACTAGCAAACACAAAAGGGTGCTGTTGGACCGAATTGTCGTGTAAACGGAACTTAAGCTAACAATTAAGGCAACAAAAAGACAATTACAGTAATTCGAAGTACACATTCCAATAAGATTTGACCAAACCATGCATCAAGTAACTTTCCCAGTCTATTACATAATCAGATATGTATGATTCAAGTTTAATAACATAATTCTATTTAATTAATGGTGGCGATTCCCCAATTTGGTTCTAATTCGTGAACGGACAAAAGAACCCTACATCAATTAATTAACGGTCAACCGTGGATGAGTTGATAAACTTAATTTGCGATCTAATTATCTACGTCCTAACTATTTTTACCACTTGTGGCTCATTCAGAATAGTTTACGAGGGCATGCATACAATTGGAAACATGCTACTTAAACCAGATGACCATAATTAAAGAACATCACAGACTAATACTTGCCCTAACTACTGGCTAGCCGGCGACAAGACATGCCGTTGAGTAGGCATACATTGTTTGTATTTGGCTTTCTTATCACACATACATATCATAAGTACTGCATAAACTAGGTTCGAATTAGTATCTTCATGATTCAGTTACCAGAAAACTTAGCCTTGTACGATTTGATGGAAACATGATAAAACATGCTTACTCGAAGACATGGATAAAATTAAGAACAAGTACCTTTCTACCAACGATCTACTCTCAACACGAGAAAAAAAACTCCCTTCAAATTGTAGAACGGACCACAAGAAATTGCTCAAAAGATAGAATTGTATAAAAGTTATAAATGTTGAATAATATTATAATACTGATCGTCAATCAGGACGTACGGCGTCCATGTCAAAACAAAAAGTTAAAATGAAGTGTTAATATTGTGATGCATGCAGTAAAGAAATTATTAAAAGTGACAAATGAAGCATTTTGTGGTGTGAGAACTCAGAAGAACCTCATTCCTTTATTATATGAAATTGAGATTATTAGTTGTAGTTTGATTTAGAGTAAAACATAGACAATCTCTATGGATAGGAGGAAGAATATGAGCAACGGATATTTTTGTTATTATTCATTCAATGTTTTTGCCTGCTATTATCCTAGGATTCTGTACTAAGAAATCTAACAAAATAGCCTAGATTATGACACTTGTCACTACATCCAACCATACACATGTCACCATATCTAATTAGTGATACCCTTTATCTTTTCTCCCCCTCTCAAACGATTGTGTGGATCAACCACATTGAGTTTGCTCTTGAAATTGTGAAAAGTAGATGTAGGCAAAGGCTTAGTGAATATGTCTGCAACTTGTGCAGCAGAAGGTATGTAACAGACTTTCAAGCTTCTTCTCAAGAACTAGATTTCCGATGTAGTGAACATCCACTTCAATATGCTTTGTTCTTGCATGATAAACAATATTTTGAGCTAAGGTAGTTGCCCCAGTATTATCACACCATCGGACAAGAATAGCTGGAAGAGTGAACTTCATTTCCTTTAAAAGTTGTACAATCCAATGATCTCTATTCCCAGATTAGATAGGGCCCTATATTCAGACTCATATAGCTTGACCTTGCCACAATAGTTTGCGGTTTAGAACTCCAAGTAACAAGAGAGTTTCCAAAGTATACACAATACCCTCCAGTGGACTTCCTATCAGCAGGGTCAGCTGTCCAATTTGCATCAGTAAACCCATGTATTTGTAGATTCCTACATGGTATGAAGTGCAGACCCTACTTCAAAGTTCCTTGTACAAATCTCAGAAGTCTTTTAAGATCATGCCAATGTTTAGTGTAGGGTTTTTGCATGAATTGACTCAAAGTATTCACAGTATATGCTATATCTGGCCTTGTAAGGGTAAGATAGTGTAGAGCCCCAATAACACTTCTATATATACCTGGATTAACAAGAGGCTCACCTTGATCAGGACACAATTGTTTGCCTGCCACCATGGGTGTGGGACAAGGTTTTAGGTGCTCCATGTTCAATTTTTTGAGCAGCTAAGATGCATAATAGGACTGAGTTAGATAAATCCTTGATTCACCCCTTGCAACATGCATTCCCAGAAAATGGGATACTGGTCCCAAATCCTTCAAAGAAAACATGGAGTCCAGCTACTTAATGAACTTTTGAATAAAGACTGGTGAGTTTCCTGTAAGAAGTATGTCACCCACATACACCAAGACAAATAAAATTTGATTAGCACATCTAAACTAAAAAATGAGTGATTAGACATAGACTGAGTGAACTTGTGACTTAAAAGCATCAAACCAGGCTCTTGGTGCTTGTTTAAGTCCATACAAAGCCTTGTTTAGTTTGCACACATAGCCAGGCTTTGATGGATCCTCAAATGCTTCAGGTTGTGCCATGAAGACTAGTTCATTCAAGGGACCATTTAAGAAAGCATTGTTGATGTCAATCTGGTTTATAGGCCAGTTCATAGACACTGCCAAAGTCAAGATGATCCTGATTGTAGCTGATTTTGCCACAGGACTAAAAGTTTTTGTGAAATTAATCCCATAGTGTTGGCTATAACCTTTAGCAACCAATCCTACCTTATGTTTTATGGTCCCATACGGTCTTAACTTTAACTTGAAGATCCATATGTTTCCAACTATACCTTTCCTGATAGAGGCTTCACCAAATCCCATGTTTTTTTATGCATAAGAGCCTTATACTCTGCTGTCATAGCATCTTTCCAATCCTCTGACTCCAATGCTTCTGATACACTTGCTGGTTCAGTGGGAAATGAATGAGCATTGTTAATAGCAACATAGTAGATTTTAGGTTTGAATATACCACTTCTGGATCCGGTTTTCATAGGGTGAGGTTTAGGTGCAAGTTTGGGAATAGAGACAAGTGATGACTGAGGGATTTGTATGGATGACTAAGTGTCAGGACTGGTTGTGGTATTTTGCGAAGAGTTAAGAATGTGATTGTGAACATGTGAGAAGGTGCTCTGTGTGTTTTATGAGAGAACAGGGGATTCAGGTGTCTGACTTCCAAAATATGAGGAAGAAGGAGTTTTGGATGGTGTTTGTGTTTGTGTGTGTGCAATAGGAGACACAATAGTATTATCAGTAGTAACATGATGAGAAGGATTTATCTGGTTAACAGTTTCAATGTCATCATCAGCAGATCTACTCAGGATGATGCCTTTCTCCCCACCAGGATGAGTAGATGTGATAGGAGGAAGCATAGTAAAAGAGGAATAATCAGTGAGGACCTATGTGGAAGGACCTTGAGTGAACCCTTATGCAAAGGGAAAATAGATTCATAAAAAATAACATTGTTTGAGATATAAATCCTTCTAGTGTCGTCCAAACATTTATACCCTTTATGACAAGAACTAATTCTAGATTCACACATCTTTTGATATGGAACTGGAACTTGGTGGTTTGAAACGGCCTTAAATTAGGATAAACAACACAACCAAACACCCTAAATTGTTTATAGTTTGGTTTGACAACCAGTAAGCATTTAGTAGGTGATTTATGCCCTAGGACAGGATCCAGAAGAGAGTTGATAAGATGCACAAAGGTCTGAAAACTATGCCACTAGTATCTGAGAGGCATATTAGCCTGAGCAAGTAAGGTGAGACCTGTTTCTACAATATGCCTATACTTTCCTTCAGCTCTACCATTTTGAGCATGATCGTGGGGACAAGGGTTTCTAAAAACAATACATTCTTTGTCAAGATAGTCTTGAAAGGATCTGTTCTCTTCTCCCCAATTTGACTGCATACGCTTAATTTTAAGCCCAAACTGACTTCCTATCATAGCTTTAATTTTTTGAAAAAAACTGAAGGTTTCAGATTTAGATTTCAAGGGATAAGTCCAAGTAAATCTAAAATGATCATCTATAAAGTGTACACAATAGCTATAACCTTCTATAGATTTCATGGGTGCAGGGCCTCATAAATCAGTGTGAATCAAATCAAAGTGAGATTTAGCATGTGAAGTAGATAGGGAATGCAACAGATTATGGACTTTACCAAACTGACATGATTCACAGAAAGATAAGGTACCACCAGTTTTAACATTACAATTATTTAAAATAGAAGACAAAACATGGTTGGAGGGATGTCCAAGCCTCTTGTGCCAAATATCAAGGCTAGCATTCAATTTATTACAAGAAGAATGTTTAGAAACATGAAAACATGCTACACTAGGTTTGGAGTGAGGGGAGTTCTATTGGGAATCCTCAAGATGAAGAAAGATCTTGTAAATGCCATCCTGCAGTTGACCCATGAGAAGCATTGTCCTTGTATGGTTGTCCTTCACAAAGCAAAACACATTGTCAAATTCAAAAGAGATAGGATTATCAGAGATGAGTTTAGAGACGCTTAAAAGATTTCTAATAATTTGAGGCACATGTAAGATATTACGCAGATGTAAGGACCCATTAGGTGTGTGAAGAAAGGAATAGCCAGTGTGTGCTATTACCAATTGCTCACCATTCCCCATAGTGAGTGTATCATTACCATTGTAGTTAGGATTGATGCTCATGTTCCCCAAATCAGCTGTGACATGATTTGTTGCTCTACTGTCCAAGTACCAAGCATTATCAGAAATAGTGCTAGGAGTTGCTACAAAGGCTGAGTTTTGTTTTGCTCCACCTGTATTTCCACTTGTAGGAGGCTGGAAATCATGTTCAAACCTGTGCCAATAGTCAATGACCGTGTGACCATTCTTCCCACACAGTTGATAGGTCATCTTAGGTCCACTTCTTCCACCATTGCCATTTCCTCCACCTTTATTCCTTCCAACTCTATTACCCCCTCATCCTCTATAGTGTCCTTGAGAAGGATTAATGTTGGATCTGTTCCTTGTTCTATTTCCAGGATTTTCACTTCCATAGGTAGCTAAATGAGCAACAGAGTTGGATGAGGATCATTGTGCAACATGTGTTAAGGATATAATGGGATTGAACCTAGCTAGAAGTCTCTCATGAGTTAGTAATTGAGATTGAACTTCTGGCCAGGTTAGGGAGCCAATTCTGGATGTGATGTTTACAATAACAGCCTCATAATATTTGTCCAGTCCCCCCAAAGTAGCCAAAATCAGTTCTGATTTGGATACATGATGCCCTGCAGCTGCCAAACCATCACTGTATGACTTCATTAAAGCCAAGTAATCACTCATAGATCTACCTCCTTTCTCATTCTTAGTTAAGGCACTCTTAAACTCCAACATTCTAGCTTCAGATTGACTGTTAAACAGAGCTTCTAAGGTATTCCAAACTTCATGTGAGGTTTCACATCCCATTACTTCTATAAGGGCTTGTTCAGTCATTAAGCCTAACATCCATCCCTTCAATAACTGATCAACAGTATCCCATTCATCAGTGGGAGAACGAAGCAAAGCAGTGAACATACTTGTTAGTGGAGGTCTGGGAATGATTCCAAACAGAAAACCCTCTAGTTTATGTCCTCTCACAATTGACAGGACAATGTATCTCCAAAGCAAATAATTGTCCCGGTTGAGCTTCACAGTGCAAGTCTGGTTCAAATGACCTTGAAAGGGAGACCCCATTGGACTGAAGGAGCTCGGTGAAGGAGAACGGATTAAGGAGAGAATGGACGGAAACGATGGTGGTAGCATTGTGCTTGTCAGATTTTGTGGTGGAGCTCCACCAAAATATGGTGGTGGATACACAAATCCAGGATAGGGGATGGATCCAAAGATCGATCCGTACTGTGGGAGAGTTGAAGAACCTGCATTCGCCGGAAAGATGACAGTGCTCGTCGGTGCTGTGTTGCCATGGCTTTCTACAGTCACCTGAGCTACCAGAGTTGCTATTATGGATGTCCCATATGCCATTGCCGGTGTATCTGAGGTCCCAGTACTCATGATGCAAGTCTACACGCTCTGATACCAAGTTTAATTTATAGTAAAACATAGACAATCTCCATGGCTAGGAGGAAGAAGATGAGCAATGGATATCTTTGTTATTATTCATTCAATGTTTTTGCCTGCTATTACAGAGAATATATCCCTAGGATTCTATACTAAGAAATCTAACAGAATAGCCTAGATTGTGACACTTGCCACTACATCCAACCATAGTGATACCCTTTATCTTTTCTGTTGTGAATAAAATTAAATATATATGGATGTCGACAGTCCCATAGATAACGAGTACGGTATAGGTTATGAAAATTTATGATGGGTAGAGTAGTTGTGAATAAAATTAAATATTTATAGATATTGACAGCCGTAAATAATGAGTACGGTATATGTTATGAAAATTTATGATGGGTAGGTTATGAATATTGTCAAACCCGTATCCATTTTTATCCCTAATTCTTGGAGTGATCGTGGCATATTTTTTTCCCACCGAAACGAAATCACCTCATTTATATGACTAACCCACACATGCATATGATAAGACTCGAACACGTAACCTTTTGATCACGGGACCTCAGTTTAACCATTAAGCTAAGCCTGATTGGCTAGTGATTGTGGCATATACACCATCAAATGTTGTAATTAACGTACGCTAACTAGGGGTGTTCACGGTTCAGTTCGGTACGGTTAATAGCCGTAACCGAACCGAAAATTTCGGTTAGTAAATATACGAAACCGAACCGTTTGCTTTAGGAAACCGAACCGAACCGAAATATATGGTTTGGTTCGGTTCGGTTAACCGAAAACCGAAATAAAATTTAACAATTCTATTTGGTCATAAACGGTTCGGTTTTTTATTCGGTTTTTTTTTCATTCGGTTATAAACGGTTCGGTTATAAGAAATTTGTATAAAAATTATAATATTTTGGTTATAAAAGCTATACATGTTGGATATAAACGGTTCGGTTACGTTTTTTTTGTTTGATGGCTTCGGTTCGCTTAATTGTTCGGTTTTTAATTCGGTTCGATTTTCGGTTCGGTTAATTGTTCGGTTTTGAATTCAGTTCGGTTTTCGATTCGGTTACCGATAATTTATAGTATGAACCGTAACCAAACCGAAATTTTAGGTTTTTCTACATTATTAACCAAAACCAAATAGGAAACGAGTATTAACCGAAGCGAATGACTTCGGATCGGTTCGATTTTCGAATAAACCGTTTCGTCGCTAACAAGACCACTTCAAAATTAGGACTTTGTCATTATAATTACTTGTCAATTTTTATACTTTTTGACTAAAGATATTACTTGTCAAAACTCAAATGCGTGGTTTCACTTTCCTCCGGCAAGTATATACGCTTTTCGGCAAAAATTCCAATATAATATATATAACTTTTGTGTATATATATATATCTATTTCTCTCCTTCATTCTCTTCATAATCTCAAGCATAATCCATCCCAGATATTCTACATCACTGCAAACAATATAATCCAAATTAAACCACGTTCATCAGTTTTTCTTAGTTTTTACATATACAAAAAAGAGAAAATGGCTAGCAAAATAAATGTCACGAGGAAGTTTTTGATGCTGTTGCTAGGGATGATTGTTATATCGTCGAGTTTTGAACCAGTTGTGAGCGGGAGGCTACTAGAAAGAGAGCAAAGATTGATGAAAAATCAAGTGATTTATAATATTCTGCCAAAGGGAAGTGGGAAGCCACCATCTCCAAATCCATGCTCCAATATTCCAGGTGGACATGGCCGTTGCACTTTAGCTACTAGTTGTATCTTTCTTTTGTAGCATAAATGCGTTGTAATCTTTATCTCGTTATTGTAAGGTTTTCCTTTCTACCCTAGTCGGTTTGTATTCTATTCTAGTAGCATTTATGAGTTTACGAGCCTTTTGGGCTTCCGTTGCTTTAATTATGATCTGACGGCGTAAATTGGCGTATAATTTTGGATTTATTTAATGTTATCTGCGCCCGAGCGTTCTTTTTCCGGATAAGGGCTCGGTATCGGGAGGCGAAGCGTTCTCAGTTGGTATCGAGAGAGAAGTGTTCCTTTCTTTTCTAGGTTTCCATCTCTCCATTTCTTAAGACAAGACTTCTTTACACCACTTAGTAACCATTCGACTTCCTTGATCTTTCAGAATGGTAGGAACCCCGTAGAAGTTTCTTCACTAACCTAAGTTACATTTCTCAAGATACGGTATCTTGGATCTTTTAGAACACTACGATCTCTCTTGCTCTTGGTGGTAATTTTAAGTAAAGCTAATAACCACTTATACCGTGGTTAGTTTTCACTAGAGCCTATGAAAAGAGTCTTCTTGGCGAAGGTTAGGTTGAGTTCTAAGCTCACATCTTTTATGTGATGCCCTCAAGTTTGTTCCTTCTCGGATCCTTAATAGAATCCCTATCTTCTTTCGACCTTTCGGACTTTTCTCTCTTTGCTCTTTTCTTTGAGGATTTAAAGTTTCCTTATTGCGACATTACGATTTAATCATTTCTCTATTTTTATAAATTGGTGTTATGCAAAAGCAGTAAGCGATTTTATTCATGTTTCTATAAGTCTTGTAATACCCTTTACGGTGTTCCAAAAATTCTGTAAATTTTCAGTCACTTAGAAAATTGCCTTTTCTACAATTTCTCTTTTGGCATCAACTTAGTTTTCAGTACGGATTGTTCATAAATTGCTTAATAAGGAGGAGTACTCTGTTCAGAAAATTCTGCAGCGGTACTCTTACTTATGAATATGTTTTGAATGAGCTAAACCCCTTAAAATGACTTGATTTTTGATATGTTGTAGATGACTCTCTACCCTGAAAATTTTGTTTTGGAGTCAAGTGCCAATTCTTTCTGGTTTGAGTACAATCTTCAAAACAATGCAGATTATAAATTTCTGAAATTTTTGACAGCTTGCAGCAGTCGACGAAAATAATTATTTTAACCAACTTATACTTTTCCAAGAATTCTGAATTTTGAGTAGCATATGTAAAACCTGCATACCTACAACTTTTATTTTTACATCATGTTCAAAATCAGTTTGGTTTGTCCTGTGCAAGTCAACCATTACATGGTTGATTTATGCATATATACTTTTAAAACCATTTAAGTACTTGTTCATGAAAGGCTAGACAACATTCTTTCACCTTGGAAGTTTAGGTGTGGGGTTATAGGTGTTGGGAAGGCTTTGAAGCATAAGACTTTTAACTTAGTGGTTATCCGTAATAAGAAGTTTAGTAGGTAGATATTAAGTGTTGTAGATTTAATACCTGTGTGACAAGAAACAATTAAATGGTGACTTTCCAATCCCACGTTTTCTTTGATGAAGTGCTCTTTTATAATTATTTGGTTTCTACATGGATACCCCGATTTCAAATGTTTTCCCATTTATACTATTTGCAATCCATGTTCTAGCTAATTCATCCATGTGAATGGTTTTTTGAAACTTCATTAGCAGTTCTCTCATTGCAATGTTTTGCTTTCCAAATGTATACATACTTTGATGTGTCTTATTTCTATTTTATGAAGAGCGTTTTATCGTGTCAAATATTTGATTTAAGGAAACAAGTTTCTTATCCTTGAACTTTTGAACTAGCAACTGCATACCCCTCGATGCATGCATCATGTTTGGCCAATTCGGGACAATACACTTTTGCATCTAAGCGTTTACTTCAATGCATCCCCTACAAGGTGTTTTAGTGCACATAACTTTTGTTGAAAGACTCAACTCTTTTGTTAGGATTTTATACCATTTTGATAACCGGTCGAAAGATCAAACCTTCTCAAAACACCCATTTTAATTACATATCATTTTGTTTTCGGTAAGAATATGTGAACAACTATTTCTTGCCAAAGTGTCATTTAATAGTCCAGACATTTTTTCAAGATACATATATATACATATGTTCAAAAGTCCATCATTAATTACTTTCAAAGTCTTTGCTTTATTTTTACTTCCTTGAAATTTTTGAATAAGCGAGTAGTCGAACCTCTTTTACGTCTCATGCATGTATTTTAAAGTTATGTTTTGATAAAGAATTTTGGCCTGCAACTTACCTTGTTAAGAGTATTCCTTGACAAAAATTTTGCTACAAGTGTTAAGTTGTTTTGTCTTATTTTAAACCTTCCTCTTCAAATTTGAAGAAATGGCTTTATTTTTTTAAAATAAAGGGTTATCCTCATTCCTTTGAACATTTGCACTTTGATGTAAACCTTTTAACAATTTCACAATAGCCGCTTCTTGTGTTAGTCTTTGACGACACGAAAACATGCATCATTTGGAACTCTTGTGTCTTCTTTACACAGTCGTCACTTATGATTTTTTTTTCACGAAGCACTTTTCGATTTACCTTTATCATTGAACCTTTGGAGAAGATGTTCCTGCTTTAAAAAAAAATTAAGCGCAGCGGTTGTTGAAAAAAAAAGAAAATGTATTCTACGAGTTCATTTACTTTCTTTTTCACGTTATCATTCATGACCTCTTTGCAACATTTCTCCAATTTACTTGGATTTTCATCATGAAAACTTTCGAGAGAATATTACTCGTCTTCAAAATTTTTATTATATATATATGTACATATTTGAATAAGATTTGAAACTTCTTACTTAGGACAGCTTACTCGTTGAACTCTTTAATAAGCGAAGTAAGAAAATTTATTCGTTTGTATTCAATCATACCAATTACTTCAAGGGAAAGGAAAGTGTTTTCATTATGGATTATATAGGATGATCTTTTGGTTGCAACAAATGTCGATCTGGGGAACTTTTGTTTTATCGATTTTATCACAAGTGGCCTCATCTTGGTAAATTTTATATGTCATCCATTTTGTGTTATCCAAACAAATGTTGAACCAAGTTCAAACCATCTTTCATTTTGTGTTACATGTCTCAAATTTCCCATTTGTTATCTCCTTTAGTAGTTTCGTTTTTCAAAAGACTTTTATAACCATTCTTACCTTTCTCTACGGAATCAAGGTGAGAATAAGTTTAAAACTTTGTTTCTTGTGTATGCTTTGCTTAAAATGAAATCTTTTACAACTCCAACTGTTGGACTATAAAATCTTGGTTCTTTGATAAACACCTTTGTCCAAAAGTTGTTTTCTTGTACATAGGAAAGCCTTATAAGTTTGGTAGAAGATGTTTATATGGTTTCCTTTTTGAAGACTAGTAAAGATTGAAATGCGTCTACATGGTTTGGGTAATGTTTATAGATGGTTTAGTGATGAATTGATAACAAGGCGGAGTTGAAGTTCCTTAAGTTAATAGCTAGTTTCTTGAAGGTAAGGCGGATGTATAGGTCAAAGCAAACCCTCGTATAAGTATGGAAAGCAATTTGTAAGGGTGACAAAGTGGATGAAGAACCTAGAAAGAATACTACATGTTAATTAGTGGATTGACATTTGACTTTTTGGGACAAAGTGTTATAGGAGGAGCTCAGAAGTTAAGTTAGAAGAGTTGAGTATAAGGTAGATGAAATGTGTGTTTAAGATAGAGTGGTTCTTGGAGTGCGAAGTACTAGATTAGTTGTGATGGACGCGTTGAAGTCTTCATAGCGAAAGTACTAAGACAATTGGTATCTAAGATGAGAGTGGTGTTGGTTCTGGCAAGTTTCGAGACGAAACTTCTTTTAAGGGGAAGAATGTAACATCCCGACTTTTAGGAAAAGGACAAAAGAGTCTTTTAACTAAACTCGATTTTCGTGTTATTTAATTAAGCGATTTAAAGTATATATATATATATATAATTAAAACCTATATATTTAAAGGATTTTGGGGTTAATTGGTAATTAAGAGGTTGTTTTGAGGACTTAAATGGTAATAACTCTTTGGGGAGTTATTTTCTACATTTAAACCTCCACTAATAAGAAAGTGGAGTTATCAGGCAAAGAGTTATACGTTTAAAGAGAGAGAGAGAGTCTGTGAATGGTGAGCAAAGGAGAAGGAGAAGAGACTTCTTCAAATTCCTTCATTCATCTACTACTCCGATTCGATTTAAATGCATCAGCGGGAGCATCGTGAGTTTTAGAAGATCGTTTTGATACCAAAATATTCGGGTTTTATCGAGGTAAGAAAATAACCTAATCTTAGTTTCTTCACACTTTGATCGTGGTTGGTTGTAGAAAGTTGTTAGTTTAGTAGTTTAGATTGTGCAGCAACCTTTGATCATAATTAATTTAGGTTTAATTGTTGATCAATTAGGTTTGAGTTGGAGTTTGAGTGGCTGCCGTTTGCTTTGCTTTTGCTTGCTTTTGCTTTGGATTTAAGGTAAGAGGCTATTCATATAATCAAGAACGCAGCCGCCATTTGCCACCGCCTGCATATCTTCCGGTGGTTGCAGCGGCGGCTATTGATACAAACCAAAAATCAAGCTAGAATGGCTCTTAAATCTCCTTTTACATCAAGCTTAACAATTTTAGTACCTGTATAGACGGGAGGCTTTAACTCATATTGATTATTTTTTACTTACTTTTTGACTGGGTATTTTTTTATTTTTTATTTTTTTCCTCATTCTTTTGTAAATGTTATATTTGATACCCTAGTGAGGTTTGTACACGATCGATACACCATGCAATGATACAATACATATTCTTTTCTATCCGATCATGATCATCGATTGCCTGTGTGTAAAATAGTTATTTTATTTTACTCATGAGGTCTGACGACAAAGATGTAAGTGTAATGCTACAACAATGTAACTCCTAAAGGCAGCTTGAGAAATAACATTTCAAATCCAGTCTAAACCACCACCAAAACATCCCCTTCTTTTTTTTTTTTTTCGTTTTTGTTGTTCTTGGAGATTTTGCAGGTTGTCTTTAGGAGAACAACCCTGACGGTTTTTGGAATCTTTATACGGCTTCAATAAAATCTTTCGTCTTTTCCGGAGGAGACGATATTACAAAAATCATTTTAATGTATTGAATTTAATAATGAAATAACTGAAAAGTCCTTACATACATTTCAAGTAGCTTGTATTTTTATCCAGGGATGGACCCAGCTCTTTAAAGTGGAAGTCTGCGGCATCGAGATCCGAAAATCGACGCGTTTTTATAGGTAAAAAATGTAAAAACACTATTGATGCCCACACTCGCCTTTCAAATTTGTTCCGGTGCCTCCACTGAGATTTTTTTCTTGATCCGTCACTGTTTGTATCTATTACTTAGTAATAAATAATGGCATGGGAGAAAAATGATAATAAATGTTTCTTTGGAAATGAAACAAAATCATATAAAAAGAAACAGTTATTTTTTGTGGCAATTCCATCTAATAATAAAAAACGGAGCAAGTATTAATCAAGTTGATGTACTAAGTGATAAGTGACTTAAAAATGCTTAGAAAAGTCATCAGTTCGATTCTCCTAAAAGGTGCCATGTTAGAGTTAGACTCTGCAGGCACGACCCGGGCCGAACTTTGGATTAGTCGGCCAGTTAGTCCCAGATACCGAAGGGTTTAAGCAAGAGAAAACTTAGTAAATACTAATTATGAATTGGATTTGCCATATCCGAGTTTTTCTTTCCAGCTTCGGCAAGAATGTTTTTTTTACACATGCACGCACACTTTTGTCTACAAAGGGACTCGAATCTGGAACCTTCGGGTTAATAACCACAACACTTACCACTGGGAATGCCTTTAGATACACTTTATCTTTAACTTCAAACTCTAAGAGTCTTCTTTTTCCATCTTCCCAACTCTTCTACCTGTCTTGAGCCATTTCGAGGTTACGACGGTCCACAATCTCTTCTCTGCCTTGCTGTATCAACTCTGGTCTTGTAATATGTTCTTGTTCCACTTCATCCTAGAAAACTGTCGTTCTACGCTTTCTTCAATGCAGAGCTTCAAAAGTGACATCTAGATACTGGCGTGGTAACTAGTGTTGTAGGCTTCATCGTTTGAAAAAAAAAATCTCGGATACCGAAGGCTTTAAGCAAATAAACGGAGTAAGTACTAATTATGAATTAAATTTGTAATAGCCGAGTTTTTTTCAGTTTCAGCAAGTATGTCTTTAATATACCATACGAGGCTTCATCGTTTGAAAAAAATTCATAACATTCTTGAGTCATGACCAAATAGCTCGGATCTGAAAATTTGTTCGGATCATAGGTCAGATCGCTAAAGTCTTGTATTACCTCCGTCTCAAAATATAAGTCACTCAACCTCTTTTTGACTGCCCTAAAATATAAGTAATTCTACGTTACCAATAAAGCATTTATTACTATTTCTCTCTTCTACCCTAATTTATTAACAATTCAACTAATTTTCAATACTTTATAACCATTTTATTAATGATAATCAAAGAACATATTAGTCAATTCTACATAAAATTTATGTTATTCAACCATTTTCTTAATCTGCGTAAAATACTTAAAATGACGTATATTTTGGGACGAACGTAATATATATTTTTTTTTGTTGGGAAAACCTATGTACAAAAGAGTTGCAACAAACATTGTTGAACGCTATTATGTCGCCGCATTCGATTGCCAAGACATTTTTATTACTACTATCAGCATCGAATGTCGTAATTAACGTATCATGACTCGTAATAAAAATGTCGTAATTAGGGTACGGCAATAAGACCACTTCACAGTTAGGACTTTGACATTTTAATTTACTTTTCAATTTTCATTCTTTTTGACTAATTAAAGATATTACTTGTCAAAATTCAAAAGCGCGGTTTCCTCTGTCAACTTCAAACCCTTTACTGCAAAAATTCCAATAAAATATTTACCTTTGTGTGATATATTATATATATACATATTCATTCTCTTCATGTATATTTTCATCTCAAGTCTACAATATCACTGCTAAGTGCTAACAATCCGAACCACGTTCAACAATATTTTTTTTTTTTAGTTTTTACACACGAATAAACGAAAAATGGAACGCAAAGTAAATGGCACGAGAAAGTTTTTGACGCTGTTGATGGGGATGATCGTAATATTATCGAGTTTTGAACGAATTGAGGGAGGGAGGCAAAGATTGATGAAAAATCCGGTGATTTATAATATTCTGCCAAAGGGAAGTGGGAAACCACCATCTCCAAATCCATGCTCATTTATTCCCGGTGGACGTGGGCGTTGCACTTTAGCTACTTCAATTAATAATCAAGAAAACAGCCGCCATGCACCACCACATGCACCACCAGCTTTTCCGGTGGTTGCTGCCGCTGCGGTTCCTTTTGCGGCAGCTCCTCAACAACAATTGTTCTTACAAAGAATTGATCCAACCCAAAAATCAAGCTGCAATTGCTATTGAATCTATTTTTTTTAATTTATATATTTAGCTTAACTAACCCTCACTTGCAATTTAGTACAGACGACTCAAAATCAAATGTACATGTTTTACCTGTATAGACGGGAAGCTTTAACTCATATTGATTTTTTGTTTTTTCATTACTTTTTGAAAGGGTATTTAATTTTTTCCTCATTCTTTTGTTAATGTTGATTTTGATACCCTAGTGAGGTTTGTACACGATAATTAAATAAATCATGAAATGATATATATTACATATTCTTTTCTATCCAATCAATTGCATGTGTGTAAAATATTTATTTTATTTTGATCATTAGGTCAGATGATATAGATTTAAGCGTAATACTACTACCACAACCCACGAGCATTTAGTCATAGATGTGACACAACATATTTATTCACCTTTGATCATCATATATGGTACATTGCTCTTGTATCTGGATCACCGTCAATTGTTTGTCTTGTATTGATATAAACTGGTTATTAAAATGTGCATAGATTGCAAGTCTTAAAAGACTCCGTTGACATTATTGTATCATACATACAATATATTAGTGTATTATGAACAAGACTGTATAAAATGTACCATGGATGTTGTCAACTTGATGTTCATGTCATATTGATCAATTTACTGAGTGCAATGGCAAGTAAATGATGTGCAAATGGTTATATGACAAGTAGAGAATGTACATTTTGAAACAATCATACATAGAAAGTGCATATGTGCTGAGTTGTTACCAATTTTTTTTTTTTTTTTTTTTTGAACGGCCAATTTAATATATCATCAGCAAGATGCTAAAAACATTTTATAAGATTTTTAAGAAATTTATCACCAACCTCACTACAATAGCTTTGGCAAACAACAACAGCACATCAGATCACGTGACTTAATTTTATATTGCTTATTGAGTTGTTACCATTTGATTTGATCATTTGGAATTAAGATGAAAAGATAAAAGCTACTCTAATTCTATCTGGTTCTTTCCAAAACATCAAGTTCAAGTGGAGCAATCTATCACCTTTTAAATTAAATATTTTCCCTTGGAAAGCGTTGCTCGGTCGCATACCTAAAAAGGACAATATAGCCTCGAGGGGCGACTATTGGTCCCAGAGAAGGGTAAAACTATAGTTAGAGGGGAGGGGGGGGGGGGGGAATGACTAAAGTGGAGTTTTAAAAAGTTTTCTTGTATTTAAAAGCTTTTGGATAGCGGATAAGTCCCTTCTTAAAATGTTGTTTCAAAGTAGTTTATGCAATCACAGATATAGAGTGTATGATGAAATAAAGTGTTGTAAGGTAAATTGCTGAAAGTAAATATACACAAAGGTTTATAGTGGTTCAGGGTGGTGTAATCCCTTAATCCACTCTTCTCCTGTGATGATTGGAGGAATTCACTATTGTTTTCACAGATACAATAGTACGATTGTCCTTGACTACACAAGCTTCACAATCTTCAAGACTATCACTCCCTGGCTTCAAAAGCTTCAGTGACTCAGTCTCTATCACTGCTCCTTTAGAACAAATCTTTTAGCAGCTATCACAAAGGTTGCAACTCCTTATTAGATTCCTCTGATTCAATTGCCTCAGTTGATGTGAATTGGATTCACAAATTTGTTGATCAATCTCAGAGCTTGATTTGCAATTGAATTTCTGATTCCTGAGTTGATCTCTAGATATTTTCTTTTAGTAAAGATGGAGGGCTTTTTACTTTGACAGAGTTTCTGCTTGTATTTTATCAGACTTAATCGTTGTTTTTCTTTTTTGTCATGCCTTCTATTTATAGCCTTGATAATCCTTGATTTGAATTTCCGTCCGTTTGGCTATTTAATGTGGAGAATAATCCTTGATTTAATTCTTGATTCCCCGTTAATTATATTCTCCTTGATTACAGTGATCGGATTTTTCCTCAAATGTTTATCAGAAAATCCGTCATTGATTGATCCTCAATTGATTGTGCATTTAATGCTTGATCTTCATCATTTGAAATCTGAATGAGTAAAGTTTACTTGATCGTTCCCCGAACGGTTAAGTGATTCTTCTGACTTGGCTGCTTCGTTTTTCCTTCACTGCTCTGTCTTTACTCAGCCGAAAGTCAGTTTACTTTGCCGGTTTACTGCATTATTGTTATCTCTCATTCTTTCGAGTACTTTTTGTACTTCACTGATCCTTGATTTGAGTGAGATCAGTGTACACCATATTTGACAATGTATTTTCTTACTTAGACTTATCCAAGTTCATCACAGACTTCCTTGGTTATAAGTCAGACCATAATGTTTTCATACTTCTCTGCTGGTACTTGGCTAGCTTCACTCTTCCGGTTATCTGTTTTTACTTAGCCGTCCTACCAACTAGTACAATATTTGTCTGACTCAACTTATACAACATGTCAGACTCTAAGTAAAGACTTATACAGAGAATTCTAACTTATTTTAAGCTTGCTATAACAGCTAGTATGGCCATTATCAAAATATAATAAAATGTTCCTAACAGCGACAGTTTGTGCCCTTCCTGTCAACAATCGAATGAATCTCCATCACATCTCTTGCTCCCTTGCTCTTTTGCAAACGTTGTTCACTTGTTTGGGGTAGAGTTTTCTCTTGGTGTGGCATAAATGGTCTATCATTTTCTTCTCTAATGGACCTCTGTAATGGTTGCCCTATTGTATTGTTCAATCACGCGGCAGATGGTTTTGGGATGCCATTATCAAATCTGTCATGTTGGTTGTTTGGTTGGCGGAATTCCATCATTTTCCACTCAAAATTGTCGGATGTTACCGCTGTTCTTAATGTTATCAAAAGCTTGTCGTATCTGTAGATGAATATCAGAAGCAATAAGATTTCTCTAGATTGGCATAAGTTGTTGTTGCAGCCTATCATTGATGCTACAACGACCGTGTCTACTATGAATACTTAGTTGTACATGCTCATATTGTTCTTCACTTTTTGGTTCATACTCTTTTATTGTGTTTCTCTCCGGCTCTACTGCTATGTTGGTCCAGCTTTGAGTATGTACACCGTTTTCTTTTGTCTAGCACCTTCCTGGCATAAAAAAGATAAGTTGCTTGCTGTTTTGAAAAAAAGATGTAAAGATAGACCGTGTCCCCACGGATGTTGACCCGTTCGCACGTTGGGTTAGTTGCGAGTCTTGCATGAGATTCTTGTGTTTCAACTTGGTCTTGTGTGTACGATTGATTGACTTTAGGTCAACTGGGAGATTGTTAGTGTAGTGTCCTAGACCAATAGGGTTAGACCGGATCCGACCGTGTCGGACAATTTTTACTACGATTTTATTTTTATACATATATATAATAAATTGTATTTTTGTTATTACATTTTTGTTTGTTTTGCGAACCAATTTAAATATTGTATATAATAACGTCTTTATGATTAAATCGTGATAGAGAATTCATAACGGTGATAATGGTTGATAAGATATAGATTCACATTAAATGATTTAATTCTTAAATATCTCTAGTCGTATGTATTATGAAATAGAACATTAATATTACAGTTAGACTAGCATTTATTGGATGTCTTTTATCTTGTGAAGGTAGGACACTTGGATTGTACGTGGACGTGCATTAGAGAACGTTAGATTGACCCACTTATTTTATTAAGTATCACATTTGTTAGATATTTTTTCATATATTGTCATTGTTTACATTCGTATTTCCGTAACAAAACGGGGATCGACCTGAACGGATTCAGAAACACGCATCATTTCGGATTCATGCACCTACGAAGAGATGCACCACATGAAGCCAAGAGTTGTAGTTTTTTGGCTGAACAGAGATGAACTTTACCCTTTCGCGTAGGAATGCCTCACTTCGTGTATGAGGTACCTTTAACTTATTAAAGGCACCAACTTGCAAACGAAAATGATACACTTGTTGAACACATCAGTACTTTCTGAGTGTCCTCGGGTTTGATTCAAACAAGTCACTGTTTGAATCAAACACCTTCATTGTATCTTGAGAGAGATTTTCGTTGGTTCCCTAAGTGACAATCGTGAGGGGCGAAACATCTCTTCAAAGATAATGCTCTTGCGTGCCTGGAGTTCTTCTTTGTCTGTTCTAATTCTGATTTTTTTTCCAACAACATTTATAGGCAGGTTTTGTAATTATCCTTAGACCGAGGCCTTCATAATATCGCTGTGGGGATTGTTATTCTTTTACACTATAGATGTTTCCCCTAGTCACGGGGTGATTATGCGGTAGTTATTGAGTGTGAAATTGAAGCATGCATAGGATTTATTTGTTTGTCCGTAATTCGAGTTTCTAATAGTAGAAATGTATACCCGCATGAAGTACATTTTTTTAAGAAATGTTTTATTCTCTAAAGTCCATGAAAAACGGAAGTAAAATGTTGCTTTGAGTTATTATAATATTTAGATTATAAGATACGGTTGTTAATGTATCGACACTCAAATAAAGTCTGTATGGATATTGCATATGCGAAAGAATTCTGTTTACACGATCAGCTGTTTCACATGAAAAGTAGTAGTCAGTAACACTTGACTCATTCCAATAATTGGGGGTCGTGACACATTGCTAGATGTCAATCACGATCGTTAAGTATGAAGGTTATTTTGGTAATACACTTTATACTTATGGGCAACATACTTAGAAACCTATCGGGTCACACACATAAGTATAATTATCCGGAATTGAATTGCGGTTATGCGATAACCGAATAAGGATTTTATTATGCATGCTACAAAACGTTGTAGTTGAATTGGTATTTGGATTATTTATTGTGGATAAATAATATTAGAATATAAATATTTCAATTAATATTTATATTATTTATTATGAATGAATAATATGGTTCGGTTCGGTTCGGTTAACCGAAAACCGAAATAAAATTTAACAATTTTATTTGGTCATAAATGGTTCGGTTTTTTATTCAGTTTTTTTTCAATCGGTTATAAAAGATTCGGAAAATGTTTCGGTTATAAGAAATTTGTATACAAAAATATAATATTTTGGTTATAAAATCTAATTATACATGTTGGATATAATTATAGGACTGAGCAGAAAACCCAATGAACCCAATCCAACCCAAAACCCAAACCGAACCAACCCGAAAACCCAAACCAATTGAAACCCAATTTTTTTGGGTTGGATTTTGACCCGAACCGAAAACATTTTTGTTTGGTTTGGTTTTTAAAATTTTTTATTTGGGTTGACCCAACCCAACCCGACCCCATACATACATATATACATATATATATATATATATATATATATATATATATATATATATATATATATATATATATCATCCAAAGTAAAATGTTGTTATCATATTACGGCTATCACTTCATTTTCGGTTCTTTCTATGATTTTTTGACCTTTTTTCGGAAAAAATCCGTGTATGATGTTTTTATGTATGACTATTTCTATATGTTGTTGGTTTGTTATATGTTGTTGGATTCTTTCCTGAAAAAGTGTTTTCTTTAACAATTATTGTTATAAACATATGGTATGGAGCTCGAATTTTGATATATACACGTGTGTTGATTTTATAGCATTAATGTTTTATTATAAATGCATATTTTATGGTTGAAAACCCGAAACCCAACCCAAACCAACCCGAAACCAACCCGAACCAACCCATTGGGTTTTACAGTTATTTGGTTTGGTTTGGGTTTGTTTTTTCTTTAACCAACCCGACTTATACTATATAAAAACCCAACCCAAATCAACTCAACCCAACCCAAGCTCAGCCCTAGATATAAACTGTTCGGTTATGGTTTTTTTGTTTGGTATGGCTTCGGTTCGGTTAATTGTTCGGTTTTTAATTCGGTTCGATTTTCGGTTGGGTTAATTGTTCGGTTTTTAATTCGGTTTTGGTTTGGTTACGGATAATTTGTAGAATGAACCGTAACCGAACCGAAATTTTCGGTTTTTCTATATTATTAACCGAAACCGAACCGGAAACGAGTATTAACCGAACCGAATGACCTCGGATCGTTTCGGTTTCGGATAAACCGTATCCGTGAACACCCCTAACGCTAACAAGACCACTTCAAAATTAGGACTTTGACATTATAATTACTTGTCAATTTTTATACTTTTTGACTAAAGATATTACTTGTCAAAACTCAAATGCGTGGTTTCTTCCGGCAAGCATATAAGCTTTTCGGCAAAAAAATCCAATAAAATATATATAACTTTTGTGTATATATATACCTATTTCTATCCTTCATTCTCTTCATAATCTCAAGCATAATCCATCCCAGATATATATTCTACATCACTGCAAACAATATAATTCATATTAAACCACGTTCATCAGTTTTTCTTAGTTTTTACACATACAAAAAAAACGAAAATGGATAGCAAAGTAAATTTCACGAGAAAGTTTTTGACGTTGTTGCTGGGGATGATTGTTATATCGTCGAGTTTTGAACCAGTTATGAGCGGGAGGCTACTAGAAAGAGAGCAAAGATTGATGAAAAATCAAGTGATTTATAATATTCTGCCAAAGGGAAGTGGGAAACCACCATCTCCAAATCCATGCTCCAATATTCCAGGTGGACATGGCCGTTGCACTTTAGCTACTAGTACTACCACAAATAATCAAGAACGCAGCCGCCATTTGCCACCGCCTGCATATCTTCCGGTGGTTGCAGCGGCGGCTATTGATACAAACCAAAAATCAAGCTAGAATGGCTCTTGAATCTCCTTTTCTATCAAGCTTAACAATTTTAGTACCTGTATAGACGGGAGGCTTTAACTCATATTGATTATTTTTTACTTACTTTTTGACAGGGTATTTTTTTATTTTTTATTTTTTTCCTCATTCTTTTGTAAATGTTATATTTGATACCCTAGTGAGGTTTGTACACGATCGATACACCATGCAATGATACAATACATATTCTTTTCTATCCGATCATGATCATCGATTGCCTGTGTGTAAAATAGTTATTTTATTTTACTCATGAGGTCTGACGACAAAGATGTAAGTGTAATGCTACAACAATGTAACTCCTAAAGGCAGCTTGAGAAATAATATTTCAAATCCAGTCTAAACCACCACCAAAACATCCCCTTTTTTTTTTTTTTTTTCGTTTTTGTTGTTCTTGGAGATTTTGCAGGTTGTCTTTAGGAGAACAACCCTGACGGTTTTTGGAATCTTTATACGGCTTCAATAAAATCTTTCGTCTTTTCGGGAGCGCGATATTACAAAAATCATTTTAATGTATTGACTTTAATAATGAAATAACTGAAAAGTCCTTACATACATTTCAAGTAGCTTGTATTTTTATCCAGGGACGGACCCAGCTCTTTAAAGGGGGAGTGCACGGCCCCCACTGAGATCCGAAAATCGACGCGTTTTTATAGGTAAAAAATGTAAAAACACTATTGATGCCCACACTCGCCTTTCAAATTTGTTCCGGTGCCTCCATTTGAGATTTTTTCTTGATCCGTCACTGTTTGTATCTATTACTTAGTAATAAATAATGGCATGGGAGAAAAATGATAATAAATGTTTCTTTGGAAATGAAACAAAATCATATAAAAAGAAACAGTTATTTTTTGTGGCAATTCCATCTAATAATAAAAAACGGAGCAAGTATTAACCAAGTTGATGTACTAAGTGATAAGTGACTTAAAAATGCTTAGAAAAGTCATCAGTTCGATTCTCCTAAAAGGTGCCATGTTAGAGTTAGACTCTGCAGGCACGACCCGGGCCGAACTTTGGATTAGTCGGCCAGTTAGTCCCAGATACCGAAGGGTTTAAGCAAGAGAAAACTTAGTAAATACTAATTATGAATTGGATTTGCCATATCCGAGTTTTTTTTTTCAGCTTCGGCAAGAATGTTTTTTTTACACATGCACGCACACTTTTGTCTACAAAGGGACTCGAATCTGGAACCTTCGGGTTAATAACCACAACACTTACTACTGGGAACGCCTTTAGATACACTTTATCTTTAACTTCAAACTCTAAGAGTCTTCTTTTTCCATCTTCCCAACTCTTCTACCTGTCTTGAGCCATTTCGAGGTTACGACGTTTCACAATCTCTTCTCTGCCTTGCTGTATCAACTCTGGTCTTGTAATATGTCCTTGTTCCACTTCATCCTAGAAAACTGTCGTTCTACGCTTTCTTCAATGCAGAGCTTCAAAAGTGACATCTGGATACTGGCGTGGTAACTAGTGTTGTAGGCTTCATCGTTTGAAAAAAAAAATCTCGGATACCGAAGGCTTTAAGAAAATAAACGGAGTAAGTACTAATTATGAATTAAATTTGTAATAGCCGAGTTTTTTCAGTTTCAGCAAGTATGTCTTTAATATACCATACGAGGCTTCATCGTTTGAAAAAAATTCATAACATTCTTAAGTCATGACCGAATAGCTCGGATCTGAAAATTTGTTCGGATCATAGGTCAGATCGCTAAAGTCTTGTACTACCTCCGTCTCAAAATATAAGTCACTCAACCTCTTTTGATCGCCTAAAAAATATAAGTAATTTAATGCTACCAAATAAAGCATTTATTACTATTTCTCTCTTCTACCCTAATTTATTAACAATTCAACTAATTTTCAATACTTTATAACTATTTTATTAATGATAATCAAAGAACATATTAGTCAATTCTACATAAAATTTATGTTATTCAACCATTTTCTTAATCTGCGTAAAATACTTAAAATGACTTAAATCAACCATACTAGTACTACCACAAATAATCAAGAACGCAGCTACCATTTGTCACCGCCTGCATATCTTCCGGTGGTTGCGGCGGCGGCTATTGATACAAACCAAAAATCAAGCTAGAATGGCTCTTGAATCTCCTTTTATATCAAGCTTAACAATTTTAGTACCTGTATAGACGGGAGGCTTTAACTCATATTGATTATTTTTTCATTACTTTTTGACAGGGTATTTTTTTATTTTTTTCCTCATTCTTTTGTAAATGTTATATTTGATACCCTAGTGAGGTTTGTACACGATCGATACACCGTGCAATGACAATACATATTCTTTTCTATCCGATCATGATCATCAATTGCATGTGTGTAAAATAGTTATTTTATTTTACTCAACAACAACGTAACACCATCCAGTCACATCGAGTGACACAAACTGTTTTTCCACCATTGAATATCATGTATGGTACATTGCACTAGCGGATCTGTGTATTAAGGTGGAGTCATGCGACCCTACTGAGATTCGAGATTTTTTTTTAGTGTTAAACGATATGATTTTGTATTAAAAAATTGTCGTTTTATCTTTAAAAAATGCAGTATAGGCTCCGATGACCATAATGGAACACATTTCCGTGTAAAAAATATAGTTTTAAACTCCAGTGATCCCACAAGATAAAGTCATGGATCCGCCACTGGTACATTGCTCTTGTATGTGGATCACCATCAATTCCATGTCTTCTATTGATATAACTTGGATATAAAACATTGAAAATGTGCTTAGATTGCAAGTATTAAAAGACTTCATTGACATTAGTGTATCACCGATACAATAAATCCGTGTATTATGAACAAGAATGTATGTATAAAATGTATCATGGATGATGTCAACTTGATCTTCCTGTCATACTGATTAATTTACTAATGATACGTTTGTCAGGACGAAATGGAATGGATTTTTCATTCCATTCCAATGTTTGTGTATGATTATAAGGGAATGAAATGAAATGAAATTTTATTCCAATGGAATGAAAAATGTTCATTTTCATTCCTTCCAAATATAGATGGAATGCGATGGAATAAAATGAAAATCGAAAAACACGTGGATGATAGAGTAAGAGTGGGTGGGTGATATGGTAGGTTAGGGTAGGTGATGAAGTAGGGTAGGTGTTAGAAAAAGTGACTTGACCTCTCAGCAGGGCAAGCCAGCTGAGTACTGTCAGTAGGGTATATCAGCAGGGGCAATGTCAGCAGGGTATATTAGCAGAGGCAATGTCAGCAGGGCAAATATCAGCAGGTTACGTCTGGTGGAGTCAGTATAGTTCTCATCTAGGGTATTTTAGTCAATCTACCACTATCTAGTTATGGCAGCTAGGTCTAGGGTTTGGTGACTATAAATACACATCTGTTGTAACCTAGAATATTTGCAGAAGCCGTAGCAGTTAACATCAGTAGCAGCAGCAATTGCAGAGTCTGTAAAATCTCTAGTGATAATATAATCTCCTCGTTTCTGCCCGTGGACTAGTCGGCACATTGCCGGAAACCACGTTAAATCCTGTGTTATTGTTTCTTGTGTGATTTATTCTTTCTCGTTTATTCTTGATTATTGCAATCCGTTTGTATCCCTGACGGTCCTGTCATAACAAGTGGTATCAGAGACAGGTTCAGGTTATCATCAGGGATTCTGAGATTCTATTTAGGAATCATCCGTTTGAACAAAAAATTTATCTTTACCAAGACCTTCACCGGTGCTAGGATTCTGTGATAAAAGTTCTGTTCTTTGGCAAGATCAAGATGTCTGGGTTAAATGTTGAGATTGATAAATTCACAGGAAGGAACAATTTCAATCTGTGGCAAATCAAGATGCGTGCTCTGTTGAAGAAACTGGGGCTCTGGGCTCCGTTGTCAAAGGCGGTGGATGCCGGAAAGCTGAGATGGCCGATCTGGAGGAGAAAGCACATTCAATGATTTTATTGTGCTTGTCTGATGATGACGGCCTGAGCAAAAAAACCGAAAAACCAATCCGAACCGTAAACCAATCCGAACTAAACCGAAATAAACCAAACCAAGAGAAAACCAATCAAATCGGTTTGGATTGAAACCGAACCGAATTTAAATGGTCTGGTTTCGGATTACCCTAATTAGAAACCACCCAAACCGAAACCGAACCGAATTCCCAACCATATATATATACCCAATATTACTCAACCCAAATAAATCCTAGTAGTAGTACATTAGATGTTGTACTAATTAGGCACATGAGTTACCACTTTTGTACATTTTATTGTATTAATTAGGGCCATGAATGAACCGATGATGTACGTTTGCTGTTGTAATATATGTAATAACAACTAACTAGTAATTAACCCTGATGTACATTTGCAATATGTTATTAAGTGGCTTTTGAATATGTTGTGTGCACTAATGTTATTAAGTAATTAGCCCTGATGTACCTTTAATATGTTTTTACTTTATGTTTAAATACTTCAGGTGAAAATTATGATTTATAATAATGTGTAGTTTAGACTTGTAAAACCGAAACCAAACCGGATCCAAATTGAAACCAACCCGAATCAAACCATTTGGTTCGACATAGTTTGTGTTTGGTTTGGGTGGTAAAATATGTCGACCAAACCGAATAACTATGTGTAAAACCTGAACCGAAACCGACCAAACCGAACCACGCTCACCCCTAGATGATGTTATCACTGAAGTTGCTGAAGAGGATTCAGCAGCAGGGCTGTGGCTGAAGCTTGAGAGTCTGTATATGACAAAGTCGTTGACCAACAAGTTGCTGATGAAGCAACGTCTGTTTAGTTTAATGATGCATGAAGGAATGCCTCTCAGAGATCATCTGGAAAAGCTAAACACAATATTGCTTGATTTAAGGAGTATTGGTGTTAAGATCGAAGATGAGGATGCAGCTCTAATTTTGTTGGTATCACTGCCAGCATCATATGAGAATTTTGTGCAGTCTTTTATTGTTGGAAGAAACACAGTGTCATTGGAGGATGTTAGGGCATCTCTCCATAACAAGAGCTAAGGCATAATTCAAGAGTACAGTGCTGGATAATCGGGTCTTTGGTTTGGTTGCTAGTAGCTTGATTGCAAAGGGAATGCAAATCAGTGCGAACTGAATCTAGGGTGTTGACAAGCAGGTGGAGCTTAAGGTCCATACTCAGCTGAGTCTGCAGAACTCTGCTGAGAATAGTCAACACTAATCTGGCACTTGGTTGTGCATCTGAACCTGAAGAATCAAGAGCTGAATATGGTAGAACCAAAATCTGGGGTCAGCAGGGTGAAGGTCTGCTGATCTAGTATCAGCTGAGTGAAAGTCAGCTGAGTAGAGTGGAATGTTCAAGTCTGGGAAGTCTACTGATAAAAGTCAGATGATTCCATCTGTCGCCAGGTGGCATCTCGGGCTTGAATCATTGAACATGTCTATGTTGGTTCTACATCTGTGTCTGAAAGTCTCAGCAGAGTAAAGTCTGCTTAGCATCTGGTGAACATGTCTGAGGTGGAGTTCTCATCTGGAGTTAAGTGTCATCAGGAGGAGTCTAACCTTATTTCTGTTTTGTTCATATCTGGTCAGCTCATAATCTGAATCTGAATCTGCAATCTGTTTGGTTGAAGTTGAATCTGAAGAACTCAACTGAGTGTTCTCAATTGAGGTGGTTACATCTGAATCTGGTAATCACATCTTGTCTAGTGATCAAGTCTGAATCTGTTGATCACATCTGTTCTCAACTCAATCAAGTCTGAATCTGTTAGCAGCAGAGTTTCTCATCTGAAGTTGGTTTCTCATCTGGAGGAATCACACCAGAGCCGTGTTAAGTCAAGAAGAGGAGGAATGCACAAGATACATCCGGCATTGACGAATGCATCCGTACAAAGACATCTGGTTATATATCTGTTTTGAACGAGAGTTCAAGTCAAGGTGGAGATTGTTAGAAAAAGTGACTTGACCTCGTGTTTGGGCAAGCCACGGTGAAATCTTGTCGCGCCAGGTATATCGCAGGGGCAATGTCGCAGAGGGCAATGTCAGCAGGTTACGTCTGGTGGAGTCAGTAGAGTTCTCATCTGGGGTATTTTAGTCAATGTACCAGTATCTAGTTATGGCGGCAGGTCTAGGGTTTGGTGACTATAAATACACATCTGTTGTAACCTAGAATATTTGTAGAAGCTGTAGCAGTTAACATCAGTAGCAGTAGCAATTGCGTATGCAATTGCAGAGTCTGTAAAATCTCCAGTGATAATATAATCTCCTCGTTTCTGCCCGTGGACTAGTCGGCACATTGCCGAAAACCACGTTAAATCCTGTGTTATTGTTTCTTGTGTGATTTATTCTTGATTATTGCAATCCGTTTGTATCCCTGACGGTCCTGTCATAACAGTAGGTATGGTAGGGTAGAGTAGGTGGTGGGGTAAGGTAGGTAAGATACGTAAGGTAGGATATGGTGAAATGGAGGGTTCGTAGGATAAGATGGGGTGGTGGCAAGGTATATGGTGGGGTGGTGGGTAGGGGAGAGATAGGTACTGTAGGGTAGGGTGAGGTGGTGGGTAAGGGTAGGGTGGGGTGGTGGGTAAGGGCAGAGGTGGGTAGTGTCTGGTAGGGTGGGGTGGTGGGTAAGGTAGGGCATGTATGGTTATATAGGGTAGGGTGGTAGGTAAGGCAGGGCAGTGGTTAGGTATGATGGGGTGGGTAGGGTGGGTAAAGTAGGGGGTGGGTAGGGTGGGTAAAGTAGGGGTGGGGTGGGGTGGTGGGTAGGGTGGGTAAAGTAGGGGTGGGTAGGGTAGAGTGGGTGTGGTAGGTAAGATAAGGGTATGGTGGGGTGGTGGGTAAGAGTAGAGATGGGTAGTGTAGGGTGGGGTGGTGGGTAAGGTAGGGCATGTATGGTTATATAGGGTAGGGTGGTAGGTAAGGCAGGGCAGTGGTTAGGTATGATGGGGTGGTGGGTAGGGTAGGCCGGTGGGTAGTATAGGGTGGGTAGGGTAGGGATAGATGTAGGTAGCATAGATGGTGGGTAAGGTAGGTTTGGCGTGGGGTGGTGGGTAGGGTAGGCCGGTGGGTAGTATAGGGTGGGTAGGGTAGGGATAGATGTAGGTAGCATAGATGGTGGGTAAGGTAGGTTTGGGGTGGGGTGGTGGGTAGGGTAAGGTGGTAAGGTAAGGTATGGTAGGGTAGGGTAAGGTGGTAAGGTATGGTAGGGTAAGGTGGTAGGTAAGGTAGGGTAGGGTAAAGGTATGTAGGATGCGTAGGGTAAGATAGGGTGATGGTGGAGTAGGTAGGGTGTGGTGGGTAAGGTAGGGTGGGTGGGTAGGGTAAGGTAGGTGGGTGGTGGGTAGGGTAGGTAGTGTGGGTTGTAGGTAAGGTAGGGTGCATATCTAGGTAGGGTGCAGTGGGGTGTGGGGTAGGGCTACCCACCCCACCCCACCACACTTCCACCATATCCTACATTTTATTTAATTTTTCACATCTTAAATGCAGTAATGAATTCCATTCCATTCCTATTACTTTATTCTATTCCATTCATGCGTAACAAACATGCCAATGACATGGAAAAACACCTAAGAAATCCACGGGAAGCGTCAAAGCGCAATTCCGGGTTACGACCGCCACGGGCTATGCGGTAGAGAGTTATTGTAGCCTCGATGGTGTTCGTATTCAAAATTCACCACCCTTCATTTCTGGCAACTATCGGCAATCTCTTTCTCCTCATTTTACACATGTAAACTTCATCCTCTCAGCCATTTTTATGTTTTGTAAGTACCATTTCACGTTCTTTAAGTTCTAGTATGTACCTTATAGAGATTGGGGTTTTTATTCTCGAAATTCCAAGTTAAAGAGGGTTATAATCTTGACGGAGAAGAATATGGGGTGGTATAAGGAGAAAGATTAACAAGAAATGTTAATTATGCATTCTATATTGATTGATTGTACAATGCCAGCATCCCACATACATATACTATAACAATTACTTGGATAAGGATCTAGTGATAGATCTTATCCTAACAAACTCTCTAGGTGTCACTTCATATGATTGCCAAGTGTACCACTATAATCCTTTTATTTCTTTTTCAGCCCTCTCAAACCAATGTGAGGCATTGTCACATTGAGTTTGTCCCTAAAACCAAGATAAAAGAACTAGCGGCAATGCTTTGGTAAAGCGATCGACAATTTGGTCTCCCTGTGGGTATATAGCAAACAAACAACTTCTTTGTTGAGCACTTGGTTTTCGATGTAGTGAACATCTACCTCAATGTGCTTTGTTCTTGCATGGTATCTTTGGATTTTGAGCAAGAGAGTTTGCTCTGTGTTATCACACCATAGGATAGGAACAAAGAGAGCAACTTGAACTTCATTTCTCTCGAGCAAGCGCTTGATCCACTTGATTTTGCAGACTAGATTTGCCAAGGCCCTGTATTGATTCACGGCTTGATCTAGCTACCACATCCTCGCTTTTTGAGCTCCAAGAAACCAAAGATTTCCCCAAGTACACACAATAACCTCCAGGTGGACTTCTATCTATAGGACACACCGCCCAATTAGCATCGAAAAACCATGCACTCAAGTGAATCGGATGGCTTGAACAACAATCCAGCATTAACTGTTCTCGCAACATATCTAAAAGCTTTTTAGTGCCTCGATGTATCTTGTATGAGGTTCTTGCATAAACTGACTTAATGTGTTGACAGCAAAAGCAATGTCAGGCCTGGTCAGTGTGAGATACTGTAACCCACCAATAGCACTTCTATAGGTACTTGGGTTTGACATAGGTTCTCCTTGTTTGGGCAGTAATAGCTTACCTGTCACCATAGGTGTTGGACATGGCTTAAGATGATCTAACCCCAATCTGTGTAACAGCTGTGAAGCATAGTGTGACTGTGTCAGATGCAATCCATCCTCATTCCTTGTAACCTGCATACCCAAGAAATGTGACACAGGACCAAGATCCTTCAAGGAGAATTTGGAATTAAGCATGTCAATGAACTTCTGAAGCAGTCCTGGAGAGTTTCCTGTCAACAATATATCATCAACATATACTAAGGCAAGCAATATTGTATCATCCTTTTGAAACATAAACAAAGAAGTATCTGATACTGTTTGAGTGAAACCCCAACTGATCATCTGGTTACTGAGAGCTTCAAACCATGCCCTAGGGGCCTGCTTTAGCCCATATAGAGCCTTTTTGAGTCTGCAAACATACCCTGGCTTGCTAGGATCTTCAAAGCCTTCTGGTTGCTTCATAAAGACTGGTTCCTGTAAAGGACCATTCAGAAATGCATTATTTATATCAATTTCTTTGTATAGGCGGTTCATATGATACAAGAATGGCTAAAACAATTTCGATAGTTGAGGACTTAGCAAATGGACTAAAGGTCTCTGTAAAGTCTATCCCATAATGTTGACTATAACCTTTAGCCACCAATCTTGCTTTATGCTTCAAGATTGTCCCATCTGGCTTAATCTTTAGTTTGAATACCCATCTGCTCCCTACTATATTCTGTCCAGAACAAGGTTGGACCAAATCCCATGTTTGATTATTCAAGAGAGCCTTATACTCTTCTACCATTGCCTCTCTCCATTCTCGAACTCTCTAATGCCTACGATACATTTGTTGGTTCAAGAGAAGTGGTGCCAAGCTAGTGACTCGCAGCAGAGAGTAAGTCTTTGGTTTGAAAATACCACTTTTGGATCTTGTTTGCATATGATGTTGTTGTGGTTGTGGAGGATGAGATTGTGATTGTGGTTGTGGTGATGGAGAAGTGTTACTACTAGCAGATGATGTGTGTGAACTGGTGGTGTTCTGAGTGCTAGATTGGGACATGGATGAGTTGGATGCATTCTGTGACAAGGGTGTACTTGGTGAACTTGATGCATTTTGTGATGGAGGTGGACTTGGTGTATCATGTAGACCCACAGAAGGTGAAGTGACTTGACTTACAGAATCAATGGGAGAAGCAGCAGCAACAGTTCTTCTTGAATTTGAGTCTGGCTCAGACTGATCATGTGATTGCCCCTCTGGATGAGTCAGACTGAAGGGTAGGATATTGGAGTGTGAGGAATCAACCAAGGTTTGTCTGGAAGGACCTTGATGTAAACCTTACGAAAAGTGGGCTGGAGTTCATTAAACACAACATTATTAGAAATATAAATCCTGCCAGTAGGATCCAGGCACTTGTAGCCTTTGTGGATAGTACTGGGACCTAGGTTAACACATTTTGTAGTGTGGTATTGGAATTTGGTAGTCTGGAAAGGTCTAAGGTAAGGATAGGCTGTACACCCAAAAGTTCTGAATCTGGTATAATCAGGTTTGACTTGGTACAGACATTCATAGGGTGACTTCATCTTTAGAACAGGAGTAGGCAGGGCATTGATAAGGGAGACAGCAGCTTGAAAACTATGCCACCAAAAGGATAAGGGCATGGAGGCTTGAGCCAAGAGGGTAAGACCTAGTTCCACTATATGCCTGCTGCTTTTTTCGCTTCTCCCTGTTGAGCATGATCATGAGGGCAGGAATGTCTAAACTGGATGCCTTTTTGATCAAGGTAGGGTTGAAAAGACCTATATTCACCTCCCCAATCAGATTGAAGACACTTAATGGTGGAGGAAAACTGAGTTTCTATCATACTACAGAACAAGGTAAAGGCAGATAGGGCTTCAGATTTAGATTTTAGAGCATAAATCCAGGTAAACCTGGTATGATCATCTAGAAAGTGTATGTAGTAAAGATGACCTTCTGTGGATTTTATGGGAGCTGGTCCCCAGAGATCAGTGTGAACAAGATGAAAGGGTGCAGTAGCATGAGACTGAGAAGCATAATGAGGCAGGGCATGAGATTTTCCAAGTTGGCAAGCATCACAAAAAACAAGTTTTTCATTAATATTCAAGCGAGGATTACAACTTTTGTAACTTGACTCAAAATAACACTAGAAGGGTGGCCAAGTCTCCTATGCCACACATTAGGATTACTATCTAAACTGACAGATTTAAAAGACTGTGGTTGAACTTGACTAAGATGCACAGCTTTGTGATTGGAGTGAAGGGAGGTCTGATTTGTCTTAGCATCCAGATTGGCTATCTCGACAGAGTCCATCCTTGAGTGACCTTGAGAAGAAGCGTCCTCGTTGACTTGTCCTTAACCAAACAAACAGCAGAGTTAAATTCAACAATAATATCATTATCAGAGACTAATTTAGAGAGACTAATGAGATTTCTAGTAATCTGAGGGACATGAAGAATGTCAGTAAGATATAAGGATGCAGTAGGAGTGTGCAAAGTGTTATTGCCAGTGTGTGCAATCACTAGATTTTCACCATTTCCTACTGTCAATGTATCATTACCATTATAAGGAGAGGTCATACTGAGATTGGCCAAGTCTGAAGTGACATGATTAGTGGCTCCACTGTCTAAGTACCAAGCATGATCAGAGACAGAGCTTGGGGTGGCAATAAAAGCTGAATTTTGCCTAGGCCTGGTCTGTTGTTGCATATCCACAGGTTGGAAATCAGTTTCAAATCTGTGCCAACATATCCCAACTGTGTGTCCTCCTTTTCCACATAACTGACACACCACTCTAGGAGCACCTTGATTGTTTGGAGAGCCATTAGATCTTCCTCCTCCTCTTCCCCTTCCTCTGCCATTTCTACCACCACCCCTACCTCGAAAAGAGGTCTGATTAGGTGAGGGTGATCTATTTCCTGACCTGGAACTTCCAGAATAAGATGCAACATTAGCAGTAGCAGTTTGCTGTGTCAAATGCATGTGAGCAGTGGGGTTGAATCGAGCTAAAAGCCGTTCATGAGTAATTAACTGAGATTGAACCTCCTGCCAGTTTAATGAACCAATTCTGGCTGTAATATTCACAATTACAGCCTCATAATCCTTGTCTAAGCCACCAAGTGTAGCTAAAATGAGTTGATTTGAAATAGGGTACCAAAGCAAGAGATTAGATTATCACTATAAGACTTCATCATTGCAAGATAATCGGCCATAGTCTTACTTCCCTTTTCAGCCTTAGTTAATGCACTCTTATATTCTAACATACGGGCCTCTGATTGATTATTATACAGCAATTCCAAAGTAGACCATACTTCATGAGATGTAGAGCAACCAATTACCTCAGTGACTGCTTGTTCAGTCATAGATCCAAGTAACCATCCCATCAACAAGGAGTCAATCGAGTCCCATTCATCCACAGCAGCTCTATTCAAAGTTCCAAACTCAGTCGGTCTGGGAGTGGTGCCCAGAAGATGTCCATCAAGCTTGTATCCCTTCACAATCGGTAGGATGGTATAACGCCACAACAAGTAATTGTCTCTAGTAAGCTTAACAGTAGTGGATTGATTTAGATGACTGTGAAAAGGGGATGGTGACACAGTGTTGAATGGCAGCATAGATCTAGGTGATTGAGCTGAAAGAACACCAGATCTAGCAGGAAGAGTGGGTATAGACGGAGGTGTGAGAAACATGGAGGATTCCGGCAGAGAACTTTATTTGGTTCGAAATGGCAGAGTGGACGGAAATGGAGGAAACTGAGTGAGAGGAATGCCAGTAACAATTTGAGAAGAACTTAAAGCTATTGTTGGTGATGGTGAAGATGTGAGTGCAGCATTCACAATGGAAGCTGGCAGCGGTGGAGAAGTGGTTGTAGTATTCATAGTGGAAGCTGGCGGTGGTGGAGGGATTTCCGCCATATCTCCGGCGAGTGGCTCCGATACCAAGAAAGATTAACAAGAAATGTTAATTATGCATTCTATATTGATTGATTGTACAATGCCAGCATCCCACATACATATACTATAACAATTACTTGGATAAGGATCTAGTGATAGATCTTATCCTAACAAACTCTCTAGGTGTCACTTCTATATGATTGCCAAGTGTACCACTATAATCCTTTTATTTCTTTTCATAAGGGAAGAATTTGCAGTAAGGTCTTTAGAAGGTAAGCACTCAATGCATCAAATTATTTTATCATTTTATGTGTTTAAGTGCTAAATTTATGACTTTGTGCTACCGTTTCTTAACGTTTGCGCGTAACCAAGCAAGAATTGAATATATGATGTACACTGGGATGGAATCAGAATTGTAGGAAACTCCAACACTTCAATCCTATGGATCTTTGGTAGGATTCTACTGAATCTACGTAAGGAATGAGTAATGTAGGCAGTGGCGGACCTACATACAGCCAAAGGGGGGGGGGGGGGGGCAATTGCCCCCCTTAATCCGAAAAAACTAAAATTTGTACGATACATATAGTTTACCCCGCTTAAATTTTTTATTTGTCTTTAAAAATTTTATTGCCCCCACTTACCCGAGATCCTGCGTCCGCCCCTTATGTAGGCTCCCGGCTATGTATATATAATATGATAATTCAGAAGTGAAATGATGAAAATCCATGCTGAATTAAAGTCATTTTCTATTAATTTAATTCCGGAATGTATTTTATATTAAAATTCATGAATACTCGGTTCTTATGCATGTAATGCTTTAGTCATGTTGATCGCAATGGTCATAGCCTTATGATCATGATTTTAATAATAGATATCATGTCACAATGTCAGTTTCATGTTAAAATGTAATTCATGTCTTAGATTTGTTGATAAATAATTTTGTTAGTGATGAAAGTGTGAAAGTTGTAAATCTAGAAACTTATATACATATTATTGGTTCCATGTTGACAAGAAATCATATCTGCAAGGATAAATTCAAGTGTAAAGTAAGTTAGAATGAAGTATGTACACAAGTATCATCGCATAAACCTTAATGTGGTTAAAAATGATCATGTTGGTGGATTGAAACTGTATACACGTGGAATTGTTTGTATGTCGGTAATCCCATCCCTATATGCTTAGAGATCATGTTTTTGGATTGTGATAAAGTTATCATATGAAGAGAAACAGGAATTAAATGATTGTATATGTTTGATGGTATGCCTTATATTACTAGTTTAAGGGATAAGTTTAAAACATACATTTAAATATGATTTTCCATGTGTGAGGGGTGGTGTTGGGAGAGATTGCCCACACTCTTTAATGTATAAAGAAATATAATAGCACATTTACTACCATCAATTAGTTTTAGTAGAATGGTAAGCACTTGATCTTAACATATGTGTATCTTATCGTTATTGAAAGAATAAGATGAACATGGTTATAAGATCATATTTTAAAGTAAGAAAATTGAAAGTACATATTCATGGTTAAATACTAGATTTTATGTAAATGGACAACGAACTCTCCGAGGCCCGATACCAGACCATGCCCCAAGGAAAGAATAAAGAGAAAAGGCTAGAGCCGGTTAGCCCTATCCACGGGATACAATAATGGACATTCCGGTATGTCAATAAAATTATGATCAAACCCTCCACATTGGGGCAAAATAAATTTGGGGCAATATTCATGAACCATAACAATGATATGAAACAAAAATGATGTAACATGAAAATGGTAACTTGCAGTGCAAGGTAAGAAAACGTGTATTGCTTCATTGTTGATGATTTATGTGCCTTTAATATTGTAGCTTTATGTATCTGCATGTATTTGTGCATTTCATTTTGCGATAGAGAAGCTGAAATTCTATTATGGTCCTAGTACGTGGTATTAGTTCCTTTGATTCTATGATTCCTTATAGAGCTTCGTAGCTCGCCATTTACTTTAACATCTTAGTAGATAATTAGCTTCGGTAACAACAAGAAAATGAGGATGTGAATGTCTATGGCAACAAGAAAATGAGGATGTGACTCCATCATTTTCCCCGAGTTCAGAGTGATGCTCATCATCCAAAATTCTAAAGTTGTGGATATCCATAATTACTAGTTAATTGTTTTAGGTAGAAAAACATTAAGGTTGTCTTGTAATTAATCTGAAGTATGATAGTACAAGTATTGTTATTTTTGTATAAGAGTGAAACAGTAATGTAATAGTGATGATGTTGTACTTTTGTAAATCCAAGAATAGTTCTTTTACTCCCTTCGTCCCAATTTAATGGAAGAAGTAGTCAAAATGACCATTTTTGTTTTCTTTTTCTTTTCTTTTCATCCTCAGCATGCTTGCTCCTCCGGCGAGTGTCTGATGCTTGGCAGTCTTCTTTGGCTCTTTCATTTGCTTCAGATTACTCTAGCTCTTTAGCTTGCTTCAGATCGATGGTAAGGGGCGGAGTTTGGGTCGCCATGAGATGGCTTGGCCGGAGTTTTGGGTGTTGCGGTCCTGATGTTTTCAGATATATCTGGGTTGTTTCCCCTCTCAGATTTGGTTGCTGGTTCGTGCGTGGCTAGTGGCGGAGCTTCGGTCTTGATGCGGTGCTATGGTGAATGGTGGTATAACGGCTGATATTGTCGGAAAAATAACAAACAAGAATAGCGGGTGTTTGGTGTGGATATCTGGATCAAGTAAGGAGTTTTTGTTGTGTGCTCATGAAATATATGAAGATATGAAGAAATTCAAGAACACAAAAGCTGCCGACAAATTAGCAGAGCTTGGTATGCCTTTTCTATTATCCTCCCATTTTTAGGGTATGAGGTGCCGCTATTTATAGGGCTTATGTAGTTGGTGCTTACGTGGCGATTACATGGAGTACATACGAGGCATAAATACATAAATAATATGTCAGTAAAGTGACTTAAACTCTACATCTGGTGGAACCAATCTGAAGACTCAGCTGTGTGATAGACAGCTGAGAAGTGTATTCAATTCGTGCTTCAAGAGGGTGGAGTCTCATGAGCTTCGTCAACAGGTAACTATCGCCAGGTGATAGTCTCACGAGTACTTGAATACAAGCAGGTCCCACATCTCATTAATTCATGTTATGTGTGACTATACATTGTCGTTAAAAGGAGGACACGTGTAAGGGTATTTATGGCGATCAGACAAAGATTCTGGCGGCTAGGGTTTAGGGATTTGTGCCTATAACATCTGATTGTTGTCTCATTATCCGAGTGTGTTGAAATCTGTAAAATTCAGGTGCATAATAAAATATCTCTTTTACGCCCGTGTTTTTACCTCTCCCATCGAGAGGTTTTCCACGTTAAATCTGTGTTCTTCTTGTTTGTTTTCTCCTTTGATTGTTTATGTTTGATTGCTTCGCATTCGCATTTCTTGCATCCGAAGTTATCTCCATCCGCTTTATAACAAGTGGTATCGGAGCAAGGTTCTCGAGAAAACAATCTGACGATCGACTTCATCTTCACCAAGACCTTGACAAGGTGCTAGGATCTCGTGATAAAGTTGTGATCTTTAGCAAGAAAAGATGTCGCGAGAAGCGTAAAAATCGATAAATTTCTGAGGAAGGAACAGTTTTGGTCTGTGGCAAATCAAGATCGTGGCATTGTTGAAACAAAGCAGGTTTGTGGAACCCTTTATCGACAAACCAAATACAAGTGCGGCAGATTATGCGATCACGGAAGAGAAAGCACATTCAACCATCATGTTGTGCTTATCTCGATGATGTTATCACCGAGGTTCTTTGAGGAAGACACCGCACCAAGTTGTGGAAAAAGCTTGAAAGCCTGTATATGACCAAGTCAGCGACCAACAAGTTGTTGTTGAAACAGAGGTTGTTCGGTTTGAAGATGCATGAAGGAGTCCATCGAGGGAACATCTTGACCGGTGAACACAATATTGCTTGATTTAAGGAATATTGATGTTAAAATTGAAGATGAAGATGCAGGCCTAATCTGTTGGTGTCATTACCGGCATCATATGAAAACTTTGTGCGATCTTTCATAGTTGGAAAGGATACTGATAGCTTTAGAGGATGTGAGGTCCGCCTTACATGCTAGGGAGCTTAGACACAAGGTTTCTTTGGAGCAGATAAATCATTTCTTTGGGCTAGTAGCTAGCGACAATAGTGGAAAAGGATATGGGATGAAGAAGAAAAAGAAGTCGTGGTCCAAAGGTCCTATGTCTCGATGATGTCTGTAATTCATTGTAAGGAGCGAGAGACATTGGAAGTCCAATTGTCAAGGAAGAAGAAAGCAGCAGGAAGGCAATTCGCTGCAGCTTCTTGGCTCTCGAGCAATCTGATGAGGATCGGTTCTAGTTGCAGGGATTTACACACTACAATGATGTGTGGATACTTGATTCTGGAGCATCCTACCATATTTGTCCAAACAGCAGTGGTTTTCTACTTATGAAAGCGAGATAGATTGTGGTCAAATCTATATGGCCAACAACAAGGTCTCAGTAAAGTTGTGGAATTGGCTCGATAAAGTTAAGGGGACAGAGGATGGTAAATTTTGTACACTGAAAGATGTAAGACATGTTCCCAGATGACCAAGAACTTGGTATCTCTCGATCTCTCTGGATGACAAGGGGTTCAATTTCAAGGGTGAAGGTGGGACGGTGAATGTCTTTAAAGATTGATTGTAGTCCTCAAAGGCATCAAGAGGGGAACCTTGTATATATTACAAGGATCTATCAGATCTGCTTCTTCTTTGTTGCATCCTCAAGCAGATTCACATGGGTGAAAGGGTATCTGATTCTTTCTTCAAAGAGTTTTCTTGGGGATATAAGGTCAAGAATCTGGACTTTTGTGAACATTGTGTGTTTGGGAAAGTCGCATAAGTAAATTCTCGGTGAGGTTGCACAATACAAAGGCATCACTTGATTATATCCATTCAGATCTTTGGGTCCATCAAGAGTTGAGTCATTGGGTGGTCACAGATATTTTGTGTCATTCATAGATGATTATTCAAGGATGAATTGGGTGGTGATGATGAAGAACAAAAGTGATGCATTCAATAACTTCAAGCAAAGTGGAAGGCCCTAGTGGAGAATCAGTTAGGCAAGAAAATCAAGAAGCTTTCGTGATGAGATAATGGTGCGGAATTTTTGGGACGGATTTTGATTCATTTTGTGCGGTGAGGTATTGCCGGACATCATATTGTAAGGAATACACCTCGTGAGAATGGTGTAGGTGAAAGGATGAATCAAACTCTTTGGAGAGGGCAAGATGTATGCTTTCTCGTTTGGTTTATCAAGGTGATTTTGGGCAGAGGCTGTTAAGACAGCTTGCTACTTAATCAACAGGAGCCCTCACACATGAATCAATCTCAAGACACCATTTGAGATGTGGTCAGCAAGCCCTGCCGACTACTCGATTCTAAGGGTTTTTGAAGTACTGACTTACTATCATGTTAGTGAAGGGAAGTTGGAGCCAAGAGCCAAGAAGCGGAGTGTTTGTGGGGTATGGTGATGGAGTGAAAGGATATAGAATTTGGTCATCGCAGAGTCCGAGTAATCCTCAGCAGGAGGACGTTGTTTTTGATGAAAATTCTATGTTAAACTCATCGGTGGGAGGAGGTCTCGAGTGCGAAACAGATCTTTGAATCGATAGTGTTGAGAAGCAGGTGGAGCTTGGTGGAGTCTCTTGATATGCAACAATCGGTGGATCCAAATCAACACTATCTTGATCCGGATAATGAACCGAACCGATTCAAGCCCGACCGCTTTGAGACCTCGGCGAGGCGTCATACAAACATTGATCGTGAGTCTAGCGCCAAAGCAGCCTAGAAGATCTAATGTTGGGATACCTCCAAGGAGATATGGATATGATGATTTGGTGGATATGCACTCCAAGTTCTTTGAAGAAGTAGAGGTTCTTGAACCTACTACTTACTGAGGGAAGCAAATGACATGTCTTGAAGCATCTCGGTGGCATGCGACCATGGGAGATGAAATGGAGTCATTATTGAAGAATCAGACTTGGGAATTGGTCAAACAGCCTACTGACAAGGGAGTTGTGACTTGTAAATGGATTTTCAAGAAAAAGGAAGGAATAACAAAGGCAGAAGGGGTCAGGTATAAGGCACGTTTGGTTGCAAGAGGATTCAGTCAAAAGGAAGGGGTTGACTTTGATGAAATTTTTCACGAGTGGTCGAGACACACTTCAATCGTGGTGTTACTAGCAATGGTGGCACAAGAGATCTGGAACTTGAGCAATTAGATGAAAACCGCTTTCTACATGGTGAGGTGGATAAGGAGATATACATGACACAGCCTGAGGGTTTTCAAGTTCCTGGAAAGGAAAATTATGTTTGCAAGTTGAAGAAATCTTTGTATGGTTTGAAGCAAGCTCCAAGGCAGTGGTATAAAAGGTTTGACAGTTTCATGCTTCAGCAGGGTTACAACAGAAGTCCATATGATCATTGTGTTTACTACTGATCTATTTGAAAGATGGATCATATATCTATCTTGTCTGTATGTGGATGACATCTGCCGAGGCTGCAGACAAGAAAGTCGATGTTCAAAATCGAAGAACCTTCTTAGTCTTGAATTTGAAATGAAGGATTTGGGTGCGACCAAGAAAATCTTGGGGATAGAGATCTGGAGAGATAGAAGTCAGAAGAAATTGTTCTTGTCTCAAAGCGAGGTTATGTGCGAGAAGATATTTGCCAAGTTTGGCATGTCTGGCTGCAAAACCAATAGATACTCTATGGCATCAAATGTTCATTTGTCATTTATGCTTCACATCGGTGAAGAGAAGGAGTATATGTCAAAGTTCCCTATGCTAGTGCGGTTGGCGATCGATGTATGCCATGGTTTGCACTAGGCACGATCTGGCTCGAGCGATCAGTGTTGTCAGCAGAGTTTATGGCTCAACCTGGAAAGGAACACTGGAAAGCCATTAAAAGGATATTCAGTACGAGAGGTACGGTGATGTTGGTCTCATTTATGGAGGTGATATTGAGTGCAGTCACAAAGTTCTTGTGATCTTGATTATCTGGTGATGTTGTGATAGAAAATCAATGACTGGGTATGTGTTTACATTGGGAAATGCAAGTGGTCGGTGGAAAGCTACTCTTCAGCTCTGATGAGCCTTATCAACTCATCAAGTAGAATACATGGCTCTTCTTGAAGCGACTAATAATGAGGGTATACGGTTGAAGGGCTAGTCGGTGATTTGGGGTTGCATCAGGATCAGCCGATATATATTGTGATGATCTAAGTGCAATATGTTTAGCCAAGGATCGGAGTTCATCATGAGAGAACCAAGCATATTGATGTCGTATCATTTCTTGAGGAATGAGAAGAGGGTTGTGGTGAAGAAGATTGGCACAAAGGAGAATCCTGGCGATATGTTCACTAAACCGATTCAAGAGAGTAAGTTCCGGCTTTGCTGGACTTTACCGAATATTCAAAGCTTATAATCTGCTTTTGGAAACTTTATTGAGGCGAGTCGGTGGAGTGGATCTTTGTGGAGATAGTCTGGTACAAGTACATCTGGCATTGACGAATGCATCTAGTACAAGTACATCTAGTTATGCAATCTGTTTGACTCTAGTGAGAGTTGAAGTCAAGGTGGAGATTTGTCAGTAAAGTGACTTAAACTCTACATCTGGTGGAACCAATCTGAAGACTCAGCTGTGTGATGGACAGCTGAGAAGTGTATTCAATTGCGTGCTTGGTAGGGTGGAGTCATCGAGCTTCGTCGGCCAGGTAACTATCGGCAGAGGTGATAGTCTGCACGAGTACTTGAATCAAAGCAGGTCCCACATCATTAATTCTGCGTTATGTGACATGACTATATCTGATTGTCGTAAAAGGAGGACACGTGTAAGGGTATTTATGGCGAGATCAGACAAAGATTCTGGCGGCTAGGGTTTAGGGATTTGTGCCTATAAATACGATTGTTGTCTCATTATCCGAGTGTGTTGAAATCAGTAAAATTCGGTGCATAATAAAATATCTCTTTTACGCCGTGGTTTTTACCTCTCCCATCGAGAGGTTTTCCACGTTAAATCTGTGTTCTTCTTGTTTTTCATTTTCTCCTTTGATTGTTTATGTTTGATTGCTTCTGTTTCTGTTTCTTGCATCTGAAGTTATCTCCATCCGTTTTATAACATAATACAACAATACTGATCGAGACCATATGATGCGGGCTGACGATCATCTCGGTCGTGACGGGATCCACAATTGTAAGCTTGACATTGCTGCCTAAGTTAGCGGGCTTTGAGGTGAGGGGCAGTCGACATGGCCCCCAGTGCTTCGTTTCGCCTAAGGAATGACGTATGAAGGATTTGTTTCCGTTTCCCGCTATTGGACGAATGATGATCGTAATGGTATCTAGCGGGCTGGAATATTCTCGTGCCGGCTCATCTTACTTGGTTGCGAACTGATTAGGCTGGGTACTATATTCGTTATTGGGCCTGCTTGGAGGCCCAACATGAAATTATGGGCTCTTTTACGGGCTTGGCGTATCAGCAGCGGTGTTCCGGCGGCGCTTGGCTTTCATAGTCCCACTAAGGCTCCGGGCTCTTTGCCGGCGGTTATGGTAGTCGCTCTCTCGACGGAGGTGCTTGTCATTCTTAAGGGCTTATCTCTTTGTTCAGTGGCGGCGGTCGGCGGTGGCGAACATCCGGTTGTGGCTGCATTTTGCTTTGGTCTCTCAGCATCGTTGTTGAGTTACTAGTCCATTTAGCATTGTTTGTGTTTTGTCTGTGTTTCCGGAAGAAGTTATCAGCCTTATGGGCCTCTTCTTCTCCTTCGTCAAGTCTGTTTTTGCTTGACAACCATTTGTATAGTCTGTTGTTTTCCTTTTGTTTTATTATCTTTGTTTTATTCGGGCAAATGCTCGGCATTGACTGGCATTGTCCAGCGTCGTTGTGTTTATCCGGCGTTAGTCCAGCTTCAATAAAATCTTTCGTCTTTTTCGGGAGGAAGGGGGGCAACACATAGAAAAAAATTTATTTTAATGCATCGACTTTAATAATGAAATGTCTGAAAAGTCCTTACATATATTTCGAGTAGCTTGTATTTTTTTCATCTCTCACTTAGTAATAAATAAGGGAATGAGAGAAAAATATAAAAAGATACAGTTTTTTTTTGGCAATTCCAGCCTTTAATAAAAAAACGGAGCAAGTATTAACCAAGTTGTTGTACTGAGTGGTAATTGACTTGAGAATGCCTAAAAGTCACTAGTTCGATTCTCCTAAGAGGTGTCATATAAGAGTTAGACTCTACAGACACGACTCGGGCCTAACTCCGGATTAGTCGGCCAGTTAGTCCCGGATACTGAAAGGTTTAAGCAAGTGAAAACTTAGTAAATACTAATTATGAATTGGATTTGTAATAGCCAAGTTTTTTTAGCTTCGGCAAGTATGTTTTTAATATACCATACGGATTTGTAATAGCCGAGTTTTTTCAGCTTATTCGGCAAGTATGTTTTTAATATACCATATGAGGTTTCATTGTTTGAAAAAAAAAAAGGTCTTGGATACCGAAGGTTTTAAGCAAATAAACAGAGGAAGTACTAATTATGAATTAAATTTGTAATAGCCGAGTTTTTTTCAGTTTCAGCAAGTATATATGTTTCCAATATACCATACGAGGCTTCATTGTTTGAAAAAATTCATAACATTTCTGAGTCATGATGAACGGTTCGGATGGTAGGACGGATCGCTAAAGTCTTATTTTTTATATAGTGGGAAAACCTCTGTACAAACGACATCGAATGTCGTAATAAAAAATGTCGTAATTAAGGTACGGTAATAAGATAAGACCACTTCACAGTTAGGACTTTGACATTATAATTACTTTTCATTTTTCATTCTTTTTGACTAATTAAAGATATTACTTGTCAAAATTCAAAAGCGCGGTTTCCTCTGTCAACTTCAAACTCTTTACTGCAAAAATTCCAATAAAATACTTTTGTGTGATATATATATATATATATATATATATATATATATATATATATTCATTCTCTCCACATATTTTCATCTCAAGTTTACATCACTGCTAACGATCCGAACCACGCTCAACGATAATTTTCATAGTTTTTACACATACAAAAAAACAAAAATGGCTAGCAAAGTAAACGTCACGAGAAAGTTTTTGACGCTGTTGTTGGGAATGATTGTAATATTATCGAGTTTTGAACGAACCGAGGGAGGGAGGCTACTAGAAAGAGAGCAAAGATTGATGAAAAATCTGGTGTTTTATAATATTCTGCCAAAGGGAAGTGGGAAACCACCATCTCCAAATCCATGCTCATTTATTCCCGGTGGACGTGGGCGTTGCACTTTAGTTACTTCAATTAATAATCAAGAAAACAGCCGCCATGCACCACCACTTGCACCACCAGCTCTTCCGGTGGTTGCCGCCGCCGTGGTTCCTTTTGCTGCAGCTCCTCAACAACAATTATTCTTACAAAAGAATTGATCCAACCCAAAAATCAAGCAGAAATATATTGCTATTGAATCTATTATTTATTTATTTATTTATATATTTAGCTTAACTAACCCTCACGAGCAATTTAGTACAGACGACTCAAAATCAAATGTACATGTTTTACCTGTATAGACGGGAGGCTTTAACTCATATTGATTTTTTGTTTTTTCATTACTTTTTTGAAAGGGTATTTATTTTTGTCCTCATTCTTTTGTTAATGTTAATTTTGATACCCTAGTGAGGTTTGTACACGATAAATACATCATGAAATGATATATATATTACGTATTCTTTTCTATCCAATAAATTGCATGTGTGTAAAATATTTATTTTATTTTGATCATGAGGTCGGACGATATTGATTTAAGTGTAATACTACTGCTACAATCCACAAGCATATAGTCACAGAAGTGACACAACATGTTAATTTATTCACCTTTGATTATTATATATGGTACATTGCTCTTGTATCTGGATCATCGTTAATTGTTTGTCTTGTATTGATATAAACTAGTTATTAAAATGTGCTTAGATTGCAAGTCTTAAAAGACTAGTGTATCATACATACAATTTATCAGTGTATTACGAACAAGACCATAATAAATGTACCATGGATGATGTCAACTTGATGTTCATGTCATATTGATCTATTTATTGAGTGCAATGGCATGTAAATGATGTGCAAATGGTTATATGATAAGTAGAGAATGTACATATTGAAACAATCAAACATAGAATATGCATATGTGCTGAGTTGTTACCATTTGATTTGATCATTTGGAAGGAAAATGAAAAGATAGAAGCTACTCTAATTCTTCCTGGTGTTTGGTGTTTGAGCAAAACATAAAGTTCTTGGAAAGTTGTTGGAGGCAATATAATGAGGCGATATCATCTTGGACGGTTTTGCCTAAAGCAAATATTTTCCCATGGAAAGTGTTGTTCGGTCGCATACCTAAAAAGGACAATATAGCCTCGAGGGGCGATATCATCTTGGACGGTTTGTGCCCTTTCTGTCAACAATCGGATGAATCTCCATCTCATCTCTTGCTCCCTTGCTCTTTTGCAAATATTTTTTGGGTTAGAGTTTTCTCTTGGTGTGGCATAAATGGTCTCTTATTTTCTTCTCTAATGGACCTCTATAATGGTTGCCCCTGTTGTATTGTTCAAGCTCTTGGCAGATGGTTTTGGGATGCCATTATCAAAACTGTCATGTTGGCTGTTTGGTTGAGGCGGAATTCCATCATTTCTCCAATCAAAATTGTCGGACGTTACCGCTGCTCATAATGAAATCAAAAGCTTGTCGTATCAGTAGAGGAATATCAGAAGCATTAAGATTTCTCTGGATTGGCATAAGTTGTTGTTGCAGCCTATCATTGTTGGTACATCGACCGTGTCTACTATGAATACTTAGTTGTACATGCTTATGTTGTTATTCACTTTTGGTTCATACTCTTTTATTGTGTTTTTCTCCGGCTCTACTTCTATGCTGCTATGTTGGTCCAGCTTTGAGTATGTACACCCTTTTCTTTTGTCTAGCACCTTGTTGGCTTAATAAAGATAAATTGCTTGTTGTTCTGACAAAAATTGTAAAGATAGAATGAGTCCCCACGGATGTTGACATGTTCGCATGTTGGGTTAGTTGTGAGTATTGCATGACATTCTTGTGTTTCAACTTGGTCTTGTGTATACGATTGATTGACTTTAGGTCAAGTGGGAGATTTTAGTGTAGTGTCCTGAACCCAATAGGGTTAGACCGGATCCGACCGTGTCGGATAATTTCTACTACGATTTTATTTTTATACATATATATAATAAATTGTATTTCTGTTATTACATAATTGTTTGTATTGCGAACCAATTTAAATATTGTATATAATAACGTGCTTATGATTAAATCATGATAGAGAATTCGTAATGGTGATTATGGTTGATAAGATCTTGATTCACATTAAATGATTTAATTCTCAATCAACTCCAGTCGTATGTATTATGAAATAGGACATGAACATTATGGTTAGACTAGCATGAATTGGATGTCTTTTATCTTGTGAAGGTAGGGATACTTGGATTATACGTGGACGTGCATTGGAGAATGCGTACATTAGATTGACCCAATTACTTTATTAAGTGCGCATGTGTTAGATATTTTTTTTCATATATTGTTATTGTTTACATTCAAATTTCCGTAACAAAACGGGGTTCGACCTGAACGGATTCATTAACATGCATCATTTCGGATTCATGCACATGTGAAGAGATGCACCACACGAAGCCAAGAGTTGCAAGTTTTTGGCCGAACGGAGATGAATTTTACCCTTTCGCGTAGGAAGCCTCATTTCATGTATTGGGTACCTTTGGCTCATTAAAGCCACCAATTGTTGGATAATTTTGAATAAAAATTAATAATGGAGGGAAAATCCGAATGGACATGTGACAAATGAGTTGTATCGATTCGGTGAAAGGTTACAACCACATATGGGTTGCACCTGTTTGGTTAAATAACTTTTTGAAAGGACGCAACCGGTAGTAAATAACTTCCATTTTCTCCTATACAATCCTAGCACACAAGTGAAAATGAGGTTGCAATTTTTTCATAAGAAACTTATTCTCTTTCAAAGCCGGCTTCTTAATTATGTTATTCGTAGTATTCGGAAATACACGACTTTGCATATTTTTCGATTAAGAAGAGATTTACATTACATGAACGGTTCGCCGTTTTCTTCTCATTGAAGTGCAACAATCCGAAAAATGTATGACTGTTGTATCTTGGGAGACGATTGTCATTATTGTGTGCAGATAATCGGGGCAAAAACGTCTTAAGGACAGCGTTCTACGCGCCTCAATCAATAAGTTTTCTTGTCCCATTTTAGTAATTTTTTGTTCATACATGTTCATCTGATTTAAGTGTTCAGATTGTTTGTTAAAAATTATTTGACATCATGCTAGATTGATAATTTTATCCAACACCAACTTGCAAGCGAAAATGATACACTTGTTGAACACATCAGTACTTTCTGAGTGTCCTCGGGTTTGATTCAAACAAGTCATTGTTTGAATCAAACACCTCTATTGTATTTTGAGAAATATTTTCGTTGGTTTCCTAAGTGACAATCGTGAGGGGCGAAACATCTTTTTAAAGATAAAGCTCTTGCATGTGTCGGAGTTCTTCTTTGTCTGTTTCTGAGTATTAATTTTTTCCAACATGTATAGGCGGATTTAGTAATTATCCTTAGACCGAGATCTTTATAATATCGCGGTGTGGATTGTTATGCTTTGACACTATTGAGGTTTTCCCAAGTCACGGGGTGATTATGCGGTAGTTATTGGATGTGAAATTAAAGCATGCGTAGGATTTATTTTGTTCATCCGTAATTCGCGTTTCTAATAGTAGAAATGTATATCCGAAAGGACCTTCTTTTAAGAAATGTTTTATTCTCTAAAGTCCATGAAAAACGGAAGTAAAATGTTACTTTGAGAGAATATAATATTTAGATTATAAAATACGGTTGTTGATGTATCAACACTCAAGTAAAGTCTGTATGGATATTGCATATGCGAAAGAATTCTATTTATACGATCAACTGTAGCACATGAAAAGTTGAAGTCAGTAGCACTTGACTCATTCCGATAATTGGGAGTCGTGACACATTGCTAGATGTCAATCACGATCGTTAAGTATGGAGGGTATTTTATTAAATACACTTTATACTTACGGCCAACATACTTGAAAGCTTATCGGGTCACACATGCATATAAGGATAATTATCCAGAATTAAATTGTGGTTATGCGATAACCGATTATGCATGCTACAAAACGTTGTAGTTGAATTGATATTTGGATTATTTATTGTGGATGAATATATTAGAATAAATATTTCAATTAATATTTATATTATTTATTATGAATGAATAATATTAATATATTTTTTTACATAGAATAATATTAACATTATAAATTAATAAGAGATATTATTTAAAGGCAAAATTAATTAAAGATTTAAATAACTAATTATTTAATTAAAATCCTAAATCCTTATTTTACTAGGAAAATAGTTTCTTATTCCTTACTCCCGGTCAAGAAGATAATCCCAAGTCTTATGAGAGAAGCAAAGTGGCGCCATCTACCTCCACAAAAAGGAAAAAGATGTCAAAAATCTTTTGTATCACAATACAATCTTGTAATTCACAACAGAAAAAATTAAGTTTGTTGTGATGAAGTGTTTTGGGAAGAAGAAATGGCGATCTAGCATTCGATCTCAGCTCTTGTTTGTGTAAGTTTGTTACTATCTCTTTTGCAATTTGATTTGCTTATTTCTTATTTGATTATCAATGAGCTGAGAATATGTATGCTTGCCATATCAATGAGCTTAGAATATGTATGTTTGATATATATATATATATATATATCCATTTTATCGGTTGTGGTCTTGTTAGTCATGCGGTTTCTGTCCTCAACTTCTGTTCTTCTTTACTGTTTCCAGCATTCTTTCGGTTCAATTGGAATTACAGATGTCTGGGCTTCAGGTACTCTTCTGAACTCTTTACTGGTTCATGTTCTCCGGTGTGGTCGTATCTAATTAATTGTCAAGGCTATTATTGGAATTATAGATGTGCAGCTATTTCGTGTACATGCACGCTACAGGTTTCCTTTATTATTTTTTTCTATTCCCCCATACAAATTGCTTGCATGCTACTGTTCACTTCTTCATGTACACCTTCAATTCTCAACAACATATAGATGCAAACTCTAACCATTTTCATCACATTTTCTACCTGGTATACATTTCTGTTGCAGCCTTGGTTTTGCTACTATTTTACCTTACACAATTCATTTAAGAATAGTACACCGTTGATCATGTTGTGCAAGGCACGGCACCGACCCCCTAGTTAATATCTATTAAGTACTATTTCTCATCAAGTCAGTTTGAGAGCTCAAGCTTGTTAATCCCAGTCTGATTATTTTATTATGATTGTAAATGCTTTAATTCTGGAAATAAGACTGATATCTTGTTTTACTAAATCCGAGTAAACTTTAGTTATGTTTGTAAACTGTTGTGTGTATATGTGTCTAGGATATTTGAAAGGCTTGATGCATTCCGAGAAGATGTGTGAGAAAGGATTGCTATTGATCAATATCCTAAGACGGTTCAATTTTGCTGTCAAGTAGCTTGCTGCCCATGAACCACCAATGATTGAAGGTGCTTAGTGTTTTGGTGATTGACATTTATGGTTGTTAGATTTGTCAGTGGGGGTTGTGATATTAGAAATCCCTACCATCATGCATGTAGCTTTTCTTTTTGAATATTTTGAAACAACTATACCTCAATGTGTATATTGGATACCTCGGTGTATATTTTGGATATATTAATGCTTGTTGTTGCTACTTACTGTAGTGTGGCTTATTTAATGGTTTTGATATTCTAATATTTCTTTGTAATGACTAGTTCTTTCATGGTATGTTTGATGATGGTGGGTAATTATTTACAAAGAGTAGGTTTTAGTGTGGGGCTAATAACCCTATAATGACGAGATTTTTTTGTCATAAATTCATGAATTAAAGAGGGCAAATGACCCTACAATGAGGGGACTTGTCGTCATTAGTTCATGCATTAATGAGGGGTAAATGACCCTATAATGATGATTTTTTTTTGTCATTGAAATGTGTTTTAGTGACGGGTAATTAACCTTATAATAACGGCAATAATCGTCGTTAAAAAACATTTAATGACAAGAATTTACAGTCGTTAATGTGTATTATAATTAATGACGGTAGCCATTTTCTCATCATTGTTTATTTTTAACTAGAGAGGCAGTAATAAGGGGACGATGAGGGGAATTTCCCCTCATTAAAATCTTTTTGACGAGAAAATGCATTTTAATTACGGGAATTCCTCTCATTAAAAACTGATTTTCTAGTAGTGTTTCGAGCAGCTGTCTTTGGAGCATTCTTGTGGTTGTTTGTGTGGATTACCACGACATGCTGAACACTTTGACGGCTCCGTCCATGGACCATCAACCATAAGATAAAGCGTTTGGATGAAACTGGTACGATACTTTATCTTCTTCTTTGGTGTTATAATTGTTCTACGAGTTGTTAATCGATAAAAGAGAATGAAAAATTTTAAATTCCGCTGCGCAACCCGATAGATTTCCTTACTCCTTATTCCTAGATATTAAGATTTTTATTCTTGAAATCCCAAGTAAAAGAGGATTAAATTGTTGATTGGTCATAACTCCTTAAAAGGCCAAAAGGCACTTAAAGGATCGCTTTGGGCCACAGCGGGCGCTGTGTGGCTGTGACCTGTGATCAACAGAAAAAAGCCAAACACTCTGATCGACTTTTAGCCTTGCCAGAAAGCCATAGGCGGGCGCCTAAGCTTCATAGGCGGGCGCCTATGCCTCTGTTTCCCCAAAACTGAGATTTTAGTCCTTTAACCGGATTTTCGGTCCTTTAAGTGACTTTTCCTGAACATACATGCTTATTTTCCATCCGTATACTTATATACACATTACATAAGCGTGTACTCCACACCTCCAAACTTATAATAAAGTGTTACAAGTATATTCATCCTTGTACTAAACCCCGATTACCTCAATGGCTCGTGATTAAACTTAAATCACCAACATAAATCTTGTCGGAGAATAATATGCATGTGTTGGTATATATATAAAGGAATAATATATGTTTGGCATTTAGAAATTTAAGGGAAGGACTCGATCAATGCATCAAATTATTTTATCATTTTATGTGTTTAAGTGTTAATCTCATGACTTTGTGCTACTGTTAATTTCCTAACGCTTGTGCGTAATTGGGTAAGAATTGAAAACATATGGTGTATCCTGGGATGGAATCAGAATTGTAGGAAACCGCAACACTTCAATCCCACCGGTTATTTGGTAGATTAGTACCGAATCTACGTAAGAAATGAGTATTGCAGGCTCCATGCAGTGTCTAATATGTTAAACAAAAGTGAAATTATGAAAATTCATGTCGAAGGTTGTTTTCTATTAAATTCTTATATCTGTTTTTATTCAAGAAATCATGACTTCTAGGTTCTTATGCATGTAATGCTTTAGTCATGTTAGACACAGTAGTATTGGCCTTATGATCATGATTTTACTAAATACTACCTCCGTTCCAAAATGTAAGTCCGTCTAGACTTTTTTTACACAGATTAAGAAAAGTGTTATTAATTTTGATGATAAAAGTCTAGAATACCCTTGGCCTCATTAATGTAATAGTTGTAAAGCATGTGAATGTATAATAGATCAGGGGTAAAAGGAAGAAAAATGTAATAGTGTTATTAATTTTGATGATAAAAGTCTAGAATACCCTTGGCCTCATTAATGTAATAGTTGTAAAGCATGTGAATGTATAATAGATCAGGGGTAAAAGGAAGAAAAATGTAATAAATGCTCCATTGGTATTCTAAATGGACTTATATTTTGGGACGGAGGTAGTAGATATCATGCGTATAGGGTTCATAATGTCGGTCTCTTGTTAAAGTGTAATTCATGTCTTAGTTATGTTGATAAATAACTTTGTTAGTGATGAAAGGGTGAAAGTTGCGAATATGGAAATTTACAGATACATTAATGATTCCATGTTGACAAGAAATCATGTTTATAGAGCTGAATTAATGTGTGAAGTATGTTTGAATGAACTATGTACACAAGTATCATCACATAAACCTTAATGTGGTTACAAATGATCATAAACCTTAATGTGGTGAATTGAATCTCTATACACGTGGAATCCTTTGTATGTTGATAATCTCATCCATACGTGTTTAGAGATAATGTTTAGGACTAATGATACAGTGACCATATGAATGAGAAACAAAAAATTCTTAAATATGTTTGATGGTATGCCTTATGTTATTAATTGTTTAGGGGGTAAAGTTCTAAACATGCACTTAAATACGATTTTCCATGTGTGAATTATGTTCAGTAGCCTGTAGAAAATTTGTAGAAGTTGGTTGCTCTTGCTCTACTAGTCTGGGCGGATCTACGGTGGAACTGACACCTATAGGATCTTCTACAACCTATTGCTCTAGAAATGAATGAATGGTGTGTTTTAAGGTTAATTTGTACTAGTTTCTAGTATAAATGTATCTTATTGTTATAGAAGAATGAGATGAACATGGTCATAAGGTCATATTTGAAAGAAAGTATCAAAGTAACTTGAAAGCACATAGAAAATTATTGATGGTTAAATACTAAATTTTGTATAAATGAACAGTGAGATCTCGAGGGTCTCGAACATCAGGCTTTGCCCTCAGAAAAGAATAGGATGAAAAGGCTGGAGCCGGTTAGGCCCCGTCCACGGGATGAAATAATGGACATTCCGATCTGCCAATAAAGTTATGACCAGACTCTCCACACCGAGACAAAATAAATGTGGCGCACAACTCATGAACAATACTAATAATATGACACAGAAATGAGGCACCATTAAAACGGTAACTTGCAGTGTAAGGTAAGATTCGTAAGCATATTGCTTCACTGTTGATGATTTATGTGATCAATGTATGCTCAGTATACTTGAATATTGTCAGCTTTATATATCTATATATATTTGTGCATTTCATTTTGCGTTAGTGAACTTGAAACTTTACTATGATCCTAGTAATTGTATAAATTCCCTTTGATTTTTTGTTTATTTACTGGGTTTGATAGCTGACGATGCTAGAAATCGTCTATTAATAATCCGTGCCATATTTCCTTTTGTGACAATGGTTCAAGAACAATCTAATATTCGGGGTGGTGTTTTTGATAACTTTTAGACTGAACCCGATAGTTATTTCTCTCAAGTTGTCTACGTATCCAATGATTGTATTGGAATCAAGTCTCTCGTAGTTCCTTATGGTTGTTTATATAGGGGATGGATCATCCCTTTCCTTGTTCTAAAAGGAATCGTATTCTTAATCCCTAAGGATAATCAACGCATATCCCTATAATTTTGGGATAACGATGGACATGTTTGAATGTCAAGATCATATTCTTTATGACTCAAGATTCTTTCCTTATTTATCTTTAACCGTAAGCACGTGGGCTACAAGTCGGGGGTGCTCTGTCCGACCTACGTCAAGCCCTCGAGGCCTTTATGGCCGAACTGTGGCAGCTCCTTCTCACCAGGCCTTGACCGACCTGCGGCGGCTGGTGGAGGTATTCCTATCGATCTCTCACCTGGGGTTTATGCCTACCATTGGGCATGTCTTTAAGGTTCCTGGCCCTTAAGGTTTGTTCTCAAATGCCTTTCGTTTATTACATGATTATTTATAGGATGACACGTGGCGTGACACGGGTCGGCTCTCATCAGAAGCCCCCCAGATCTGATCTCACTTACTAGCCGATCAGATCTGCGCCAATTCTGTTCGGCCGTGGTTGTCCGACCTCGCGTTTTGAATTAACGAACTGCTAGGCGGCAGCCTATTCATTCATGCATTATTGCTTTCTCGAAAAACTAGGCGTTGTTTCCCACACCCCAATAAGTGATGTCGGCTCACGTCTGGAGGGGTTATAACCCCCGTTGTCTTTCCCACTTCTCCCTATTACAATTAAATTGAAGATTCAAGTCATTTCCCCGAGATCTTTGCATTTTCTCCAAGTAAGCTTATTCTCTTCTTCATCTTTCGGCTTTTCTTATATTGTTGATGAGGGTGAGGCCTGCTACAAGCAGTTTTTTGGAAAGGGAATTTGAATATCTTTCTGAGTCAGAGGGTGAAGTCTCTGATTTTAAGGTTCTTCCTAAAATTCCGGCCCCCTTACTTGTGATAAACCATAAAAGGTTTGAACACCTAATCATGGATCCTCGCTTTACTAACTTACCCTGAGCTCCACCACCTCCTGGCCTTTCCCCTTTCTTCCGGAGCTTAAAATGCCACATGGCCACTAAAGCGGCTCTAGGTAATCATGGAGTAGATTGCTCCCTTACCTAGAAAGAAATTTTCCAGCTGTGCACCAAGTATGGGGTCGATCTGGAGAGGTATGCTCCTCACCGTCCGGCTATTCCAAATAGGTATGCTTATCAGCCTTTGGAGGGGTACTTCATGGTTTATAAGAAGCAACTTGAGTGCGCATTGAGGGTTCCTTTTGTCTGGCCTTCTTAGCCGTACTGAGGTATTACAACCTAGGATCATCTTAGATAGTCCCCAATGGAGTTAGGACGATCATAGGATTTGCGATCTGGTGTATGTGTTTGGATTCCGAGTTCTCGGTTAAGCTATCCGGACCTACTATCAGCACAAGAAGGTCAAAAACCATGCTGGGTGGTATTACATACTCCGTCGAACAGACCACCGGCGGGGCCTCCCTATTCTTGCAAAGGGGAAATCTTTCATCCATAACTGGAAATCCCACTTCTTCTTTATTCATCATGATGGACACCCGGAGTTGCGTAGATGCAACTCCAACACCATCCCTCCGGATGTGTGCCCTACAGGGGTAGGGGCTAAGCTGCTAGAAGATATTGCCAACTCTGGCATTTTTCTGGATAAAAAGGATTATTCCTCCGAGCTGATTGAGGATGCTCGCCTGGCCGATGCGGGGCCGAACCTGTACATAAGGTTTACTCTGAAGGAGTATAACAATTGTAGGAGTTTACTTTTTGCTTTAGTTTTTATTTTTATTTTTTATAACTTATACATAATGTCTTCTGCTCGTACTGATATCTTTATCTTACCTTGTTTTTGTAGTGGCTGATTTTGCTGACATTTTGCTGATGCCACTGAGGTAGAGTGGGTCGAGGCCGAGCAGCATGAGCATAGCTTGGACTCGGAGAGAACCGAGGATGCTGGTACTTCTGTGGTTCCGCCCGTGAACCCTGAAGTAAATGCTGAGAGTGCCCAAGTTTCCGAGGGTCTTCAAAGGGACGAACAGACCATCCTCTTACATCGTACAGACCAAAGAGGAGATAAGAGCCTTGTTGTTCTAGACAACTCTGATCATGAGGCTGTTGAGGAGTAGTTGCAGTTACACTCCCGATTTGAGAGAAATAGGAGCAGGGCCTTGGGAGATAACCAAGACCCTAACGACTTGGAGGGGGCTTCTTTGCCCCGTGTTGAGGATGTGGCCGGGATGTCCGATAAGGACTTAGCTGCCACTGTAAGTTCTTACTTCCTTTGACTACATTTAATTTTTCTCTGAGCATCACTGACATCTTAAAAAATTGTTGCAGGGGGGACAAAATTGGCAAGGAGGTTCTGAAGAGGTTCAACAACCTCTCCTTCTAGAAGGGGTCTCTGGAGCGGCGAGTTGTTATTTTGTCGGCAAGTTGCCAAAGGCCAAAGATGATTTGTCGTCTAGAGATAAGCAGCATGCTATCCAAGAAACTGAGCTTCAGAAGATCAAGGAGCAGTTCGCCTCCGATCTGCAGATGGCTACTAACGAGCACCTGAAGCAAACTTCCGAGCTGGAAAAAGTGATCACCCGGCTCCGAGCAGAAAAACAGAAGAGCTGGAGGCTGCGATCGCTGGTCAGATTGCCCAAGCAGTTCATGAATATAAGAGTTCTTCTCAGTGCACTGGGGCTCTGAAGGTTTTGGGGGCCCCTATCTTGTGGCATGGCTATACTTTGGGAGCGATTTGATTCTTTTTTATTTCTTTTTTTTTTCATATTGAGATTGATTTATTTCTCTGAGTCTTACGAAAAAGACACACATGATTCAGGAAAATTTTTGAAAAAAAATCTACGCTTGTGGATGAGGCCAAAAGCCAATGTCCCGAGCAGGTGATAGAGGATCTTCCCCACCAGGGATTGCACAAGCCTGGTTCAATCAAAGTCTATGATGATAGGCTTAAAGAGTTCCAGACAGGTGAAGACCTGGTTGTGAAGTATGCTCGACGGCCTGCTGCTGCATCTGCTGCCTCTTCTGCTCAGCAGAACCCTACTTCTGATTCTTAGAGTAGACTTTTTAAGCTCTTTATGTAATTTTCCATTCTTGAACATGTATTTTGCTTAAAACTATAAAAAAATGTGCTTTGACAATTATATTCCTTTTACTTGGGCTTTTTTGCAACCTTTATTTTTTAAGGGAAATGGGGGAGAATGACATAAATATTTCATCAATTGAGTAGAAGGACAGTCTTTTGAAACTTTTGCATAAAGGACAAAACTATTTATTCACTATCAAAATTCACTTGTGTTCGAAATTCTTTATTTTAAATTCATCTTTGAAATTCCGCCGAAATTCACTAATTTTCAAAATTCATTGTCGAAATTCACTGATTTTAGGGATTCACTGTTGAAATTCACTGATTTCGGGATTCATTGGGGAGATTCACTGATTTTCGGGATTCACTTTTTGTCCTTCTCGCTATAAAAATTATGCAGTTGTCCTTCTCCCTATAAAAAATATGTAGCTGTCATGTTACTTAAAAATATTCCAGATTGTGTCATTATCCATAAATTCCCATATTTTTTATTTTTATGCCTTTACTATTTTTCTTTCGCAGTATTTTCAGCATTTTTTAGGGTAACCTGGCCCCATAGTATGCCATGTGTGAGTTCTAGGCTCAAATGACATACTTAGTGTATTTTAATAGAACTATCTCTGAGTCTGACCTGCCGCTCAGTTCTGATCGTCTGTCCTACAGACTTAGGAAGTTTGTCCCTTGCAAACATTTTGAGTCTGACCTGCAGTTCAATTCTGATCGTCTGTCCTGCAGACTTTGGAAGTTTGTCCCTTGCAAACTTTCTGAGTCTGACCTGTAGCTCAGTTCTGATCGTCTGTCCTGCAGACTTAGGGAGTTTGTCATTTGCAAACTCTCTAAGTCTAACCTGCAGCTCCGTTCTGATCGTCTGTCCTACAGACTTAGGTAGTTTGTCCTTTGCAAACTTTCTGAGTCTGACCTGCTGCTCAGTTCTGATCGTCTGTCCTGCAGACTTTGGAAGTTTGTCATTTGCAAACTTTCTTAAACCCATAAATTCAAATAGTAAATATCCAAATATGCAAAATTTAAGTTTTATTATGACAACTGATGTTCAATTACATCTGATCGGAGAATAATTGAAATATAAACTAAATATAAGAAATAAAGTCTGGAACTTGTCCTTGACACAGAATTTTCCCAAGTTGGTGGTATTCCAACTACGTGGGATGTTCCTGCCATTAGCATCAACTAGCTGGTATGCTCCATTTCCATATACTTTGACCACTTTATAAGGTCCTTCCCAGTTCGGATCAAGTTTACCTTGGGGGCCATGCATGCTTACCTCATTCCTTCTGAGTACCAGATGCCCCCCTTTAAAATATGAGTGCTTGACTCTGGAGTTATAGTACTGGGAAATCCTTTGTTTATACTTGGCCATTCTGACGAAGGCCACATTCCGAGCTTATTCCAGGTCGTATTTAGAGTGCATGAGTTCAGTTGCCTGCTATTCTTCAGAATAGAGCTCTGATCGGGGTGAGGGTAGACCGATCTCAACCAAAATTACTGCTTCACAACCATATGCTAGGCTGAATGGAGTTTCCCCTATAGCCGAGTTCGGTGTTGCTCTGTATGCCCATAATATATTGGGCAAGTGCTCGACCCAGTTTTCTCCTTCTTCTTTAAGGCGCTTTTTTAACCCGATCTTGATCGCCCACCTGGGGTTTAGGCCCCACTGATGTAAAATGTTGTGTTATGCGCAGCTCGGCGCACCACTCCTTAACGGTTTTATCCTCGAACTGAGTTCTATTGTCGGAGATCAATGACTTTGGAATTCTATATATGCACACAATGTTCTTCCATAGAAATTTTTGAATCTGCTTTCCAATGATGGTGGTTAATGGCTCGGCTTCCACCCACGTGGTAAAGTAGTCCACTACTACTACCAAAAATCTGAAGTTACCGGGAGCTGGAGGGAGTGGTCCAACTAAGCCCATTGATCAAAGGGCCATGGGGAGACAAAGGGAATCATACCTTGGGACGGCTGGTGTGAAGATTATCGTGCACCTGGCACGAATTGCACTTCTCGACCATCTCTTTAGTGTCCTGCAACATGGTGGGCCAGTAGTTGCCGAACATGCGACATTTTCTTGCCAATGTCTAAGCTCAGGGATGGTTCCTATAAATTCCTAAGTGTATTTCATGAAGGATATAGTTTTCTTCTTCAGTTGTTGTGCATCTGAGCCACGGAGCAATATACGATCTGCGGTAAAGAACGTTATTAAACATAGAATATCTAGCTGCCAAATTCTTTGTTTTTCTAGCATGAATTCTGTCACCGGGGAGGATTCCATCCTTGAGGTAAGAGACAATAAGGTCCATCCAAGTGCTACTCTGTGTGATTGGTTGAACCATCTGTTAATCATAGATTCTCTCCTTGAGGAGTTCGACCAGCACCTTCCTATCTGATATGAAATTCGAGGCTAACTTTGCGAGTGCATCTGCCCTCTTGTTCTTAGCTCGAGGTATGCGGCCGACCTGGACCGTTTGAAATTTTCCAAGCAAAGACTTTGCTACTGTAAGATATTTCTTCATAGGCTCTTCCTTTGCCTCATACTCACCATTTATGTGATTAACCACGAGTTGAGAATCACTGTTGACTTGCAGATTGTTTACCCCGAGCTTTACATCCAACTTGAGTCCTGTGATTAGGGCCTCATATTCTGCTTCATTATCTGTAGCTCTGAATCCAAAGCGTAGAGCATATGAGAACTCTTCCTCTTTTGGATTGACGAGCAGATGACCTTCCCCTACTCCTTCTTTGCTATCTGCCCCATCAACAAATAGATTCCATCTGTCCTCTTCATAAGCTGGCTACTCGTCTTCTAAGCGAACATCTGTTCCCTCTGCCAAGAAATCTGCTAGTGTCTGCACCTTGACCACAGTTCGAGGACAAAAGTCGAGATCGTACTCTGCCAGTTCTACGACCTATTTATCCAACCTTCCTGAGGTCTCAGGTCGTCCCAATTTTGGCGAAGGGGTGTTCGATAAAACTTGTTTTATATTTATTTTACCGGAACACCCCAAGTATAAGGATCGTAGTATAGGGTGTTACCGAGTCGTCCTAAGGGAATCGTATAATTATCGGATTAAAATATAGCTGTTATAAATAATGTCACAACTTATTAACTAAAATTAAATTTTATACTAATTATGATCTAAAAGGCAATGAATGAAAGAACTATGAACAAAGAATGATGAATAGTAATGAGAAAATTTGCGGACAAATAAGGATTAACAACTAGGGTTTCTAACACTAATTAACTAACTAGACGTAGCAATTAACGATTGTTACGAACGATTTCGGTTTATCAAAGATTTAAAAGAACGGTAAAACAACAAGGATCCACCACACAACAATCACGCAACCACTTTTATGATCCAAATACGATTTATTGGTATGATCAATTTCCAAATCGATTAAATTCCTTTAAATCAATTTCTAGGGTTCGTTTTCTTTTCTAAGCAAAACAAATTAACATTCATAACAAGATCATAAATTTGTTCCCAAATTAAACAACCCAATTAACAACAAGTGATTCCTCAAATTATCATTAACCGTATCGATTGAAAAGCTCTACTATTGAATCATATTTCCATATAAATTCAAAGCAAAATATGGTTTCATTGATATTCCTATCTAATAAAACACTTAACAATTAATCCAAGATTCAATCGATAAATAAAACAATATTCGAAATCATAAATAAGGATAAACTAACGATTCATGGTTGTGATGATGTTGTGTGGTTTCATCCAGTTGCTCTACCGCTATGTGATTTAGCCAATAATCATGTTGTTAACTATGATCATTGGATTGGAAGAATTCATCCTCCTCTTGTTTCAAATCATGCGGCCGCTCTTTTATAAAAAGTGAATTCAATTTCTTTGTATGCGTGTGGAATTATTGGTGTGTTGCCGCCGAAAAAGAATTGTATCCCCTAGGGTTTGAGTAGCTGCACATATATATAGGTGATAAGGTCGGTTAATGCTGCTGAATAATTCCTAAATAATTAGGGAATTAAAGTATATGTCGGCTGTCTTTGAGGCGGTTTGGCTTGACGCTCGTTTAAAAGGCTGCAACTTCTAAAATTCATATCTTGAGTTGTAGACCTCCAAAATTATGATCCAAATGTCATAAAAAGCTCTCGAGAAAAATCTACAACTTTCATTTAGGACTCTTCTTCAGAAAACGCCTTTTGATTAGCCCGTCGTATTACGAGTCGTTTGAGGATTTTCCCAAGCTTTATTTCATCTTCATCCTCTTGTATCTCTTTATTTCCATTTTAATCTTCAATCAAACATCATTTAGACCTCTTCCATTCCACATTTGTGCACCTAAAAGATGACAAAACCGAGCAAAACGTAAAACCATACAAAATAGATAATAAAACCACGATATTTACTCGATTTTGCATTTTAACTATTCAAAACGTCATTTGCTCAATTAATCGATTATAAGCTTGAATTCTACGAAAAACATCCATATATGGGGAATATTGATATAAAATATATCCTTATAAAACACTACAAATTGACCCTTAACAACTCCCCCACACTTATCTTTTGCTCGTCCCGAGTAAAACAAAACAAAGTCAAGCTCGAGACAAATAAACATCCATACAAATATGAAGTATATTCAATAACTTAGAAGTTCACCCGTGTAGTGTGTGCATAGCCATAATAAACTTCCACTAAGTTCCACAATTTGAAAGTTATTCAAACCAAAACTAGCCCGGTTTCCCATCTAAGTTAGAAATATTCAAAAATTATAATGTGCACTTTACAAAACATACATATCCCAAAAAGAAATAGTAGAGAATATCTAAAACATTTTCGATGGACTCGAGAGGATAATCCCTACAACATATCCTTGAGTTTATCTGGGTATAAGATTAACGATAACTAAGTCCTTACTTATTCATAATAATATATTTCAATATTTTCACTTTTTTCACACTTTTCTAACACACATCAGAATAAGCTTTTGCCCTCATAGCAGAATAGGACATTTCAAGATAATCCCCTACCTTACTCCAATCATAAGGCGACTATAAACCGATCGTCGTGAGCTTTGGTCATCATAGTGGAATAGGACATACGTGGTACACCCTACCTCACCCAAATCATAAACCGACTTCCGACACACACAATTACAATTATGTTTACTTAGAGATTTACGGTGACGAGTGGAAAAGATTATTTTCTAGTAGCACAGCACCAACCGAGCATAACACCTCAAGTAAACAATTTATTACTATTGCAAAAGACTTAATCACGTTTCACTTATCACATTCAAACTTACTGGATATTCACAGTATGTCATACTTTAATCCTAGAATACAAACTACTAAACTTTTCAAGAATTGTACATAAGCAAAGAAACATGCTATAATCATAAAAAATCTCCAACTAAATGGGGTAGGCTTTCAACATTTAGCTCATCATTTACTATGGCATGTGAAAAATAGTATCGGGTGAAACAACTAAAATTACTAAATATACAGAATATAGCAAAAATGATACAAACTCAAGCAAAGATATGCCTTTGTCTACTCGGGATATAACAAAAAATTTGAAAATTAAGCACTTTTCATAGAAATACTAAAAATATGAGCAAACGAAAGTAGACACATAAATCATCTATCCCCTCCCCCACACTTAATTCACATTATGTCCTCAGAATGTGCAAAAATAAAGTAGAAGAAAGAACTTAGCTGGTTTTGACGTGGTTGTCGAGCTGTAGATTGGCAGTGGTCAGGCCGAAGCATAAATTAACCGCTGCAACTCATATCACGAACAGACAACCACTAGATGTGATAACTTCCCAAAAAGTGCTCAACAATATCTGCAACACTTGACATAGCATATAATCTTGGGGCAAAAGGGGTATATGAGTAAACATGTATGCACACAAAAATAAGCAAATCACAAATAAGACAAGGATAACCAACACACAAAACACCATGATTTCTATTCCTAAAAACCTAAAAATTTAACTAAAAGAAAATAACGTAAAAGACTCAGTCGCCTCCCAGGAGCGCTTCTTTATTGTCATTAGCTTGACAAAGATCTCAAAATCAACCCGGATCGGGCCACTTTGGTTTGATGGGGCTACTTTTATCGAGTCGAGTGGAGAGCATCGGTGTGGTCACAAAGCAACAACAAGTCAAGTGCGCGACTAAGTCTTGGACTTTAGCCATCCAGCATAAAGATCGATTCTCTTCTTTGTGTTGTTGCTTAATTGTGGCACCGGCATACTAATGGGTGCAGGAGTCGTGGTAGAAGCATCTTTAAGATCAAGGGCAATAATGTCATCATCCGAATTGAAGAAGTCGGATGGGATCTCATCACAAATCAGCACATCAGTCATGTCAACCACCTTCTGAAAGTATAGGACTTCAGGTGCTTCATAAGGCTGTCCGAAAAACTTTTTCAATTTATGACCATTTACTTTAAAAGGTTGACCGCTGTACCCTTTTAAGGAGATCGCTCCACCCGGATGAACCTCGACAATTTCAAAGGGTCCGGACCATCTGGACTTAAGCTTGCCAGCAAACAGATGTAATCTGGTGTTGTAAAGCAAAGCCATCTCTCCTACCTTGAAATCTCTATCTTTTATCTTGGCATCATGGAGCGCCTTTGTTCTCTCCTTGCTCAGCTTGGCATTCTCGTAGGCCACGAGTGCGAATTAAATCAAGCTCGTGTAGTTGCAGTAATCTTTTCTCCCCACAGAGTTGGCTATCGAAGTTTAAGAATTTAATAGCCCAGTAAGCTCTGTGCTCCAGCTCGACTGGTAGATGGCAAGCTTTGCCATAAACCATTTGAAAGGGCGACGTACCCATAGGGGTCTTGAACGCAGTGCGATAAGCCCAGAGTGCGTCGTCCAACTTCAGACTCCAGTTGGTTCTATTCGAATTCACCGTTTTCTCCAAAATCCGCTTTAGACTTCTGTTGCTCACCTCGACTTGGCCACTGGTCTGGGGGTGGTATGGTGTACCAATTCTATGCTTGACACCATATCTCTCAAGAATTTTATCCAGTGGTGCATTACAGAAATGCGATCCTTCATCACTGATAAGGGCTACAGGCGCAAATAAATCTAGTAAAGATATTCTTTTGCAAGAATTTCTTTACCACTTTGTGATCATTGGTTGGGGTGGCTATGGCCTCTACCCACTTGGAAACATAGTCCACACAGACCAGAATATATTTGTTAGAGCATGATGATGGAAATGGTCCCATGAAATCAATGCCCCAGACATCAAAAACTTCACATTCCAAGATAGGCCTCAAAGGCATCTCCATCCTACTCTTTGAGTCTCCTACTCTTTGGCATCTATCACGGCCTTTGCAAAAGGCTTGAGATCTTTAAACAGAGTAGCCGGTAAAACCAACTTGAAGGATTTTTGTGACTGTCTTAGGTGCTCCGTAGTGTCCACCAAGCGGGACCACTATGGCATTGCTCCAAGATATCCAATTGTTCATGCTCCGAACGCACCTTCTAAGCAACCCGTCCCTTGCATTTTAAGCAGATGTGGATCCTCCCATACGAGATACTTTAAGTCATTGAAAAATTTCTTCTTTTCCTGATACGTCATCTCTTCTAAATGCCCACTTGCTAAGTAGTTGACGTAATCAGCATACCACGGCCTCACAGTCTCTAGCTTCATTAATTGCTCAGTCGGAAAGTCAATGCCTATCTCCTTTGGGACTTCGCCACCCTCATTCACGAGGCGAGATAAGTGGTCAGCTACAACATTATCACTACCTTTCTTGTCCTTAATTTCAAGGTCGAATTCTGTAGTATCGGGATCCATCCGAGTAACCTTGGTTTAGCTGCGCTTTTGCCATAAGGTAGCGTAGTGCTGCGTGATCTGTCCAAACCACAACTTGAGATCCGAGCAGGTAACTTCTAAATTTATCCATAGCAAAAACAACGGCTAGGAATTCTTTCTCCGTAGTGGTGTAGTTACACTGAGCTGGGTTCAAAGTTCGACTCGCAAAGTAGATCGGCCGGAACTTTTTGTCAATTCTCTGCCCTAGAACTGCGCCTACGGCGTAGTTAGAGGCATCGCACAATAGTTCAAAAGGTTTAGTCCAGTCGGGTGCGATCAGAATGGGGGCACTGGTTAACTTATCCTTTAAGCAATTAAAAGCTTTCTTACACTCATCATCAAACAAGAACTCCACTTCCTCTTTCAGCAGGTTGGATAACGGCTTTGCTATCGTTGAAAAATCTTTAATGAATCGCCGATAGAAGCCTACATGCCCCAGAAATCCTCGTACCTCCTTCACTTTGTCTTGGGTACGACATTCTCTCAATGGCTTCTACTTTAGCCTTATCCACCGAATACCATCATCGGGCGACTTGTGTCCTAACACAATCCTTCTTCGACTAGAAAATGGCACTTCTCCCAGTTAAGTACCAGATTTTTCTCAACACAACGTTGGAGTACCATGTCTAGATTCTGTAAGATTTCATCAAAGCTTTCGCCATAGACTGAGAAGTCATCCATGAAGACCTCCATGCATTGCTCCACAAGTCCATCAAAAATGGCTAACATGCACCGTTGAAAAGTCGCGGGTGCATTGCATAAGCCGAATGGCATTCTGCGAAAAGCAAAAGTGCCAGATGGACAAGTAAATGTGGTCTTTTCCTGGTCATTGGGGTCGATGGCTATCTGGAAGTAACCAGAGTATCCATCGAGGAAACAATAATACTTGTGACCACTCGGTCTTTCGATAAAATTTGGTCAATGAAGGGTAGGGGAAAGTGATCTTTGGCAGTAACCTCGTTGAGTCTACGATAATCTATGCAGACCCTATAGCCTGTCACGAGTCGTAAGACTACTTCTTCCCCTCTTTCGTTCTTCTCAACGGTAATACCCCCTTCTTTGGCACAACTTGAGTGGGGCTAACCCACTCGCCATCGCCTATGGCATAAATAATTCCCATATCAAGCCATTTGATGATTTCTTTTTGACAAACCTCTGCGCATGTGCGGATTTAGCCTCCTTTGAGGTTGTCTAACCTTCTTCGCTCCTTCCTCCGTTCGAATCTTATGCATGCACACGTCGGGTGATTCTCCGATATCGCCCACCGCCATCCGAACGCGAGGATATGTTTCTCAAGCACTTTGATCAATTCTCGCCTCTTGCTCCGGCTCGAGTTTAGATGAGATGATCGGGGCAACTTATCACCGTCTTTTAAGAAGATGTATTTAGTCTTTGCGAAGTGGTTTTAACTCTAAGTCATTAGGTGGTTGCTCGATGCTAGATTTTAAGGGACCACCTTTTTCCTTGTGAGCTTGGACCGGTTGGATGAAAAACACCTCGTCTTCACGAGGTGTAACCCCGAAAGATATTGAACGATATCATCTAAAGGAATCTTCCTATCGACTTCCGTCTTTTCTTTCTTATGCTTAACCATCTTCTTAAGCTCTTCTTCTTCAAGCTCTTCAGCAAGCTGCTCCCAATCATCCAACTCCCAATGGGTAGTTTCTCTCCAAAAGTCTATTTCGTCCCAGCTACCCATTAAAACTTCCTCCTCTGGCAAGTCAAAGTCTGCCTGGTTGAGCTCCTTCAAATCATTGCTGCTCATCCCTGGAATGTCCCATTTTCTGTTGCTCACCATAGGCTCAGATGCATAAGCCGTTGAGACTGACTCTACTGATGACTACGGCCTGTGAACGATTATCGGAGTCATCTCCATAGATTGCTTCAATGAATGAAATTTCTGGATCGGGTTTTTCTGTAACTTTTTCCTTGCTCGAAGGTGACGGAAGTGTCTGCTATTCTCAGAGTGATTTGGCCAGTTTGGAAGTCAATAGTGGCGGCAGAGGTGTCTAAGAAAGTACGGCCTAGAATCAGGGGCATCTCCTTGTCAGACTGGTAATCCAGTATGACCCAGTCAGTTGGAAAAATTAAATGTTTAACATGGATAAGGACGTTGTTAACACAACCAGCTGCTAGACGGCTAGATCGGTCTACCAACTGAAGAGAGATGGGGCTCTTCCTTAGCCTCTTGTCCAACCCGAGATTCTTGCAAACGTTCAATGGCATCACATTGACAGAGGCCCCTGAGTCGCATAAGACATTGTGGAACGTGCGGCCTTCAATCGTGCATGAGATTGAAGGTCACAGGGTCACCTCGCTTGATTGCAATGCTCTGTGAAACCGTTGAACATTCTTCTCTTAGTACTCTCTTTCGCCATTTCCTTTAGCTTCTTCTTACTTCCAAATGAATCCTTAAGATACTTAGAGCATTTAGGCATCTCAGTTAATACTTCAGCAAGTGGCATAGTCACCATGGTATCTCTAAGCATCTTTCTCACTCCGTCACATCTTGTTTGTCGAGTTCGTGATATTCTCTCTTTTCTTTCTTTGGATAAGGAAGGGTTTTCGATTGATTGATTATGGTTTGACTTTTAATGGCTTCGTCCTCCTATCCTTCCATCCATCGACAAACTTCTCGCTTTTCTTTTTAGTCGTGGGTTCAACCACCGACTTCTCTTCTCAAACATCCTCATCACTATCCACCGAAGAATTATTATCATTCAAATTTCTTCCTCGTTGTCGCTTTCTTCGGTATTTATCTCTTTCTTTCCCCCTCCTGAACTCATGGCGTCAGGAGGGGCTACTCGTTTCCCGACGGCTTTTCGGGTCCAGCTGTCTTACCGCTTTCGAGGGTGACTGCATTCAACTCCTCCTCTTTTCCATAATCCCATCGCGGTGTGATGGCATTACAAGCACCGACATCGCCTTAGGGTTTCTATCGTATAACTAGGCAGTCTTCCTTAAGGGTCTCGCTTGCTTTGCTCGCCATCCACGACCAATCTGTCTCTCAATCGTTTTTGACCGGTGGCGGTGTTTTCACCAATTCTACTAGCTCGTCAAATTTCTTCCGAGGGACATAGGTGATTTTGTTGATTTTGCGTTTGAGCCCGATTACCTTGTGGTCTTTGGTTATTGGAGTTGAAGGAGGATTGGAGTTGGATGCACCAGGTGGTGTATAATAACTATTTCGTGGATTCCCTGAATAGTTGCGGTTTTGATTGTAGCTCGATTGACCCGCATTTTGATTGAAGCCTCACGAAAGGTTGATTACGGTTCTCCATGGCATGCACTTCTTCATCCATCATATTTCCGGCTTGCATGCCCAAGTGATTTACATCTCTTTGGCCCTTCTTGTCGCTTCATTTGTAGGTTAGCTAGTTGCTTGCTCATTAATTCCATTTGAGCAACTAGCATTTTGTCTCTCGAGTTACTTGCGTGACCTCCTTTTTGCTTCCACTAACATGAGTCTTTCTTTGGGTAGACCACATGTTATTCTTAGCTATTGTTTCACGCTACCTCAGAAGCGAGATCATCTCCTCCCCTAAAAACGATCCATGAGTCGTGGAATCTAAGTAATCTCTATTGGGTTGAGTAACACCCTAATAGAATAATTCTAGAAGTTCATGTCGAGTGTATCCATGGTTAGGGCATTTCTCATCAACAAATTCAACCTCTCCCAGGGCCTTTCCCACACTCTCTCCTTCTAATTGCTCGAAAGTAGCTATATCTCGTTTAAGGCCCATTATCGTTCAGGTGAAACAAATTTTGAGCGAAGGCTCTTTTAACATCGGCCTGTATGAAAAGAGTGATGGGGCAAGGATTTATACCATCTATTTGCTTCACCTCTCAAGGCAAACGGAAAAGTTTCGAGTTTAACTATTTCTGAAGGAACGCCAGGGTAGTGACCTGCTTCACATATTTGCACAAAAGTGGATAAGAAGTCATGTGGATCTTCTGCAGCAGTGCCATGGAATGAATTATTTTGGACCATCCCCACAACTCCATTCTTTAAGTCAAAATGCATACCTCCCATCTCCGGAGGTCGAATTGGCCTGTGCCCTTCTAGGAAGTCTTGATCCAGATAAGGTGCATAAAGTGCAGTTGCACAACAGTGCGACCGCCTGGGCATTTATTCTTCTGAATATTCTCGATTCACCGGAGGATGTGCAGCTGGTGGGGAATTTATTCTTTGTTGCTTGTGACTACCGAGGTTGTTGTTGTTGTTGCATCTGCTGATTCATCCAGGCTTGTCCGCTTTATTCTTTGGTTCTCGCAACATTTGCATCGAAGCATGTTCAATCGAAAGTGGATCCATCCCAGGAGGATTTTGGTTATTATTCCCTTGGTCCTCCTGTTCGTGATCACTAGAACCGTGTTCGCTCATGTTGTCAGGGTTTGGGAAAAGTCTCCTCTTGACAATGTCCCGTTCAGGTTCAGGACAGTATAATAACGGTCCTTTCTTACTCCTGGTTTGCATAAACCAGGGGAGCAAACAGAAAAGTCAACACTGACGAAAGGTCAGGTTGACAAGGGATTTAACCTTGTAAACAAGGGTTGAGAAAAGAAAGGAAAAGAAAAGGATGGAATTAAATTAGTGAGAAAGAAAGAGAAGCAGACGGGCGCCCAAAGCTTGGACGGGCGCCCACTGGGAATGAGATCCGGACGAAGCGTTTGGTAAGCCTGCACGCCGTCGTGCAGTGGGCTATGACGGTTCGAGATAGGGATTAGGACCAGGCGGGCGCCGGTATGGTTGGGACGCCCGTTTGAAGCTAAAACGAGGTAGAACGAGAAAGCAGCGAGGATAACGAGCGAAGACACTAAATTAAATCCTAAAACTTAGTTATCGATCGATTAGCTATAAAAAAAAATAAAAAAAAGATAAAAAATAAAAAAAAATAAAAAAAAAATAAAAAAAATTAACTAACCCTAAATCTAAAATTTATAAGCTAAAAACTGAAGTAAAATAAAAAAAAAAATAAAATAAAATAAAATGTACCTGCTAGCACTTGTACCCTGCAAAACAGAGTTAGTACCGACACAAAAACTATACTAACAAATAATCCGACAACCGTTACCGATTCCCCGGCAACGGCGCCAAAAACTTGTTCGATAAAACTTGTTTTATATTTATTTTACCGAACACCCCAAGTATAAGGATCGTAGTATGTGGTGTTACCGAGTCGTCCTAAAGGGAATCGTATAATTATCGGATTAAAATATAGCTGTTATAAATAATGTCACAACTTATTAACTAAAATTAAATTTTATACTAATTATGATCTAAAAGGCAATGAACAGTAACTATGAACAGTAATGATGAATAGTAACAGAAAATTTGCGGACAAATAAGGATTAACAACTAGGGTTTCTAACACTAATTAACTAACTAGACGTAGCAATTAACGATTGTTACGAACGATTTCGGTTTATCAAAGATTTAAAAGAACGGTAAAACAACAAGGATCCACCACACAACAATCACGCAACCACTTTTATGATCCAAATACGATTTATTGGTATGATCAATTTCCAAATCGATTAAATTCCTTTAAATCAATTTCTAGGGTTCGTTTTCTTTTCCAAGCAAAACAAATTAACATTCATAACAAGATCATAAATTTGTTCCCAAATTAAACAACCCAATTAACAACAAGTGATTCCTCAAATTATCATTAACCGTATCGATTGAAAAGCTCTACTATTGAATCATATTTCCATATAAATTCAAAGCAAAATATGGTTTCATTGACATTCCTATCTAATAAAACACTTAACAATTAATCCAAGATTCAATCGATAAATAAAACAATATTCGAAATCATAAATAAGGATAAACTAACGATTCATGGTTGTGATGATGTTGTGTGGTTTCATCCCGTTGCTCTACCGCTATGTGATTTAGCCAATAATCATGTTGTTAACTATGATCATTGGATTGGAAGAATTCATCCTCCTCTTGTTCTGAAATATGCGGCTGCTCTTTTATAAAAGTGAATTAATTGTTGCTTGATGCGTGTGGAATTATTGGTGTGTTGCCGCCGAAAAAGAATTGTATCCCCTAGGGTTTGAGTAGCTGCACATATATATAGGTGATAAGGTCGGTTAATGCTGCTGAATAATTCCTAAATAATTAGGGAATTAAAGTATATGTCGGCTGTGCTGAGGCGGTTTGGCTTGGACGCTCGTTTAAAAGGCTGCAACTTCTAAAATTCATATCTTGAGTTGTAGACCTCCAAAAATTATGATCCAAATGTCATAAAAAAGCTCTCGGAAAACTCTACAACTTTCATTAAGGACTCTTCTTCAGAAAACGCCTTTTTGATTAGCCCGTCGTAGACATTTAGTCGTTTTCGGGATTTTCCCAAGCTTTATTTCATCTTCATCCTCTTGTATCTCTTTCTTTCCATTTTAATCTTCAATCAAACATCATTTAGACCTCTTCCATTCCACATTTGTGCACCTAAAAGATGACAAAACCGAGCAAAACGTAAAACCATACAAAATAGATAATAAAACCACGATATTTACTCGATTTTGCATTTTAACTATTCAAAACGTCATTTGCTCAATTAATCGATTATAAGCTCGAATTCTACGAAAAACATCCATATATGGGGAATATTGATATAAAATATATCCTTATAAAACACTACAAATTGACCCTTAACAAGGGGCTGATCGGTAATTACAGCGATCGGGTGAGCCTGGAAATAGGGCCTTAATTTCCTGGAGACATGCACCAAGGCTAACCCCAATTTTTCTGCGTTCGAGTATGTTTCTTCTGGTCCGTGAAGCACTTTGCTCACAAAGAAGATCAGTATTTGATTGCCGTCTTGCTCTTTGACCAGCACTGCACTTAGTGCTTCTTCGCACACCACAAAGTATACATACAAAGTTTCTCCTTCCTGAGGAGCTGTTAGCATTGGCAGTTCGGCCAAGTATGACTTCAAATCTTCGAAGGCTTTCTGACTATTTTCATCCCATTGGAATACACTAGCTCTTCTCAAGATCTTGAAAAAGGGCAAGGCACGCTGTGCCGACCTGGAGAGGAATCTGTTCAGAGCTGCTATTCGTCTGGTCAGTATCTGAACTTCTTTAATACTTTTTGTAGGCGGCATGGTCTTCAGCGCGTCGATCTTATCAAGATTAGCTTTAATTCCATCTTTTGATATCATGTCCCCGAGGAATTTTCCTGATCTGACCCCGAATGTACACTTCTTGGGGTTTAACTTCATCTGGGTGGGCCTTAGCATGCTGAACACTTCTCTGGAATAAGTCCAGCAAATACTGATCAATAGACCTGCTCTTGATTAGGAGGTTGTCTACGTACACCTCCATACACCGACCGGTCTGCTGTGCGAATACCTTTGTTCACAACTCACACGTATGTTGCTCCAGCTGTTAGGAACATTTTATTATGTTTTGATGATGGCCATACTAGCTGTTATAGTAAGCCTGAAATAAGTTAGAAATCTCTGTATAAGCCTTTACTTAGAGTCTGACATGTTGTATAAGTTCATCCAGACAAGTATTGTACTAGTTGGTAGGATGGCTAAGTAAAATAGAAACCCGGCAGAGTAAAGGCAGCCAAGTATCAGCAGAGAATAATGAAGACATATGGACTGACTTATAACCAGGGAAGTCTGTGATGACCTTGGATAAGTGTAAGTTAGATTTCAAGTGATGATATTCATGTTTAAATATGGTGTACACTGATCTCACACAAATCAAGTATCAGTGCAGTACAAGTACTCTTGGAAAATCAAAGAATGAAAGAAAGCAGTGAACCGGCGAAGTAAATCTTCTATCGGCTGAGTAAGGAATACCAGTGAAGAAAGAGCACATCAACTAAGTGAGCAGATCCACTCAACTGATCACACAACAGTCAAGTGAAGGAACAGCTGAATAAGATATAGCATCTATACTTATTCAGAACGTGTGAAAATAAGAAGATCAAGCATTAAATGCAGAATCAATCAAGAACGGATTTTATGATGGACGTTTGAAGAAAATCCAGATCATTGAAATCAGGGAGAATACAATCAGTAGGAATCAAGAATTAAATCAAGGATTATTCTCCACATTAAATAGCCAACGGATGGAATTTTAAATCAAGGATTATCAAGGCTATAAATAGAAGGCATTGACAGACAGATAAAACAACAAAAAAGATATACAAGAACAAGCCAAAACTCTGTCAAAATCCTAAGCCTTCTATCTGAACTCAAAAGAACACATCTAGTGATCAACTCAGAACTCAGAGCTACAATTCCACATTAAGCACTGAGACTGATCAACAAATCTGTGAATCAAATTCACACCAATTACAGCAATTGAATCAGAGAAGTCTGAGAAGGAGTTGCGCTCTTTTGTGATAGCTACTGAAGGATTTGTTCTGAAGGAGCAATGTTGAAGACTGAGTCATTGAATCTTTTGAATCCAAGGAGTGATAGTCTTGTAGATTGTGAAGCTTGTGTAGCCAAGGACAATCTTATTATTGCATTGGTGAAAAACAATAGTGAATTCCTCCAATCATCACAAGCGAAGAGTGGATTAAGGGATTACACCACCCTGAACCACTATAAACCTTTGTGTTTATTTACTTACTGCACTTTACTTTACAGCATTAACTTACTGCATATTATTCATACTTTGTGTGTGCATAATCTACTTTGAAACAATTTTTAAGAAAGGACTAATCCGCTGCCCAAAAGCTTTTAATTATAAGAAAAGTTTTTGAAACTCCAGTATAGTCATTCACCCCCATGACTATACTTCTACCATTCTCTGGGACCAATACCAGCATTCTTCAATCCAAACGGTATGGTGATATAGCAGTACGTACAAACTTTGTAACGAATGAGGTCTTCTCTGAGTCCTGCGGATCCATAGCAATCTAATGATAACCCTTATATGCATCTAAGAATGCAAATACTTCATATCCTACTGTTGAATCAATGAGGCGGTCAATCTTGGGTAAAGCATAACAATCCTAAGGACATGCATGTTTGAGATCGGTGAAATCAACGTACATTCTCCAACTCCCATCAGGTTTCTTGACCAGCATTGTGTTCGCTAGCCACTCTGGGTATAGAACTTCCTTGATGATATTTGCCTGAAGCAACTTAGTCACTTCCTTTTCAATGGCTGTTATTCGCTCGAGAGCGAAGTGCCTCTTCTTCTTCCGAACAGGCTTCCTGCTCGGATCAACATTCAACTTATGCACAGCCAGTTATAGAGATAGACCTGGCATATCTTCGGTCTTCCATGCGAACACATCTTTAAACTACTTTAATAGATGTACCCGGGCTCCTTTATGGCAGTCTGGAATCCAAGAGCCCATATTTACGGTCAAGTCTTCATGTTCGCCCCTATTGGCGAACAACCTCGGTCTGGTCTTGAGATGACCAGCTCTCCTCGTCTTCGGGGAGTAATTCCTCAATGCTTACTTGCTGAACCATCATTTTCCATTCACAGTTGCGGTGTAACAGCTCCTGGCTATTTCCACGTCACCCTTAATCTCTACTGAGCCTTCCCCTGTTAGGAACTTCATACTGACATGAACTGGGGATATTACAGCTCGAAGATCAATCAATGTTGGTCTTCCCATGATCATGTTATATGCCTTAGGAGCTTTCATGACTACATAAATAACCATCAGGGTCTTGCCCTTTGATTCTGTTCCAAAGGTGGTTGGTAGCTTGATCATACCCACTGGATGAACTGGGGGTCCGGTGAAGCCAAACAGAGGAGCAAAGACGGGTGTTAGTTTTGCATCTTTTAGCTATAGCTCGGAAAACATTATGGTAAAGTACGTTCACCGCACTACCTGTATCTACACAAATGCGTCTTATCAAATGCTTGCTTACTACCGCCTCTATCACTAACCCTTCATTATTTATTACCAATTGAAGAGAGTCCCTAGGGCCATATGTTACTTCTCCAGAGAGTCTTTGCCTCTTGTTTGATTCAGGAGGAGCAGCAGACCTGCAACTGCTCATCCCTTCAGTTTGGGCGTAGTTGTACGGCCCACCTGAGATCGTATTGATTGTAGCGCCAAAGTCAGACTCAGAGAAAGTTCTATTAAAATACACTAAGTATGCCATCTGAGCCTAGAAATCACACATGGCATACTAAGGGGGTAGGTTACCCTAGGAAATGCTGAAAATACTGCGAAAGAAAAACAGTAAAGGCAAAGCAATAAAAAATAAAAGTTCCATAAAAACCCAAATTAAAGGCATATAATTGTCAAAGCACAATTTTTATATTTTTAAGCAAATGCATGTTCAAGAATGGCAAATTACATAAAGAGCTTAAAAAGTCTACTCTAAGAATCAGAAGTAGGGTTCAGCTGCAGCTTGGCCTCCGTCATGGGTGGTGGCGGCACCACCTTGTTGGGTTGGATCTACAGGATCCTGGGCACCTTTCTTCGCGGTATTCTTGTCCATTGTTAGTAAAAAATAAAATTCTTGTAGGATTCTTGAACGATTGCCAGAAAAAAGGCCCTCCTTGTAGCGTCAATTTATGATGATGGAAATCGTCTATCAATAATCCGGGTCGTATTTCTTTTTGTGACAACGGTTCAAGAACAATCTAATATTCGGGGTGGTGTTTTTGATAACTTTTAGACTGAGTCCAAGAGTTATTTCTCTCTAGTTGCCTACGTATCCAATGACTGTATTGGAATCAAGTCTCTCGTAGTTCCTTAGAGTTGTTTAAATAGGGGATGGCTCATCCCTTTACTTGTTCTACAAGGAATTGTATTCTTAATCCCTAAGAATAATCACACGCATATCCCTATAATTTAAGGATAACGATGGACATGTTTGAATGTCAAGATCAGAGTCTTTATGACTCAAGATTCTTTCCTTATTTATCTTTAGCCGTAAGCACGTGGGTTCAAGTCGGGGGTGCTCTGGCCGACCTGTGTGAGCCCATGAGGCCTCTATGGCCGAACTGTGGTAGCTCCTCCTCACCAGGCCTTGACCGACCTGCGGCGGCTGGTGGAGGTATTCTTGCCGATGTCCCACCTGGGGTTTAGGCCTACCCTTGGGCATGTCTTTAGGGCTTCTGGCCCTTAAGGTTTGTTCTCAAATGCCTTTCATTTATTATATGATTATTTATAGGATGACACATGGCGTAACTCGGGTCGGCCCTCATCAATAGCTTTAGCTCCCGTAACAACAAGAGAACGAGGATGTGAATAGCTATGACTTCTACCTCTCTCATTTTAGTAGATTTTCTTGGGTTCATGGTATATCCGTTGACTCCCTCATTTTCCATGAGTTTAGAGTCATCTTCATCATCCATGATGCTAAAGTTGTGAATATGCATAATTACCGGTTAATTGTTGTGGGTAGAAAGACAATAAGGTTGTCTTGTAATCTAAAGTATGATGGCACAAGTTTTGTTATTTATGTAGAAGTGTGAAACATTACTGTAGTAGTCACGATGTTATACTTTTGTAAATACAATAATAGTTCTCTCATATGTACTCCCATGAGGTGTTTGCCAAAATGGCATATATTAAAAAAAATTGTTTAATGTTTTGATTTCAATAATGAAATGACATAAAAACCCTTACATTTGTTTAATATAACATGTTTTTAATCTCTAACATAGTAATAAGGTAGGGCCGTAGGGGAGAAAATGATAATGAATACTTCTTATGAAATGAAACAGAATCATATAAAAATAAACAATTTTTTGACAACTCCATCAGTTGATAAAGAACGTGTGGAGAATAGCAGAGTTTTTCAGATTCAATTTCAGGATTATGTTACTATCATATCATACGAAGCTTTGTGTTTTGAAAAAAAAAAAAAAAAAAAAAAAGAAGAAGATTCCCGAGTCATTACCGAATGGTTTGGATCTGAAATTTCATTCGGAGTTCGGGTCGGATCGCTAAAGTTGTATATGTATTTGTATGGTGGGAAAACACCTTAATTATAAAAACGAATTGCAACAAACATTGTTGAACGCTATTATGTCGCCGCATATACAAACCCACCATTAAAATTCAAATGCCAAGACATTTTATTAGCTAATTATGTATCCGCATGCATCATACACCATCAAATGTCGTATTTAAGGTACGCTCATAAGACCACTTCACAATTGGGACTTTGACATTTTAATTAATTACTTTTCATTTTTTATCCTTTTTTGACTAAATAATATTAATATTACTTGTCAAAATTCAAAAGCGCGGTTTCCTCTGTCAACTTCAAACTCTCTACTGCAAAAATTCCAATAAAATATATATATAAATTTTGTGTATATAGATATATATATATATATATATATATATATATATATATATATATATATATATATATATATATATATATACCTATTTCTATGTATGCTTCATTCTCTTCATATTTTCATCTCAAGTTTACATCATCACTGCAAACTATTAATCCAAACCAAGTTCAACACTCTTTTTTTTTTTTTTTTTTTTTTAACGATACACATACGAAAATTACGAAAATGGATAGCAAAGTAAATTTCAAGAGAAAGTTTTTGACGTTGTTGTTGGGGATGATTATTATATCGTCAAGTTTTGAACCAGTTGTGAGCGGGAGGCTACTAGAAAGAGAGAAAAGGGTGATGAAAAATCTAGAGATTTATAATATTCTGCCAAAGGGAAGTGGGAAACCACCATCTCCAAATTCATGCTCTTATATTCCCGGTGGACGTGGGCGTTGCACTTTAGCTACTTCAATTAATAATCAAGAAAGCAGCCGCCATGCACCACCAGCTCTTCCGGTGGTTGCCGCCGCAGCTCCTTTTGCTGCAGCTCCTCATCAAGATATTTTCTTACAAAGAATTGATCCAACCCAAAAATCAATCTAGCATTCTTTTGCTCGTCGTCTAATTATATTAATTTTTATGACTTAAATGTTCATGTTAAAATGTTATACTTGTATAGAGATGGGATGATATAATTCATATTGATATACCATTTTTAAAAATTTTCGTAACCTTTTGGTATAGGTTTATTTCTTTTACATTTCATTCTTGTCGTTGATTTTGGGCCCTAGTGAATTTTGTACTCGATCGATACATCATGAAATGAGATTTTAGAGATAATTTTATGTCCAATGATCAATTGCATGCATGAGTGGACAATTTTAATTTTATTTTTTTTAAACCCACAATGATGGTGGTGATGATGTGTAACGCTGACGGTAGTTTATATACTAAACGTCAATCAAAGTGACGTTTCCTGTCAGACAAATTATTAACATTTGTTATTACGGATCGATCAAGAAACGATAGTGATTGGAAGATAAGATAAACAATTAACATGTAAACAAACACAGAAACAAGAAAAACACATATTTAACATGGTTTCCGGCAATGTGCCGACTACTCCACGGACAAACGAGAATTATTTTATCAAGGGAAAATTACAATTTACAATTAATACAGACTGTTTTTATAGCCTTGGGAATCAAACCCTAACCGACTTAACAGCCAAACCAGATAATGACTCAAAAATCCAGAAGTAACTTTATCCAAAACGGAAAACCATGCAAACGTGTTCATTAAGTAATGCTGAGAATTAACATCGGCAACCCAAGCATCAGCAGGTTGATCAACCTGGCGACCGCCCCGATTGAACACCAAACTTATTGGTATCGATACTCTACTCGGACGGATCACGATTTCCACACAGACTTCATCAGCATAGTTTAAGTCACCATTGCAAACCTCCACCTTGACTTCAACTTCATGCAAACTGACCAGATGCACAACCAAGTGCCAGATTTCCTCATTGTCTTCAGATTTGAATACCTCAGCAGACCCCTACCTTTAGCTAAGTATTCCCAGATTCAGATTAACAGTTTGGATATTTAGCAAGTCCAGACACAACTGAAACTTGCCTCTTGGAACTGGTTTAATGAACATATCAACAGGATTAACATGAATGCTGATCTTCTCCACTTTGACCCTCCTCTCAATCTTTAGAAAACGGTAACAAAAATCAACGTGTTTGGTTCTCTCATGATGAACCTGATCCTTAGACAAACATATTGCACTGAGACTGTCACAATACACCCTGACTTGATCTTGATGCAGACTCAGATCATTGACTAGCCCTTTTCACCATATTGCTTCCTTTGCTGCTTCCGTCAGTGCCATGTATTCTACTTCAGTAATAGCTAATATCACTGTACCCTATAAAGTTTCCTTCCAACTTAACACAGAACCACCAAAAGTAAACACATACCCAGCCATAGATCTTTTGATGTCCACATCAGCACCATAATCAGAATCACAGTACCTTGTAACAAAACATTGAGTACCACCTCCATAAATGAGTCCAATATCATATGTACCCCTAAGGTACCTAAATATCCTTTTCACTGCCTTCCAGTGTTCCTTTCCAGGTTGAGCCATAAATCTGCTGACAACACTGACTGCCTGAGCCAAATCAGGCCTAGTACAAACCATGGCATACATTAAACTGCCCACTGCGCTTGCATATGGAACTCTTGACATGTATTCTTCCTCCTCAGCTGATTGTGGAGCCAAAAAATCAGACATATGTAGATTTGGTGTCATAGGTGTATCTATAGGTTTGGATGCTGACATGCCAAACTTGGACAATATCTTCTCAATATACCCCTGTTGAGACAAGAACAACTTCCCCTCCTTCCTATCTCTATTGATCTCCATCCCCAAAATTTTCTTTGCATTTCCCAAATCCTTAATCTCAAATTCAGCCTTGAGGAGATTCTTCAGATCTTGAATATCAGACTTGTTCACAGCAGCTATCAGCATATCATCCACATACAGAACCAGATAGATGATTGAACCATCCTTCAACTTGTTGTGATAAACATAGCAATCATATGGACTCCTGTTATAACCCTACTGAATCATATAGCTGTCAAACTTCTTATACCACAGTCTTGAGGCATGCTTAAGTCCATAAAAGGACTTCTTCAACTTGCAAACATATCCTTCCTTGCTAGGAACTTGGAAACCCTCTGGCTGAGTCATATATATTTCCTTATCTACATCTCCATGTAGAAAGGCTGTCTTCACATCTAATTGCTCAAGTTCAAGATTCTGATGTGCCACTATTGCTAACAACACCCTGATGGAAGTATGTCTGACCACTGGATAAAATATCTCTTCATAGTCTACCCTCTCTTTCTGACTGAACCCTTTGGAAACCAAACGTGCCTTATATCTTATGTCCTCAGGAGATGCCATTCCTTCATTTTTCTTGAAGATCCATTTACAGCTGGCCACCCTTCTATCCTATGATTGTTTGACCAGATCCCAAGTCCCATTCTTCTGAAGTGACTCCATTTCTTCTCCCATGGAAACAAGCCAATGAGATGCCTCAGAACATGTCACAGCTTCCTTGTAAGTGTTAGGTTCAAAACCATCCATTTCTTCAGCTACCTGTAGTGCATATCCAACCATATCCTCCTCAAACCCAAATCTTCTTGAGGGTCTAATAATGGTCCTTTTAACTCTGCTGAGAGCTATACTCTGCTAACCCTCATCAACTGTTTGAGTATCTGCTGAACCTTGTTCATCAGACTGGTTTGGATCCAGCTCTAGATCTACTGAGTGCTGACTGTCCCCTGTCGAGTCTTTCAATTCAGCAGACTCTACTTGAAGCTCCACCTGTTTGTCAACCTTCTCAGTTCCAGATCCGAGTTCAGATTCAGATGTGGCCCTCATAGATGAGTTAAGCATAGAATTTCCATCAAAGATTACACTCCTACCGAGTATAATCCTATTTTCAGCTGATGAAAATATTTTATACCCTTTTACTCCATCTTGATATCCAACAAATACTTCCTCCTTGGCTCTAGGTTCCAGTTTACCTTCACTGGCATGATAGTAGACTGTACTTCCAAAAAACCTTAGACCAGAGTAGTCTGTTGCCTTTCCTGACCAAACATCAAGTGGTGTTTTGAGCTTGATCCCAGTGTGAAGCCCCCTATTGATTAAGTAGCATGGTGTGTTAACAGCCTCTGCCAAAATCTTCTTGTTAGACCAGAATTAGAGAGCATGCACATTGCCCTCTCCAAAAGAGTTTGATTCATTCCTTCTGCAACACCATTCTGTTGTGGAGTGTCTCTGACTGTATGGTGCCTAGAAACGCCTTCATTTTAACAAAATTCATCAAACTCAAACCAACAGAATTCTAGTCTATTATCAGTTCTAAGTCTCTTGATCTTCTTTTATGTCTGATTTTCAACCATAGCTTTCCACTGCTTGAAGTGTTTGAATGCTTCACTCTTGTGCTTCATCATAATTACCCAAACCATCCTTGAGTAATCATCTATAAAAGACACAAAATACCTATGACCACCCAGTGACTCCACCCTTGCAGCTCCCCAACAATCAGAATGAACATAATCAAGTGTCTCTTTTGTGATGTGAATTGCTTTTGGGAACTTGCTCCTATGTAGCTTCCCTGACACAAGTGTTCACAAAATCCCAACTCTTTGACCTTTTGTCCTCCAAGTAGATCAGACTTACACAGAATTCACATCCCTCTTTCACCCATATGACCCAATCTCATATGCCACAACTTGGTCAATTGTGACTAGTGAACCTCTGATGATGCAATGGTAGCAGAACCTGATACAGTAGACCCTTGTAGTATATACAATATCCCTTGCTTGATACCCTTCAGAATCACAATTGAACCCTTATAGACATTCACCACTCCACCTTCACCCCTAAACTTGACCCCTTTGATGTTGAGAAGACTAAGTGATATCAAATTCTTGGTCATCTGTGGAACATGCCTAACATCATTCAATGTGCAGAATTTACCATCATGTGTCCTCAATTGAACAGAGCCAATCCCAACTATTTTGCAAACCTTGCTATTAGCCATAGCAATATGACCTACATCCACCTGCTGATAAGTTGAAAACTACTCCCTATTTGGAGACACATTATAAGATGCCCAGTGTCCAGAATCCACACATCCTTGTGCCCTGCTGATTCTGAGACTTCTAAGGCCAGGTCTTCTTCTGAGTTGGTGTCTTGTTCTGCCAAAGCAATAGTACCCTACAGCTTCTTTCTCTTTGGACATTCATTTTTCCAATGCCCCTACTCCTTGCAATAATTACAGACATCCTTAGCCTTAGGTCCCTTGGAACTCTTCTTGAAATTCTTCTTTCCAGAGTTTCCTGGACCCTTGCTGATTCCACTGGCCACCAATCCAACAGACTGTCTGTACCAGAACCAGATGCCTCATGGCATAACTCTCGAGTATGAAGTGATGATCTCAGATCCTCCAGTGACAGTGAGTCTTTCCCAACAATAAAGGACTGCACAAAGTTCTCATATGATGTAGGCAATGACACCAATATGATCAATGCTGCATCCTCATCTTCAATCTTCAGATCAATATTCTTTATGTCAAGCAATATTGTGTTCAGCTGATTTTGATGATCCCTCAGCTGAGTGCCCTCATGCATCCTTAGGATGAACATACATTGTTTCAATAACAACTTGTTGGTTAGAGACTTTGCATATACAGACTCTCAAGCTTGGACCACAGCTTCTCTGTTGTGTCCTCTTCAGCAATCTCTGTGATAGTATCATCTGACAAGCACAACATAATTGTTGAATGTGCTTTCTCCTCTAGACTGACTCTCTCAACAACACTTCCTTATTTTTATTTAATTAGACAAGGGACCCCATAATCCATGTTGCTTCAACAGAGCATGCATCTTGATCTGCCACAGACTAAAATTGTTTCTTCCTGTAAACTTGTCAATCTTGACGTTTAAAGCAGACATCTTTCTCACCACAAAAGCTTGTGTAGATCCCAAATACTAGCGTCAATTATGACTTTGGTGCCAATCTACCTTTCTTAAAATAGATAAATAGATTTCTTGATGAACCTGGACACTCTGATACTAGTTTGTTACGACGGATCGATCAAGAAGTGATGGTGATTGTGATTAAAGATAAACAACTAACAATTAAACAAACACAGAAACAAGACGAACACAGATTTAACGTGGTTTCCGGCAATGTGCCGACTACTCCACAGACAAACGAGGATTATTTTATTATCATGAGAAAGTTACAATTTACAATTAATGCAGACAGTATTTATAGCCTTGGAATCAAACCCTAACCGACTTAACAGCCAAACCAGATAATGACTGAAATACCCTAGAAGTAAATTTATCCAAAACGGAAAACCACGCAGACGTGTTCATTAAGTAATGCTGAGAATTAACATCAGCAACCCAAGCATCAGCAGGTTGATCAACCCTGCTGACTTACCCCAGCTGAACACCAAACTTTAGCACACTGTCCAACACTCTGCTGACCAGATCACAGTTTCCACACAGACTTCAGCAGCATAGTTTAAGTCACCATTACAAACATAAAGTGTGTTAAAAGTAATTTTGTTTCATAAAAGTGGCGTACGAAGCACTTTTGTGATGTCAATAGAAGACTTTTCTTTATTACATGCTATATATTAAGATGTTTAATTGGTTGTAAGTGAAATCAAATATATATTCATAAATATCCATAGACTCATGGATATCCATGGATAAGGTACGGTTTGAAAAAAAAAAATTTACCCGCACAGGTAGTGGGTATGGTATAGGTATAGAAAATTTGTAATGGGTTGGGTATGGATACTGTCAAACCCGTACCCACACGTGCTATTGTCATCCCTACTTACAACTAGATGAAGATTTGAATTACAAGGTAGTGATCGAAGTCTAACCAAACATTAAATTATCGAGTTGAACATATTCTTAATATGTCATGTTTGAACTTTGCTCGAGATCGTCTGGGCAGAAAATAAATGGCTTGAGACTGAGACGCCAATCAGCTTTGCATCAAATACCAGAAGGTGCAAACATAATAGAAGGTGCTACTATTGATGTGAAAAAACTTTATGATAGTTTTACCATCTATTTATCTCGGATTATGAGTTTAATTGGGTGATTTTATGAGTATATCAAGAGCTAAATTTCCTCAAAAAAAAATCAAGAGCTAAATGAATTAATTTAATATTTTATAGCTTATGGTATAAAATTCAATTTTTATAAGGTATTTGTCGAGAAAAGATGTTACTTCTTGTATTATTTCATATCGTGCAAATAATTTAGAGAATTGACATGTTGGGAGAATTTCCAGAGCAAGATGATTGAGTAATGATGGATTGAGTAATGATTGGTTGAGACGAGCTATGGGTTGAGAATTAATGATGAAATTTGAAGATCATAATTGAAGAATGAGCGAGAATTCGGACCGATACAAAATTAGCGCAAGAAACCCTAATACTTGGAGAACATGTTTTGTATCATCCTAAGTAGGCTTAAGTCGTTTTTTAGCAGATAAAAGGTATATTACGAGTTGTAATTACATACCACATACATACTTTTGCATACTTCAGTTTTTGCATCGTGGATCATCAATAATCACCGATGCGAGAAAGGATCGAACATTTGGATGGAGTTCTTATGATTTCTTCTAAGGTTACTTTTGGGTTTTAACTTCTCTTAATGTCTGTTTTATCGCTTGTTATCATGAATTCTTGTGTTTTCATTTGATCGATGTTAGGATAAAGGATTTGTTATCAAATCATGTGAAAATTAATTCGTACCTAGTCTGCTGATTAATTATGATTCGTGTATAGGCTTAAGAAACATCATATTTGATTCTGCAATCCTTCGGCTCGATGGTGGTCTGCTGCCATTATTCCGGTGGGTTTGAACGAAATTTGGCGCGTTTTGGTTTAGTAATTCTGGTTATCAATGCTAAATTATGTCGTGTATGAAACATGATTAATTTTGTGCTAGCTATTTGTAAATTATTTCTAATGAACTATATCACCCATGTTAATCACCAACAGAGATGAACGGTCTCAAGGGTGAGGTCTTAATATTTGTATCGGCATCCCATTGTTGTTTAATGCACATTTGTTTAATTAAATCTAGTCCAACAACTGAGGAAGATACTAAAACAATGGAAATAATGGGAATAACGGACCAGTGGTTAAAACAAAAATATCTAACTAAACATGCTATATGTCTAAGATAGTCATTAAATATTGTTGACTATGCACAGAAAATATACTCTAAGGTCTTCAAATATCAACTTTCATCAAATCAAAAGAACAGAACAACGCACAGGTTCTAAATAGAAAGTTTAACCTTTGCTTAATATATTTTGTTTAAGGCTGAGCTTGATCAGCCGGATTGAGTTGGGTTGAGGTTTTACGTTGTTAGTCAAATGTGACTTGATCCTTACGTATGAATCGGAATCTATCTGTCAAAGCTAAACCTAAGGGTGTACAAAAATTCTAGAAACCAAAGTACCAAACCAACCAATTAAATCAAATTTGTCTAAGCTGGAAACGTGTAAACCATGATTTTGGTTTTTATATCATAAAAAATCAAACCGTGAAAAACAATTTGGTTTTGGTGTGTATGTGTATATATATATATATATATTATGCGTGTGTGTATGTATGTATGTATGCGTGTGTGTATGTATGTATGTATACATGTATGCACCCATATATAGAGATGTAATGGTGACTTAAACTATGCTGTTGAAGTCTGGTATGGAAGCTATGATATGGTGTTCAGTTGGGGCAGATCAGCAGGGTTGATCAACCTGCTGAAGTTAAGGCTGCTAGAGTTGAGTCTGATGTTTACAGCAGACTTAGAGAACACATCGATCTGTTGCATGGTTTTCCGTTTTGATGAAGGTACTTCTTGGTATTTCAGTCATTGTCTGGTTTGGTTGTTTAGTCGGTTAGGGTTGGATTCCCAAGACTATAAATACTATCTGTGTTATTTGTATCTGTATGTAACTTTCTCGTGATAATAAAATATCCTCGTTTGTCCGTAGAGTAGTCGGCACATTGCCGGAAACCACGTTATAAATCTGTGTTCTTCTTGTTTTTTTTAATGCTTATTTTTTATTGTTGAAAGAATAAAATCCGTACATGCCATGTCCTGGCCCCCCATACAATGCGTCATCGAGACATAGTCCTGCCTCCTTAAAACCTATATCTGGCAAACCCAGTGTGGGAAAATCCAGGTGTATAGGAAAGAGTACAACACCCTGTGTCCCGGTCTAGAAATTTCCGACAACCCCAAAATATAATTACAAAAATGCAACCGTCTCTTCCTCGTTATCACAGTCCTCGTTAGCCAACCTGATTTTCACCCTAAGCATGTAGTGCAAGGTGCGACCAATGATGTCCATCGCTATTATCCAAAATTCATGATTTTTAGGTACCATCGCCCATCGTGTAACATTTTTTCGCCCTCCCCGGAAAAAGAAGCAACACACAACTGAGAGCAAAAAAAGCACATGACAAATTCCACACCAAGAAGAGCACAAGCCACCACCTGTTTGGCACCCCTCATGTTGATAGGGGTGCCTTCCATTTTGATCTTTGGAAATCCCAATGCATCATGGCGAAGACATATCCGGATATTGTCATTTAGAGATGACTCATCAATAAAAATTAAAAGCGAAGTAACATTGGGGGCCGCACATGCATCAGCAACAGAATTCGCCTCTCGAAAAATGTGTTTAAATTGCATCCGGCAATGAGAAATTCTCTGGAAATTTTTTTCAATAGTAAGGATGAGAAATTCTCTGGAAAATTTCTTCTTGTTTCTATGTTTGTTTACTTGTTAATTGCTTATCCTACACATAATCACTATCACTTCTTGATCGATCCGTCATAACAAGAGATATGTGTGTAGGTACGTATATATGTATGTCAACACTAATAATTATCATTCCATGCTAATAAATAATATCCCAATCCATCATGTATTAATACTTTTTAACCGTCACTCTCACAATGAAAGTTGTGACCAAGCCGAAGAGAAACATATGACAAGATCATGTAAAAGCGGTCGAAATGGTTTTATATGATCAATCTAATTGGAAAATATGACACTATCATGATATATATATATATATATATATATATATATATATATATATATATATATATATATATATATATATAGAAAGATGGAGAAGAAGAAAAACTGGGGAAAACCAAACCAAGCCATACCAAAATGGTTTTTCTCAGTTATGGTTTGGTTTCAGTTTGTAAATTTTGAAACCGTAAAAATAGTGTGGTTTTAAAAGTCGTAAAAAAAACCGAAAAATCGGACCATGTACACTTGCACTGGTATTTGGAAGGTTCACCTGAGGTGCTTGCACCTGAAGTTGGGCATCATGTCTTATGTTCCCAGAATCCCAGTTGAATCTAGTGTTCACGTCTGAATCAGCTCTAAGTCTGAATATGGTTACATCTGGTAGTCCTCGTTGGAATCTGGAGGCCGCAACTAGGGGTATTTTTGGTAGTTCAATTAATTTGTGATTAAGTCATATACGGTTGAATTCCTAAGGTTATAAATACCAGCAGTTAATGTAACATCTGTGTAACTTTCTGTGCATAATAAAATTCCTTCCTTTTCTCCGTGGATTAGTTGGCACATTGCCGGATACCACGTTAAATCTGTGTTTTGTTGTTCTTGTTTATTTGATTTATGATTTAATTGCTTCTGTTATTTCTAGGCTCTTCTTGCAATATGTTACAACAAACAAACTATTTATCAAGTTGGGTTCGAAAAGTGTTAAACTAAACCAAACGACCGGAGAAATTAGTGGTTGTCAAGATATTGAGTTAAAGTAAGCAACAGTTTTCTAAATTAGTCATTTGATTCATTATGTCTCAAGTACCACGCTTCCCGAGTTTTATGGTGATACAGGTGGTTTCATAGCTGACTATTAGACAAAACTAAATGTCATACGATGAGAGACGATAGAGGACACCTCTATGAAGACTAAGTCGAGGCTATAACGTTAAACTTCTGTGATGGCTTGAATTAACTTTATAGACCATGTATTGAAAGATCTCAATTGTGTGAAAATATGGTGTACCCCGATCCACAACTAAAGATCAGATTAAAATCTAGTTAACCTAGTTGAGTATTGAAGAGCTGATGAGTAATACAGAAATCAGCTATCTGCTGAGAACATGCAAGAAAAATAGTCACCAGAGCTAAGAATACAATACAGATTTATTATGCTGGAATATTACAAGGATTATTGATCCATTTCCAAGGTTATTTTGAAGACAATTTGAAGATAAGGATCAATAATAACCGTATGTTCTAAAGGTTAATCGATGGCTAAGTTTAAATGACTATTACATGGATTTCAAGACCACCATTGGTTGACAACCTGTCATGTCAGAAGGACACTGACACTGACACTGGATCATGGAGCAGAGAATGTCAAATGAATATTCAGAAAAATCCAAGAAACACCTACAAGGATTCAAATTTTGAACATTGGATTTTCATCTATAAATAGAGGACTTTGCAACCAGAAATATACCAACAAGGAAACTGTAATTTGAGCAATCAAGTTTATATTGATGATTTCTATTCTCTACAAAGTCTCTTAAGGCATTACATTTCAAGATCCAGAAATCTCCAATTGCACATACTTACAAGTTTTATCCAGATTCAACACTTGAAGATCTTGAACTACTGATCTTAATCTCATTCATCTAGATCAATCTCAAAGCAGAATCACTTACTTGATTCAAAGCACAACTTTGTTATCTACAAAGGTTTCTAGACACTGAAGTATCTATTGAGTTGTGAAGGACGGTTGTGGCAGCTAGATCCAAAGGATCTGAGAAAGAGCTGTGTGTTTGTTTGTTGTGGATCTATTGAAGAGGCAATACTACCTTCCAAGGAACAGTGAAACATCATCACTGAAGCAGCAGTTCTACTTACCAAGGACTGAGTGTTCAGATTGTGAAGCTGTAATCATTCAGTGAAATACAATCATCAAATCTGTTGTATTTTGTAATTGTACCTGAAGAACAATAGTGAATTCCTCCAACATCACAGGAGAAGAGTGAAATAAGGGAATTTTCACCACCCTAAACCACTATAAACCTTTTTGTTTTTATTACTGCATTTACTTTCTGCGTGAGGAGAATGTAATATCCCGAATTGAAACAAATGAGAAAAAACAATTACACGATATAAGGTTGAGATATAATGAACATTATAATCTGGATTAACCATTTTAATTAGCAATGATGATGTATCTTATGTCCCAACTAGCGCCGGCTGAGCAAAAAACCCAATAAACCCAAACCAACCCAAACCGAACTAACCCGAAATAACCCAACCTAATTGAAACCAAAAATTTTGGGTTGGTTTTTGACCCAACCCGAATGCTATTGGGTTGGTTTGGGGTTTTAATTTCTTTCTTCGGTTCGACCCAACCCAACCCGAAAGGCATTACAATAGGTTATTCTATTCGTGGCCAATGAAAATGACTATTGTTATCTAGTATCATTTTCGAACAATATTTATTCTTGTGGCGTGATAATTGAAATTTGAATAAACATCTGTTAGACGGTCAAAATCAAATCAAAATCAATCGATTGTAAACCAGAATCGGATTAATGACTAATTGATGAATGAATATAATATTTTTGTTGAATGAATCATGAATCATTTTTCTAACATTTAAAAATCATTGTATTCCTTCCTTAATGTTTAAGTTACTATATCTATATATTGTTGGTTGTGTCATAGTTTATTGGACTCATAATATGATGTCCGCAAAAGTTGTCTTTAATTATTGTTCTCTTTAATGACTAACACTATGGACACGTGGTTTAAAATTAGAATTTCGATGGAATACGTGTATGGATTTTATAACATGAAAGTTTGATTACAAATACATTGCCTATGGCTTAAAACCCGAAACTCAATCCAATCCAACCCGAAACCAAACTGAACCAAACCATTGGGTTTTCTAATAGTTTGGTTTGGTTTGGGTTAGTATTTCTTTAAATCAACCCGACTAATATTATGTAAAACCCAACCCAAACGAATCTAACACAACCCAAGCTCATCCCTAAAATTGATTACTGAAGCATTACATATGTATTCAAGACTAATTTTCACATCTTGCATTTGTATCATTAAAGATGTTAGTACTTTCATTAAAGTATAAAAAATTATTTTGAAAGATTGGACTACTTTGAGGTGTCCATATATGTTGAATGAAAAATAATGCACATATATAAACAATGTCGGTCCAGGAGGACAGGAAGTGTCTATATGAAGGGAAATTCTTACATAGGGACTCCTTTGTAGGGAGGTGATTACGTGGCATCATCTGAACCACACAGTTTCATTGTGGTCCAGTAATAACAGGGGGGATTTGTTGACGGTCAAATTATACCCGTAAAAGTCATCAACATTGACCTTAAATCGAGATTAATAATACGCATTTTATATTAAATCACACGTTTATATTTAATATTTAATGTTATGTGATTTATATTATGTAAATTGGTATTTACTCGTTTTATCCGATTCTTGTGCGATTAATGTTGATTTTACAGATCATTATAAATCGAGGAGATTAGTGTCATTCAATCAATTATCTCAAGATAAGGAAGGAAGGAAATCGGAGCATTAAATGAGAGATTAATCGGATCGACATGCAGGCGTGCGAGTGGGGAGCAAGGCAAGCGAAGAAAGCGTGTGAAAAGGTGCATTTCTAGGTTCGGTCGACCGAGCCTAATGCTTCGGTCGACCGAGTGAAGATCTTCGGTTGACCGAGCCTCGGGTTTGGGTCGGTTTTCGGCTTTAATTGTGTTTATCTTCTAGAACCACCCTAAGTCGGCGAAAGCCTCTATATAAGCAGCATGATACGAAATTTGTAAAGAATCCATTCATTCTTTTCTTCAATCTTACAATTCATAATACAACTTTGATACAATGTAGAATAATGTGAAGGTTTCCAGCAATTTAAAGGTTGCGATTATGTAAGCCTTTATTTTCTGTTTCTTTTCTTTTAAGTAATTAATTCCCCCCAATTATGCTTTATTGTTTGAGTTAGTTAATTCATAGCTAGATGATGTAGATCTAGGTTATGTCGTTATGGATGTGGCGAAGCCTTGTCTATGAGGATCTCATAACCTCACGTCATATGTTTAACGTCTATTCATGAATCTGCTTGGTTTAATTAATGTATATCTAAGTAGTTTATATGATTTCTTTACGAGTTACTGTTAATCTGTTCTGTATGATGAAACGCTGAGAAATATATTCTAGGATGTAATCTGGGGATGAAATCGTTTGGGTGACCGAATGGAATCATTCGGTCGATCGAAAGTGTGTCATCTTTCGGTCGACCGAGCCTATTTGTCTCGTTAGTTAGTCCGCCACGTCTTTATGGTTAGGTTAACTTAATAGAATTTATCATCTCGATGAGGTATGGCTACGCCTACGTCGCTCGTCAGTTTTTCATTAGCGTATTATTTGGAAATACCAATATAAGACGTCTAGTTCGGCTCACGAACCATCTTTCGGGACTTTCAGTGAGATCTAGGTAGGTTTTGTATTAGGGAATTGGCGTCACCTAGTTATCGTAGTTCAGTAAACTAGCATGAGACCTAAAAGGTAATTGTTAGTTGGACGAGGGCTTGAGCGATCGTTTAGGAAATACGCCTAACCATAGGAATGTTGCCTAAGCGAGGTGTACGGTTAATATCGGCATCCTTAGAGTAATGAGCGTGTGAGTTATATGAGATGGAAACCCAAAGGTGAAGTCACGTAACAATACCACGGTGACTCAGTAACCTAACCGGTGCTAAGTCAAGTTAAGAGGATGACTCCCGTAGCCAATCTAAAATAAGATACAAGCGGATTAACAGATTAATGAGTTTAGTTAGTTTTATAAACTATCTAGGTCCAAGCGATAAAGACTATAAGCGGGAGGTTAATTACGTTGTGTCGAGTTGTGTCTTTACTTTTCTTGTCCTATGTTGGTCGTAGACCGCCTTTATGTCCTTGACATGTATAATTAATTGTTTATATATGGAATTACCCACAATTGGTTCCCTGTGGGATCGACCTTGATTCACTATAGCTATACTACGATGGGCCTAGTCCTCTTGCTAGTATTGGTTTATGGTGGTCAAGTATATTATAACCTGATTGACCACGTCATCAAGTTTTTGGCGCCGTTGCCGGGAACCAACGGTCAATTTTATATATAAATAATTTTCTTATTCATGTCAAGTTTTACGTTTTTGAAGTCGTTTTACGTTTTGAGTCCCTCGGTTGTCCGCTCTGTCACGAAAATTCAGATTCTTAAAATAAAAATAAAAATAAAAATAAAAATTATTCGGTCGACCGAGAGACCTCATTCGGTCGACGAGAATTTATAACTTTTTGTTTTGTGTTGTTCTTGTTTCATTCGTTTATACGGTTTACGATTTGTGTTTTTCGAGTGCGGAATTTCGCGTGTCTGTTTATCCTCGTATGTTTAATCCGTAGGTCTGATAGCAGCATGAGAAACCATGTTAAAATCAGTCTACGGTCTGTTTTGTTTTTCTTCTGTTTGCGAAAACCAGGGAAGCAATAATCCAAGTCAATAATTTTTCAAGGGCGCTGAGAAAATAACCCAACAACATGTGGAGCTACGAATCTACAATGGGAAAAGCAATGGAAGCAATACCTTTAAAGCACCAAGATGGCTCCGGAAAAAAATTAAGGCTTAAATTCTTCGTGGTACAATGTTGAAGGCAAGGTACTACCTTTTTTTGCTTATGTTTTACTACCTTTTGGTTTTTTGAGCATAAGTTAGCCTATACATGAACCTTAGTATGAATCTTAGCCCGGAGTTGGTTTGTAAGAATAATTTTATTAGTGTCGAAGGTTTTGCCCCATATCTGTCTCATCTAGAGGGTGTAAGAAAACATGTAGTCGTTGAAAGGAAGTAGTGAATAAAGAGTTCCTCGTAGTTCTGTTAAAATCTCATGGTCCTATGCATGAAATTGCTTCTACTGGCCATGGGAGCAACAAATTGTGTAGTTTAAGCATTCGCAATCTAAAGAAGACGTTGAGTTTTGAGAGAACACCATCTTTTGCTTTCGTTGATGTTTATGGTGATGGCTTCTCGGTGAACCCACCTTAAACAAAAACGAGATTACGCTTTGGGTGACAATTTAGAAATCGAAGAATCTTTGTACATAGGTTTGGAAATGGTTTAACCATGGTGGCGAGTTCAACCGAGCTTCGGCTCAATCAACTCCCTCCACGTGTGATGTGCATTCTATGCCAGTTTCGACAAGACTTACCATAGCCGATAAGCCTTCGGGCTAAACGGGCTTATCTTGACGGATTAACGAGGCATCACATATGTTCCAACGAATAAGGCGGTATAGGCTTGCCTCACATAACCGACCTTATTCGGAGTACTTTGATTCGTTGTTTCTTATTGTCAAGGCCAAAACCATAATTTTAACCGAGTTTCTTAGAATTCACTAATCCCAAAGCGAGAGCCGAGGTAAGAGCTTTGGATAAATGGTATGGATAAATGTCGTTTCTAGGTCTCACAACCAAGGAAGGGTATTAATCCGCAAAGCAACAAGCCCACCTCTTATAGTGTGAAGGGTCAAAGTCAGCGATCCAAGAATGATAGCCCGACAAGGATACTTTTGGAAAGTCGAAAGTGAGGACTTTAAACTCAGAACCACTTCTTTGAAACCCTTAGGTTTTGTTTTCTTTGAGTCAAATAAGAGTAACGTGACATATGTTGAGGTTTTTTATTTTGCCGTGTTCCGATGGCCATTGGGCTAAGGATGTGCAAAATTTTTTTACTCAATATAGGCCACGTGAAATAGAGTTCCGTAGGAGAGTCAAGAAATTGCTAAAGAAAAGGAAATTTAGCAAACAACCTTAAGATGGAAGCATTAAGAGAGCTTGAGAATTATTGAAAATGTAACAGAGAATGATTGGTGTGAACAAAAACAATCTTGGTCAAATTCTAAAACTTTTAGGTGATCCAAGTGAAAATCCAAAGTGATGTGCAATTCATTCTGCAATTATCATTATCTTTCCTTTTACACTTTTTCACCTTCAAACTTTTCGAACCTCTCACCAATCTGCCCCAAAAGTTCACATTTCTAACCGTTCTTTCATCGCCTCTCTTTCTTTCCATCCGTTTCACTCTCCCACCCAATCTCAATGCGTTAACCATTTTTCACCCCACCCATAAACACAATTTCTTACCCGCCCTTTATCTTTTCTTCTCATCCTTATGTGTATCCTTTTCTAAACCCATCATACTCTCGACCTCCATTTTTACAAATTCCCATTGTATTGCGGAATTTGAAATATTGCTCAGTTTTAATGTTTATCATTTTGATTTTCATGATCGTAGCTGGGGTAAGTGTGGCTCTGACCCTAGCTAGACTTCAAAGAGTTTTTGGTTCGATCACATACGACTTATCATTCTTTAAATTTCACACTTTTCCGACTATTCCGGCATTTCAAGATGATGAGTTCAGTTCTTAAATGTCACACCGATCCGACCTTGTTGATGACGGTTATGACTTTTACATGATACACTGGGTTATTAGTAATTTCGAGGAGTAGCTACATCTCCCTAAGTTGTTGATATCCAATGCAAGCGAGAAGCGTCTGCGCTAAGTATTTGATTTTATCTTTAGCCAATAGGTCGCGTTCAATCTGTTTCTCTTTTCCTGGATTGAATACCTTTTCGATCGAGTCACCCTCGTTTTTTTTTCTACGTCGGGTAATGCTTTTTGATCTTTGTCTTCTCCACCCGGTTTTAAGAATATTTAGGCGGTGGAGGTTGTAGATGAAGACCACCATCTTTAGTAGCTTGTTTATTTTTCTTTCTATTTAGTATTTTTCTTTTGGTTTCCACTTGTCATTGGTTGTATAAAATAAAGTGGCTTAAACTGTTTTTAGGTATTTATACCTCATTCTTGCGCTAAATTATTTTATAACTTCCATAGACATGGTGTTATTAACGGTTTCGTGGAGTTTGTGCGCTTATACAGTTTTCACTTGCTTCTCCACAACGTCTTTGACATTTACTCGATATTGTTCCTTTACTTGAGAGCCGTTTCCACAGCTAAGTCTTTTCTTAAATTCTCATTTATTTTTGTCATTGAGGACAATGCCATGTTTAAGTGGGGTAGGAGACTTAGCTATGTTATGTTATGATTGAAATTTGAATGAAACGGTAGAAAATTGAAAAATTGAAAATTTGAATAAATACCATATTATTTATCTCGTACTTTAGAATTGTGAGTTCTAGCCAAGAATTGATAGGAAATGAACCAAGCTCGCGTAAGTACATGATCATTTTATACTTATGCTAAGTAAATTTAAGGATATTCATCTTTGGTTGTTGTGAGTAGTTATTTATTATTCAATTACTCAATAAATGAATCGAGTTATATACCGCGCAATTTATAAAAAATTGAAAATATTGTGTACATTGCATAGATGATTGGTTATGCCTACCTAGTGTCAATATCTATCTCATTGAGGTATTCTTATATTCTTACCAACAAAAGCGGAGTAATAAGCTTGAGCGCGCACTGTGTTTTAACAAAATGTTAAACACTTTGGGCTTGTAGTAACATTACCAAAGTAGCCTTGCGCTTGTGGTAATATTCAATGCTATATTTGATCTAAGATAGGGGGATACTTTAAAAAGTTTTCTTCCTTGAGATTTATAGTATTTGAAAAATATGAAGATATGAATTGAAGATATTCAACTCTTTAAGAGGCTTTGAGTAGTACTCGGTCTCCAAGTCCAAAACCCTATAGATACGCTCTTGCTTATTGCTCTAGTGCTTCAAAAATTTAAAGGCTTGAGAAGTATTAATCTTTGAGGTTGGTAGGTTGAGATTACGAAGTTGGCATAAACTCTAATCTTGCTACGAATATATAAAACTAAATGCACATGCACACATCACTTGATTCATAGTGAGTAGTGAATAATGGATATCTTATGAGCGTGACTAGTATGAGTTGACTTGAGCTTCTTGCGTAAGTATGACGACCATGGGAAATGTTGTCTTGGGAAATGACTTATTGATGCTTTGTTCGGGACGATCAAAGTCTAAGTGGGGGGTAGTTGATGACGGTCAAATTATGCCCTTAAAAGTCATCAACATTGACCTTAAATCGAGATTAATAATACGCATTTTATATTAAATCACACGTTTATATTTAATATTTAATGTTATGTGATTTATATTATGTAAATTGGTATTTACTCGTTTTATCCGATTTATGTGCGATTAATGTTGATTTTCTGAGATCATTATAAATCGAGGAGATTAGTGTCATTCAATCAATTATCTCAAGATAAGGAAGGAAGGAAATCGGAGCATTAAATGAGAGATTAATCGGATCGACATGCAAGCGTGCAGGGGAGCAAGGCAAACGAAGAAAACGTGTGAAAAGGGCATTTCTAGGTTCGGTCGACCGAGTGAAGATCTTGGTTGACCGAGCCTCGGGTTTGGGTCGGTTTTCGGCTTTAATTGTGTTTATCTTCTAGAACCACCTAAGTCGGCGAAAGCCTCTATATAAGCAAACATGATACTTAAATTTGTAAAGAATCCATTCATTCTTTTCTTCAATCTTACAATTCATAATACAACTTTGATACAATGTAGAATAATGTGAAGGTTTCCAGCAATTTAAAGGCTGCAATTATGTAAGCCTTTATTTTCTGTTTCTTTTCTTTTAAGTAATTAATTCCCCCCAATTATGCTTTATTGTTTGAGTTAGTTAATTCATAGCTAGATGATGTAGATCTAGGTTATGTCGTTATGGATGTGGCGAAGCCTTGTCTATGAGGATCTCATAACCTACGTCATATGTTTAACGTCTATTCATGAATCTGCTTGGTTTAATTAATGTGTATCTAAGTAGTTTATATGATTTCTTTACGAGTTACTGTTTAATCTGTTCTGTATGATCAAACGCTGAGAAATATATTCTAGGATGTAATCTGGGGATGAAATCGTTTGGGTGACCGAATGGAATCATTCGGTCGACCGAGTGTCTATGCTCGGTCGACCGAGCCCCTATTTGTCTGTTAGTTAGTCCGCCACGTCTTTATGGTTAGGTTAACTTAATAGAATTTATCATCTCAGTAGGTATGGCTACGGCTACGTCGCTCGTCAGTTTTTCATTAGCTTATTATTTGGAAATACCAATATAAGACGTCTAGTTCGGCTCACGAACGATCTTCGGGACTTTCGGCGAGATCTAGGTAGGTTTTGTATTAGGGAATTGACGTCACCTAGTTATCGTAGTTCAGTAAACTAGCATGAGACCTAAAAGGTAATTGTTAGTTGGACGAGGGCTTGAGCGATCGTTTAGGAAATACGCTAACCATAGGAATGTTGCCTAAGCGAGGTGTGTACGGTTAATATCGGCATCCTTAGAGTAATGAGCGTGTGAGTTATATGAGATGGAAACCCAAAAGGTGAAGTCACGTAACAATACCACGGTGACCCAGTAACCTAACCGGTGCTAAGTCAAGTTAAGAGGATGACTCCCGTAGCCAATCTAAAATAAGATACAAACGGATTAACGATTAATGAGTTTAGTTAGTTTTATAAACTATCTAGGTCCAAACGATAAAGACTATAGCGGGGAGGTTAATTACGTTGTGTCGAGTTGTGTCTTTACTTTTCTTGTCCTATGTTGGTCGTAGACCGCCTTTATGTCCTTGACATGTATAATTAATTGTTTATATATGGAATTACCCACAATTGGTTCCCTGTGGAATCGACCTTGATTCACTATAGCTATACTACGATGGGCCTAGTCCTCTTGCTAGTATTGGTTTATGGTGGTCAAGTATATTATAACCTGATTGACCACGTCATCAGGATTCCATGTATTGTACTATGTAACCCAGATCAGAGTTACAAATCAGCTATATCTAACGATAGCAGGTTCCTCAGCCCATTGCGTTAGATGTTCGAGGTTCATTTAGGAACGTCGTCCACTTTGGAATGAATATTGGGGTTGGTTCTGGCCATCTGTTTAATGCCATGTAAGAGAGATTCCTGAAGGCCTGGAGACGTTTTTTCCGATAGCAGATCGTCTTTCAGTCATTTCAGGCGGCCCAATATGTGTGATGTGGTTAGTAAACCCTCAGAATCACATCTTGACTACCCAATAACTCCTTCTTACATGGGAGATATTGGAAGGGATATCATCTATTACATTGTATAGTGCGTTAATATCGTAGGCAGAAAAATCAACCCCTATACAGAAATAATTATGGCGTCCCAAACTTCTAGCCCATACTGTTTTACCCATTCTAGTTGGGCCTTCAATGATCAATGAGAGTGGGCGGTCCGGTTTCTGTTCCTGGTCCTGCAGATACGTCAGTTGTTTTTTGATGTACAGACCTCAATGTCCAATGAACTCTAGAAGGTTGTGTTAGGGTGAGGGTGTACGACAACAGGTGTTAAGGGTGATTTTGTACGTTTTATATTGATATATTTTATAATGATTTCCCCGTATTTATATAATTTGCATAAGAATCAAGTGTTTATATGGAAATATTGAGTAAATGATGTTTTTAATAGTTAAATCTCAAAACGTAACGATTTATGTAATGTAATTGATGATTTTATGTTATTTTGGAAATACGTTACGCTTTGGTATGTTTTCCTATTGTTGTAGATACTCATTGATGATGGGAGAGAGGATTTTAGAGAGCCAAATTCGTGATTGGAAAGGATCAATCAAAGTTATGGAAGATTGAAAGATATAAGGAAAGAAATCAATCAAGATGAATGTTGGGAAATCAGGATTCGGGTAGTCCCGACATCCGACGCAGTTCTTGATATGATAACAACCGATTTGACTCTGGACCTCAAGAGAAGAGTTGTAGGGCTTGAAGAGAGGATTCTACAGGATTTTGAATCACTCCATTCCGACTTACGAGGCCCGAGATATGAGCGTTACAAGTTTGGATGCTGTTGCTGAAAATTGTGGACGGGCGTCCGCCACGGTTCTTGAGAAAGTGACCGACTTAAAAGTCTATAAAAGCAGCTGCGATTCCAACCCTAATTACATCAGATTTTTCATACGAAAATTACACAGGCGCATGACGCAGCTTTAAGGAGTTTTCAAGGCCGATCACCCGAGCCTTGTGCTCGGGTGATCGGGGTTAGATTAGGTCTTTTATTTTGTTCTTTTTCCTTCTTGTTCGAGCATGATGAAGGCTTGAAGCTTTCATCCATGGAGCAGCCATGCAATCCTTTTTCTGCAGCACTTTGATTCCTTTCTATGGATATTTTGTAAGTTTTATTTATAATTGTTTCTTTTCCTATGTTCAATTGTATCTTGCAATATAAATCGGAAGATGATTGCATGATTTGATGCTACCGTATGACGGAAGTCGGTGTAGTTTAGATCACCATAGGAAAGAGTAGATCTTTAATCTATACATAACGGAAGTTCGTAGGTTAAATATCTAGATTTACGAGAGGATCTCAATTTGATTAATTCGATGCAAGATTTTCTTAGAATTGAATTGAGGGATATCACCGTTACCGGAAAGATATGATTTTTCACGTGTTTATTTCATTAAGTTGTTCTTGTTTTCTTTCATGATTTATATGGTTATATGTTAATCGAATTTAGATAACGGAAGTTAATAGATTCATTAGATTATCGTGAGGGAGATTGACAATAATTATTCCAACAAACGGAAGTTGAGGGATAATGGTGTTAGGTTAGGATTCAATCCATATCTTTGATTTGTATCGATATTAGTTAAGACCGGAAGGTAAACTAATTAATGGCGTGATAAATCGGAAGAGGAAACGCTTCTTTAGATAAGATAATAATCCAAGATAACTTGTGAATGAATATTTGTCTATCTTATTTCTTTCGGTGGGGTGATGGTTGTTGGAAATTGGTTGATCATGGTTTGTTCATGTTTGTTCAGTGTTAGTTAGTTTTACCGTTTTCCTAGATGTAGTTTTATTTTATGGTTGTCCGCAATTATCTTTCCTGGCTTTGGATTAACAATCCTCTGTCCAGTTTACTTTTCTGTTTTAGTTTAGGTATAGGAATAGTTAATAAAGAAGAATTAATTAGGTTAGATTCAACATCCCTTTTCCCTGAGGATCGATATTGCGTCTTATCCAACTTTACTAAGCAACTACCCGGTATTCGGCCGGTTAGGAGGTAGTTTTGCATGGTAGTATAGGTTTTATAAATTTTCTTTTGTTTTAATGATGCAAAATCTCCCCAACAACAGGTTATGCGAACCTGATTGTAAACAGGCTAAGTTCGTGTTCCCAGTATGTTGTTGTTTGAATATGACATTTTTTGGTAATGCGTATGCAAGTTTGAAAGACAAGGAATGCCCTTATTCCCCTGCCTTTTTACTGTAGCCACGTTCTCTTTTACTTTATTAAAAGTAACAGTTGTATTTGTCGGTTTATATATAATCATTTTTCAGAACGGGGTTTTTTATTTACGGTTTTAATAACAAACAACAACATACTGGAAACACGAACTCAGCCTGTTTACAATCAGGTTCGCATAACCTGTTGTCGTACACCCTCACCCTAACACAACCTTCTGAGTTGGGCCTTCAATGATCAATGAGAGTGGGCGGTCCGGTTTCTGTTCCTGGTCCTGCAGATACGTCAATAGTGTCATGCGAATGAGCAATAAAATGGGCATGGGCTGTATTTGTCGGTTTATATATAATCATTTTTCAGAACGCGTTTTTTTTTTACGGTTTTAATATCCTTTTTATTTGCATTTTTTGAGAAAAACATTGTTGGTGCACATATGAATAAAAATGGAGACTGGGTTAGGCGAAATAAAAACCTTCTCATTAATGTTAATTGCATAAAGGTTAACATCATGACCAAGCCTCTGATCAGAACTTGTACCCTGACTAATAATATTCAATAATTTATATATGGACCACAATGAAACTGTGTAGTTCAAATGATACCACGTAATCAACTCCCTGCAAAAATCCTAAAATAAAATTTTCGCTCAATGAAAGACATCTAAAGAGTCAAATCAAATATTAAAGAGTACTTGGGAGATTTTTGTGGTGTCCATTTTCATTAGCCACATGGCGAGTGCAGTGAGGAATGAGGAATACTCATTATATATAAAATTCTATCGTAAAGACTAGTTTTTACGGATTTTTTTTTTTTTTTTTCGAGGGTAGAGTCTATTTAAATACACCGCAAAACATTAATGTTTTAACATGTATTCAATATATATCGGGTGATAACACTTAAAAACACGGGTATTTTTCACTTAAAATAAAAAGACGTCGTAGTAGAAGGTAGTCTCCAGGCTCGATCTCCACGGTAGAATTTTCATAATCATAATTATATAACAAGGACCAAAGGTTTCAATTAATTACAAGGCCATATAGATTAAAACGACATGGCTATTATTTATTCATGATAATAGAAAGCCATGATACAAAATATATACAGAAAGTAGGACCATATGATAGTGAAGTGTGTCTCTATTAGAGATGCCTTAATGTCCGACCAATGCCCTTAGTTGTCAATTTTAACTCAAAATACATATTATTATTATTTTTCATCTTTCCCCAAAAAACATTGCACCCATTTGGTGAGTTTATGAGGGCCTTGAGACCCGAGCTTTAGGACACGTTACTATCACCGTGCCATTATTGAGTCAAGTTCAAAAGTGAAGGGTCTTATCGGCATAGCTGAGTGGATTAAAGATTTTAAGGCTTATAGTGACGTATAGTTAGTCTAGCTAGAGTGTGAATGCTTGATTTAACAAAGATGTTTAAATACCTCTTGGATACATTAAATTATTGAGACATTTCTTTCGATTTAATAATTGAGCCAGGCTGGTAGAGGTGCCACTAGGTTGGGTACGACATTTTTTGCAGGAAGGAGGAGGACAATCTCCCTCGGAGAATAACCATTTTAACATTGTTTATGATTTAGGTTTAATTTAATCAAGCTGATCGACTCAAATGATTGATTGGTTGAAACTTGAAACGTCTAAAGAGCTCACATTTTCGATTCTCCTTAAAGACACTATGCTAAAGAGCTATGAGCAAGGCCTTTCCTTGAATGAGAGTTGATATGCCAAGCCCGACAAATAGCCCATGAATCCGAAACCTGGCCCATAGATAATCCAAGCAATAGATAAAGCTAGCAGCCCATCTCGCTCACCCATCATAAGCCGAGTCACGCCAAAAGGAAGCCCGCCTCATGTCCACACAAGATCTCGCGATCTGACGGGACAAAAGACGATCAACCCGCATGCAACTCAGCTCAGATATCGGGGGCCGACCAGCTCTCCCTCACCTCGCCACCAGCTCGGACAAAGCTCAAGCAATCACCAACGCAGAGCCCGCCATGGCCTCAACATAAGCCCGCCTATCAGAGCTCGCCCGCCGGCAAGCATACGTTACCGCCCTCTAGTAAACACCGACTATGTCATCTATAAATAGCTGTGTCCCACACACACCAGAACTACGTTATTGGCTTGATCCCTTACACTCAAAGGTACGTAGGCAGCCACCTCAACTCAGCCATAATCCCCTTTAAAACACCCCATTTTTATTGTACTAGATCTTCATGTTGTTTTTTAGACTAAATGACATAAAACATACAAATTCACGCCTAATAATCTTGATATCCACCACATAATCTTGTTTCTAATAATTCAGACGTTATCAGATGGCTTCGTTACCGGGAACAAACCATTTTTGACATATTCTCTGGATCAGATCTACGACCACACTCCGATCTCCAAAGACATCAAACCATAAGATTTTGGATTTCCGACCGATATTCATCAGAATCTTCATCGGACCTGCATCCAGATCCCCAGCATTTCGTCGGAAACCTCATTCAACTCTTCAAAGCCCTTCAGATCACCGGACGGATCCTCCTCGTCAGGATCATCCCCGATACCTCAGATTTTACAGACCTCCATAGACTTATCCAGGGCTCAGCTCAGATCTGAGGGAGCGCAGGACAACAGAACTCCGTACATGTGATTCCAACAAGCTCTCCCAAGTGCCCTCGACCTTGTCGCAAACAAGCGGGCAACTACGCTACATGAAGTTCGATAGTATTAGCTCAACGACTCAAGCTAATCACTCGGAAGTTTACTTCGCCACTCAAATTGGTAAAATTTCAACAAAAATGAAGGTCGAATTGGAAATAGAACAAATACTTGAGCAAAGTCAGAACAAAGGAAGAAAAAGTTAGCCAAACAAAAAAAAGTCAAAGAGCACGGCCCAACAAAGTTACGAGATTACAAAGCAAAGTCTCAAAAATAAAAGAAAACGAGGTCGCCGCTAAGTATCCTAGGTAGGATCCTGGTCGGTCTCGTCGCGAGGATTTAGAGCTTGGTCCGCCACCTCGGCTGAATGACTATCTTCCATCCTCGAGTGGGCCTCTCCTCTCTCCAGCCCCTCTATCAGAGCAGTCAAGTTATCAGCCTCTACTTGGGAAAGAACCCATGTCTCGACATCAGCCTCTCGCAACTTTTCCTGGAACTTCCTCAGGTCCTCATCAGTGTAAGGAATTAGATTATGGAAGGACCTTAAGCTCGGATCGATTATCTTCAAAGAAGCCCAGTTCGCTAGTTGTGGCAAAGTAGGGGCGCGATCATCCAAATCCCTCAGCATACACCTTGCGGAGTGGCGAAAGCCTTGATCAAAGCCCTACAGCTTAATTGCAAGCAACGCGCCTTTATAAGTCTCAAACTCCTTGAAATGCAACAGTTCACACCGGGCCTCCTGCAACTTGCCTTCGACCTCAGCATTTTTAAGTTTCTCGGAAATGACATCCATAAGCCTCCTCTCATCGGCAAGTTGTTCCTAGGCCGATTTCAAGGCGGACTGATGACGGTCAAATTATACCCGTAAAAGTCATCAACGTTGACCTTAAATCGAGATTAATAATATATTTTATATTAAATCACATGTTTATATTTATTATTTAATGTTATGTGATTTATATTATATAATTTGGTATTTATCCGTTTTTATTATATAATTTGGTATTTATCTGTTTTTATTTATATTTTGGTATTTATCCGTTTTTATTTAAATATGATTTACTTTGGGATAAATATCTATTTTGTAGATTGGGATAATTTTTGGATGATAAATACAAATGGAAGAATTAAATCTCAAGATAAATCAAAGAAAATCCGGAGTGCATTGAAGATAAAGATCGGATAAACACGAAAAGAGGAGTAAGGAAGAGTTGGCGCCAAAGAAGGGGGCACATGTGGAGTGGGGCGCATTTTGCCCTAAGCTTCCGGATCGACTTGGAATTATCCTGATGCATTTTCATACTTCTTTTGGATTTAGGAAAACTATTTCATATTGGTTTAGGCTTATCCTATGCAAATTTTTACTCCTATATATTTGTACATACATTACACACGCCATACACACACAATACACCTCATACACTTCTCTCAGTTTATAATAAAATCATCAGTTTTCTTAGAGCAGTTTTTACAAGTTCTGCAATAATGTAAGTTCTTGTATTTATTTGTTCTTCGTTCTTTGTAATTAAGTCCCCAATTATTGTTTATCGTTTGAGGTTGTTCGTTCTTCACCGAATGATGTAGATCTAAGGATACGATATGAGGCAGTGGGGATTCCTTGTCTATAAGGATCCACATGCCCAGATCTGTTATCCGGTGACCTATAGATGACTTTGGTATGATCGACAACCGTGTTTTAGTAGATCTATATAATTGCTTTATGAATCTCTATTTTATCCGTTACGTATGTAGAAACGGTAAGATTTAGTTGTTCGTCGCGTCATTCGAGCCACGTCTTTATGGTGTGATTGTCCACCTAGAATTTCTTATCTTAGTAGGTATGGCTACGGCTACGTTGCTCGTCAGTTTTAATTAGCGTATTATTAGGAAATACCAATATAGGACTCCTAGGTCGGCTCATGAATTGATCTTCCGGGACATTCAGCGAGATCTAGATCTGTTCTGTATTCGGGAATTGCTAGCACCTAGTTATACGTAAATCGTAGATTAACATGAGACCGTGCAGGTAATTGTTAATGGGACAGAGACTGATGCGATCTTCTTGGAAGTACGCCTAATCACAGGAATGTTGCCTAGGTGAGGAATACGGTTAATATCGGCATCCCTAGTTTTGTAAGCGTGCAAGTCATATGAGATGGAGGCCTAAAAAGCGAAGTCACGTGATGTAGCATAGTGATCTAGATGGCCTACCCGGAGCTAGATCTAGTTTAGGGGATGACTCCCGTAGCCACTATGAAAGAAATACGCATCGGATTAATAGTTGTCGAGTCTAGCTTAATTATATAGAATCTCTAGATCCAAATGATAACATAATAATTGGGGAGATTAATTACGTGTCTTTATTTGTGTTGTGTCGAGTCGTGTCGTTTATCTTTTCTTGTCTTTTGTTGGTCGTAGACCGCCTTCGTGTCCTTGGCATGGATGATTGATTGTTTGTATATAATGACCCACAATTGGTTCCATGTGGGATCGACCTTGATTCGCTATAGCTATACTACGATGGACCTAGTCCTCTTGCTAGTATTGTGTTTAGGGTGATTTTATGTGATTTATATCGTTATATTTTGTAACAATTCTCTCCATATTCGTATAATTCGCATAGAAATTAAGTGTTTATTTGGTTTATTGAGCAAGTGAGGGTTTAAACGATTTATTCGCAAAGTTAGTGGATTTATGTGTTTTATTGTTGATTTTCTATTTATTTGAATGTTATTACACTTTGCAATATTTTTGATGTCTTGTAGATACACAATTTCGATCTGAAAGAGGATTAAATGATGTTTCAATTGAGGATTTCTATGGAGCAAAAGTGATAAGGAAGAAATCGGATAAAGGATTAGAAGAGATAAAGATGAAAAAATCAAATTTGATACATCCTAAACGTGCGTTTCGAAGTACCGTCCAGTGGACGGGCGTCTGAGCATTCGGACGGGCGTCCAGAAGAGATAATTAGATTCAGAGTTTTCCCAAGATTGCTGAACGAGCGTCTGATTTAATGAAGGACGGGCGTCTGACCAAGATTCGGCCCGACTCGAATTTTTTATTGAAGACTGAACTGGCGTCCATACCCTCTGGACGGGCGTCCATAAACCGCCTCAGCTAAACCGACTTCAGAACTTATAAATAGCAGCGATTTTCTCAACCCTAAACACAAGAATTCGAACCCTAAATTTTGTCTAGGCGGCTTAGCCTAGTTTTACACCTCTATTACTCAAATTCCATGCTTTTTATTTTCTAGATAAATCTCTTTTATTTTATGTACTTCTATCAAGCAATTCGAGCCTTCCAAGTGATGTTTAGAGGCTAGATCTTGTTGAACAAGCATTGTGAAGCCATCCCGTCAACATATTGATTTCGTTTCCGGATTATCTTGTGTGTTTTTAATTAAAGTTGTATCTCTATTATGCTCATGTTGAATTTATGCAATTATATCGATGGATTGTTGCATGTGTGATTGTTTGATGTTGATGAGAATCATGTTAAACCCTAGATCGCCATAGTAAAGATTAGACCTTTAATCTAATTAACGAGAGTTGTTAGGTTAGATTTCTAGGTTAGAAATTGATAAATTTCGCACCTTTGATTTGAAAGCGTTAGTCTTTGGATCAAAAGATGAAAGATTGATAGGCGAACTTTTCTAAGAGATTAGGAGTTCATACTTTTGTTAGGTGAATCCCAACTTTGTTAAAAACCGCGAGATAATCTAGATAGAAATTGATTGTTGCAGGATTGGTGGATCAATAGCTTGTTCGTTTGTTAAATTATTGATTAATCACTTGTGATCGCTTTGCTTAGTGAAGTTACAGTTTTTATTGCATATTAGGTTTAGAAAAAAAAATTAGTTTAGTTATCTTGTTCGCAACCCTATTTTCCTGGCTTTAGGTTTCGATCTTCTGTCCAGTTCACTTTCGTTCTTTTCATTGTTAGTTCCGTTTTATGTTATAGTTCTTAACTATTTCCTTATCTTTTTAGTAGTAGTAGTCGTGACATATTTAGGTTAATTAAATAAAAACTAGAATAAACAACCCCGATTCCCTGTGAGATCGACCCGGTATTAGTTGCTATACTACGATCCCTGCACTTGGGGTATTCCGGATTTATAATTTATTACTTGTTGTTTTTCCGTTGATAAAATCCGAGACATATTGGTTTATGGTGGTCAAGTATTTTATTATCACTTGATCTACGTCATCAAGTTTTTGGCGCCGTTGCCGGAGAACCAACGGTCAATTTATATATAAATAATTTTTTATTCATGTCGAGTTTTCTGTTTTAGAGTCTCTTTTTATGTTCTTGAGTCCCTATGGTTGTCTGTAAGTTGTAAAAAATTCCAGAATCTAGAACACTGGTTTCGATCCCAGCGAGACTACCTCTCGCTGCCAGCAAGCCTTGTTCTGTTTTCTGGAAATTCGCGTGTCTGTTTATCTCCGTATGTTTAATCCGTAGGTCTGATAGCAGCATGGGAAACCATGTTAAAATCAGTCTACGATCCGTTTTGTTTTTCTTCTGTTTGAGAAAACCAGGGAAGCAACAATCCGAGACAGTAATTTTTCGTGGGCACTGAAAAATAACCCAGCAACATGTGGAGCTACGAATCTACGATGGGAAAAGCGATGGAAGCAATACCTTTAAAGCACCAAGATGGCTCCGAAAAAATTTTAAGGCTTAAATTCTTCATGGTATAATGTTGAAGGCAATGTACTACCTTTTTTGCTTATGTTTTACTATCTTTTGGTTTTTTGAACATAAGTTAGCCTATATATGAACCTGAGTATGAATCTTAGCCCGGAGTTGGTTTGTAAGATTAATTTTATTAGTGCCGAAGGTTCTGCCCCAAATCTGTCTCATCTAGAAGGTGTAGGGAAACATGTAGTAGTTGAAGGAAGCAGTGAATAAAGAGTTCCTCGTAGTTCCGTTAAAATCTCATTGTCCTATGCATGAGATTGCTTCTAGTGGCCACGGGAGCAACAATTTGTGTAGTTTTAAGCATTCGCAATCTAAAGAACACGTTGAGTTTTGAGAGAGCATAATGTAGTAGCATTATAGAGGATGTGATTAAAATGGGTCCCTAAGACTAGATTTGCGTAGAATTGACTAATTCCTAAAACGAGAGCCGAGGTAGGAGCTTTGTATAAATGGTATGGATAAATGTCGTTTCCTAGGTCTCACAACCAAAGGAGGGATATTAATCCGCAAAAGCGACGAGCCCCCCCGTATAGTGCTCAAGGGGTCAACATCTGGCGATCCAAGAAGGATAACTGACAAGGATACTTTTTGGAAAGTCGAGCTGAGGACTTTAAACTCAGAACTACTTCTAAAACCCTTAGGATTTCTTTTTAGGACTTTAGGTTTTGTTTTCTTTGAGTCAAATAAGAGTAACGTGACATATGTTGAGGTTTTTTATTTTGCCGTGTTCCGATGACCATTAGGCTAAGGATGTGCAAAACTTTTTTACTCAATATAGGCCACGTGAAGTAGAGTTCCGTAGGAGAGTCAAGAAATTGCTAAAGAAAAGGAAATTTAGCAATCAACCTTAAGATGGAACCATTAAGAGAGCTTGAGAATTAATGAAAATGTAACAGATAATGATTGGTGTACTCACGGTGATAACTTTTACGTGATACATTAGGTTATTAGTAATTTCGAGGAGAAACTACATCTACCTAAGTTGTTGATATCCAATCCAAGCGAGAAGTTTATGCGCTAAGTATCTGATTTTATCTTTAGCCTATAGGTCACATTGAATCTGTTATACCTTACCAAGTGTCTCTTTTACGCTGGATTAAATACCTTATCAATCCGGTAAACCTCGTGTTTTCACACATGGGGTAATGCTTTTTGATCTTTATCTTCTCCACCCGGTTTTACTCATATTTTTGCAGTGGAGGATATAGATGAAGACTGCCATCTTTAGTTGCTTGCTTATTTTTTTCTTTCTATTTAGTATATTTTCCTTTGTATCGAGTCTGTTGTCAGTTTTCTAAATCATAATGTTGTACTCAAAACAAGTCGGGTTTAATAATTCCAATGTTTCACAAATGTAATCGTTTTAAGGACTTAAAAATGTTTGAGGTTTCATGTATTCCTCTTCTTGTCCCTTTGTTTCGATTATTATTTTTATGAGCTAACGTTGTAACAAGTTTGAGCTTTGTTGAAGACTTATTTTGCAAAATGATAGAACTTCGTGTTCGATCTCGGTTTGCTTATATTCATAGAGGTCCTCAACGTGCTTGGACTACTCCGATATTTCTCGCTTCCTTGCTTGAGAGCCGTTTCCAGAGCTAAGTCTTTTCTTAAATTCTCATTTTCTCTCGTCATTGGGGACAATGCCATATTTAAGTGGGGGGTAGGAGACTTAGCTATGATGTACTATAATTGAAAATTGAATAAAACGGTGAAAAATTGAAAAAATTGAATAAATGTCATATTATTTATCTCGTACCCTTAGAATTGTGAGTTCCTAGCTAAGAATTGATAGGGAAGGAACCAAGTTGCATGATTACGTGATCATTTTATACTTATGTAAAGGTAAATTTAAGGATATTCATGCCGATTGTTGCAAGTAGTTATTTATTATTCGATTACTCAATCTTTGAATCGAGTTTTACCACGCAAATCATAATAACTGAAGAAATTATGTGTACATTGCATAGATGATTGGTTATGTAGACTTAGTATCGATATTTATCTGCTGATGTATTGCTATCTTCTGGCCATCAAAGCGGAATAATAAGCTTGAGAATAATCTGTGTTTTGACAAAGCGTTAAACAATGGGCTTGTAGTAACATTACCAAAGTAGCCTCGCGCTTGTGGTAATATTCAATGCTATTGACTCATCCGTGAAAGGGGGATTCTTGCAATGCATAATTTACTTTTAAAGCATGTTTCTTTTTTGAGAGGTGTTAATGCTTGAAAATATGAAAATGAAAAAAAAAATTCAACTTTTAAGAGGCTTCGAGTATTTTTCTCGGTCTCCAAGTCCAAAAACCTTCTGGATAACGCTCTTGCTTATTGCACCATGACTTTACCCATGCGAGGCTGAAGAAGTGGGAATGCTGATGTTGGTAGGTTGAGATTGCGAAGTTAGCATAAACTCTAATATTGCCACGAATATATAAAACTAAATGCACATGCACACATCACTTCGATTCATAGCGAGTAGTGAATAATGAATATCTTATGAGCATGAATGATATGAGTTGACTCGAGTTTCTTGTGTAAGTATGATTTGACCACGGGAAATGTTGACTTGGGGAATGACTTATTGATGCTTTGTTCGGGACGATCAAAGTCTAAGTGGGGGGTAGTTGATGACGGTCAAATTAATTATACCCGTAAAAGTCATCAATGTTGACCTTAAATCGAGATTAATAATATATATTTTATATTAAATCACATGTTTATATTTATTATTTAATGTTATGTGATTTATATTATATAATTTGGTATTTATCCGTTTTTATTATATAATTTGGTATTTATCTGTTTTTATTTATATTTTGGTATTTATCCGTTTTTATTTAAATATGATTTACTTTGGGATAAATATCGATTTTGTAGATTGGGATAATTTTTGGAGGATAAATACAAATGGAAGAATTAAATCTCAAGATAAATCAAAGAAAATCCGGAGTGCATTGAAGATAAAGATCGGATAAGCCCGAAAAGAGGAGTAAGGAAGAGTTGGCGCCAAAGAAGGGGACGCATGTGGAGTGGGGCGCATTTTTCCCTAAGCTTCCGGATCGACTTGGAATTATCCTGATGCATTTTCATACTTCTTTTGGATTTAGGAAAACTATTTCAGATTGGTTTAGGCTTATCCTATGCAAATTTTTACTCCTATATATTTGTACATACATTACACACGCCATACACACACAATACACCTCATACACTTCTCTCAGTTTATAATAAAATCATCAGTTTTCTTAGAGCAGTTTTTTACAAGTTCTGCAATAATGTAAGTTCTTGTATTTATTTGTTCTTCGTTCTTTGTAATTAAGTCCCAATTATTGTTTATCGTTTGAGGTTGTTCGTTCTTCACCGAATGATGTAGATCTAAGGATACGATATGAGGCAGTGGGGATTCCTTGTCTATAAGGATCCACACGCCCATATCTGTTATCCGGTGACCTATAGATGACTTTGGTAAGATCGACAACCGTGTTTTAGTAGATCTATATAATTGCTTTATGAATCTCTATTTTATCTGTTACGTATGTAGAAACGCTAAGATTTAGTTGTTCGTCGCGTCAATCTACCCACGTCTTTATGGTGTGATTGTCCACCTAGAATTTCTTATCTTAGTAGGTATGGCTACGGCTACGTTGCTCGTCTGTTTTAATTAGCGTATTATTAGGAAATACCAATATAGGACTCCTAGGTCGGCTCATGAATTGATCTTCCGGGACTTTCAGCGAGATCTAGATATGTTCTGTATTCGGGAATTGCTAGCACTTAGTTATACGTAAATCGTAGATTAACATGAGACCGTGCAGGTAATTGTTAATGGGATAGAGACTGATGCGATCTTCTTGGAAGTACGCCTAATCACAGGAATGTTGCCTAGGTGAGGAATACGGTTAATATCGGCATCCCTAGTTTTGTAAGTGTGCAAGTCATATGAGATGGAGGCCTAAAAAGCGATGTCACGTGATATAGCATAGTGATCTAGATGGCCTACCCGGAGCTAGATCTAGTTTAGGGGATGACTCCCGTAGCCACTATGAAAGAAATACGCATCGGATTAATAGTTGTCGAGTCTAGCTTAATTATATAGAATCTCTAGATCCAAATGATAACATAATAATTGGGGAGATTAATTACGTGTCTTTATTTGTGTTGTGTCGAGTCGTGTCGTTTATCTTTTCTTGTCTTTTGTTGGTCGTAGACCGCCTTCGTGTCCTTGGCATGGATGATTGATTGTTTGTATATAATGACCCACAATTGGTTCCATGTGGGATCAACCTTGATTCGCTATAGCTATACTACGATGGACCTAGTCCTCTTGCTAGTATTGTGTTTAGGGTGATTTTATGTGATTTATATCGTTATATTTTTTAACAATTCTCTCCATATTCGTATAATTCGCATAGAAATTAAGTGTTTATTTGGTTTATTGAGCAAGTGAGGGCTTAAACGATTTATTCGCAAAGTTAGTGGATTTATGTGTTTTATTGTTGATTTTCTATTTATTTGAATGTTATTACACTTTGCAATATTTTTGATGTCTTGTAGATACACAATTTTGATATGAAAGAGGATTAAATGATGTTTCAATTGAGGATTTCTATGGAGCAAAAGTGATAAGGAAGAAATCGGATAAAGGATTAGAAGAGATAAAGATGAAAAAATCGAATTTGAAACATCCTGAACGTGCGTTTCGAAGTACCGTCCAGTGGACGGGCGTCTGAGCATTCGGACGGGCGTCCAGAAGAGATAATTAGATTCAGAGTTTTCCCAAGATTGCTGAACGAGCGTCTGATTTAATGAAGGACGGGCGTCTGACCAAGATTCGGCCCGACTCGAATTTTTTATTGAAGACTGAACTGGCGTCCATACCCTCTGGACGGGCGTCCATAAACCGCCTCAGCTAAACCGACTTCAGAACTTATAAATAGCAGCGATTTTCTCAACCCTAAACACAAGAATTCGAACCCTAAATTTTGTCTAGGCGGCTTAGCCTAGTTTTACACCTCTATTACTCAAATTCCATGCTTTTTATTTCCTAGATAAATCTCTTTTATTTTATGTACTTCTATCAAGAAATTCGAGCTTTCCAAGTGATGTTTAGAGGCTAGATCTTGTTGAACAAGCATTGTGAAGCCATCCCGTCAACATATTGATTTCGTTTCCGGATTATCTTGTGAGTTTTTAATTAAAGTTGTATCTCTATTATGCTCATGTTGAATTTATGCAATTATATCGATGGATTGTTGCATGTGTGATTGTTTGATGTTGATGAGAATCATGTTAACCCCTAGATCTCCATAGTAATGATTAGACCTTTAATCTAATTAACGAGAGTTGTTAGGTTAGATTTCTAGGTTAGAAATTGATAAATTTCGCACCTTTGATTTGAAAGCGTTAGTCTTTGGATCGAAAGATGAAAGATTGATAGGCGAACTTTTCTAAGAGATTAGGAGTTCATACTTTTGTTAGGTGAATCCCAACTTTGATAAAAACCGCGAGATAATCTAGATAGAAATTGATTGTTGCAGGATTGGTGGATCAATAGCTTGTTCGTTCGTTAAATTATTGATTAATCACTTGTGATCGCTTTGCTTAGTGAAGTTACAGTTTTTATTGAATATTAGGTTTAGAAAAAAAGTAGTTTAGTTATCTTGTTCGCAACCCTATTTTCCTGGCTTTAGGTTTCGATCTTCTGTCCAGTTCACTTTCGTTCTTTTCATTGTTAGTTCCGTTTTATGTTATAGTTCTTAACTATTTCCTTATCTTTTTAGTAGTAGTAGTCGTGACATATTTAGGTTAATTAAATAAAAACTAGAATAAACAACCCCGATTCCCTGTGAGATCGACCCGGTATTAGTTGCTATACTACGATCCCTGCACTTGGGGTATTCCGGATTTATAATTTATTACTTTTTGTTTTTCCGTTGATAAAATCCGAGACATATTGGTTTATGGTGGTCAAGTATTTTATTATCACTTGATCTACATCATCAAGTTTTTGGCGCCGTTGCCGGGGAACCAACGGTCAATTTTATATATAAATAATTTTTTATTCATGTCGAGTTTTCTGTTTTAGAGTCTCTTTTTATGTTCTTGAGTCCCTATGGTTGTCTGTAAGTTGTAAAAAATTCCAGAATCTAGAACACTGGTTTCGATCCCAGCGAGACTACCTCTCGCTGCCAGCGAGCCTTGTTCTGTTTTCTGGAATTTCGCGTGTCTGTTTATCTCCGTATGTTTAATCCGTAGGTCTGATAGCAGCATGGGAAACCATGTTAAAATCAGTCTACGATCCGTTTTGTTTTTCTTCTGTTTGCAGAAACCAGGGAAGCAACAATCCGAGACAGTAATTTTTCGTGGGCACTGAAAAATAACCCATCAACATGTGGAGCTACGAATCTACGATGGGAAAAGCGATGGAAGCAATACCTTTAAAGCACCAAGATGGCTCCGAAAAAATTTTAAGGCTTAAATTCTTCATGGTATAATGTTGAAGGCAATGTACTACCTTTTTTGCTTATGTTTTACTATCTTTTGGTTTTTTGAACATAAGTTAGCCTATATATGAACCTGAGTATGAATCTTAGCCCGGAGTTGGTTTGTAAGATTAATTTTATTAGTGCCGAAGGTTCTGCCCCAAATCTGTCTCATCTAGAGGGTGTAGGGAAACATGTAGTAGTTGAAGGAAGCAGTGAATAAAGAGTTCCTCGTAGTTCTGTTAAAATCTCATTGTCCTATGCATGAGATTGCTTCTAGTGGCCACGGGAGCAACAATTTGTGTAGTTTTAAGCATTCGTAATCTAAAGAAGACGTGGAGTTTTGAGAGAGCATAATGTAGTAGCATTATAGAGGATGTGATTAAAATGGGTCCCTAAGACTAGATTTGCGTAGAATTGACTAATTCCTAAAACGAGAGCCGAGGTAGGAGCTTTGTATAAATGGTATGGATAAATGTCGTTTCCTAGGTCTCACAATCAAAGGAGGGATATTAATCCGCAAAAGCGACGAGCCCCCCCATATAGTGCTCAAGGGGTCAACATCTGGCGATCCAAGAAGGATAACTGACAATGATACTTTTTGGAAAGTCGAGCTGAGGACTTTAAACTCAAAACTACTTCTAAAACCCTTAGGATTTCTTTTTAGGACTTTAGGTTTTGTTTTCTTTGAGTCAAATAAGAGTAACGTGACATATGTTGAGGTTTTTTATTTTGCCGTGTTCCGATGACCATTAGGCTAAGGATGTGCAAAACATTTTTACTCAATATAGGGCACGTGAAGTAGAGTTCCGTAGGAGAGTCAAGAAATTGCTAAAGAAAAGGAAATTTAGCAATCAACCTTAAGATGGAAGCATTAAGAGAGCTTGAGAATTAATGAAAATGTAACAGATAATGATTGGTGTACTCACGGTGATAACTTTTACATGATACATTAGGTTATTAGTAATTTCGAGGAGAAGCTACATCTTCCTAAGTTGTTGATATCCAATCCAAGCAAGAAGTTTCTGTGCTAAGTATCTGATTTTATCTTTAGCCTATAGGTCACATTGAATCTGTTATACCTTACCAAGTGTCTCTTTTACGCTGGATTAAATACATTATCAATCCGGTAAACCTCGTGTTTTCACACATGGGGTAATGCTTTTTGATCTTTATCTTCTCCACCCGGTTTTACTCATATTTTTGCGGTGGAGGATATAGATGAAGACTGCCATCTTTAGTTGCTTGCTTATTTTTTTCTTTCTATTTAGTATATTTTCCTTTGTATCGAGTCTGTTGTCAGTTTTCTAAATCATAATGTTGTACTCAAAACAAGTCGGGTTTAATAATTCCAATGTTTCACAAATGTAATCGTTTTAAGGACTTAAAAATGTTTGAGGTTTCATGTATTCCTCTTACTGTCCCTTTGTTTCGATTATTATTTTTTATGAGCTAACGCTGTAACAAGTTTCGAGTTTTGTTGATGACTTATTTTGCAGCGATAGAACTTCGTGTTCGATCTCCGGTTTGCTTATATTCATAGAGGTCCCTCAACGTGCTTGGACTACTCCGATATTCTGCTCCTTGCTTGAGAGCCGTTTCCAGAGCTAAGTCTTTTTCTTAAATTCTCATTTTTCTCTGTCATTGGGGACAATGCCATATTTAAGTGGGGGGTATGAGACTTAGCTATGATGTACTATAATTGAAAATTGAATAAAACGGTGAAAAATTGAAAAAATTGAATAAATGCCATATTATTTATCTCGTACCCTTAGAATTGTGAGTTCCTAGCTAAGAATTGATAGGGAAGGAACCAAGTTGCATGATTACGTGATCATTTTATACTTATGTAAAGGTAAATTTAAGGATATTCATGCCGATTGTTGCAAGTAGTTATTTATTATTCGATTACTCAATCTTTGAATCGAGTTTTACCACGCAAATCATAATAACTGAAGAAATTATGTGTACATTGCATAGATGATTGGTTATGTAGACTTAGTATCGATATTTATCTGCTGATGTATTGCTATCTTCTGGCCATCAAAGCGGAATAATAAGCTTGAGAATAATCTGTGTTTTGACAAAGCGTTAAACATTACCAAAGTAGCCTCGCGCTTGTGGTAATATTCAATGCTATTGACTCATCCGTGAAAGGGGGATTCTTGCAATGCATAATTTACTTTTAAAGCAAGTTTCTTTCTTGAGAGGTGTTAATGAAAATATGAAAATGAAAAAAAAAAATTCTACTTTTAAGAGGCTTCGAGTATTTTTCTCGGTCTCCAAGTCCAAAAACCTTCTGGATAACGCTCTTGCTTATTGCACCATGACTTTACCCATGCGAGGCTGAAGAAGTGGGAATGCTGATGTTGGTAGGTTGAGATTGCGAAGTTAGCATAAACTCTAATATTGCCACGAATATATAAAACTAAATGCACATGCACACATCACTTCGATTCATAGCGAGTAGTGAATAATGAATATCTTATGAGCATGAATGATATGAGTTGACTCGAGTTTCTTGTGTATGTATGATTTGACCACGGGAAATGTTGACTTGGGGAATGACTTATTGATGCTTTGTTCGTGACGATCAAAGTCTAAGTGGGGGGTAGTTGATGACGGTCAAATTATACCCGTAAAAGTCATCAACGTTGACCTTAAATTGAGATTAATAATATATATTTTATATTAAATCACATGTTTATATTTATTATTTAATGTTATGTGATTTATATTATATAATTTGGTATTTATCCTTTTTTATTATATAATTTGGTATTTATCTGTTTTTATTTATATTTTGGTATTTATCCGTTTTTATTTAAATATGATTTACTTTGGGATAAATATCTATTTTGTAGATTGGGATAATTTTTGGAGGATAAATACAAATGGAAGAATTAAATCTCAAGATAAATCAAAGAAAATCCGGAGTGCATTGAAAATAAAGATCGGATAAGCCCGAAAAGATGAGTAAGGAAGAGTTGGCGCCAAAGAAGGGGGCGCATGTGGAGTGGGGCACATTTTTCCCTAAGCTTCCGGATCGACTTGGAATTATCCTGACGCATTTTCATACTTCTTTTGGATTTAGGAAAACTATTTCAGATTTGTTTAGGCTTATCCTATGCAAATTTTTACTCCTATATATTTGTACATACATTACACACGCCATACACACACAATACACCTCATACACTTCTCTCAGTTATAATAAAATCATCAGTTTTCTTAGAGCAGTTTTTTACAAGTTCTGCAATAATGTAAGTTCTTGTATTTATTTGTTCTTCGTTCTTTGTAATTAAGTCCCCAATTATTGTTTATCGTTTGAGGTTGTTCGTTCTTCACCGAATGATGTAGATCTAAAGATACGATATGAGGCAGTGGGGATTCCTTGTCTATAAGGATCCACACGCCCAGATCTGTTATCCGGTGACCTATAGATGACTTTGGTAAGATCGACAACCGTGTTTTAGTAGATCTATATAATTGCTTTATGAATCTCTATTTTATCCGTTACGTATGTAGAAACGCTAAGATTTAGTTGTTCGTCGCGTCAATCTAGCCACGTCTTTATGGTGTGATTGTCCACCTAGAATTTCTTATCTTAGTAGGTATGGCTACGGCTACGTTGCTCGTCTGTTTTAATTAGCGTATTATTAGGAAATACCAATATAGGACTCCTAGGTCGGCTCATGAATTGATCTTCCGGGACTTTCAGCGAGATCTAGATCTGTTCTGTATTCGGGAATTGCTAGCACCTAGTTATACGTAAATCATAGATTAACATGAGACCGTGCAGGTAATTGTTAATGGGACAGAGATTGATGCGATCGTCTAGGAAGTACGCCTAATCACAGGAATGTTGCCTAGGTGAGGAATACGGTTAATATCGGCATCCCTAGTTTTGTAAGCGTGCAAGTTATATGAGATGGAGGCCTAAAAAGTGAAGTCACGTGATGTAGCATAGTGATCTAGATGGCCAACCCGGAGCTAAATCTAGTTTAGGGGATGACTCCCGTAGCCACTATGAAAGAAATACGGATCGGATTAATAGTTGTCGAGTCTAGCTTAATTATATAGAATCTCTAGATCCAAACGATAACATAATAATTGGGGAGATTAATTATGTGTCTTTATTTGTGTTGTGTCGAGTCGTGACATTTATCTTTTCTTGTCTTTTGTTGGTCGTAGACCGCCTTCGTGTCCTTGGCATGGATGATTAATTGTTTGTATATAATGACCCACAATTGGTTCTCTTTGGGATCGACCTTGATTCGCTATGGCTATACTACGATGGACCTAGTCCTCTTGCTAGTATTGGTTTATGGTGGTCGAGTATTTTATTATCACTTGATCTACGTCATCACGGACATCGCTAACTCCCGCTCTACCTGGGCAAGCTCAAGAGTTCTAGCTCTCTCCTCAGCAAGATGAGACATACTCCTCACATTTTCCTCTAGCGCGCTCCTTTCACGGCTGGCCTCCTCAACGATTATGCCAACCTTGCTTTCCGCATCGGTAGCCTGCTGCTTTTCACTTTCAAGCTCGCTCTCTAGAGCCTTCGCTTCTTGCTCCTTGGCTCCATAGTTCTGCTCGAGTTCCTAGCGACTTGGCTCGCTGCCGTCAGCTACTGAAAAAAGAAATAGATCAGGTCGCCAGAGTACACTGACAAAAGGAAAGGTAGAAAACGCTAAAAAAAAGGAGGTAGAAAATTACCATGCTAGATACTGTGCCAACGAACCCAAATATATCGTCAGGATGAGCCAGAAATATCTTGGTTTGATCTGCCAATAAGATTTGACAGGCTAAACCAGCACCCACAGCCATGGTCGCCCTATTGAGAACAATCATATCAAGATTTTGCAAATAAGGAACCTCCTTGATTGAAGCCGCTACAGCCCTGCCCTCTTTCCGAGTCTCGGGCAGCCTGAAGTTTTCTCTCAGCCATACAGGCCCTTCACCGGGACGTGGGTTAGGGATTGGGCTCTCATCATGCAAACCTCCATTGGGTGGATCAACCCCCAAGTCCTGATACGCCTTCTATATGGCCTCAACATGAGGCTCCTTTCCACGTCGCCTTTGAAGACTTTCTGACTCAACCCATGCCGACGATTGAGTAATTGGACCCGCCGAGAACTCCTGACCCATAGAGCCTTAGCAGCAGCGGATGTACCCGCATCATCATTAGTCATCTACCTTTTCACTTCAGGGGCGTCAGAGCTTGCCTTATCCGAGCTCTCAAGATCTATAATAGCCTTACTACAGATCGCACCCAGAACTGCTTCTTGAATTCAAACACCAGTAGTCCAAACTCTCCTTCACCCAATGTTTCAGCTTGCCACACTTTGGGTAGTCTCGGTCGCATTAGGATCACTCAAAACCATCAGCAGAACAAAATGCTGACTGACCACTAAGTTCTTTTCTCTAATTGCCCTCTACAGCGGGGCTTGCCTTCTCCTTTCAGCTCGTAGTTTCGTAACGTCTAAGTTATGTATAGAAATATAAAGCCATATGTCAGCAAAGTAACTTAAACTCTACATCTGGTGGAAGTAATCTGGTAATCAGCTGAGTGATGGCCAGCTGATAAGTGTATTCAAGTCTGTGAAAGCCAGCTGGGAAGTCTGCTGAGCTTTCTTCTGGTGTCAGCAGTCTGCTGGAAGTTAGTTTGCTGGGGATCAGTAGAGTGTTTTGAATACAGCTGAGTTCTACATCTGGGCATTGATCAGCTGAGTGGGATCAGCTGAGTGGTCCACATCTTGGGCATTTTTGGCAATCCGACAAGATTCTTGGCGGTTAGGGTTTAGGGATCTGTGCTTATAAGTACCAATTGTATTGATCATTGTAATGTGTTTAATCCATCTGGATTTCAGTGCATAATAAAATATCTCTTTTCTGTCCGTGGAGTAGTCGGCACAACGCCGGAAACCACGTTAAATCATGTGTTCTTCTTGTTTGTGTTTTTTCTATGTGATTGTTTACTGTTAGATTGCATCTCTGATTTATCTACCTTGCATCTGGATTCCCTACCATGTTATAACAAATTGGTATCAGAGCGTAGGTTCTGAGAGAATCATCTGTATGAACAACCTTTAACTTCACCAAGACCTTCACCGGTGCTAGGACTCTGTGATAAAAGTTGTGATCTTTGGCAAGAAAAATGTCTGCAGTTAACGTAAAAATTGACAAATTTATAGGAAGAAATAGTTTTAGTCTGTGGAAAATCAAGATGTGGGCCTTGTTGAAACAACAAGGATTATGGAATCCTTTATCCGGTAAACGAGATACCAGTTCAGCAGATTCTGCCAGTCTGGAAGAGAAAGCACATTCAACCATCATGTTGTGCTTATCTGATGATGTTATCACTGAAGTTGCTGAGGAAGACATAGCTGCCAAGTTGTGGGCAAAGATTGAAAGCCTGTATATGACTAAGTCATTAACCAACAAGTTGCTGCTGAAGTAGAGATTGTTTAGTCTAATGATGCATGAAGGAGGTCTGCTGAGGGAAATTTGGATCAGCTGAACACAATATTACTTGATCTCAGGAATATTGATGTTAAAATTGAAGATGAATATGCTGCCCAAATCATGTTGGTGTCATTACCAAGTTCATATGAAAACTTTGTGCAGTCCTTCATAGTTGGGAAAGATACAGTGGCTTTAGAGGATGTAAGGGCAGCCTTACATGCCAGGGAGCTGAGACACAAGGCAGCAGGGACAGACAATCAGGCTGCTGGACTAGTAGTCAGCAGCAATAGGAAAGGATATGGACAGCAGTTTGGGAAAAAGAAATCCAAGAAGGGTAGTTCCAAAGGTCCTAAAGCCACAGATGTCTGTAATTACTGTAAAGAGCAGGGACATTGGAAGTCCAATTGTCCAAAGAAGAAAAGGCAGCAGGAGAGCAATTCTGGCACAGCAGTTGTGGCTATTGAGCATTCTGATGAGGATCTGGTTCTAGTTGCTGGAGATTCAACACATCATGTTGATGTTTGGATCCTAGATTCTGGAGTATCCTATCATATTTGTCCCCACAGGGAGTGGTTTTCTACTTATGAGCAGATAGATGGTGGTCATATTTTTATGGCAAACAGCAAGTCTGCAAGATAGTGAGAATTGGCTCAGTTAAGTTGAGGACAGAGGATGGTAGATTCTGCACACTGAAAGATGTTAGACATGTTCCACAGATGACCAAGAATTTGATATCTCTTAGTGTACTGGACAACAAGGGGTTTGATTTCAAGGGAGAAGGTGGAGAGCTAAATGTCTATGAAAGATTCAACTGTGGTCCTCAAAGGTGTCCAGAAGGGAACCTTGTACATATTACAAGGCTCTACTGTATATGGCTCTACTGCTGTGGCATCCTCAGCAGTTCATCAGTCACAGCAGAATCAGTTGTGGCACATGAGACTTGGTCACATGGGTGAAAGAGGAATGCAAGTCCTTTCTTCAGCAGGTTTTCTTGGGGTATATAAGGTCAAGAATCTGGATTTTTGTGAGCACTGTGTGTTTGGGAAGCTACATAGAAGCAAGTTCTCAGCAGGCATACACAGTACAAAATCATCACTTGATTATATCCATTCTGATTGCTGGGGTCCATCAAAGGTGGAATCATTGGGTGGTCACATATATTTTGTGTCATTCATAGATGACTATTCAAGAATGACTTGGTGGTGATGATGAAAAAAAAGTGATGCATTCAACAGTTTCAAGCAGTGGAAGGCTCTAGTGGAAAATCAAACAGGTAATAAAATCAAAAGGCTCAGAACAGCTAATGGTCTGGAATTTTGCTAGTCAGAGTTTGATACATTATGCAAGGATGGGGTATTTCCATACATCGTACAGTCAAGAATACACCTCAGTAGAATGGTGTAGCTGAGAGGATGAAACAAACTCTTCTGGAGAGGGCAAGATGTATGCTCTCTAATGCTGGTTTATCAAGGAGATTTTGGGCAGAGGCTGTAACCACAGCATGCTACTTAATCAACATGTATCCTCACACAGGGATCAATCTCAAGACACCATTTGAGATGTGGTCAGGCAAGCCTACTGACTACTCAGTTCTAAGGGTTTTTGGAAGCACAATTTACTATCATGTGAATGAAGGAAAGCTGGAACCAAGGGCCAAGAAGGGAGTGTTTGTGGGGTATGGTGATGGAGTTAGGGGTTATAGAATTTGCTCATCAGCAGAGTCCAGGGTCATACTCAGTAAAGATGTGATCTTTGATGAAAATTCTATGATAAACTCATCAGTGGGGAGGTCTCATTGAATCAAAACCGATCTTTGAATCGAGAGGGCTAAGAAACAGGTGGAGCTTTAAGTGGAGTCAGCTGATATGCAATAATCAGCTGATCCAAGTCAGCACTCATCTGATCTGGTTGCTAAACCAGAGTCCGATCCAAGCCAGTCTATTGAACAAGGATCAGCGGAGCATCAAACATGGAACATTGGTCAGCAGAGTATAGCCGTCCGCATGGCTAGAAGATCAAATGTTCGGATACATCCTAGGAGGTATGGTTTTGATGATATGGTTGGATATGCACTTCAAGTTGTAGAAGAAGTGGATGGTTTTGAACCAGATACTTACAGGGAAGCAGTGACATGTTCTGAAGCATCTCAATGGCTTGCTGCCAAGGGAGATAAAATGAAGTCATTATTGAAGAATCAGACTTGGGATCTAGTTAAACATCCAGCTGATAGGAGATTGGTTACGTGCAAGTGGATCTTCAAAATGAAGGAAGGAATGACTGAGGCAGAAGGAGTCAAGTATAAGGCATGTTAGGTTGGAAGAGGGTTCAGTCAGAAAGAAGGGGTAGACTTTGATGAGATATTCTCATCAGTGGTCAAACACACTTCAATCTGTTACTAGCAATGGTGGCACAGCAGGATCTTGAACTTGAGCAGTTAGATGTGAAGACATCCTTTCTACATGGTGAGGTAAATAAGGAGATATACATGTCTCAGCCAGAGGGATTTCAAGTTCCTGGCAAGGAAGGTTTTATGTGCAAGTTAAAGAAATCCTTGTATGGACTAAAGCAGGCTCCTAGGCAATGGTATAAAAGGTTTGACAGTTATATGATCCAGCTAGGTTATAATAGAAGTCCATATGACTTTTGTGTGTATCACAGTCAGCTGAGAGATGGATCACATATCTATCTTTTCATGTATGTGGATGATATGTTGATAGCTGCTAAAAGGAAGTCTGATATTCAAAATCTGAAGAACCGTCTCAGTGCTGAGTTTGAAATGAAAATTTTGGGTGCAGCCAAAAAGATTTTGGCGATGGAGATCTGGAGAGATAGGAGTCAAAAGAAGTTGTTCTTGTCTCAGTAGGGTTATATACATAAGATATTGGCCAGATTTGGCATGACTGCTGCAAAACCAATATATACTCTTATGGCATCTAATGTTCATTTGTCTATTTATGCTTCACAATCAGCAAAAGAGAAGGAGTATATGTCAAAAGTTCCCTATGCTAGTGCAGTTGGTAGTCTGATGTATGCCATGGTGTGCACTAGGCCTGATCTGGCTCAGGCAGTCAGTGTTGTCAGCAGGTTCATGTCTCAACCTGGAAAGGAACACTGGAAAGCTATGAAAAGAATGTTCAAGTACCTTAGAGGTACAACTGATGTTGGTCTCATTTATGGAGGTGATACTCAAGGTCTTATCATAGGGTACTGTGATGCTGAATATGTAGGTGATGTGGACAGTAGAAAATCAATGACTGGTTAAGTTTTCACATTGGGGAATTCAGTGTCAGCTGGAAAGAAACTCTTCAGGCAACATTGGCTTTATAAACTACTGAGGCAGAATTTATGGCTCTTACTAAAGCAGCCAAGGAGGGTATATGGTTAAAAGGGCTAGTCAGTGATTTGGGGCTACATCAGGATCAAGCAGAGATATATTGTGACAGTTTGAGTGCAATTTGTCTAGCTAAGGATCAGGTTCATCATGAGAGAACCGAGCATATTGATGTGAGGTATCATTTTCTAAGGAATGAGAAGATGGTTGTAGTGAAAAAGATCAGCACCAAGGAGAACCCTGCTGATATGTTCGCTAAACCAGTTCGGCAGAGCAAGTTTCAATTGTGTCTGGACTAGCTGAATATTCAAAGCTTATAATCTGGAAAATCTAGAAGCTCAGCTGAGGGTAGGTCAGCTGAGTGGATTTTGTGGAGTAATCTGGTACAGTACATCTGGAATTGACAAATGCATCTGGTACAAGTAAATCTATTTATGCAATCTGGTTGACTGTGAATGAGAGTTCAAGTTAAGGTGGAGATTTGTCTGCAAAGTGACTTAAACTCTACATCTGGTGGAACTAATCTGGTAATCAGCTGAGTGATGGCCAGCTGATAAGTGTATCCAAGTTTGTGAAAGTCAGCTGGGAAGTCTGCTGAGCTTTCTTCTGGTGTCAGCAGTCTGCTGGAAGTCAGTCTGCTGGAAGATAGTCTATTGGGGATCAGTAGAGTGTTTTGGATACAGCTGAGTTCTACGTCTGGGCAATGATCAGCTGAGTGGGATCAGCAGAGTGATCCACATCTTGGCATTTATGGCAATCCGACAAAGATTCTTGGCGATTAGGGTTTAGGGATCTATGCCTATAAATACCAACTGTATTTATCATTGTAATGTGTGTAATCCGTCTGGATTTTAGTGCATAATAAAATATATCTTTTATGTTCGTGGAGTAGTCGACACAACGCCGGAAACCACATTAAATCATGTGTTCTTCTTGTTTCTGTTTCACTGTGTGATTGTTTATGGTTAGATTGTATCTGTTATTTATCTATCTTGCATCTGGATTCCCTATACTGTTATAACACCATCATTTTGTGAAACGGAATCAAATCAGAAGTAGCGATATAAACCACAAACGCTACACAAAACACGTATATTTGAAAAGGCCTCAGACCAACTCGAATGGCAAAATAGCAGAAAAACGGATAATTATCGGGGCCGACAACTCGATCTCAGCTCATTTCCCTACAGACATTACTGTTCAAAGGAAACTCCCTCTCATGGTACCAAACAGGGTCGATATCATCATGAACGATCTCAACCAAAGGATGCCATCCCTCAATGAGGGATTTCGAGATCCCTGCCAATGCATTATAAAGCTAGCCGGTACATAAGAGCCGCCGGTTGAAAAAACGATCAAGAGTCTTACATACATCTCTCTAGACAAAGAGCCTTGTGCACTCAGCATAGAAAAGTTGGTCTCGGTATGACAGGTCCTCTAGCTCTTGCGGCTTCAACTCATCAGGGATTTTGGCCGAGCCCGGCTTGCATTTTTGGAACAGCCAATCGACGCGGGTCTCGACCAACAAACCCCAACTGCTCCCAGTCACTCACCTTACCCGACAAAGTATAAAAAAATCCTCATATTCGTCAATGGACTACGCACCAACACTTGCCCGCCAGAAACATAAAAAAAATAAAAAATAAAAAGAGCCAATAGAGTAGGCTCGAACCCTAGAATATGGTTCAATGCTATGAAGGCCGAAATAATTCTAACTGTCCCTAAAGCAAGATCGTTGGGCATCGCTCGAACAACCTCTAAGATTTCCACAAAGAATGAATCGGAATGGGGGCTGCAGTCCACTGTAAATCGAATCAAAGTGAAGCAATACCCGGTCTCAAAGGTCTCTATAACTGACTCTAGGCTTGTGTTTCCCCTCCACGAAGGAGTACCGGTAAACATCGTTAGTTTCAAACGCCCGTAAAAGAGAGGTCGGTGTGGGCCGAGGATTCCCCTCATTATCCTTCCACCTACGGCTAATTCCTTGGTCAAAATCATTCTGACGCGACTTCTCAAGGGCTAAAGAGCTAACCGCATGCGCTTTAGCTCGCTCCACCACATCAATATGATCGGCCGAGACACCGATGCTTGCCTTTTCGCCTATGATCGCGATACCAGAATCCATTGCCTACAAAAGGAGAGCGAGGTGGATAGTTAATTGCTGAGACCCAAAATAGGTCCGAGCTGCCCCCGTCAGCCAAACTCGACACCTCTCTCCCCAAAAATCAGATTTCTTAAGACGGAACCCTAATCCTAATTCTTCAGAACAAATGTAAAATAACAGGAGAAACTAATGGAAAAATACACGTACGGGCATTCAACGGATGATTCACACAGATCATCGGAAAAGCAGGAGTGAAAAGACATTCAAACACATAATCACACATCAACTCATCCTAGATCATGGAAGAAACCAAGAGAACTCACCTTAGACGGTCGGACGAAGAGATTGAGATTGCACAAAAGTACACTGGAAACCTCAAGTAAGCTTTCCGGAAAACCTCACGTGTGAAGATGCTTAGAGTACCGAAAAACGTTCAAATACCGGAAGGCCTCAACTTTATATAGGGAGCCCAGATGCTCATCAGTCGGCTTTCGAAATTTGAAATTCAAAATCATGTCCAATCGGTACACACAACCATTAAGACAGCCGTTACCGATCGCACAACCCAATCAAAAGAAACGTCTATGACACAACTCGACGACAAAGAGCCCTCTCAAGCTCATACCAACATCACATATTTGGAGCTCACCCTCGAGTGAATCCTCTCTGAACCTAGACCTTTTGGCATGGTACCATGCGGACACGTCCACGAGCGTTCGAGCACCTAATCCTAGTCGCTTTGGCACGGAACCGTGCGGACAAGCCCACGAGCTTTCGAAAACCAAAGCCCGGTCTCTTTGGTGTGCACCGTCCGGACACGCCCATGAGCATTCCAGCACTTAAGCCCGATAGCTTTGGCATGGCACCGTGCGGACACGCCCACGAGCGTTCAAGTACCTAAGACCGGTCGCTTTGGCACAGCACCGCCCATACATGCCCTCGAGCGTAACACGCCTAAGACCATTTTAACACAGCACCTCACCGACACGCCCTCGAGCGTACCGCATCTAAGCCTGTTTTTACACGGCCCAATGTGGACATGCCCACGAGCATAAAGCACTCAAGCCCGGCTCCCACGGGCGTACGGTGAATCAATATAAACTTACTCCTTGACGTATTCATGAGTGCACCATGAATAAATCAATGAGTAGGGGGGCATTGATATTCCAAGCACGAAAAATAGCCCGTGAATCCGAAGCCTTGCCCATACATAAGCCTAGAAATGGATAAAGCTCGTGGCCCAGCTCGCTCACCCATAATAATCCGGGTCACGCCAAAGGAATAGAGCCCGCCTCACGCCCTCTCAATATCTCACGATCTGCCAGGACAAAACACGATCAACCCGTATGCAACCCAGTTCAGATATCAGGGGCCGACCAGCTCGCCCTCGTCTCGCCACTAGCTCGGACAAATCTCAAGCAATCACCAGTACAGAGCCCGCCACGGCCTTTACATAAGCCCGCCTATCAGAGCTCGCCTGCTGACATGCGTATTGTTAAGGGTGAAATTTATGGTTTATTCTACGATATTTCCGTAACAATATCCTCGTTATTTAAATGGTTTTTATAGAAAATCATTGGTTTTATCTAAATATTGAGCAAACGCGTTTAAGAAGCGTCTAAGTGCAAATGTGGTAGTTTTACGTGATTTTATAGGTAAAGTTATATCCGTGATATTACATTTTGCACACCTTTATCGTGATTGTAGGTACCTAAATATGTCATGAGAATTGATGGGATGAGCTTAAACAATGATGTTTGATTGAAGATTAAAATGGAAAGAAAGAGATACAAGAGGATGAAGATGGATTAAAGCTTGGGAAAATCCCGAAAACGACTCGTAATACGACGGGCTAAGCAAAAAGGCGTTTTCTGAAGAAGAGTCCTTAATGAAAATTGTAGAGTTTTCCGAGGGCTTAATTATGACATTCGGATCATAATTTTTGGAGGTCTACAACTCAAGATATGAATTTTAGAAGTTTGAGTTCAGAAATTGCAAACCAGCGTCCAGGAGGCAAAAACATATACAGAGAGAGTTGATCGCCATCAAAGCGTGCGCCCATGCTCCGCCCAGCACACCCTGGACGGGCGCCCATATGGGTAAACGAGCGTCCGGATTTTTACTGTAGCAACCGACCTACTTTTATCTATAAATAGCAGCAGTCATTGGAACCCTAAGGACAAAATTTTACAGAGCCGCAATTTCAACAGAGAAGGCCGACTTTTTCCACTTTTATTTCATTTATATTTTCAGTCAAAAACACAAAATTAGGGTATGAATTTCTCAACCATGAGGAGCTAATTCCTTCATCAAGCAAACTAGAAGCGTTTCAAACGGATTTTGGTTTGATTATTGTATTGATTGATTTCTATCAAAAAAGGTTAGAACTTTTGTATCGTTTTCATATCGTTTTTACATTTCGATCGATAGATTATTTGTATGATTCGACAATCCGTTGATGACGATTAATGGAACCCTAGGTCACTATACAAAAGTTTGAATCTTTTAAACCAAATTATAACGAAAGTTGTGGTTTAAACGGTTTAGATTTTTGGATATTGATAAATATCCCCACCTAAGAACGTTAAAGGATCAATCTTTGATAAGAGATTGTGAATAAAATCATCTAAGCCATTAGAGATTTGGGCATTCGGTTAGGTGTAATAATCGTAACCTTAGGATAGAATCATTTGATTAATAGTTTGAAACCGGTATTTGTTTGATTCGTGGAACCGTGTGTGCTTGCTTTTATATCATCGCATTTGGATAATTGTTCAAGCCTTCACCCTAGTTGTTAATTATTATTTTTACGCAAATTTCTTGTTCATCATGACTATTCACTTTCGTTTTTATTGTTCATTGTTTCGCAATTAGTATAAACTCGTGACATTTGCAACTAAAACTTGAATCGATACAACCCCAATTCCCCGTGATTGACTCCGGTTACACCATTTTGCTACGACCTTGCACTTGAGGCCACGACCGGATTATAAATTTTTATAACTTGTTTTGATCGTTTTATTTATTATAATCCGTTTTCTACAACACGTATCTTACCGCCCTCTTGTAAACACTGACTATGTCATCTAGAAATAGCGGTGTCCCCTCACACACCAGAAATACGTTATTTGGATTGATCCATAACACTCAAAGGTACGTAGGCAGCCACCTCGGCTCAACCATAATCCCTCCAAACACACCCCCTTTTATTTTACTTGATCTTCATGTTGTTCTTGAGACTAAATTACATAAAACATAAAAATTCACGCATCAGTAGCTAGATATCTTATCGAAACTTTCTAGGTGTCCAATCTCACCGGTAGTGTACCGGGTCAATTGTAGTCTAGCAAGTGGTCATGGTGTTATCCCACAGGGAATGAGAGGTCAAACACCAATTAGCTATTATTATCTTGATCTAAGTCACAAGGAAACAAGAAAGTAATTGTTCTAACTCTACTGTTAAAATGATAATCAAATAGTAAAAGACCTAACCAAGACAAATTCATTGATCAAGCAACCTCTTCTTGTATCTTGGGAATGATTACCTACCAACCTTCCAATGATATTCAATTGTGTGAAATGGTGCATTCCTAAGCTAACAACTTCCCCTCATACGTGTGTGTGAAGCCGCACTATGTATCCTCCTTGGCCTAGAACCCTAGACCTAATTATTCAACATGATAAACACTTGAATGGAAGAACTAGTCATCTCCCCGGATAAGAAATTGAGCTCCAATGAAGGTCAACCTTAGCTTACGGTTTTCCTACCTCTTTCTCACACCTAATATCTCCGTTCGGTATCCACTATGTGTGTGTGTGTGTGCAAGCATGGGTTAATTACTCCAATACAAACAAGTCATACAATGCAAGGGAAAAGATTCAACACAAATGAAACTAAGAAACATGAACAATCACTCCCAATAAACTATAAGAGATTAAACTATCACAACTACATTGCCTTGGCTAGTATGGGACTAGCCACTCATAACTATGAGCACCAACATGTCATGGTTAGCATTCATAGAAATGAGAACAATTAAAACAAAGTAAAGGCGAATTTACCAATCACAAGCTATGAACTTGAAAAGGGAAGCTTTCATTCAACTTCAAAAGTCTTCAGTGGAGTTTGATACACAAAAGTGACAATCTTGCTCTAACCAAACTAATCCAAAAGATTAAACTAAGAATTCTTAAGAGTTGCAATTGCATTTAAGAGCTAAATATAAGTAATTTTGGCTAGGAGAGCCTTGAGGGTTGGGTGCCTTCAAGATGAGTGAGAGAGGTTAGGTGTGTATATCTCCAAATGAGAGTAAATGAGCTCTTTCAACATATTTCCGGTCTGCGCCGAGCTCATCTCGGTTTGCGCCGGGACTGACAAAGTAGTTGGATCTGTCATAGCGCATTAAATGCTCCATCTGATCAAATTTTGAATTCCGCCGTGCGCCGAGGATGCTCCGGTCTGCACCGGGTACACATGAGAGCCTTCTATTTTCCCTTGAATGCTACACGGCGTGAACCGGCTGACTTCCGGCCTGAGCCGGATACAAAGCAGAATTGAAGATTTCTATCTTGATGCATGGATTGCTTCTCTAACAATCTTTAGGCTTCAACATCTCCAAAATTAAGGCTTCAAACCTTGGTATCTGTGCTGCAAGACAAAAAACACGAAGATACCACGGGTAAATCTGATAACAAAATTAGGCTAATGAGCCAAAATATACCAAAATAATTAGTTCTCCTAATATTTACTATATACAAAAGGTGGTCCAAATCATCACAATAGTTGCTAAAATTGATACGAAAACATCACTAAATATTCAAGAAATGGGAATAAAACATGATAAAAATGTATCATTTGGTTGACTTACATCAATATCCATAATCTTGATTGTGATAATTCCGACGTTATCAAGAGTGAGACTTTGTAAACACCATCCAGACCGAATTCTGGATTAATCGAACCAGTTAATTACGGATACTAGAAGCTTTAAGAAGAATAAAATTAATATGTAAGTTTAATTCATATATCCTTACATAGATTGAAAAGTATATATTCAGACAAGTAATATATGGAATCATAAACGGTTTGGTAGATTTAATTGTACATATATTCTGCTAAATGATATATTACTTTGATGTAATTTTTTTTCCTGGTATTGAGATATCCATATACATGTGTGTATGTATCTATGTATGTTGTGAGAGATAATCTCAGCTCAACACGATCTTAAGTGTCACATGGGATAATCAATGTTACGGTTAGTTCTGACCTTCAAAAGGCGTAACAACGTCTACACTAACTACCCCGTGAGCTTTGAGCGAGTTGTTCTCGGTGAAATTTATGGTTTTTATCGCATTATTAGAGAACAATATCTTTCGTATTTTAGTAATTTTTAGAGAAAATTATGTGTTTAAGGCTTGAATTTGAATAATGGGTTTAAAAGTATTAAAAGTGTAATTTGGGCGATTTTATGTGTTTAATTGACGGAATTATTATTATTTGAAGTTTACTACATTTTGCAATGTTTATTTATCTTATAGGAGCTTAATTTCGAGTGCATAAAGAGGATTAATGAGGCTCAAGTTCGAATTACAAGAGATAGAGATGGATTTGGCTTGAAGAAATTGGATAAAGTTAGAGAAATCCGACCTCAAAACAGTCCAAATTGAAGGCGTCGCATCCCGTCCAATTCAGACGGGCGTCCACTGATCTTGGACGAGCGTCCAGGAGTGAACTGGCGTCCATGCAGCGTCCAGAATCGTATTTTACGTTCAGAGAGTTCAGACGCAGGCCAAACGCACGTCCGTGTTCCGTCCCAAGTTTCTGGACGAGCGTCCGGATATTCAGACGGGCGTCCAACCCAGTAGCAGCCGACATCAGATTCCTATAAATACAGCAGCAGCCCCAACCCTAATGGGATAATTTTATACAGCCGCACTAATACACAAAAAAAACGGCGCCCTAGAGAGTTCAGCCGCATCTTCTCTTCATGAAGATGAGTTCTTCCAATCCAACGATCACCAACATGATTGTTGGCTAAACGCATAGCAGTGGAACAACCGGAGGATATCACATCAACGTCATCACAACCATGATTCGTTAGTTTATCTTTAGTTATGATTTTGAATACTTTGTTTTATTTATCGTTTGAATCCTGATTTAATTGTTAAGAGTTTTATTAGATAGGAATGTCGATGAAACTTTATGTTTTTTGAATTTTTATGGAAATATAATTCAACAATAGTTTTCTATTTCAATCGATACAATTGATGATGTTTTGAGGAATCATATATTGTTAGTTGGGTATTACAATTTGGGAACGAATTGTTGATCTTGTGATGAATGTTATTTGTTTTTCTTGGAAAAGTAAACAAACCCTAGAAATCGATCTAAAGGAATTTAGTCGGTTTCGCGATTGATCATACCAATAAAACTGTGTTCGAATCATAAACTGGTTGTTTGATTGTTGAGTGATTGATTCTAGGTGTTCTACTGTCTCCATTTTATAATTCGAAGACAAAGTCATTTGTTTCAACGTTAGTCTTAAGTTAGTTAATTGAAACCTCAATCTTTGCTGTTTTATTTCCTGCATATTTCCAGTTAAATCGTATCCGGACGCCCGTCTGTCTAAGCGGATGCTCGTCTACTCTTGAATATTTCCTGTTTTCTGTTTATTTTTAGTTGCTGTTTTAGTTTCTTTTCTTTAGTTTTTAGTGTATTTGATAGAATAACTGCCCTTAATCCGATAAACATTTGACTCCCTTAGGACGACCCGTTAACACCCTATACTACGAACCTTATACATGGGGTGTTTCGGTTATAAATTGTAAAATTCGTTTTTACCGAACACGAGTCTCATTGATCTCGGCTAACATGGTTAAGATAACTTGACAAGACAACGGTAACCACACCGGTATAATCCGGCCCCTGATCTTCACCGTCTTTCTTAACTAAAGAGGACTATTATGATATCATCACTCGTTTTCTATATTACTTTCATTATTAGGTACACAATACATGCTATTGCAATCATACATGTAATCAATTTCTTTGGTCTCATGTTATACCTAATGTGATACCCCAAAGTATAAAAGAAGGGTAAAACGGGGATTTCAAGGAAAAGGCCCATCGGGCCAGTGATAGGAACCAACTTTACAGTACATTTCTGTACAGTTCAGCCCACGATTATCACATTTCTGGCATGTTTCGGGTGAGTTTAGACCCTATTTTGAGGTAATATCGTGAGTTTATAGCACGAGGAGTAATTCCGTCACTTTGATGGTTTACTACCTCTTTTTATTGATATTAACCTCATTCCGAGCACTTTTACCCTCCGGAATCGTTTGTGTGTCTTGTTCATTCATGAGATTGTAGGGTATTGGTGTCTCGAGAACCCGGAAGGCGAAGATTTATGATGATAAGTGTGATCAAGGTGCAAGAATGAGCCAAGGAAGAAGAAAGAATAAGAAAAGGAAGAGAAATAGTTGTTGCTCTCACCATATGTTCACTTCATCAGCATTTTGACCGATTATGGAGGCATTTTCTGGTCATGGTGTCTTCATGAAAGTTGTAGATAATTCAATGATCTTTCTAATGGTTTTTGAATCACCCCAATAAGAGGTCGGATGAAGAAGTTATGAAGTGTTTATCGCAGAGTCGTCGTAAATAGAGCAATCTGGAGGCAAAACCAGAGAGTTGTCCGTACGGATGACATATTTTGTCCGTACGGACGACTGGAAAATGATGAACTATCCGTACGGATAGCCTTTTATCCGTACGGACAAGTACCCTGGACTATATAAACACCTCAAACATCGCAGCAGCAGGGAAGAGGAGGTTTTAGGCGACTTTGGGCCTCTTTTGGGCGATTTTCTTCGTTTCTTAGAGTTAGAATTAGTGTTATATATCATTAGAATCGTCTTTCGATCCTCTCTTTGATGATCTAACTTAGAACTTCGATTTGTTACATTTCGATTGTCAAAATTCGATCTTTTGGAGCACGAATTTGGTACTCTTAATTTCTTAATCAAGTAAGTTTATTCTCTTGTTCTTTTATGGTTATTGCTATGTTTTTCTACCTTGTTTGTTGTTTAGATTCGATTATGAGTAGCTAGATTCCTCGTATGGTTGAACTATGTGAAGGCGGGTGAAACGCCGTTAGATCGATGAACCGGGAGGTAGTGTAAAGGCGTAATTTAACGTTTCTAATCGATAATCCACATCACGAAACTTGTTTTGATTGTTTTAATAGCTTTGAATGAGATTGACAACTTTGTTCATTGTTGCACACACGTAGCTTATAAATGTATGTTGCGGCGTGTGGGAACGGGTTTCGGGACCGTAGAAGTTTTGGGCTTGAAAGGTAGTTCGACACCTACCCGTGTACTAGATTGATGCCCTAGTCATCAAGTCCAGTTCCAATACGGGGTTTGTCCTATGAGTTATCGTTAGACGGCAAGGTAGAGTAAGGCACACTCCCGGGGTAATCTGTTTAAGGATAAAGTAATCCGTTGGATCGTAGTTCGGCCATACTTCTTTTAATTGTTTAGAATTTCGAGTAGTGCAATCTTTCTTTTACGCAATAGTATAACTTCACACCTATATGTTTGACCTGAACTGAGTGCTAAGTCAACTGTGGTACTCAAAAACCAATCTCTGTGGGTTCGACCTCGGACTCCTCAAGCACTATCCTACAATCGACCCGGTCCATGCCGGTTAGAAAGTAGATTTTGCTAAGGTTTCGAGTTTTTACTTGATCGACCGGACCTAGAAAATCCGCTTATCAAGTTGGCACCGTTGTCGGGGATTGGCAATGCTTTGATATCACAAAAGTTGACCGAAAGCTTGGGCTTAGGTCGTTTTTATTGTTTTCTTGTTGCTTTGTTTTGACTTGCAGCTGAAGTGCCACACCACCTATTGATGAGGTGGTGGTGACGAGGCAACCGTGTGATTGTTTTCGTGTTGTTTTCTGGTGATTTTGCAGATTGAGCATAAATGGGTGGATACTCTCAACAATACAACTTTTATGAAGAAAAATCCACCTACCAACCTTGGGCACCGAGCTTGGTCAAAATCAGTATTATCAACCTTATGACCAAGAGCGTGGTGCGCCCATGGGATGTGGAATGGACGACGATTATCGATATGATGAGGGAACTATAATAGATGAATTTTGAGGAAATTGGAACCGAATCAACCGGGAAAGCTGGGAGGCAATCAAATCCAAAGATGACTACAATTGGAGCCCAAATCAAGGACAAGGAATAATCGTAATTATGACTCGAACAACCTTTGAATTGGAGCTCTCAAAATCAGCACTTACAGCAGATTGACCTTGCCTATGCCAAAGAGGAACGAAGTAGGTATTATTCAGAGTCGATGGAAAGGGTTTCTATGGCTATGGATGAGGAAGTGTCGGCACATCAATTGATCGATTGGTTGAACCGGATGCTCGTGTTATATAAAGAGGCCGAGGATGCTTTGAAACGGGCTGGGAGATGCAAGACAAGTTTTCCAGCGGGGAGTATAGGACCTGCCTAGCCAATGAAGATTGGCCCCATATGAGATACATGCTATGTTGGATGTCTCAGGATATCGTGTCTCTCATGACGGCCCGGATGCCGGATCAAAATGAAAGTCTTGCACACAAATGGTCCGGGTAGACAGTGATATTGACGAGTCAAGTTGCAATAATGAGGTGCTCGTCCTGGAGGATTCAGTGATTGAGTTGGCTTTATCACCGCCACCCCCCATTGTAGTATTTGATTATATGAGTTTCAAGCCCTCCCGAGTGAACTCCCGAATAGTGAGTGAAAAATGATGATGTTTTGGTAGAGTCCGTGATGCAAACCGAGTTGGAAGCTAGGAAAAGGAGTTAGTCAGCATTAAGAGAGAACTCGCGATAGAAATAGGGCCGAGAAAATCGTCGGTGAAGAGGTTCAGTGGAGAGTGAGGTTGATAAATCGGCTTTCTATGAGGAGATTTGAGCCGAGATTGAGATGCAAGAGATTGATATGGGATCGCCCATCACTCCATTAGTTGATGATGTACCATTCGAGTCGGTGGAGAATTTTTATGAGGATGCCAAGCCACTTGTAGTGGAGCCTACCTCGATTTTGGGTGAGCCGGAAGCTTTTGGTATTGCCATGCTCGGGACATGGAGGATACCCATGATTGTAAAGTAAGGGAGGTGGGGCTGTTGTCTATCATACCACATCCCGACGATGACCATCATGACACCTTGACGAGAGGTGCGATAGATTTATTTGAGGTCGTCGATCCGGTGGGATTAGAAACGGAGAAGAAGATGGGACAGCTCATTCTGCCGCCTAGCTCGCTAGTGGTTCGAGGTCATGTGGATGAGCCCATTATGTTGACACCCCCGGATAGATTGGTCATCTTTGTGTTAGTAATACCATCCGCAGCGGAAACGATTTATGGATCTAGATCTATAAACTACACGTAATAAAATAACTAGATCTATATCTACAAGGGGGTTGTAGAACATACCTCTTGGATCTCAAAATCCAAGTTGAAGAACCGCAATAGGATGAACGAAGGAAAGCGTGAAGAGCACCACGATCTTCCGTACGTGTGATCCAAGCAACTCACGATGGAAGGAAATTCTCGACTCGAACCCTTCCGATATGCTACCCGGAAAAATCTCCAAGATTTCTCCCTAATACCTCTTGGCCGAAAAAATATTTTCTTCTCCTCTCTAAGAGGTGAAGTCGAAATATGTAGTGTGTTCTTTGGCTTGGGAGAACTCTCTTTATATAGGAGAGTAAAACTTAAGCCCCAAGGATTTAATAATTAATACAAAATCAATTATGATAATCCTATTAAATAAAAGATAATCCCAAAATATTCTAGAACAAATCTAGAATAATCTTTATCTTTATTTCTTACCATAAATATTTATCCAATAAATATTTTAAGCACATGTCTTATTAATCACAAGAAAACTAATTTCTTGTTGACTAAAATACATGAGGGGCGAAATTCTTCATTATTGACCTAGTCAATATGATTTTTTCCACACACACTAATTGGGCCAAGATTATGGAAAATGTCTTTTCCACATATTTAATTATTTAGCCCAACTAATTTAATAGTCCACTAAACAATTAATTCACATATCGTTTTAATAAAGTCCAACAAGAACTAAATTAATATTATTAGGATTCGACGTCCGAGAATAGCTATGCTATATTAGGAGGCACGTCGGGGACCATGGACTAATAATCAATGGCTCCGATAAATCAAATAAATAATTATAGAATAATTATATTCGATAAATCAATCACAGAATATGCCACCATAATCCCGTGATCGCACTCCTCCGATTATGAGATTATATTTATCTCCTCACGAGAATAATAATAAGCGCCCATTGATATAATCATTACATATGGATTAATCCTCCATAGACTATTCATTCTAAATCGGGAAGTTACCGTTAACCCTTTTAGAACCTCTTATCCTTATTTACCATTAACCCCTAGTGATCAATTAATTCATACAACTCATCGATGATCAATCGGTGTGATATGAACTCGCGCGATCGATCATTTCTAGGATTAACAAATAAGAGGAATCGTCTATCTACTTCCATAAATGGAAGGAATGGATTCCGTGATCTCGTGATAACACGGACTACTCACTCAATCCCAAGACAATGCCAAGATGGGGTAATTCGGACCACAGACTCGGTGTAATCCTTAACCGTCAAGTCAAACCTCATATCGATTCAAGCGCTTGACTGCGTGATCACCTCAGATTAAGATATATCCATAAATATGATCATCCATTGATCCGATAAGACTTCTCGATTACGGAATTATATCGTGAACTCTAATCAAATCGGTCCAAATTTCTATATGATATATCTATCATATATAAATGCCCCATTAGGTTCTCTTAACCGAAAGTCCGGATAAGACAATCACACCAAGCGTGTTCTGGGCGCATTAATAGCACGTTAAAGGAGAGACCCGATACTCTCGATTAACTTCACTACGGGCTAATTGTATTTTAAGTACATCTTCACTAACTCAATCCTCCCGTGTATATACCATACACTGAGTTAAGTGATTACATAAACGATATACTTTAGGGTTTTCTGTAGTGTAATTACTATTGTCACATCGGTGAATATGAGAATAATAAATATGAATAACAATATCATTTCATTTATTAAATAAAACAATTACAAAATTGTCTTTCGGGCATCACACCTAACAATCTCCCACTTGCACGAAAGCATGTGATTAATTGTTTTAGAGCACACCCTATTATTTAAAATACAACAAACTACATCTCCCACTTGCTCTAAAGCAATGGAGACTCATCCCGTATTCTAGTACCCACTAAGCATGTCATAACCATTTTGATTCCAAAATACACTCCGAGTATGCCGTCGTAGGATAGGTCGGTGACTCGGGAGTACCTACATCTAAATGTCATGGGTCTTAATGATTAGTCGGGTTGTCGGCTCGAGACGATCCGTAGAATCGAAACGTTACGGTCCATCTAATCATGTGGTACCGAGTAAACATCGAGCCCGAGATCGACTTAACGATCATCCTCAACTCGACTTAAAGTCAAAATCGATTGTATCACACATATCCAAGTTCACACATGAATATGTCCGCATATTGTTCCTCGTTCTCTTCAAGATACTAAAGGACATACTAAACTTGCTTTGTTAACCGCCGAATCTAAGATTCGATCAAAGTTGACGTTCAATAACCTGACCATCTCTTACTAGAAAGAGAATCTATCCCATTTCTCCTGATCCGAAGATTTAGAGAGTCATTCCTGAGGCATAGGGTAGAACTTCCTCGTTGAATGTTGCATACATGATACATCATCTTAACCAATAAGATGGATGGGAAACCAGTGACTGATTCTAATGAATTCGACCGAGTCAAACTCTTAAGAATGTTGTCCAAATCTCTGTTGCAGAGAATTGTGGTATTGTCAGATTCTGACTTCAGATAACACACCCATGTTGATTCCAAGCCAGTGCAAAGTGTTATCCTTCACAAACACTAATTTATATATTCACTACTGTACTAAAATTGATATCCAGTCTACAAAAGACTTATCAATATTCTGGTCAAATCCACATATTGTAGAAATATATGACTTCCAATGACCGAGAGGTTTGCTTTTTATCCACAAAGGACATAAGCCTTGACAGTCATCCTGTCATAAGTTCATAAGTCAATACCCTTCTGTTTCGAATGAATCCAGACTCCGTTTGTTTGGCAAGAAAGTCTTAGGGAATCACCCCTATTTTCTGCTTTTGAACGAAATCATGCAATACCGAACTCATTCTACTCTTTTCCGTGTAGATCCAATTACTCCCACCTGGGCCTAGACGCTCAGGTGGTTCTACAAGAGCATGAAACAGGTGGAGTACCGAACTCCATTCACTGTGGTTATGGCTATTAAACCAACCTCTATTATCAGAATCCTATACTGCTCACAAAAGAGCCATAGGTCATCAATCGATCCTCAGACTATAAAGTCCGCCGAACCCGTAATGGGTAATGGATAAACCATACTCCCACTACATTACGGGTGGATCAAATTTCGATCTAGTTTAGTAGTATTTAGTGTTATCACCAACAACCGATGTTGGATGTGGTCGATTTTAATCGATTAGTAACTACCTTGAGTAAAGCGTGCTTCAAGGTTTAAGGTTTTCTTGTTCATAGACTCTATCGAAAGGACGCAATAAGATATAATCGCCCTTCCCGATTTCAAGAATCTTATAACAAACCTTTTTCTCAATGCTACAAGATATAGAAACGATTGGTCATCGACCGAACGTGTTCGCGAAATTTCCAGACCTACCTTCAAGCACCGTGTGCTAAATGCTTATATTTATGGAAGTGGGGTGAACCGAATCCACACCTTATCCGTAAATTCCAAAGCATATTCTAGGTAGACTTCTCGGTCTTACATTTCAATGTAAACCGATATTTCGCTTCTAATATCTTTATTGAGTTAAGCAGTGTATTGTAGCACATTTAAAAAAACTATATAAGGCAATTTAACGGTTTCTCACATAGTGAAAACATTTCACTATGAGGCAAAGCCGAGCATCAGTCCCCTAGGACTATGTGATGGCCCATTTCGAGTATAGAATACTCTATCTCTCTGTTGAAAAAGAGAAACCTCATAATATTTTGGATAAACTTACCGGAGTGTTTGAATAGTTATCAGACAAGAAGTCACTACTCGGAAGCTCCTACTAGCTCGTATCTTTAATCAGACCCCGAAGGTCGTCATGAACAAGCTATGTTACTTCTTTATAACCATTATCCTTTCCCGATTGAAAGGAAACTTAGTCATCGAACCTTTGAGACAATATAACCAGACTGGGAGAAAGGAATCACCCTGAGCCAGTCTTCAGGTCTTGTCTTTTAGGGACTATGCACTAACTATGGAATATAAAGAAGCGTTTATCTAAATATAGAAACCAATTGCTTTTAATAGTTCTTAAGATGTGTTTTATATACATATTTCAGCATTTCTAAGTGGTTTTGACTTTAAACAAAAAAGTCCGAGTCTTGGATTCGTACTACAAATGGTATATTCACTTTCTATACGACAAACAAATTATCGGATAGAAGGTAAATCCATTCGTTCCAACGAATCTTAAACAGAAAATAAATTTTCCGCGATATCCAAGGGTTGAATCCGAGATTCATTTCCTTATATCACTCCCACTATTCTAGCTAAAATTAACTGCCCGTTGTTTACTCTTTTAATCGTTAAATGCACTGCTACCTTGTTCTTCTAAAGAACTTAGCTCGAGAAAATCGCCAAGGATTCATAGGTTGGTGATCCAAAATCACTGTCCTTATCCTATGATTTTCAGTTAATTAATTTTCGGTTCAGCCTTAAAATTTTCTCAGTTTAGGTGACTAACACTTTTAGACATATTCTCCCATTCTTGACTTTCAATGAATGGAAACAGTCTTGAACCAGCGGTTCGTTTGAGTAGACACTACTCTTGAACCGTGGGATGTCTATTTCGAGTGTTACTCGTCGAGACTTCTCGGATTTTCTAATATACCAGAAAAATAACAAATCATAACATTAAAGCTCCCACTAGTTTATCGGTTCCAAATACCGTCTAACGAGCAATGCTTTATTTTTATGAATTTCCGATTTTTTCGATTAGAAAATCTTTCGTACATAGTTCTATTGTTTCCAGAAAAACAACAAGTCATAGAAACTCCCACTAGTTCATCGATTCCAAATATCGTCTAACTAGCAACATTTCATGACTTTCCGGTTTTTCAATTAGAACGGTTACGTGTGTAGTCAGTTACACTTTTCTAATGTTCTAGAAAAACAACAAATCATAAAGCTCTCACTAGTTCATCGATTCCAAATATCGTCCAACTAGTAACACTTTATGATTTTCCGATTTTTCAATTAGAAAATTACTCGTGTAATTACTACACATTCAAAATTCACTAAGAATTTCAAAGTCCGAAATCACCTAAGTTTGTCTCCCGTTTGACACGAATGACACTAGTGACATACCTATATGTCACTCTGGTTTTTAAAAGGCTTAAGAGAAAATATCTCTTTCGAAAAAATAATTGCATTATTGATTAACTAGTTCAACGTCCTAGTTACTTTCCACTTTTTAACGAAGTCAATACTAGTCAATTATAAATTTTTAAGCAATTTAGTAAGGGATAATGCTGTAAATAAAATGACATAAATTAATTCAAGTTTAACACTACTATATTAATTTTAGGAATTGTAAACTAAAAATTAAGTCTACTCTACCATTCCAAGGTTTTAACCTCGCATCTCAGTGCCGCCTTAGGGTAGGTCAAAGAGATGACGGTTAAATCGAGACAATCTCATCAATGAATAACTTGTGAGAATCGAACATCCCACGAGAATCGAACATCCCTTTATTCATTGACTACCTTCCTTTTAGCCTAGATATTATCAAAAAAATACCCATGATGAGTGTGACCTACTATATCGGATCTCTTAGGTACGCCCGAGTATGCCGTCTTAGGATAGGTCGGTGACCCGACGAGTACCGGAAATCCTATCCTTTCGGAGACCAAGCCATGAATGTTGATAGGCGAACACCATCCTTAGGGGGACGAAATCAAAGCGCCTCGAGGCGTCACCCTTCTCTCACTTACTTGTATCTATAGTAGAGGCCGTGGGGTTGGCTGTCGCCTCCCCCGCTCCCACTCAATATTTTGGAAGTGGTTGTGGGTTAACTAACCACGTCTTTTTGATGTTAACATAAAAGCACATCAAATCTAGGATTCCGAATGGTGTCGGTAACGTAGGCAAGCCTACGCGTCCTATTCGTTGGAACATATGTGACAGTCGGACGAAATCGGGTCAAGATAGCCTTATTGAGATAAGAAGGAATCACCCCTCCGCTCTCCGGTGTAGCTTAGTCTTGCCGGACCCCCGTGCATACATCACACTAGGAGGGTTAAGTCGGTCGAGCGAAACTCAGTTGACCACACAACCTATAGGCGAACCGTTTTTATCCAAGATTTATTGTTCTTTTACCATCATTCAATCTCGTAGACACTACGAATCGAAAACGTGATCTCGTTTGGGCTTTAAGGCGGTTCACCGAGAACACACACCGAAAGGCTTAACGATTTCATAACCCGTCCTCGGATCATTAATTAGTTACTAAATTTATTAATTACCACGTATTAATTAAATTTCAACTAATTACACGAGTTTGTATACATGCCTATTTTAATTACCAAAATTAAAATTCTACATGTATGCATGGAGTGGATTTATGATATGATGCATGTCATGGCAATTCCGGTTTTATATCTATTTTATGATCAAACACATAAAAAATAAATGCGGAAAATTTAAACACCGAGATGGATCGTTGGCACCCCCGTATCTAATCTATTAGAAAATAAAAACCAAAACCCTAACTAGGGTTTACTACTTTCTAACTAAATCTGCAGCTGTACGAACTCTTCGATGATCGGGAAACCAAACGAACTCGGATCGGGACGAAACTTTCCAGATCTTTTCTTCACTCCTTGAACTTCAATATGGACGGTTGGATCGGTGCTTTGACTTACCAATTTTCTCCAGTAAACCGCCAAACTTGCTGCTGAAACTGACTTTGACTGCACTGCATCAAGGACTTCCTGAGGCAGATCGGGAATCGAGATGAATCCAGATCGACCTAAAATTTTTATGGTACGTCCAAAACTCAAAGTTGATCAATCTGAGCGGTCGGATTTGCTTTTCAACGGTCCAAACTCTCCCAGAAAATCGAGGAAGTCACAGATAGTGTTTCTGTGAATCCTGCGTTTTTCTGTTACAGCAGCCTCTTAGCAGCATCAAACGGATATCGAAACGGACTCTGATCGACGCCAAAATTTGTGGAGTTGATCATCATCTTCTAATCTTGATTCTGACCGGAGGGATCTTCGTTGCAACGGTTCGATCAACGGGAAACGAAAAAATACTAAACAGCTACTAAACAGATCTATTTTCTGGAAATTAAAATTGTAATAAAAAAGAATTACATAATTTCCTATACTCATATGGACGAATTTTCATCGTTTATATGAGTTTACAATAGATCTAACGGGTAAACAGTGCCAACCCCAATCCATCTCTTCAACCACGACATTCATAAGCATAAAAATTAAACATATGCATCGGCCCCCAAAAAGTTGGGACAAAAAAAAATCTACATGTTTTCCACTCCTAGATCTAATATTTTATACGTATAAATATAGATCACCATGGCGACTGATACCACTGTTAGTAATACCATCCGCAATGAAGCGATTTATGGATCTAGATCTATAAACTACACGTAATAAAATAACTAGATCTATATCTACACAGGGGTTGTAGAACATACCTCTTGGATCTCAAAATCCAAGTTGAAGAACCGCAATAGGATGAACGAAGGAAAGCGTGAAGAGCACCACGATCTTCCGTACGTGTGATCCAAGCAACTCCGGGTGGAAGGAAATTCTCGACTCGAACCCTTCCGATATGCTACCCGGAAAAATCTCCAAGATTTCTCCCTAATACCTCTTGGCCGAAAAAATATTTTCTTCTCTCTCTAAGAGGTGAAGTCGAAATATGTAGTGTGTTCTTTGGCAGGAGAACTCTCTTTATATGGAGAGTAAAACTTAAGCCCCAAGGATTTAATAATTAATACAAAATCAATTATGATAATCCTATTAAATAAAAGATAATCCCAAAATATTCTAGAACAAATCTAGAATAATCTTTATCTTTATTTTCTTACCATAAATATTTATCCAATAAATATTTTAAGACATGTCTTATTAATCACAAGAAAACTAATTTCTTGTTGACTAAAATACATGAGGGGCGAAATTCTTCATTATTGACCTAGTCAATATGATTTTTTCCACACACACTAATTGGGCCAAGATTATGGAAAATGTCTTTTCCACATATTTAATTATTTAGCCCAACTAATTTAATAGTCCACTAAACAATTAATTCACATATCGTTTTAATAAAGTCCAACAAGAACTAAATTAATATTATTAGGATTCGACGTCCGAGAATAGAATAGCTATGCTATATTAGGAGGCACATCGGGGACCATGGACTAATAATCGTGGCTCCGATAAATCAAATAAATAATTATAGAATAATTATATTCGATAAATCAATCACAGGAATATGCCACCATAATCCCGTGACTGCACTCCTCCGATTATGAGATTATATTTATCTCCTCACGAGAATAATAATAAGCGTCCATTGATATAATCATTACATATGGATTAATCCTCCATAGATCGTTCATTCTAAATCGGGAAGTTACCGTTAACCCTTTTAGAACCTCTTATCCTTATTTACCATTAACCCCTAGTGATCAATTAATTCATACAACTCACTGGTGATCAATCGGTGTGATATGAACTCGCGATCGATCGATTTCTAGGATTAACAAATAAGGAACTGTCTATCTACTTCCATAAATGGAAGGAATGGATTCCGTGATCGTGATAACACGGACTACTCACTCAATCCAAGACAATGCCAAGATGGGGTAATTCGGACCACAGACTCGGTGTAATCCTTAACCGTCAAGTCAAACCTCATACCGATTCAAGCGGTTGATCGTGATCACCTTAGATTAAGATATATCCATAAATATGATCATCCATTGATCCGATAAGACTTCTCGATTACGGAATTATATCGTGAACTCTAATCAAATCGGTCCAAATTTCTATATGATATATCTATCATATATAAATGCCCCATTAGGTTCTCTTAACCGAAAGTCCGGATAAGACAATCACACCAATCGTGTTCAGGCGCATTAATAGCACGTTAAAGGAGAGACCCGATACTCTCGATTAACTTCACTACGGGCTAATTGTATTTTAAGTACATCTTCACTAACTCAATCCTCCCGTGTATATACCATACACTGAGTTAAGTGATTACATAAACGATATACTTTAGGGTTTTCTGTAGTGTAATTACTATTGTCACATCGGTGAATATGAGAATAATAAATATGAATAACAATATCATTTCATTTATTAAATAAAACAATTACAAAATTGTCTTTCGGGCATCACACCTAACACTTTGATATACCGGTCCCGGATTATTACTCCCTTCCATTCTGTGCGGATGAGTTCTACGAGGTTAAGTTCAAAGGGTCCCGGGTGGAAGACACACGTAGAGGTGATAGAGAGGAAAGACCACGGTGGTGGGGTGATTCCAAGAAGAAGATGATGAGAGGTTTTGACAGAAGAGGATTCCCGAGTTGGGAGGAGGTTGCATCGAGGGCTATGAGAGGTAAGTTTCTAACGAACTCGGTTTTCATGATGCTTGCTATTTGTATTCTTCTTGAGTTGTTGATCTTTTGAGTTCGGATTTTGGTTGATGGTTTTGATGATACTTGTTTGAAATGAAATAATTGAATTGTTGTTTTGAGTCTTTTATGGTTTGAGTCCATTTTGGTGTCACTATGTCGAGCCAACGACATAAAACAAAGCGCGCGGTGGGAGGCAACCCATCATTTCTCGTGTTTTGCTTTGGTTTTGAATTCGCTTTGTGTTTTGGTGTTGAGGATTGAATCCGGATGATCGATGGGCCTTCATGCTTAAAATTCACTTTTCCTCTGCTTTTATCCTTGTCCGACAGACACACACACCCATCCGTCCGGATGGATCTCTGGTTTTACAATGATCTTGGCATTCACTTGTCCAGACGGACAAACATACCCATCCGTCCTGGATATATCACCGGGTTTTGACATGGGTTAAGATTTTATTTTGAGCACGTTTAAACGTGTTGGTTGTTTATTGTATGGTTGATTCATTTTTGACTATCTCTATGCCATATGTTCAGTTTTTACGACGTGGCGAGTCGTTTTTTTATTATCCCTGGAATTCCCCAATATCTATATGCTTTGGCACGTGGACCATGTCCCGTGCATGTATTTCTTGGATGTTTTTCAATGACTAGGGATTCGGGATGGACTACTTTCACGACCGTTACGGGACTTGATCGCGCCGCGTTTTGCCGGGCTCATAAGCTTAGTCTTTCTTTTTCCTTTCGCTCACACACCGAGGACGGTGCTTCACTTAAGTGGGGGGACGACTTAGCTTATTCTCTTGTTCCTAAAAGTATTATGCCGTGATGTGATAAACTTGGTTTTTACTCGCTTTCGAGTCGATTTTTAGGCCATTTTTCAAATTTTCCAAGATTTTAACACCACGTTATATGCATGCTGTTCACAATTGAGTGGTGAAAGGTCTTTAGTTTTGTGAATGTCTCACAGTGAGTCTATATTGTCATGATACGGAACACTTTTTAGTACACGTTTGACAACGTTTTTGCTTATCACGATTACTTTATCACGTTTGACGGATGGGTGTGTGTGTCAGTAAAGTGACTTAAACTCTGCATCTGGGTGGAACCAATCTGAAGACTCAGCTGTGTGATGGACAGCTGAGAAGTGTATTCAATTCTGCGTGCATCAAGTAGGGTGGAGTCATCGAGGGTTCAAAGCAGGTGACTATCGGCCAGGTGACAAATCACGAGTACTTGAATACAAAGCAGGTCCCACATCATTAATTCTGTTATGTGACACTATACGATGTCATTAAAAGGAGGACACGTGTAAGGGTATTTATGGCGATCGACAAAGATTCTGGCGGCTAGGGTTTAGTGGATTTGTGCCTATAAATACAGCTTGTTGTCTCATTATCCGAGTGTGTTGAAATCAGTAAAATTCAAAGTGCATAATAAAATATCTCTTTTACGCCCGTGGTTTTTTACCTCTCCCATCGAGGGGTTTTCCACGTTAAATCAGTGTTCTTCTTGTTTCACGTTATCTCCTTTGATTGTTTATGTTTGATTGCTTCATTTTTCGCTTTCTTGCATCCGAAGTTATCTCCATCCGCTTTATAACAAGTGGTATCGAGCAAGGTTCGGGAAAACAATCTGCACTATCAACTTCGTCTTCACCAAGGCCTTCACAAGGTGCTAGGATCTGCGTGACAAAGTTGTGATCTTTAGCAAGGAAAGATGTCAGAAGAAACGTAAAAATCGATAAATTTACAGAAGGAACAGTTTTGGTGTCTGTGGGCAAATCAAGATGCGGGCATTGTTGAAACAAACAGGTTTGTGGAATCCTTTATCCGACAAACCAAATACAAAAAAGCAGATTATGCGACCTGGAAGAGAAAGCACATTCAACCATCATGTTGTGCTTATCTCGATGATGTTATCACCGAGGTTCTTTGAGGAAGACACCGCACCAAGTTGTGGAAGAAGCTTGAAAGCTCAGATATGACCAAGTCACCGACCAACAAGTTGTTGTTGAAACAGAGGTTGTTCGGTTTGAAGATGCATGAAGGAAGTCCACCGAGGAACATCTGGACCAAATTTAACACAATATTGCTTGATTTAAGGAATATTGATGTTAAAATTGAAGATGAAGATGCAGCTCTAATCTCGTTGGTGTCATTACCGCATCATATGAAAACTTTGTGCGATCTTTCATAGTTGGAAAGGATACAAGAGCTTTAGAGGATGTGAGGTCCGCCTTACATGCCAGGGAGCTTAGACACAAGGTGCTGCATGCAGGCAGTCAGTTTGGCTGGGCTAGTAGCTAGCATGACAATAGTGGAAAAGGATATGGGGAAGAAGAAGAAAAGAAGTCGGGTCCAAAGGTCCTAAGTCTAATGATGTCAGTAATTCAGAAGGAGCGGGGACATTGGAAGTCCAATTGTCCAAGGAAGAAGAAAGCAGCGAGGAAGGCAATTTTGGCACAAAGCAGGCTTTGGCTCTTGAGCAATCGATGAGGATCCGGTTCTAGTTGCAGGGGATTACACACCACAATGATGTGTGGATACTTGATTCTGGAGCATCCTACCATATTTGTCCAAACAGAGTGGTTTTCTACTTATGAGCGAGATAGATGGTGGTCAAATCTATATGGCCAACAAAGAAGGTCTCAGAAAGTTGTGGGAATTGGCTCAAGAAAGCTAAGGACAGAGGATGGTAAATTTTGTACACCTGAAAGATGTAAGACATGTTCCACAGATGACCAAGAATTTGGTATCTCTCACTCCTACTCGATGCGCAAAGGGTTCAATTTCAAGGGTGAAGGTGACAACCGGTGAATGTCTTCAAAGATTGATTGTGGTCCTCAAAGGCATCAAGAGGAACCTTGTATATATTACAAGGATCTCATCAGATCTGCACTTCTTCTTTGTTGCATCCTCGTGATTCACCGCCTCAGCAGACTCTAATTGCACACACGTGAGACTAGTCACATGGGTGAAAAGGGTATGCGAGTTCTTTCTTCAAAGAGGTTTTCTTGGGGATATAAGGTCAAGAATCTGGACTTTTGTGAACATTGTGTGTTTGGGAAATTGCATGTATAAATTCTCAAACAGGTTGCACAACACAAAGGCAACACTTGATTATATCCATTCGATTTCTTGGGGTCCATCAAGAGTTGAGTCATTGGGTGGTCACAGATATTTTGTGTCATTAATAGATGACTATTCAAGGATGACTTGGGTGGTGATGATGAAGAACAAAAGTGATGCATTTAGTAACTTCAAGCAGTGGAAGGCCCTAGTGGAGAATCAGTTAGGCAAGAAAATCAAGAAGCTTCGTACAGATAATGGTCTGGAATTCTGCTGGACGGATTTTGATTCATTTTGTGCAGCTGAGGGTATTGCCAGACATCATACTGTAAGGAATACACCTCAGCAGAATGGTGTAGCTGAAAGGATGAATCAAACTCTTCTGGAGAGGGCAAGGTGTATGCTTTCTCAAGCTGGTTTATCAAGGAGATTTTGGGCAGAAGCTGTTAAGACAGCTTGCTACTTAATCAACAGGAGCCCTCACACAGGGATCAATCTCAAGACACCATTTGAGATGTGGTCGAGGCAAGCCTCGCGACTACTCGCCTAAGGGTTTTTGGAAGTACAAACTTACTATCATGTTAGTGAAGGAAGTTGGAGCCAAGAGCCAAGAAGGAGTGTTTGTGGGGTATGGTGATGGAGTGAAAGGATATAGGATTTGGTCATCACAGAGTCCAGAGTAATCCTCAGCAGGACGTTGTGTTTGATGAAAATTCTATGTTAAACTCATCGATGGAGAGGTCTCATCGAGTCGAAACCGATCTTGAATCGATAGTGTTGAGAAACAGGTGGAGCTTGGTGGAGTCCATCGATATGCAACAATCGGTGGATCCAAATCAACACTATCTTGCCGGATAATGAACCGTAATCCGATCCAAGCCCGATCACGAGAGACTCGTGAGGCGTCATACAAACATTGATCAACAGAGTCTAGCTACCAAAGAGCCTAGAAGATCTAATGTTGGGATACCTCCAAGGAGATATGGATATGATGATTTGGTGGATATGCACTCCAAGTTGTGAAGAAGTAGAGGTTCTTGAACCTACTACTTACAGGGGAAGCAAATGACATGTATGAAGCATCTCGGTGGCATGCAGCCATGGGAGATGAAATGGAGTCATTATTGAAGAATCGGACTTGGGAATTGGTCAAACAACCCTCACCGACAAGGGGTTGTGACTTGTAAATGGATCTTCAAGAAAAAGGAAGGAATAACAAAGCGAATGGGTCGTATAAGGCACGTTTGGTTGCAAGAGGATTGATCAAAAGGAAGGGGTTGACTTTGATGAAATATTTTCACCAAATGGTCGACACACTTCAATCAGTGGTGTTACTAGCAATGGTGGCACAAAGAGATCTCGAACTTGAGCAATTAGATGTGAAAACTGCTTTTACATGGTGAGGTGGATAAGGAGATATACATGACACAAACTGAGGGTTTTCAAGTTCTGGCAAAGAAAACTATGTTTGCAAGTTGAAGAAATCGTTGTATGGTTTGAAGCAAGCTCCAAGGCAAAGTGGTATAAAAGGTTTGATAGATTTCATGCTTCAAACAGGTTATACAGAAGTCCATATGATCGTTGTGTTTACTACTGATCACTTTGAAAGATGGATCATATATCTATCTTGTCTCAGATGTGGATGACATGCCGATAGCTGCAAGAAGGAAGTCCGATGTTCAAAATCAAGAACCTTCTCGAGGTTGAATTTGAAATGAAGGATTTGGGTCTTTGCCAAGAAAATCTTGGGGATGGAGATCCTGAGAGATAGAAGTCGGAAGAAGTTGTTCTTGTCTCAAAGCAGGTTATGTGCGAAGATATTGGCCAAGTTTGGGATGTCTGCTTGCCAAAACCAATAGATACTCCTATGGCATCAAATGTTCATTTGTCTGCATTTATGCTTCTGACCACCAAGAGAAGGAGTATATGTCAAAGTCCCCTATGCTAGTGCGGTTGGCGATCGATGTATGCCATGGTATGCACTAGGCACGATCTCGCTCAGAGCGATCAGTGTTGTCGGCAGAGTTTATGGCTCAACCTGGAAAGGAACACTGGAAAGTCAGCAAAGGATATTCGGTGTACGAGAGGTACGGTGATGTTGGTCTCATTTATGGTGGTGATATCAGTGCAGTCACAGTTCTTCGTGATCTCGATTATGCAGTGATGTTGTGATGAGAAAATCAATGATCGGTTATGTGTTTACATTGGAAATGAAATGGTCGGTGAAAGCTACTCTTCAGGCTACATGAGCCTTATCAACTCATCAAGGTAATATATGGCTCTTCTTGAAGCGATTAAGGAGGGTGTCGGTTGAAGGGCTAGTCAATGATTTGGGGTTGCATCAGGATCGGCCGATATATATTGTGATGATCTAAGTGCAATATGTTTAGCCAAGGATCAGTTCATCATGAGAGAACCAAGCATATTGATGTCGTATCATTTTACGAGAAATGAGAAGAGGGTTGTAGTGAAGAAGATTGGTACAAAGGAGAATCCTGTACGATATGTTCACTAAACCGATTCAAGAGAGTAAGTTCCGGCTTTGCTGGACTTTATGAATATTCAAAGCTTGTAATCTGTTTCGGAAACTCTACCGAGGGCGATCAGTGGAGTGGATCTTTGTGGTAATGACCGTACAAGTACATCTGGCATTGACGAATGCATCCGGTACAAGTACATCCGGTTATGCAACTGCTTGACTCTAGTGAGAGTTGAAGTCAAGGTGGAGATTTGTCAAGAAAGTGACTTAAACTCTGCATCTGGGTGGAACCAATCAAGACTCGGTGTGTGATGGACGGTGAGAAGTGTATTCAATTGCGTGCATCGGTAGGGTGGAGTCATCGAGGGTTCAGAAGAGGTGACTATCGCCAGGTGTGATCACGAGTACTTGAATACAAAGCAGGGTCCCACATCTGTTAATTCTGTTATGTGACAGCTATACAGTGTCATTAAAAGGAGGACACGTGTAAGGGTATTTATGGCGAGATCGAGACAAAGATTCTGGCGGCTAGGGTTTAGTGGATTTGTGCCTATAAATACAGCTTGTTGTCTCATTATCCGAGTGTGTTGAAATCTGTAAAATTCAGTGCATAATAAAATATCTCTTTTCTGCCCGTGGTTTTTTACCTCTCCCACTGAGGGGTTTTCCACGTTAAATCTGTGTTCTTCTTGTTTCTGTTATCTCCTTTGATTGTTTATGTTTGATTGCTTCGCATTTGCTTTCTTGCATCCGGTTATCTCCATCCGCTTTATAACGGTGTCACTATGTCGAGCCAACGACATAAAACAAAGGCGCTCGGTGGGAGGCAACCCATCATTTCTGTGTTTTTCTTTGGTTTTGAATTCGTTTTGCTGTGTTTTGGTGTTGAGGATTGAATCCGGATGATCCCGATGGGCCTTCATGCTTAAAATTCACTTTTCCTCTGTTTTTATCCTTGTCCGGACAGACACACACACCCATCCGTCCGGATGGATCTCTGGTTTTTACAATGATCTTGGCATTCACTTGTCCAGACGGACAAACATACCCATCCGTCCGGATATATCACTGGTTTTGACATGGGTTAAGATTTTATTTTGAGCACGTTTAAACGTGTTGGTTGTTTATTGTATGGTTGATTCATTTTTTGACTATCTCTATGCCATATGTTCAAGTTTTCTGACGTGACGAGGTCGTTCTTTTTATTATCCCCAGAATTCCCCAATATCTATATGCTTTGGCACGTGGACCATGTCCCGTGCATGTATTTCTTGGATGTTTTTCAATGACTAGGGATTCGGGATGGACTACTTTCACGACCGTTACGGGACTTGATCGCGCCGTTTTGCCGGGCTCATAAGCTTAGTCTTTCTTTTTCCTTCTCGTTCACACACCGAGGACGGTGCTTCACTTAAGTGGGGGGGGGACGACTTAGCTTATTCTCTTGTTCCTAAAAGTATTATGCCGTGATGTGATAAACTTGGTTTTTACTCGTTTCCGAGTCGATTTTTAGGCCATTTTTCAAATTTTTCCAAGATTTTAACACCACGTTATATGCATGATGTTCACAATTGAGTGGTGAAAGGTCTTTAGTTTTGTGAATGTCTCACAGTGAGTCTATATTGTCATGATACGGAACACTTTTTAGTACACGTTTGACAACGTTTTTGCTTATCACGATTACTTTACACACATGTACCCCTATTTTCGAGGCGAAATAGAAGGATTGGCCTTGGTAGGAACACGGGATGACAGTTTTGGCGTTCTTTTTTACCCTACTTAAGCCAAGTAAGCCTGAGCCGAACATTTGACCTTCAGAGCCCCCTCTCACCTTGATAGAATGGGTCGACCACCATTCGCATTATAGCCGCTTTCGTTATTTAGTCGTAAACCTACCCTTGAGCCTTATTTTGGTCACATTCCTTCATTTGACCCTACGAGTGGACTTAGTCTCTTGTTAAACCACACTTGCCAAGGCAAGTGTGGGGGTGGGGAGATGTTGTTTTTGAGTCGGGTTGTTGTTTCCTCGCTTTAGAGAGCTATAAAGAGAGGAGGAGCTCAGTGGGGCTGGATGCTCGGGTTTCAATTCAAAAAAAAAAAGAAAAAAGAAATTCAAATCAAATAATTGTGTTGTATATAGAAATAAAGGGTTGAAAAAGGCAATGAGCTTAAAGCAATGATGATGTTAGGGTTGGGATAGTCAGATAGGTACTAAGTATTCAAGCTCACCTCGCGACACTTGAAACATAGTCGAGTTTGGCAATGAGTTCGGGTATTTCAGTATCCTATAGTTCCCAAAGTGTCGAAAATGATCAAAAAGGAGTTTGGATGGTTTGTATAGTAAAGAAGACGTAGTACGTGTTTGGATTATGTTCACTCGTACTTCTTTTCTCCAGTTTCCCAAATTACCCTTTTCGATTAACCGAATTTACCCTAGCCTAACATTATAACCATTCAAATCCTGCTGGACCGTGTGTAACCTTGGTTAGTCCCGATTAGTGGAGATTTTGGGAAGGGCAGGATTGTGTAAAGTCATTTGTCCGGTATTCCAAGCCCGAAATCGTATTAAGCATAAGTCGTCGTCAGTCAACACACACTTACTCCGTGTCATGATCCAGTAGAGTCAAAGTAATGCATTCACTTAACTAAGTTCTTTTCACCTCGACATTTTGAAATGCATGCATGTACCGTAAAGTTGATTCCTTGGTATTGTTTGAACGCCTAATTTACTCGAGGACGAGTAAAGGCTAAGTGTGGGGTGGTGATAGGAACCAACTTTACAGTACATTTATGTACAGTTCAGCCCATGATTATCACATTTTTGGCATGTTTCGGGTGAGTTTAGACCCTATTTTGAGGTAATATAGTGAGTTTATAGCACGAGGAGTAATTCCGTCACTTTGATGGTTTACTACCTCTTTTTATTGATATTAACCTCATTCCGAGCACTTTTACCCTCCGGAATCGTTTGTGTGTCTTGTTCATTCATGAGATTGTAGGGTATTGGTGTCTCGAGAACCCGGAAGGCGAAGATTTATGATGATAAGTGTGGTCAAGGTGCAAGAATGAGCCAAGGAAGAAGAAAGAATAAGAAAAGGAAGAGAAATAGTTGTTGCTCTCACCATATGTTCACTTCATCAGCATTTTGACCGATTATGGAGGCATTTTCTGGTCATAGTGTCTTCATGAAAGTTGTAGATAATTCAAATATATATCTAATGGTTTTTGAATCACCCCAATCAGAGGTCGGATGAAGAAGTTATGAAGTGTTTACTGCAGAGCTGTCAGAAATGGAGCAATCTGGAGGCAAAACAGAGAGTTGTCCGTACGGATGACACATTTTGTCCTGCACGGACGATCGAAAATGATGAACTATCCCGCACGGATAGCCTTTTATCCATACGGACAAGTACCTGGACTATATAAACACCTCAAACATCGCAGAAGAGCGAGGCGAGGAGGAGGTTTTAGGCGACTTTGGGCCTCTTTTGGGCGATTTTCTTCGTTTCTTAGAGTTAGAATTAGTGTTATATATCATTAGAATCGTCTTTCGATCCTCTCTTTGATGATCTAACTTAGAACTTCGATTTGTTACATTTCGATTGTCAAAATTCGATCTTTTGGAGCACGAATTTGGTACTCTTAATTTCTTAATCAAGTAAGTTTATTCTCTTGTTCTTTTATGGTTATTGCTATGTTTTTCTACCTTGTTTGTTGTTTAGATTCGATTATGAGTAGCTATATTCCTCGTATGGTTGAACTATGTGAAGGCAGGTGAAACTCCGTTAGATCGATGAACCGGGAGGTAGTGTAGTGCGTAATTTAACGTTCTAATCGATAATCCACATCACGAAACTTGTTTTGATTGTTTTAATAGCTTTGAATGAGATTGACAACTTTGTTCATTGTTGCACACACGTAGCTTATAAATGTATGTTGCGCGACGTGTGGGAACGGGTTTCGGGACCGTAGAAGTTTTGGGCTTGAAAGGTAGTCGACACCTACCCGTGTACTAGATTGACGCCCAGTCATCAAGTCCGGTTCAATCACGGGTTTGTCCTATGAGTTATCATTAGGCGGCAAGGTAGAGTAAGGCACACTCCCGGGTAATCTGTTTAAGGGTAAAGTAATCCGTTGGATCGTAGTTCGCCATACTTCTTTTAATTGTTTAGAATTTCGAGTAGTGTAATCTTTCTTTTACGCAATAGTATAACTTCACACGTATCTGTTTGACCTGAACTGAGTGCTAAGTCAACTGTGGTACTCAAAAACCAATCTCTGTGGGTTCGACCTCGGACTCCTCAAGCACTATCCTACAATCGACCCGGTCCACTGCCGTTTAGAAAGTAGATTTTGCTAAGGTTTCGAGTTTTTACTTGATCAACCGGACCTAGAAAATCCGCTTATCAACCAGCATTGGAGCTACCGCATATGCGGTGTGGGCCTAGGGATCTGATTGACGTGATGTGCAGATAATACATCAAAGCTACGAACCTAAGTTGGCTCTAGTGAATTCCAATAACCTTTTTTCACCCAAAGAATATATATTTTCTATCTAACCTTAGTTCCATCGCCGATGATCAAGTTCACACGAATCATGATGATCCCGAGCATCAATCGTCAGGTGTTTCAGCCATTCTTGGTGAGAAATTTGCAGTCTCTTCGTTTTCTTGAATCTTAACTAGGGTTTCTCCATGCTTTTCTTCGTAAGAGCTTTGGTGTTTGTTGTTCTGATCATTGTTCTAGTTTACTCTAGGTGACCACTCGGTTCCAGCGTTAAATCTTGAGTAGTCAACACAAAATCTCGGAGTGGTACGGATGATATAATCGAAGGGATATGTTTTATTTTTATGAATCTTAACTAAATTTCGCACCATTATCTTTGAAAATTTAATACTGATAATTGATAGCAAAATACTTAACCGCTAACTTTCACCGACAGAGTATCGGGTCAACGGGAGTATAGTGGTCACAAGGTCGAATCCACAGGGAGTAATGTCTAAGTACCAAAGCTGACGTAGAACTTAGTGCAGGTCAAAATATGGTGGAAGGTATTATAAAAGATTATACTAACGATTTTACTTCTAGATATTAAAAGGTATAGCCGAACTATGATCCCACGAGCTACTTTTACCCCTAAGGAAGGACTTGACAGGGAGCATGTCTTAACCAACCTACCTATCCAATGTAGTTTACCGACATCCACGGGTGCCAACTCCTAATTCTAGTGATTAGACTGAACAACTCGATCTAACCACCCTATTTGAAGCTAACCGACTCTCCCTTTAGAAAACCGATTATCCTAACATGATTAAGTTCTAGAGTTGCTCGAACAACGATGACAAACCTCTGTATTGGAAACGGACCTAACAACTAGGCCGAATCTACGCAACGATCCTAAAACCCCTTTTTCCCACATCTCACCGCAAAATACATCTATAAGTTCGATGTGTGTGACAATGAACTAGGTGATCAAACTAATTCAAAGATGTTATAATCAGTTTTAGGACGTGGATTAATCGTTTAAACATTAAATTACGTACTACACAATTCCTAATCTCATCTCCCCTTAGGGTTTTCGCTCGCTTTCACAAATTCGACTACACATGCAATTAGCTACTCATGATTATGCTAATAAACGAAAGAAGAATTGAAATCATGCTAGAAATAATAAAAGAGAAAGTATTCATTACCATATAATTGAGGAAAAATCTGATCTGAAAAAGTATGAAGAAATAATCCACCAAAAGTCGAATCTTTGGAACTCGAAACGTAAATCTAAGCTATAAAAAGTGTTTAGAATCAAAGGATGTTATCTACGGAATCAAAGGATCAAAGGATGATCAACCTACACCAAAACCGCACCAAAATCGCCCTAAATATGTCTAAAGGCGGTAGAATATATCAAGAAATTTGAATGAGCTTCAGATTTATAGTGTAAGTCGATTTTTCTCATTGTCGGTAGCAAACGCCCGTTTGCCTCATGTCAAACGCCAGTTTGCCTGGAAATCTGATTCCTGATTAGGGTTTCTCCTTCCATGAACGAGCGTCTAGCCTGCCATGAATGCTAGTTTGTCTTGTGTGAGCTTTCTTGATTCAGGTTGAACCCATCCAAACGCTAGTTTGGGGGTAATTTGAACTCTCATCCGTCTAAAAATCTAACTTTCAGTATCAAGTGCTGATTTTGTGAACGCCTGTTTCAACTCTCCAAACTCCGGTTTGGTTAGAGCTTGATTCAAACGCCAGTTTGGGTAGAGCAAACGCCAGTTTGCCTTGATTTCACTCCAAACTTGATTTTCCTTCACTTTCATGCTTCCTTCGTGCCACGATCATGTTTCTCATTCCAAAACATCGCCTTCCGGGTCCTCGAGTCACCTAAGTCCTGCAATAACATGTACGAACGAACACCACGCGTAATTCCGCAAGACAAATGCTCGGAAAAGAGCTAAATATCGTTAAAAAGACAGAGTTTACTATCGATGTGACAGTTTAACTCCCCATGCGTATAGCTCTCGATATTACTCTTAAACAGGTCTAGAACTACCCAAAATATGCCAATAAAGTAATAAACGGGGGTTAAACTGCACACCAACGTACAGTAAAGTTGACTCCCATCAATAATTACGAATATCGAGTTATGTACTTTACTAGAAGTGGGGGAAATTTCCAGCAGTTTCGAAAACCAGACCCACCGGATCTGTGGCGGAGCTGGGACCCGCTGTTGATACAAATTTGTAGAATTCACATTGTACATTGTTCACATGCATGTAGGCCGTCCATTCATTATCTTATTTTCCAACATATATTTATTTATGAATTTTACTTAATTTTGGCATGTAGACTTGTTAGATGCATGTTAGGTTCATATTAATTACGCTTGTCGGATGAGTCTTGATTAAGCATTAGTAATTTTATTTCTTACCAAGGGTTCTCGAGAATCCTCAATATCCGTAGACCAATTCCCCACACTGGGGGGCCTATTTGATAAGTTAATTATTGGTGGATGTTGGGTTAGTTAGATGTGCCCACAGTAATAACAAGCCAATTAGTATTGTATTGTATTTTATTGCGGTTGTTAGTAAGGGTATTATTGTCGTACTGTGTATTGTTATTAAGGGTATTATTGAGAAAATATGTATATAGGGTTTGTAAATTGTAACTATAAATAGATGTGTGGTGGTAATACAAAGTATCAAGTTTTCTCGAAACATTCGTATCTTAACATGGTATCGGAGCTACTCTAAATTAGAGTATTTTTTTTTCTGTTCTTGTTCTTCTCGAAAAAAAAAGATCATAAGAAAAGGCCACAGCAGCGAGGTTGCTGCTTGATCAAAATTGGTGGTGCTTGTCACAATTGGTGGTCAATGTTGGTGTGCTGCTACAATACACCAACAGGTGAACATCACCCGATCCTTGTTGCTGTTCATGCACCACCTAGTACCAAGGGAATCGATTTGTTTTACCGGAAATTGCGATTGGTGTGTGCGGTTGCTGCTCGCAGGTGTGTTTTTCACTTCTCTTCCGGTCCGTATTACCAAGGGTGTGTTTCTTGATAGTCATAATTGCTGAGTGCGTGTCGCTCATCATCCCAATTGTTGTGTTCTTTGGTCGCATTGTCCGTTCCGACATTGTGTTCTTGACGATTTTGTTGATGCCGTTATATTTTTGTTGCTGTTATTGTGCTTGGTCACGTGGGTTTTCTGAGATGTTATAAAAAATAAAAATAAAAAGAGTAGCAGCCCTTGTCAAAAAAAAAAAAAAAAAACCGGCAAGGCGCGCTCTTTCAGTGGTGTGCGTGATGTTTGTGATTCATGTGGTGCTACGCTTCTGCTTGTTGTTTGTTCGGTGGTACATTTGTCATTATTTGCTACAAATATGAGGAGTTCTCGTCAAGACAGTATAAACGACATCGAGGAACCAGATCGTGGTAGTGTTCCAACTTTGACTGATGCCCAATCGGCACATGTTTTTTCAGTTCTCAAATGCTTTGAACGATTTTCATCCTCCACTGAAAAAATGTCGGGTACGTATGATTCCCATGATTGGCTCAATGATACAGGAGCATCTAATCATATGTCTGGTAATGTTGCACTGTTTACGAATTTGAATGATGTCTCATCTCATGTGGGCTTGCCTAATGGTACCAGTATTACTGCTTCGAAGCAAGACAGTGTTGTTTTAGATGGCCTAACTTTAAATGATTTGATTTATGTTCCTACACTTGAATGCAACTAGTTGGATGTGTCTTATTTAATTGAAACCCAAAAATATATTGTTATTTTAACTAGCAAGTTGTGTGTTGTACATGGCCACACTTTGAGGAACCTGCTTGGGGTAGAGGTGTTGTGTAATGGGGTATATATTTTTAGGCTGGTTTCTGTCCGTGGTTCTCAAGCAAATAAAGTGGCAGTTACCAATGCAAGTTTGTTATGGCATAGGCGTTTGGGTCATCCCTCCATGACCGTTTTTTCTTCTTTACCTGGCACTATTAACAGTGGTAGTTCAAATAAAAGTTGTGACATTGATTCTCAAATTTATTTTGTGTAAACGGCCTTGAAACTCGTTTCCCCTAAGTTCTAATAAAGCCTCTGCAATATTTGATTTGATTCATTATGACATTTGGGGTCCGAATATAGTCGCTTCTAGTTGTGATGCTCGTTTTTTCCTTACCATTGTTGATGATTTTTCGCGGGCTACTTGGGTTTATTTGATACTTGGTAAACATGAAGTGGGAATTAATTCGTGAGTTTTATCAAATGGTGAAACGTAGTTCAATAAAAAGATTCAGGTCTTGCGTAGTGATAATGGCCAAGAATTTTTGAGATTACATCCATTTTTTGCTGAAAAAGAGATTCTGCATCATAGGTCTTGTGTTAATACTGCTTAATAGAATGGTCGTGTAGAACGGAAGCATAGCATATTCTAAATGTGGCTTGGGCCTTGCGGTTCCAAGACAAATTGCCTAAGTATTTTTGGGGTGAATGTGTCCTTGCTGCTGTGCATTTGATTAACCTTACTCCTACGCTTGTCTTGTCTATTAAAACTCTTTATGATTGCCTCTTTGGTCACCCTCCTTTGTATGATGTTGTTCGGGTTTTCGGTTGTTTATGCTATGCGGCTAATAGGCCTCATGTTAAGGATAAATTTGACTTGCGGTCTCGTATGCGTATTTTTGTATCATTTCAGTCAAAAGGGATGGTGATTATATGATCTTACTACATAGAAATTTTCTGTGAGTCGCGATGTTCAGTTTATTGAGGATAAGTTTCCTTTTATTGAGTCTCTACCCGATCTTGCTCGCCTTCAATAGGAGGCATACTTTAATCAACCTCCAATTTGGGATGATGATGAGTCCTTTTATGTGCTTCCGACTACTGATATACTTGCCTATGATGTACATGCCCCTGTCGTGCCTACTCCGAGTCTTATTTCCCCTACGGGTGCGTCTAGCTTCAGGGGGAGTGGAGAAGCATGATCTAATGGTCATAGTATTGTTGTTCCTGGGAATGTCGACGTATTGGGCCGCGGCCTTCGCATAAAGACTCATTCCTCAAAGATTCGAGATTCTATTACTCACATAATTGTTCAACATATAGGCCCTAATACGTCTACTGCACCCTCTTCTCAATCACGATCTTCTGGTAAACCTGTTGATATAGCTTATTATGTAAAGTATAATAAATTTTCTATGCGACACAGATGTTTTCTGGCAGCCGTTACAAAAGGCAACGAACCGTGTTCCTTCCAAGAGGCTATGCATCATCCAGGTTGGCGTAAGGCCATGCAGGAGGAGATTGATACCCTTGAATGTAGTGGTATGTGGACTTTGGAAGATTTACCTCCTGGTAAATGTGACATTGGCAGTGGATGGGTGTACAAAATAAAGAACACGTCTATCGGGGAGGTTGAACGTCTGAAAGGACATCTTGTGGTTCACGGCAATCGTCAGGTTGCCGAGGTTGACTATAACGAAACTTTTGCTCCTGCCGCAAAAATATGAACCGTTCGTGTTTTTCTTTCGGTTGCAGTAGCTCTTGATTGGGAGCTACATCAGATGCTTGTTCATAATGTATTCTTGCATGGTGATTTGGATGAGGAGGTTTATATGCAGCTTCCTCCGGGCTACCGTAGTGCTACCCCGGGGAAGGTTTGTCGGCTGTGTAAGTCCCTGTATGGGTTGAAATAGGCTCATCGCTAATGGTTTGCAAAATTTTCCACTGCTTTGCAAGATTATGGTTTTCGGAACTCTTATGCTGATTATTCTTTGTTCAATTATGTTTGGGATGGCTTGTCTCTACATGTTCTTGTTTATGTAGACGATTTGATACTTGCAGGTTCTTCACATGAAGCGGTCCTTCGCTTCAAATGTTATTTAAGTTCTTGTTTTAATATGAATGACTTGGGACCATTGAAGTATTTCCTTGGTATTGAGGTGGCACGAGGTCCGAATGGCATCTTTGTATCTCAGCGGAATTATACTTTGGATATTCTGTCTGAAGCCGGTATGTTGGGGTGTCGACCTGTTGATCCCCTATGGAACAAAATCATCACTTAGCAATGGTTCAGGGGGAGCCGTTTTCTAGACCTGATCAATATCGACGTCTAGTTGGGCGTCTGGTTACTTGTCCGTCACGCGTCCTGAATTGAGTTATACTGGGCATATTGTTGCTCAGTTTTTGAGCAATCCCCAAGTTGCTCATTGGAATGTTGCTTTGCGTGTTCTTCTTTATTTGAAGGGTAGTCCTAGTCATGGTATTCTTTTGCGTTCAGGGGTTGATTTGTCCCTCACGGCATTTTGTGATAGTGATTGGGCGACGTGCCCATTGACTCGTCACTCGTTGATTGGTTAATTGGTATTTCTTGGTAGTTCCCCTGTTTCTTGGAAGACGAAGACACAGTCGACTGTGTCTCGTTCCTCTGCTGAGGCTAGTAGCGTGTCATGGCTGTTACCACGTGTGAGTTGAAGTGTTTGTAGTCCTTGTTGTCTTCTCTCGGTGTTTCTCATCCACGGGCGATGAGGTTGTTTTGTGATAGTCAGACCGCCCTTCATATTGCTCGCAATCCAGTGTTTCATGATAGTACTAAACATATCGAGGTTGATTGCCACTTTGTTTGTGATGCGGTGTTGTCTGGGACGATTGTTACTTCCAATGTTCCTACTACCTATCACTTGGCGGATATTTTGACCATGCCGCTTGGTCATCAACAATTTCCTTTCTTGTTGCGCAAGTTGGGTATTCATGATCTTCATTCTCCATCTTGAGGTGGAGTGTTACTAAGTGTATTACTGTCATAGTGTGTATTGTTATAAGGGTATCATTGAGAAAGTATGTTTTAGGGTTTGTACATTGTAACTATAAATAGATGTATGGTGGTAATATAATGTATCAAGTTTTTCCGAATCATTCGTATCTTATCAGGGTCATCCTTTTTGAGACTGTATAAAGACATAATACATTTGAATTATCTTATTTCATTTATTTCACATAGGCACACCGGTAATTCAAGAAGTGATAATGGTGGTAATGATAACACTGGCATGATAGTGTAATATGGCAAATCCTAACGATGCCTTAGCATTTTAGGAGCATTATTTTAAGCCATATATCATTTCTTATTCCACTCATTCATATTGCATTGTTTTTATATTATATTTTTTTACCATTATATTTTTAAAAGGAAATTGTTATACTAACCTGAGATCCCTTCAAAGAAGTACCGACACATACTGGAATAGCCAAAAGAAGGCCAAAACTTTTTCATGATTTGATACGAATATGCAGAGCAAAAAATGAAACCCATTTTTATGGGGGAATTTTTTTGGGGGAGTAAATTTTACGGGTAATTTAATGCAAAGGCTTTTTATTAGAATAAACCGTCTGATGATTGTTATGTGTAGTAAAAGACAAGATTGTTTTATATTTTTATATACATGACGGCCATCCGATAATTCGTTATAATAAGGAGTTGTTGCATCATAAATATTCAAATTTTTCATGGTGTTTACATCGTCTGAAAACATCCGTTTTTGGATAAAAGTCATATAGATTCTACATGTAAAGACAAATAAACATAAAAGTCTTATGACTTTTAAATGAATTTTGGTGTTTTAGCAACAGGTGGAGACGCCACGTAAAATTACATAACATCCCGGAGTGAATAGCGCAAATCACCCTCGCCTTTCGATCAAGTTTGAGATTTTCCATTCATCGTTAGATTTGTCAATTTTGCCACATATGTTGTGTCATGTTTTGCAAAAATCACTCCGTTTCAAATTTCCGTTACTTGAAAGAAAATACGCGACCAGGTATCACTCTCCCACAAAACTAATGCGCTTTCAATCTAACACAACATTATGATTCTTTTTTTTTTTTAATAATCAACTTTTGATGTCTTTTTAATTCAATTAAATCATCCTCTCTTATATTCAAAAAACCTAGATTTGTCGACTACATGGTTTTCTTTCTACGTTTTTTAAACAACCTTTATCTCTACTAGAAGATAATGTTTTGTTTCTCACGATTTTGGAATGAGAACGGGTTTGGAATGCAATTTTGGGAAAATGAAATGGATAGTGAAAACGCGTTGTATAGAAAGAGATATAAAAATAAAAAGAGTTTTTTTGTCGGGAATGATTTTAATATATATAAAAAAATACTAACAAATTTGTGCTAAATGATGTGTCGTTAGATTTGCGGGAGAGTGAGTCTCGGTCGCGTATTTTCCTTTTAAGTTGACGATGCTGGATATCGTCGGGTATTAAATCTGGGGCATTGTTTTCCTAGTGACAACCTGTGCAATATCTAAGAAGAAGAAACGATATAACGGGGGTGCTTTGTGTGATGTTTAGACTGAGCCTGAGATGTTGTATCTCAAGTTGCCTACGTCTCCTATATATGAATCAGGAATCAAGTCTCTCGTAGTTCCTTATGGATTGTTGAGCGGGCTTGTGCCCTAGGCCAGCATGGGCCATGTCCTTGTTGGACTCTGATTTCGTGCTCCCTAAGGAATGGATAATCATGATTTGATCACCTTGATTGTAGGAGATAATCACGGTAGTTTAAATGTAGGATCAAAGCCTTTATTAGTGAGGATTCTTTCCATGTTAATCTGTTATATTGTGCACATGGGGAATCTTGCCTAAGGTACACTCAAGCCAACCTGTAAGGTCCGAGCTGAGCCTGTTGAGCTCCTTCGTGCTCCGATCGACCTGCAGAGCCGACCCCCCGCCAGGGTTTTAGGTCCGATGTTAGATCTTAAGGTGGGACTCTTGAGCCTTAGGGTTTGTACCTCCCCTATATGTATTTATTGCTAAATTGGCGTGGAGATGACACGTGGCGAGGTTCTAGTCCGACCTCCATCATAAGCCCCCTAGATTTAGCTGAGCTCTTGGGGGTCAGCTCAGATATGTCTAAGGTTGAAGCTCGGCTCGGTCATCTAGACTGCCATTTTCAAATACTTAACTCGCCATGTGGTAGGGATGCTGTTACGACGCTGTCAAAACTGTCCCAGGACTCGAGGCGTCGCAGCCCACTCGTTTGAATTAGGACAGTTTTTAAGACGTGTTTGGGGCCTATAACCTCCACCACGTGTGTCATTTCACCGTGTTGCTATTAAATCGGAAGATTCAAGCCATTGACGACTGCTCTTCTTCTCTATTCAATTACCTTCACAAGTAAGCCGATCTTTGCTTTTACTTGCGCTTTTCATTCTCCATTTGTGTCTGTTTCTTATTGAACCCCTAGACGGTTTTATTCAAGTCCTACCGGAACTATAAAAACCGAGATGGACGTTATAGGTAGTGATGGTGTCAAATAGATCCTATCCCCGGGAGATTTGGACGAAATCTGCAGCCTGTATGAGATAGATTGGGATAGGTATGCCCCTAGGCTTCCTTCTAAGCCTAACATCTTTTCATATTAGCCCATGGAAGGGTATTGCACTGTTCACCGGGAACACTTTGAGGTTGGTCTCAGGCTTCCCCTGTGTCCGGCCTATATAGCAGTGCTTTGCCATTATGGGCTAGGGACTGCTCAAGTAGCTGCCAATAGGGTCAGGGCCATCGTGGGGTTTGCCATATGGTGCCGGTTGCTCAGCATCAAGTTCTTGGTACTGTTGAAATAGTGTCCTAAACCCAATCGGGTTGGACCGGATCCGACCGGGTCGGATCATTTATACTATTTCTTTATGTTTGTACATATATTAAATGGCTTTTATGTTGTCATATATATGTTCTTTTAAAGAACCAATTATGAATTGTTATATGATAACGTCCTTAGTATTAAACTGTGATAGAGAAACCATGATAGGCGATTATGGTTGATGAGATCTCTAATCACTTTAATAAGTTTGATACTTAAATGTCTCTAGGCTGATGTACTATTAAACAGGGCATTGATAGTATAAACAGACTAGCACGTATTGGATGTCTTCTGTCTTTAGGGCAGGGATAGATCTCGTCTATCGAAGTGTAGAGACACTTGGACTGTACGTGGACGTGTATTAGAGAATGCGACGTTGGGTGACCACTTACACGGATAAGTGTCACACTATGTGGCGGTTGTGTAATTATCCTTAAGACCGAGTCTTCATGGCATCACGGTGTGGATTGTCATGCTTTGACACTATTGAGGTTTCCACAGCCACGGGCGATCATGCGGTAGTGATTGGGTATGATCATCAAGCATCGCGGAGTATACATGATTGGTCGTCCGGGAATCGCGTATCTATGATTGGGATCGAATATCCGAAATGGCCTTCTTATAAGGAATGTCTTACTCGTGAATCTTTGCAAAGTGGGAGTAAGCGAGTTACTTCGAGAGAGCATGATGTCCAGATTATAAGATACGGTCGTTGATGTTTTGACACTCGACTAACGACCGTATGGATATTATTACAGCGATAGGATTGTAAGTTACACGGTAATCGTTTCACATGAAAGGTAGTAGTCATTGCATTTGACTCTTCCGATGATTGGGGTCACGGTGTGTTGCTAGACGCTATCCCGTGATCGTTAGGCATGAAGGGCATTTTTCGTAATTTGCACTTTGTGTCTACGGCCAACATATTCGGAAGCCTATCGGGTCACACATATGAACATCTAGTCGGATTAAAATGTGGTTATAGTTGATAACCAAATAAGGAAAGTTTATCTCGAGACTATAAAGGTTATAGTGGTAAATTAATATGGTGGTATTTATTTATTATGAATAAATTAAATACAAGATATTAATAATATTATATTAATTAAAGAATATTCCGGAAGCCAATTTGTTGGTCAAAGGGACGCCACATTTAATGTGTATAAGATACATTTGGATTGTGCAATTTAATTAATAGTATTACCAAATATTTAAATATAAGATATTGATATATATGTATATATCCAAAATGCATGCGGCTGGAATTAGTGTGCATGTCACACGTGAATACCAAGGTTGACATGATTGAATATTTATAGATTTATATATGTGATATATATATACACATGTGTAAATTGATTTATGGTAATATAATAAAAGATAAATATTGTCAATATAAGATCTTGACAATATCTTGGAAATATTCAATATAAGATATTGACAATATCCTAGATTTATTTAATATGAGATATTATAATAAATGAGATAAATCAATCAAATATATTTTCCTTATTTTATTGGGAAAAGGTTTTCTTCTCTCCACTACAGAAGATGGCGCCACCTACACTATAAATAAGAGGTGGGTGTCAAGCTCTTTTGTACAACACAATTCCAAGAACTAATAGTTCTTGTGTAAAGTGGAGAGCATCCTATGAGAGTTGGAGAGAGGGGAAAAAGACCGGTCTAAGCAACCGGAGTTTTCCAATAGCAATCCATGATGGGATTCCAAATGGCATGTTCGTGTGGACTAGCGGTAGAGGCCGAACACTTGGGCGGCTCTATGCAGAACTACTCTCCTTAGACGGTCAAAGCGTCGATCTTTTAGATCAACCAAGGTAACCACCGCTCTACTACTTGTTTGTTTATTGCTTAAACGAAGTCGATCTTGGGTCGATAGGAAATAAATTTTTGAATTCATTTGCGTTCCGTGTAGATTTCCTAACGGTGGTATCAGAGCGAGCTTCGTGCTTAAGCAATAAGCATGTTATTTGCGTGTAGTTAATTTTATCGTTTAAATCACGTGATTAAAAGATGAAAGATTTTTGATTCGCAAATCGATAGGAAAAAAAGGAAAAAAAAAAAAAAAATAAAGGGGCGGCTTTTGGGGTGCTCGGCCGATCGGCGGCGGCACCCCATCGAAATTGCGCCATGGCGCGCGCTCCCCCTGGGGCGGCGACGTCGGTGCGGTGCATTTTGGTGGATCCTCAAATTTTGTTTTGTGTATTTTGTGTTTCAATATTGTTCATAGTTGTGATTAAAATCTCCTTTGTTTAGTTGTGTCATGTGGCTAGCTTGATGGTTCAAATAGTTTGGCCATTGGGATGCGTGGATTAAAATAATAATGGTCTTTCCAGCTTTGTTTGGAATAGCTAAGCCTTTCCAAATATTTGATTTGGGAAAAGCTTAGCTTGCAAGCCACTTCCAAAATTTTGATTTTGGAAAGTGGCAAGCCTAAACTAAAATTATTTGGCCTTTCCAAATATTTGATTTGGAATAAGCGCAGTATTTCTTTCCAAATATTTGATTTGTAAAGGCTTAGCTTGCAGCCACTTCCAAAATTTTGATTTTGGAAAGTGACTGCGCCTAAGCCAAATTTGGTTTAGGAAACAAAAGCATCCCTTTTGATTACGAATCAAAAGGAAAAAACAAAAGAGAAATAATTTTAATTTTGATTTATTTTGGAATAGTTCTAAATTAAAATTAAAATCGGTTTAAAATTAATCGTTAATTTTATTTCGATTAAAATCATTTAATTAATTAAATGTTAATTAGTTAATTGATTGGATAAAATTATTTAATAGATTAAATGTTAATTGATTAATTAAGACGCTTAAGTAGTTAAATTTTAATTTTATCTTTTTCATAAGATTTTATTGTATGGATTAGATATAGTAGATATAATATGATTATATGAACCGATTGATCATGACTCAATCGATAGATAGGATAGATGTGAATGATTTAATTTTCTGTTGGTTTAAAAATTGTCCTAGGCCGTTATGAAGAACGTGGACCTAGTTTATTTTCTGCATTTATCTCATTCCGTTGACTCCCCGTGTGTGGGCGGGTGTATTTATTTTATTAGATAGAATTAAATGTAACAAGAATGGAGCGGAAGAAGATGAAGACCAAAGAAAGGCGAAAATAAAGATCCCATTGGAGAATGGGCATTAAAGATCCTATTGGCGGTTGCGGCTACCCTTAGATTGTGACCCGCGGTTTTCGTCGATTTGTATTCGAAACCGCACTGAGAAAAGTCCATGATCATACCGGTTACTTTACGCATTTATTTATTTTGTGCTTGTATTTATTTTATATGATACGATAGATGCATGACTAGGCACGATCTAGATAAATGTGTAGGATGTAAGTCTATAGAGATAGATATATTTGATGAGACCGTAATTAAATTAATTAAGAGAATTAATTCAAGATTAATTAAGTGAATTAATTTAAAATTACTCCCACAACAAAAATCGAGTTATAATATGTCTCCCAATATTATAGTGACGGTGAAGAGCCCTTGTTCGGATCCAACTGATCGGCCCACGTCGGGAGTTGAGCTACCACGGGTATATCGTCATTATCGAGATATGATCGTTATGAGATCTCATGAATACTTGGGTTACGACTCGACTAAGAATCTTGCGGTGATTGGCCCACGCCGGGACCGTCGATTTTAGAGACATACGGTTGACTATCACATAGGCGATGTGAATTGTCAAAGAGTTGACTAGTCAAACCATGGAAGTCGCGTTAGGCAGACGCGATTGGTAAGAAAGTACCTACCCGTCGAAATTGACCCGGTCGATCGCCCACGTCGGGGATCGAGTCAACTAGATAGGATTTCAGCCACTAAAGAATTTTTAATTCTTGAAAGTCAATTGGGAGTAGTTGACTAGTGGGAGCAAAATCATAATCCCAAAGACCATATTTGATTTTGCGTGTATGACAACGACACTCTTTTATCTTCATTTTTATGTTGTAGTTTTTAGCAAACTTTTATATTTATGTTTTTCTCGATTAGTAAAACCAAATTATGATTTGTTTGAGAAATGTTCTCAAGAATGATTAAGTAATTTTAATCCTTTTAAAATAAGCAATGACATGAGCAATCCCGTTATAGTAGTTAGAGACAAGGAGACTACATATCGATGCGATAATCAAGACTTTAATTATTAAAGAAAAACGGAAGCTCGTGATAGTGGATACGATCCAATATAATCATTCGGTCATACGATGACGAGTTATTCAAACGTTGAATAAGAATGACCAGATCTAATTTTGGAAAGGTTGTTTTCAAAATTGTAAGATTTAAGTATCGACTTAAATCTATCATTGCTTAAAGGTTAATTAAATAGTTAATGTTTTAAATACGATTTAAAAGGTTAAATAAACTATTTGATAAACGTTAGATTTTCTTCATGAAGGGAAATAGAAGACATGGCTCTTGTAATCTTTCTTAAGTCTTATGAAGACTACAATAAGAAACATTTTTCAAGTGCTTAAAGGATTGAAAAGGAAAGTTAGGGCATGTGCTTAAATAGAGAACTTATTGAAGTTTCTATTCTAGGCAAGTGAGTTGAGATAAATCTATCTAAGTTCAAAGTCAACTCTAAGATATATGATGCCTTACGAGTGTGATTAAATTAGAAAGATTGAATACAAAAATGGAAGGTGAAATAAACGTTGTAACACTTACCATATTCTGGATCTAGTAAACTGATAAGGGAACTAAATAAATGTTATTATGTTCCGGTTCTTATGAAGGACACAAGTTCAGTTATTTGTTAGGATTTAGTAGACACATTCAATTGTAAAGAATAAATGTTATTCTGATAAAATTGGATGGTCACTGAATCTAACATACTAGATTGTTGTCACTAAATAGTTGATAAATGTGATGAGATCTCAACTAAATATTTGTATGGCTGTTATCCTTGATATTTGTGGTTGTTCTAGACACAGTCTCTCTGGAAGAGAAGCGTGTAATTAAACGTCATTCTGATGATGTTAAACCATATGATTATGAATCATGTGGGTTATGCGTATCTTATCTAAAGATGACTAAAATACCCTTTTATGAAAAGGTTATAAAATCTAGAAAGTTGTCCAAAGCCTAAACATACCGATGTTTGTTGGCTTATGACAATTAATGCCACAAATAATTGTTTGTTAATCTCTACGACTATTTTAGAAATAGTCAAGTGTACTTATTGAAGTACAACACCGGAAAGCCCGAAAAGTTCGAGCTAGTACGAATATGAGATTGATGAGCTACTTAGGAATTAATCTTCAATTGGATTGAAGTAATTAATACACGAAGGGTGTTTGAAGTAAATCTGAAAGGAATAAGATTCTCCTTGAAGGATACCATCTTTGGGATACGCAATTAGATTGTGTTCCCAAAATGGAAATAACACTTTATATGATAAAGGTGTGACGCAAGCCATGCGAAATATCCCTTACCCGCTTCGGGATAGTGCCCTTATACTTAACCGAGTTCCAAAGAATAAAGGTTGAATAAATTCCATATTAGATATGGGAGAGGATAATGTCAAATCTATCCTAACCGATGATTTGAAGTTGTCATAGGCAAAGTCAGAAAGGCTTGGAGCCTAGTACGGCATATGCAACTTTGTGGAATATCTTAGCAAGTACGCTAGATATTATTTACTCATCCGCGGAGCAAAAGGTGTTTGTCTCCAAACATGCTGTCTTCTAAAGGAAGTGTTTCTTCCAAAAGAAACAGTGGGAGTGAATCAGATCTCAAAAGAGTTTGAGAACCACAAAGATACATTCAACCATTGGAACATGAGCAGACGCCGCGATAGCGATGAGGTGTATAACCTTTTCTCAGTGCACACAAAAGTTACGTAAGTCTGCGTGGATAGCCTCAAGCCTGAAAAGGCTGTTGGTATGTTCATCTTGAAGAATGAATATCTCACGACTTATGAAAGAATGTTTGAGAGGCAATATTGAGAGATATGGCCAGGAGCCATAATATCTGAATTAGATTCCATCAGTGACAACCAGGTTGTGAACCTAGTCTGTCTTACCTAAGGAGTGTCCTGAAAGTCGACATGGATAGTAATATGATTACCATAAGGCTATAGTGACGGTGAAGGGCATGAGGTGTAAACCTTATAATTGTCTTTATGCTGGCAGCTGTGCCCGGTTCTATTCAGACTATGCTTGTAGTAACTTCGTATCATGACTATATGATAGTGTTGAAGACGTTGGGCAGAAAGCTCGATGTTCATAGACAATAACATGACACGTAAGTCCACGAGATCCATTTATGGACTCAAACAAGTTTCTCTAGACGATTTCTTTGTTTGATAATCAAAGGAGTTTGATTTAGTCAAAAGAAGGATATGCCCAATGTGCAATATGGATAGTGGGAGTGTGTTACGATTTTTGAGTAAGGTATTGGATATATCTCTCGAGAATTATCACCCCATGTCACAGTCAATTAATGTTTGGTAATTCAAGATCTTTACGAAAGCACTTGGATTGGCAGTTCTTATTTTGGAAATAAGAATCTATAGCGATAGATTTAACTGCTGTTAGATTGTTGTTTACCTATATAGATGTGATGCTAAAAGAAGTTTAGCATAGATCGCATGATCTATCTATGTTAGGACGTTAGTCCTAAAGATAAGGTGAAAGATGATGCTTATGGAAGGTTTCCTTCGCTCTGCGATAGGAACCATCTTATAGGTAATGCCGGATGTTCATAGTCCATGAATAGTCATGAGCAAGTATGAAAGTAACTGTGGTAAATGTCGAGAATATCCTTAAACAAGTTAAGGAAAGTTTCTAGTTTATTAAAACTTGGAATTAAATAAACGTAGATATACTGAGACGTATATCCCGAGTCTTATGAAGGCGAGTGGGAGCTACTGATGCTGGTTTGCAATCACTTTGAATAAGTGATACGTTGAGCTGGAAATGTTCTAGCCTATGGGTCACTTTGTAAGTTCTACAAGTAGGCCAAAACACAAGAGTGCCTTAGAGGCGCGGCCGAGGAGCGATACATGGATCTAGAAGGTTCATTCTTGAACCTTGTACGGTTCTTCCACCTTTTTCTATATAGGCGATATAGTAAGTGGATTCATTGCTTGAAGCAAGGACCAGGGTCTCGTCGAGAGATTCATGTGTGTGTTGAGGCGGTTCCTTTGACTTGGTCATTTGGAACATGATATGAAGATAGTATGAGTCCCCACGGATAGCGATCCGTTTATGGCTAGAAAGTGGTTGCGAGTATTGCATGAGATTCTTGTGTTTCAACTTGGTCTCGTGTGTACGAGTGATTGGTTTTAGGCCAAGTGGGAGATTGTTGAAATAGTGTCCTAAACCCAATCGGGTTGGACCGAATCCGACCGGTCGGATCATTTATACTATTTCTTTATGTTTGTACATATATTAAATGGCTTTTATGTTGTCATATATATGTTCTTTTAAAGAACCAATTATGAATTGTTATATGATAACGTCCTTAGTATTAAACTGTGATAGAGAAACCATGATAGGCGATTATGGTTGATGAGATCTCTAATCACTTTAATAAGTTTGATACTTAAATGTCTCTAGTCGATGTACTATTAAGCAGGGCATTGATAGTATAAGCAGCAGACTAGCACGTATTGGATGTCTTCGTCTTGTAAGCGGGGATAGATCTCGTCTATCGAAGTGTAGTAGACACTTGGGTATGACGTGGGCGTGTATTAGAGAATGCGTGACGTTAGATCGACCCACTTACACGGATAAGTGTCACACTATGTGGCGGTTGTGTAATTATCCTTAAGACCGAGTCTTCATGGCATCACGGTGTGGATTGTCATGCTTTGACACTATTGAGGTTTCCACAGCCACGGGGCGATCATGCGGTAGTGATTGGGTATGATCATCAAGCACGCGGAGTATACATGATTGGTCGTCCGGGAATCGCGTATCCTATGATTGGGATCGAATATCCGAAATGGCCTTCTTATAAGGAATGTCTTACTCTCGTGAATCTTTGCAAAGTGGGAGTAAACGAGTTACTTTGAGAGAGCATGATGTCCAGATTATAAGATACGGTCGTTGATGTTTTGACACTCGACTAACGACCGTATGGATATTATTACAAATGATAGGATTGTAAGTTACACGGTAATCTGTTTCACATGAAAGGTAGTAGTCATTGCATTTGACTCTTCCGATGATTGGGGTCACGGTGTGTTGCTAGACGCTATCCCGTGATCGTTAGGCATGAAGGGCATTTTAAGTAATTTGCACTTTGTGTCTACGGCCAACATATTCGGAAGCCTATCGGGTCACACACATATGAACATCTAGTCGGATTAAAATGTGGTTATAGTTGATAACCAAATAAGGAAAGTTTATCTCGAGACTATAAAGGTTATAGTGGTAAATTAATATGGTGGTATTTATTTATTATGAATAAATTAAATACAAGATATTAATAATATTATATTAATTAAAGAATATTCCGGAAGCCAATTTGTTGGTCAAAGGGACGCCACATTTAATGTGTATAAGATACATTTGGATTGTCATGAATTTAATTAATAGTATACTAAATATTTAAATATAAGATATTGATATATATGTATATATCCAAAATGCATGCGGCTGGAATTAGTGTGCATGTCACACGTGAATACCAAGGTTGACATGATTGAATATTTATAGATTTATATATGTGATATATATATACACATGTGTAAATTGATTTATGGTAATATAATAAAAGATAAATATTGTCAATATAAGATCTTGACAATATCTTGGAAATATTCAATATAAGATATTGACAATATCCTAGATTTATTTAATATGAGATATTATAATAAATGAGATAAATCAATCAAATATATTTTCCTTATTTTATTGGGAAAAGGTTTTCTTCTCCTCCACTCTAGAAGATGGCGCCACCTACACTATAAATAAGAGGTGGGTGTCAAGCTCTTTTTCAGATAACACAATTCCAAGAACTAATAGTTCTTGTGTAAAATTGGAGAGCATCCTATAGAGAGTTGGAGAGAGGGGAAAAAGACCGGTCTAGCAACCGGAGTTTTCCAATAGCAATCCATGATGGGATTCAGCGGGTCGTTCGTGTGGACTAGCGGTAGAGGCCGAACACTTGGGCGGCTCTATGCAGAACTACTCTCCCAGACGGTCAAAGCGTCGATCTTTTAGATCAACCAAGGTAACCACCGTCTACTACTTGTTTGTTTATTGCTTAAACGAAGTCGATCTTGGGTCGATAGGAAATAAATTTTTGAATTCCGCTGCGTTCCCGCGTAGATTTCCTAACAGGTACGACGGTTTAGGTATTTTTACCACCACGTGAGCGTGAAGGACCATCCCGGACATTACTATTTCTCCCGTAGAACCAGGAGTTTGAGTGATGTTCCCACTATCCTCAAGGGACAAACATCCCACAAACGGTGGAAATAATGGTTCTTTTTTATCCAGCATGAAGGTTGTCTAGAGCTTAGCTTGTGCAATTCGGCAGAACTTCTCAAAGATGAGCGTCCAACAATTAACGGCAAGCTATTGAAGGGAATTCATGAATCAGGTTACTCCAGGAAGGTCCAGGAGCTTTATGATGAGCTGATTGTTGTTTCTTGGAAAGAAGCCGCTGGGCCTGACCCTTATGTTCCCCTTAGTGATGAGGAGAGGGTTGTCTGTAGGGTTTCTCTTTTTCTTACTTTTTGTTTTACATTTGTACTTGTCTGCTTCTTTAACTAATAGCTTCCATGTTTTGTTTGCAGTGGATCATTTCGCAGAGTTGCTATCTGGTCCTGAGAATGAGGCTGAGGTCACCCAATATGAACAGAGCCTTGACTCTGAAAGGACGGAAAGTGTGGAGCCTCCTTCTATTCATCCTTCAGGCATAAACTTAGATGCTGCTGGAGCAATTCCATCTTCCTCCCAATCAGTTCTGGAGGAGGTAGATCTGACGACCTAGGATGCATCCAACTTGGGAGGAGATGCCCTGCATCTCCAAAAGAAAGGCCGGTCTAGGGTTGCTAAAGACCCTCAGGAGAGAAGGCCCAACATGAGGGGCCGAACTGGCGTGCTTCGCATGGGAGCTCAGGACCAAGGAGGTCAAGGAGAGGATGCTTCCGATCAGGAGCAGCTCGATGTCGGACAAGGAGCTGTCTGTGGTCGGCTTCAAGTCCATGGAATTTGTAAATCTTTTCTTCCCTTTCACATTTTATGCCTACGCTTTGGTAGCATTTCTTATGTTTGCTGTTTGTTTTGTTCTAGGAGCCCTGGTCACAGGAAGTTTTCCGGAGATCAGGGAAAGCTTCTATCGATATTGCCGATCAGAAGAAGACGATTTCCAACCTGCATGAGGGCTGAGAAAAACTGAGGAATTGCGGCTCTTACAGGTCAGAGCACGAAGGAGCTCAATAGGCTCAACTCGGACCTTACAGGTCGGCTTGAGTATACCTTAGGCAAGATTCCCCACGTGCACAGTATAACAGATAAACATAGAAAGAATCCTCAGCCATAAAGTCTCTGATCCCACAATAATTGCGGACAATTGGACTTCCAATGTTTCAACTCCTTACAGTAATTGCGGACATCTATGGACTTAAGACCTTTGGACCCTGTCTTCTTGGATTTCTTCTTTCTAGACTGCTCATGTCCTTTCCACTATTTCTACTTACAATTAACCCAGCAGCATGGCTGTCTACTCCTGCTGCCTTATATCTCAGCTCCCTGGCATGCAAGGCTGCCTTAAATCCTCTAAAGCCATTGTATCATTCCCAACTATGATGGACTGTATAAAGTTCTCATATGAAGCTGGTAATGAAACCAGCAAAATCATAGCAACATCTTCATCCTCGGTCTTCACATCAATATTCCTGAGATCAAGTAATATTGTGTTCAGATGATCAAGATGATCCCCCAGCTGAGCCCTCTCATGCATCCTTAGGCTGACACTAGTAAATAATCTTTGTTTCACCAAGCGAATAGCAGGCAATCCAAGTTTATCGCGAAGAACAAGAAGGTGTTAATCCAAAGGAATAAGTGTGTGATTATCATATTGATGGGATAAGCCAATGGAACTCGATGACTTAGCTAAGAAATCCTTAATTGTATTCGCTTCTCTATAAATATGCCGAATGGTTTAACCATAAGCTCGAATAATTTGATGAGCTTGATGAAAAAAAAATCATACTGCTCCCAAGGAAGCGGCTTGCCGTCATGTAAAATGGAAAAATGAACCAAAGAGACTGTTTCCACAATAAGTGGAAATATATCATTCCTAGCCCAAAAGTCCACACCATAGTAGAGTACTTTGACTTCAGCTTTAAAACCGTTAAGATAATGGGCCAAAGCACACAACATTTTTTTATTTTGTTCCCACATCGGCTAAGAACAAGGAATTTTTTTTAAATGGCACATCCAAAAAAGCGTATTTCTACATCAAAAAAACATATTCGTAAAAAAATTTGGAAGAGAAAGGGATATTGGGCCACTTTAAAAGCTTTTTCATTAGGTAAATCTCTTTTGACTGGAAATTCAAAAAGTTACTATTTAATAGGTTTAGCCTATTGTTTTTATGATGTACCAAAAAATTAAGATAAGCTCTCATTTGCCTTGGCTGTTTTGGCATTTGTCTTTGGGCTTCAGGAGAGTTGTATCTTTTGTATTCCTCCTTTATTGTAATATCTTCTCTTTCACTCGTGGACTAGTCGGCACATTGTCGAGAACCACGTAAATTTGGTGTTTTATCTTTTTCCTTCTGTTTGTTATTTTATGTTATCGTCGTTAAGGGCTATCGATCAGTTTATTTTTCCTAACAAACTGGTATCAGAGCCGAGTTTCTTTCCGAGATGTTTTCGAGCTTTTTTTTTTAAATTAGCCCTTATGATGGTAACTAAGTATTATTTTGAGAAATTCGACAGAAACATTAACTTCGGGATGTGGCAGTTAAAGATAGAGGCCATGTTAATTTAAGAGGGCTTCGATATTGCGCTGCTTGGGAAAGAGAAAAAGCCAGAGAAGATGTCAAATGAGGAGTTTCCTAGTCTCGACAAGAAGGCCAAGTCATGTGTCATCTTATGCCTTTCTGGTGAGGTTTTAAGAGAGGTAGCCACTGAGGTTACTGCTAAGGATTTGTGGGAAAAATTAAAATCCTTGTATATGAAGAAAACCGTGGAGAATAGGCTTTATGTAAAGCATAGTTCGTATATTCTTTGTATACCTGAAGGGTCGTCTATATTATCTCATTTAGATAAAATTGATTCCTTTCTAATGGATTTGAGTAATATATATGCTAAGATTGATGATGAGGATCAAGCCCTGTTGTTATTATGTTCGCTTCCCCAGTCGTTTAAGCATTTTTTTTAGAAATAATGTTGTATGGTAAGGATACTATTTCTTACAAAGAAATTAAGTCAATTTTAAAATTGAAAGAGCATATTGATAAATGCATAACTATGGGAAGTGGCAGTAGTCAGGCATACGTGTTGGTAGTTCGGAGCAAGATCAAAAAAGAAGGTTACAGATAGTGAAAATTTTGTTTTAAATCCCATACATAAAGATTCTAAGAGCAATTATTGTGAAAAGATTGGGCATATTAAATTTGATTGCTCTCGACTTAAGAACAAAGAAAAGCATGAGCAAAAGAAAGAGCGTGGTAAAGAGATGAGAGTGATGGAGATATCTTCTTTGCTGATGATTAATTGAGGTCTATTGATGAATGGATCTTGGATTCTAGTTGCACGTATCATATGTGTCCCAATAGGGATTGGTTTTCCACGTATGATTGGAGTTGTTTTGTTGGGAAGCGGCTCAGTTTGCAAGGTTGTTGGTATTTGTACGATTAGAATCAAAACCCATGATGGTGTTGTCAGAACACTTGCGCAAGTCAGACATGTTCCGAATTTGAAGAGAAATCGCATCTCTTTGGGCATGCTTGAGACTCTTGGTTTTAGGTACACTGCTAAAGGTGGAGTTTTGAAAGTAATTAAAGGTGCTCTGATTGTTATGAAAACTTGCAGGTCAGGTGGTTTGTATGTTTTGCAGGGATCCACAGTTATTGACACTTCTGTGATCTCTATAGCATCATGTTCAGAGTTCGATATTACGAAACATCGTCCGTTTGTTAAGTTCAAGCAGTGCTTGGACTTGTTTGACATCAGTCGATAAATTTGGAGCTTGTGGAGAGAAATATTAGTATTACTATTTATGGATGTGGACATTTGTTCCAATGTAGAGATTTATTAATATAATGGCCCAAATCCCACAACCTTTTTTTTATTTTGTTCCCACATTGGCTAATAACATTGAAGTAGCCTACTTAGTTTACTATTTAATAGGTTTAGCCTATTGTTTTTATGATGTACCAAAAAAATTAAGATAAACTTTCAATTGTCTTAGCTATTTTGGCTTTTGTCTTTAGGCTTTAAGAGATTTGCATTTTTTGTATTCTTCCTCTATAGTAATATTTTCTCTTTCGCCCGTGGACATAGGCCACATTGACCGAACCACGTAAATTTGGTATTTTGTCTTTTTTCTTCTGTTTGTTATTTATGTTAACGTCATTAAGAGCTATAGCTCGGTTTGTTTTTTCTAACAAAAACTATTGGTAGTTCCAAGAAAACCAGAGGAAGCATGAACCAAACTATCTTGATCATTACGGAGAATGAAACTGCTACCTGAGTTGCCAGGGCTGTTAATCGAGGAGCCATCCGAGTTAAGCTTAAAAAAATTCGTAGGATGGGATATCCACTTAACTGTAATTGGGGTTCTTTTAGGTTCCAGGGAGAAATGCTTCAAGATGCCGAGATGCAAAAGAATATCATCTTTATTGTCCAGACGACATACAGGTTTTTTTGATAGGCCATAGATATATAGATCGTTGAGGATTGAGCGAATCACTGTTTGCGGAGTGTCTAACATGCCTTCAATAATAAATTTGTTTCGCACCTTCCATAACTCCCATCAAACAAAAGCAAGGATATAAATGCTGATAAGCTGTAACGCACATGTAGACTGGTTATCCCACCAACCCCAAAAGACGTATTTTAGACAAATACACAAATAGCAAAAAAAAAAAGTAAGTCTGACGTCCTTCTCGGATGCCGAATATGTATTTGGAAAAGAAACATCTGACACGAATATAATTAAAATAATTCAATCATATACATTAGTCTGGTCTCATTTAACATCAGAATACAAAGCGAAAACCAAAATTGACTCGGAAAAGCGAAACGACATAAAAATCGATCGAAGAAACATAGCTACTAGTGCATTGCACATATAATGTTGAATATTAATAGATGGGTCAAACAAACAATATTATTTGAAATCGATTGAGATGTAAGGTTATTTGCCTTTTTTTTTTTAATACATTGAAATCACGGTTATCATTAAGCCATACTACATCCGCCTCTTAAAATAGCAATTTGCTTTTGCTTTTGTCTCATAATATAAGATTTCATTTACCTTAATTATATGTCCACTCAATTACTTTATAATTGTTGTATTAATCATGGTAAAACAAACTATTTTAGATTTTCTTTTTGAACATTATGACATATATTAAAAACTCTTAAAATGATTTAATTTATTACCCATGCAAGCTCTCCTCAATTTTCTTAAAATTATAGAACATAGTAGTAGTGTTACAATAAAATAACACAACACGTTCTTACTTGATTAATCATATTGATTATTATAAGTTTTACTATAATCTTATGGTTTGATAGTATGTCATGTTATGTAATTAATAGGAGAAATTAGTATATATAAAAAAGGACAAATTTCCTAAACAAAGACATGTTATTGTCTCTGACTATTTGTCGCACCATTTGACCAAGTATTGTAATAATTTATTTTGGTCATAACTCATAAAAGGCTGGCTAGTTGCCTATGATAAAATGTACAGTTTTTAGCAGTAGTAAATACTTCAGAGTCGTCCTGTTGAAAAGCACTTTTTAGGATAAAGTTTGCTGCAGCTTGTGCCACTTGTGTGGACTGGAAAAGAAAGACACCAAATGAGTACATAGTGTCATGTGATCATTTTGGTACCTGTGATAGTAAGAATATTATTTTGGTACCTAGTGTAAAACTACAAAATTATTCAAAACTACTTACTTTTTTCATATGTTACCTATAGAACCGGTGCTACAATTGTTATCTGTATCGTTGATTATTATAGTCTAAATTGATCATGAACGAATCTGGAAAAAAAAACTCAATGGCTGAAAGAGATGTTATTATCCAGGCTAGATAGGAATGAGGTTTTTATTAAGTCGGTAACATAATATGAGTAATGGTAATTTGTGGTATTTCACTATGTATTAAGATTGAGTACAAGATGTTTATATAATGCAGACAACACAGGCTCCAAGACAATAAATAAGAAATAATAAAATACAATTACAAATATTAATCAAATATTAATCCGTAGATAATATATCCTCGACACGCCCCCGCAATCCCGTGGGTAACTGGTGAACACGGAGATTGGCTTTTAATCTTGAAAACCATGGATTCCCTAAGGGCTTCGTCATAACATCCGCAACTTGGTCCTTGGAGCTTAAAAAGGAGACCGAAAGCTTTTGGAAGCAACTAACTCCCGAACATGGTGAAAATCGATCTCAATATGTTTGGTGCGAGCATGGAACACGGGGTTGTGAGCAAGATACGTTGCACCGATATTGTCACACCACAAAACGGGTGGAGATGGGAGAGAGACACCCATATCAACCAGGAGGCTGCAGAGCCACTGAAGTTCGGCAGCGGTATTGGACAGCGCCTTATACTCCGCCTCAGTACTACTCTTCGAAACCGTCAAGTGTTGTTTAGCACGCCAACTGACCAGGTGAGAACCAAAGAAAACACAATATGCACCCACAGAGCGACGATCATCCGGATCAGCAGCCCAATCCGAATCTGAGTATGCATGAAGGATAGGCCGAGAACCCCGGGAAAAGAACAAGCCATCCGAAACTGTGTGCTTCAGGTAACGCAGGATGCGTTTCACTGCCATCCAGTGAGCCTCTGTAGGGCGTTGCATAAATTTACTGGCACGGTGAACAGCGAAGGCAATGTCAGGCCTCGTAAAACTAAGATATTGAAGACCACCAACAATGGCGCGATATAGGGCCGGATCAGAGAACAGTGGGCCGGCATCCTGATACAACCGAGTGGATGCAGACATAGGTGTTAGACAAGGTTTGGCCGTTGTCATAGCAGCACGCTGTAAGAGCTCAACAATGTACTTCCGCTGAGTCAGATAGAGGCCCTCAGGGGAAGATAACACCTCAACCCCTAAGAAATAGTTGAGAGTCCCAAGGTCCTTGACAGAAAGCGACGGCCAAGATCTTTGAATAACTTTCGCTCAACAAGAGATGAAGAAAGTGCGGTAATAATGATATCATCAACATAAATTAGTACAAAAATCCGATGCCCTGCAGAGGAATATATATATAAGGAGGTGTCAGCTGTGGATGCAACAAAACCAAAGTCAGAGAGAGCAGTGGTAAATCTAGAAAACCAAGCCCGAGGAGCCTGGCGTAAACCATATAAACTGCGCTTAAGGCGACAAACATAACCCGGGTAATCAGGGTGGACAAAGCCCGGAGGCTGCTGCATGTAGACCGGCTCAACAAGGTTTCCATGTAAGAAGGCATTCTGGATGTCAACCTGCCGGAGGGGCCACCCCTGAGAGACTGCAAGTGATAACAGGATCCGAATAGTGACCGGTTTGACAACCGGACTGAATGTCTCAGAAAAATCAATGCCCTCAGTTTGGTGAAAACCTTTGGCAACCAGACGTGCTTTGTGGCGCTCAATATGACCATCCGCATGGTGCTTGGTGCGAAACACCCACTTATTACCAATGATGTTCATGTGAGGACGAGCAGGAACCAAATCCCAAGTGTTGGTACGTAAGAGTGCATTAATTTCCTCACGCATAGCATCACGCCAAACAGCAGATTTCGAGGCCTCGGTATAGGAGGTGGGGTCGGTGGTGGCCGAGCTTAGGAGGGCTTTGGGTAAAGGATAGCGGATAAAGTCCGGATGGTCTTTGGGCTTGAGAGTGTTAGTTTTGGTGCGGGTAACCATGTGGTGTGGCCGGTGAGGCGGGTCAGGGGCAGGTGGAGTAGGGGTAGTTTGAGGAGAGGGTGACTCAGGCAGGGAGGAGGGTGGGGAAGGAGGAGGTGACGAAGGTGGTGGAGGTTGGTGGGTGGAGGCGGAAGGTGGAGTGGGTTGGATAGTGGAGGTCGAAGGTGGGGATGCCAGAGGAGGAAGGGAAGCAGGGAGGAGGACCGTAGTGGGGATATAGGAGAGAGGAGTAGGACTCGGAGAGTAGGGGAACAGGCTCTCGTCAAAGATGACATGTCGGGCAATGTAAACACGACCCGTTGACAAGTCAAGACACTTATATCCATGGTGGGATGGGCTGTAGCCCAGAAAGATGCATGATTTGGAGCGGAAGTCCATCTTGTGGCGATTGTAGGGACGAAGGTAAGGCCAGCAAGCACAACCGAAGACACGGAGGAAGGAGTAGTCCGGGACACGTCCATAAACGACCTCATAGGGAGACTTACCATCTAGGACAGGGGTCGGGAGGCGGTTAATAAGATAGGTAGCGGTAACGAAAGCATCTTCCCAATATGTCAGGGGTAGGTTAGAATGGGCAAGTAAGGACAGACCCATTTCTACAATTTGGCGGTGACGCCTTTCGATGGCGCCGACTTGTTCATGGGTATGAGGACACGAGAGACGGTGTTGGATGCCTAAGAGGGCAAAGTATTGAGAGACATGACGATACTCACCCCCCCAATCAGTTTGAATCGATTTTAATTTGGTGTTAAACATGCGTTCAATTTGGGCAAGAAAATTAGGAAATATTTTTTCGACGTCAGACTTGACTTTGATCGGAAATAGCCACAAGAATTTTGTATAATCATCCAAGAAACTAACATAATAATAATTGCCATAAAGAGAGGGTTCAGTACACGGGCCCCATACATCGGAAAATATCAAATCCAAAGGTGCAAAAGACGTAAATTCAGAAGTATAAAGTGGTTGACGACAACTTTTAGCTAACTGACAAGGTGCACACACGTGGGTGGGTGCTTTATTTGGAACAGAAATGGAGACACGATTTAAAGCCTGACGGAGCACTTGATGAGAGCAGTGGCTCAGACGCGCAAGTGCCATTTATTGGAGGACCAGAGGTGACGACATGAGCTTGGCCCGGAGAGCAATCAAAATTGGGAGAAAGATGGTAAAGACCGTCCCGAACTGAGCCTCTAAGATGGACGTGACCCGAATGATCCTTCACAAGAAAGTAAGTGGCGTGAAATTCGAAATAAACAGAGTTATCAGCACAAAACTTACTTACCGAAAGTAGATTCTTGGTGAGGGAAGGGGAGACAAGTATGTTACGTAAGTGAAAGGTGTGGGTAGGTGTAGGAGCGAGGAGGAACGTAATGAGATATAGACAAACTGAACCATCACTATGCGGACCTTGTCGGGACCGTCATAGGCCTCGAAGAAGAGATGAAGATTTGCGAAAGTCGGGGAGAGATGATGGGTAGCTCAGTATCTCGCAATCCAATCAGTGGCGGGTTGGGGATACGGTTGAAGTGGCATAAGCTTGAGGTGGGGGAGGAGACCTCGAAGGCGGCTGAATGGCGGCGGGATCATTAGATTGCTCATAGCGATAGTAGCACTCCTTTGCAGAATGACCCGTCTTTACGCAAATTTGACAAACAGTAGATGGGTCCGACTGAGGACGACTTCGACCACGACCACCGCATCCACCACGACCACGAGAATTGGTGGAGCCACGGTTGGAGGGCTGCTGGCCACGATGCTGCTGCTGCTGATAGTTGTAGCCACTGTTACCGCGTGCAAAATTCGCCTATGGAGCAGCCGCCGGAGTAGAGGAACCGGAGGTGATGACGGTGGGTTTGTGACGGTTCAGCCTGGACTCGGACGTGAGCAAGAGAGCATAAACGTCATCAATGGAGATCGAATCACGAGCAGCAATCATGGTAACTAACGCATCATAGTCAGAGCCGAGACCTGCCAAAAGATAGGTGATGAAGTCGTCATCGTCGATCGGGTGACCTGCCAAGGCCAATTCATCAGCGATATTCTTGAGTTTGAAGTAATAAGCAACAGCAGTGAGGTCATCCTTGCGAGTAGCAGCAAGATCAGCACGTAGTTGGACCAAACGGGCTCGACTTTGAGAGGCAAAGCGACTTTTTGCAGAGTGACCATATTCGGCGGCGGTAGTAGCGGTGTAAACTTGCATCAACACCTCTTGATTAAGGAGGAGGTGATGGTACTCGAGAATCAGTTATCCGTTTTGAGCCATTGGTCATAATCGGGGTTTACAGAGGAGGTGCCATCGGCACCGGTGATGGTTTTGGGAGGTGCCGGAGTTGTGCCATCAACAAACCCGTAGACACCTTGACCGCGTAGATAGGGTACTATTTGTGCTCGCCAAAGGTTGTAATTGTTGAGGTTCAGTTTGGTTATCTGAACAGCAGACGAGGGTGTGAAGGAAGGTAGCCGAGTAGCGGCAGCCGTGACACCGGAAGTAGCAGTGGTTGTTGACATCTTTGAAGAAGGCGGCGACAAGGGTTTTGGAAGAAAAGGGTTTGTTTTGGCTGCGTAGGGATTTCTGCTATTTTTTTTTTGGAAAAAAAAAATCTAGGTATTTCGGTATTAACACAGGAGAGGATCGTTATTACTCTGATTCCATAACATAATATGAGTAATGGTAATTTGTGGTATTTCACTATGTATTAAGATTGAGTACAAGGTGTTTATATAGTGGTACAACGGCTTGGGCTCCAAGACAATAAATAAGAAATAATAAAATACAATTACAAATATTAATCAAATATTAATCCGTAAATAATATATCCTCGACAGTAGGTGATCCAGGCTATTCCTATCTTCATTATGCAAGTTTTCATGTTGCCCGTTACTTTCATCCAGTATACTGAAGCTATCATTAGAAGATATTTTGGGAAGGAACGGATGATAAGAGGAGAATTCATTGGAAGAAGTGTGAGACCTCCTGCATGCCTAAGTCGAATGAGAGAGCTAGGATTCCGAGATCTAGATTGCTTCAACAGGTTGTTATTGGCTAAGCACATTTTGAGGGTCCTTCACTATCCATCTACCTTGGTTAGCATTGTTCTCTGGCACAAATATTTTGATGGCTCGAATGCTCTAGATACAGCTTTGTTGCCTCTACACTTGATGAGAGAGGAGCTTCCTATGTTTTCACATTATTATGGCTCACTTGGAAGGCTAGGTGTAATGCGCTTTATGATGGAGAACCGGTCTAGGCTTCCACATTTCGTAGGAGGGCGCTCCAGGAGTCTTGGGAGTGTATTGATTCTCTTGTGACATTTAATCCAGTGGTCCAATCTGTTAATCATACAACGGCTTGGTCTCATTCATTGTTTAACTATATAAAATGCGACGTAGATCAATCTTTATTACAGTAGTCGTCTAGAGTATGCATTATCTTTCGAGATCAATAATTAATTTTTTTATTGCTATCTGAAGTATTTATGCTTTTATTTATGGCAGAAGGCATATTTACACCCTCAAACTTTGAGAGAAAATCCTATTACTCACCTAAACTTTAGAGGGGTCCTATCATAGCCCTAAAGTTCTATATATTGACATATTTGCACCCTCAAATTTAGAGGGGTCCTACCACAGCCCTAAACTTCTATATATTGATATTAATAGACACCATTATCTGACTCAGCTTAAAGTTTGTGTTACAAACGCTGCCAGACACGTGAATGGAGGATTTAATACATGTGGCAATTAATTCTAACGGCTATAACATTAACGCAATAAAATTGTCTTCACCCTCCCCTGTGTGAATACAAATTTTTTTTTATTTCTCTCATGGTTTTAGGGTTTTCTTTTGGGTTTTCTTGCAACCTTCCTAATTTGGCCGAATTGATTGAGCAATAGGGTGAGAAAAAGGCCAATATATCAGATGGAAGCTCCTCCCTACTACAATTGCGGGCGGTTATCAAGTTTGAAGTGCTCATGGACCGAATTGTATAGAAAAGTGATGTGTGTTTGTGTGGTTTTGGTGCTCTTAGGTAGGTGGTTTTAGGCTGGAAATTTGTGTTTTGCTTATGTAATGTGTTTCATTTGATTGTATTCCTTGTAATTTGTCTTTTTTTTTTCTCTGAATGGGTTAATGCCACATGGAGCGCGTGTCTTCACCTTTGGAGACATGGTGTCTATTAATACCAATATATAGAAGTTTATGGGTGTGCTAGGACCCCTCTAAAGTTTAGGTGTGTGTAATAGGATTTTCTCTCAAAGTTTGAGGGTGCAAATATGCCAATATATAGAAGTTTAGGGGTGTGATATGACCCATCTACAGTTTAGGTGTGTAATAGGATTTCCCCTCAAAGTTTGAGGGTGCAAATATGTCTTCTGTCTTTTTTGTTTTTGTTTTTTGTTTTGAGATAATGTTTAGACAAAGTTCCCCTTAAAAAAGAAACTTGTACTCCCTCCTTCTCAATTTATTTGGGATATTTTGAAACTCAATATATTTAAGGAGATATCAATTAATGAGTTGTCTGGTCATTTAAAACTTGACTAATTTACATTTTTGTCTTTTTTATATGTAGTATTATTTTCACAATATTTAATGAGACATCAATTAATGAGTTAGGGAAATTTAGGCAATTAAAGTAAAAACTTTAAGTTTATTTAGAGTTGTGAGACTTATTTTGGGACAGACAATAAAGGAATAAATCTCAAACAAATTGGGACGAAGGGAGTAATTCGTAAAATAAATTGTATTGTAGTACGAGACAGGATCCCCTCTGACGATGCAGAAAACGTCACGATGGCGTTGCAGTGTTAATGGTGTGGATATATGGCTTGTTTGTGAGTAGATTATTTATATATTAGCCGGAGATAGGCGGTGATGAGAGGAGGACGGTGAGATAAGCTTGTTTTTGCAGAGCTTTGGCCTGTTATTTTTGCATTAGAATATATATGATTAGGTTACACAAGACTTCCTTTTTATAGGAAGATTAGACTTAGGGGTGAAGTAAAGACTGGCGGTGCAGAAGCAGCTTAGTCACTAGTCTTAGTGGCTAAGTAAATACTAAATATCTGACATCAAGTGGGTGAAATATCTAGTAGCAAGTGGATGTAATATCCAGGCGGCGACCCCTTATGGTCGCCAAGTCGTCGCTTAACGTCGTGCCTGGCCTTCGCCCCCTGTTTCTTCTCAAGTCTTGCGCGGCTCCCTTAGAGAGCCTTATATTTATGATCGCCCACCGGCCCCCTAGCTTTGACGAGGCCTTAGGAGGGGTTGTGGGCGGCGGCCTTGCTCTTAATACCTTTTGACGTCGCCATATATGTGGTCGCAGCCTCCTTGGTGCGGCCCCACTGGAGGCGGTATAATTTGTATCATCAATGACCCCCTACTCCATATCTTGATTATTTTTCGGGAAGATATCGAGTGTGGAGTAGTGAGCTTTTGGACGGTGTGTGTGACCTCATCCTCTGATGCGACTTGTTCACTAAGGGCCGTGCTTTCAAAGCAAGCGGCCTTCGAGGCAACTCTGGGCCAGTTTTTGCGACCTCGTCGTCTGATGCGACTTGTTCACTAAGGGCCGTGCTTTCAAAGCAAGCGGCCTTCGAAGCAACTCTGGGCCTGTTTTTGCGACCTCGCCGTGCGATGCGACTTGTTCACTAAGGGCCGTGCTTTCAAAGCAAAGCGGCCTTGAAGCAACTCTGGGCTGCTTTTTGCGACCTCGTAAATGCGATGCGACTTGTTCACTAAGGGCCGTGCTTTCAAAGCAAGCGGCCTTGAAGCAACTCTGGGCTGTTTTGCGACCTCGCGTGTCGATGCGACTTGTTCACTAAGGGCCGTGCTTTCAAAGCAAGCGGCCTTCGAAGCAACTCTGGGCCTGTTTTTGCGACCTCGTCGTCTGCGAGGCCATCCGTTTAAGCTTCAATGGGACAGTTAGTCAGATCGTGGCTGACGTCGGCCCCCCTAATAACTGCAACTACGTGGGTAGTAACGCCCTTGGCAACTGCCCAAGCAGGCACGTGGGCATTGATTGGCCTCCATAATGATTGCGGTTTTTCAAATTTTGGAATTCGAATCGACCGCGCAAACCCCAATCGTTGGATGGATCAACTCCCAACCCCACGATCATAACTTGCTGGTTTATATAAGGCTGGCCTCCTCCATACTTCCTCACTTTTCACTCTTCTACTTTCCCACAATTTTTCCTCCAAGCTTTCTCCTCTTTCTGGGATTAGCAAAAGCTTCCGGCGAAGGCTAGCAGTAAGGTTTGACGGTGGTTTGAAGTGGGTTTTGAGGTTTTCCGGCAGGAGTTTGAAGTCCGACATGCTCTTTAGGCTGCTCCTCCTATCTTTTCCAGAAAAACAGGTAAACTCTTCCCCCTTATCCATTTTTCTCTATTTTTCCCTTTGTTTTTCGAGCCTTTCCATGGTATTTGATCCACTGTTTGGGCAATGTGTTTGGATGTGAGATGTTTTTTGAGAAAAGTTTGAGGTTTTTTGGGTTGGTGTTCTTATTGAGGGGGTGGCTTTCTCTATATGGAACCATCGTGCCCAGAAACCTCCACGTATTATGTTAGCTTTGGAGTCTGTATTTCCCTTTCTGGCAATTTGCTTTCCGTTGCTCATGTAAAAACGGAGGGGAGGGCGTCGAGATGGGTGTGATTACCTTCCTGGTGTAATTCTTATTATCCCAGGTCTGAAAGCTCCACCTTTTCCTCTTGATTTTGCAGGATGTGTCGGCGAGAGTATTACGCCAGGCGATTCCGACGAGGAGCGGGAGGCTTATGATTATGCTTATGAGGAAGAGGGCGATGACCCCTCTAGTCCTGAAAAGTCTGCCGGGGGCGACCCTCTTGAAGAGATAACCGGCGCAGAGGCCGCCATTCGAACAAGAAACGATCCTTTTGACCTAGATTCTCTGTTTCCTGACCCCGCCCCGCGACGCAAGAAAAACCGTAAGGAAATGGCACGAGCTCAAGGGGCAAGCACCAGCGAGGCCGGTGAAAGGGGGGCGTCTGACGTTGAAGAACAGGCCACCGATCCCAGCCCCAGTGGCACCGCTGATCATAACGATGCATATATCGAAGACACCGCTCTTCATCATGTGTTGATGGGGTCGAGTGAGGACGAGAATGCACCCCTTCCTCGCCAAATTGTTTGGGAGCTCCCTAAAAAACCAAAGAGGAAGAGGGATCCCAAAATCACTGTTGGGGAGGCCGCTGCTAAAGCGAAGAAACCCGCGCCCAATAATCCCGAGGCGATGAGAGAGTTCGCTATCCTAGCGGAGTATGAAAAGGTGCTGGAGAAAAAGTGGGCGAAACTTTGTGATAGTGACGACCTTAACCGATTTATCCGTCGACGATTTAAAATCGACACGAGCGTGTATCGATTTTCCCTGCTTGATTATTCGAAGGAGGAGGATAAGTTTAAACCTGGGGACCGCCAGGATTACGTGTGTGCTCGCCGCTCAGATGACGCCCTGATTTTGCACTTTGATCATTTTTATGCGGGGCTCTGACCTCCTTTCGACCCTTTATTTTGTGAGAATTTGCGAGCTGATGGGAGCTCTCCCTTCTGATTTCGCCATTGGGACCGTTATTCAAATCATGGCCTTCATTGTGATGTGTCGAACAATGAAGATTGAGCCTCGGCCCGACTTTCTTTGGGCCAATTTCACCTGGTTACGTGGGGCGGGCATCACGGGACAAATATCTTTAAGGTCCAAGACGCCCCGCTTGCTATTCTTGCTACCAAATAAGATTCACAAATGGCAGAAGCGGATCCTTAAAGTGGAATCCAAGGTTGGCTGGCCGTTTCCTAGGGCCGCAAAACGTACGGAAAAATCTACCCTCACGATCGACGAGCCTCCTATAATGAGCGGCATCTTGTCAAAGGGCTCATGACTCTCATTCAATCGATGGGGTCGAGGCCTCCTTGAGAACATTTCTTGGGTCGATCTTCTTGATCCGGCTCTTCCATTTGCACGTATGGCGGGCCTCGCGGCCCGGGTAAAGCGGAGCCAATGGTCGCCATGGTTCACGAGAGAGCGAACTTTGATTGGATAGGGATTGTCATATAGGCCAATGCTTTCCGTCTGAGTGTCCCGTATGTGGAGGCGACCCGGAAAGAAGACCACCCTGTAAATTTCCTTGCGTTTATTTGATTTTTTAAGAGTTTCAAGATGTTATATTCTTTCCCGCGTTGTCCCCTTTCTTTCGAATCCGGTTTTAACGAAACCTTTCCTGCAGGTATGGACGCTAATGAACGCCGAGCTCAAAGGAAGAGGCTCGCTGAGGAGGAAGCTAAGACCCAGCAATCGACCTTGAAACAAGTCCTTGGGAAAGTTCCCCGCACTGTGGACGCCACCATTATTGACGAGACGTATGATCCCACGAAGATTGCGGCGCGCCAAAGTGCGAGCTCGGTCGGACCATTACCCAAAAAAGGTCGCAGTTGATGAACCCATAAAGAGAGTCGAGGGCGAAGCGCCCAAGGGTCGAAGACCAAAAGCGGCCGGGCGCCGGTAAAGTATCGATCGCACGGATAAGCGGGCTCTGCCGATAAGGGCTCAGACGGCCCGAGGCTATTGTTGAGGAGGTTCGGGAGAAGGTGGAGGCCGCTTGCCGGTGGGACAACGCCACGTGGCTACAAGGGGAAAGAGGCGGTGTGGTGGACCCCAATTTTACTCAAAACCTTGACATGAACAAGCGGGCCGGATAAGAGAGGCCATTCTTGATGTTATCCCTTCGGGTCGCTGGCATGGGACTCGCCCGACGGGGTTCAATTTGGAGATCGGGAGGGCATCACATCTCGCGTCGTGATTCAAGATGACGCCCCGGCTGGCGATGAGGTCGCCGAACTTAAAGATCTTTCAGGCCAATTTGGAATCGCTGCCTCAATGGTAAGTTTGTTAATCTTGTATTTTTTCCTTTCGTATTTTGCGCTTTTCTCAGGCTTATAGTTCCCTCTTTTTCAGCTTGGGACTCGCATAAACAAGGCTATTGAGGCCGCAGAGAGGCGCAAAGCTGAGCTTAAGAAAGTAACGGCAGCTCTTGGAGCCTCGGAGAAAGCCAGGGTCTCTTCTGAAAACAAAGGCTCGCAGGCGGTGACTGAGGTTGAGCGGATGAAGAAACTTATGGCGGAGAGCGCTAGACTGGATGCAGAGCTGCAGAAGAAAGTGGAAGCCCTGAAGGAAGAAGCCCGCAATTCTGCTGAAGGGTTAGTGGCCGCACGTGAGGAGGTCGCAAGTTTAAAGGAGAAACTTCTTGCTTTGTAGTAGAGAAGGCAGAGATGGCGGGTCCTGCCGCTGTGGAAGCCTTTAAGCTTTCTGATGAGTTCGGCGACTACCAGGAGGCTAGCTTCGATCAAGGTTTTAATCACCTTGATCGTTGTCTTTGGGCTTATCATGGCCGGGAGAGCATTACCTTAGAGGAAATGCTCCGTTGGGTTAACATGTCCCAGCGATCTCCCGACCTGTTGGCCATTCACCCGGATATTCCTTATGCAGCAGATCACATCGTCGCCATCCAAACTAACCAGATAGAACGCGGCGACCCAGTGTGGGATCCTCCTCCAGTCAATCCTGTCAACTTTGCGATCTTGAAGAACCCTCCCGCAAGTGATCAACCTGGTGATGAGTACATTGACACTCCCCCCGGCTCCGTTTAAATGCCTTGTGCTTTTGTTTTCGAAACAATTTATATTTCTGCGGCTTTGTAATAATAACTTTGATTCTGCAACTTTTTGAACTATTTGGCGTCCTCATTTGATGGTTGTAATAACTTAGTTTATCTTTTTACTTTCTGTATTGACATTGTGGCCGTTTTGGCCCCTCTTGGTTTATCTACTGTGCTTGTTTCTTTGATTTGTTTCCTGCTATCTTGTCTTGTATGTGTGCGGCCCCCTTTGTTTTGGCGAGATTTGTTGAGCTCGCGAAAATAACTAAGGCTGAAGAACTGAGAAGATTGAGAAATTCATGTTGTGCGTTAATATTTTCCCATCCCCCTGTTTTGGTCGAGGTGCGAGGAGACTTGAGCAAAATAGATCGTCGCAGCAATCCCTTGTAGCTTGTCTTTGCGGACTTGTTTGCAAGTAATGATGGTCTATATTTTGCAAAGCTTGTTTTTATGCGGCCCCCTAATCTCGAGGCGGAGTGGATGCTCGTTTGAAACTTAGGAGCTGAGTTGATTTGACTGAACTAGCCTTTCTCGACTGTCGTGTTTGCCGAGAATCCAGGGATTTGGACTGACTTGACAGCTCATTGGCAATGTATGCGTATTCAAAATGGCCTAAAATCTCGGGCTAGTAACTGTGCATGGATATAGCCTAGAATCGTGGGCAGATAAACCGACAGGCATTAAATGTGTCTTTTGAATTTCAAATTTCAGATAAACCGCGCTATGCCTGGCCGTAGGATCTGATTCATCGTGGCCGTTCCTTTTGCTAACTTCTGCTATAAAAGGAGGAGGCACACTAACCTCATTTTTACTCCTTTTTTCTTGCGTAAATTTTTGTTGTGAGAACCATGTCTCTTCCATCTGGAGAGGGTAGAGTGCGAGTTTTTAAAGCCCGTCCTACTCGTGATGTATCCCCTTTCTTCTTTATTGCCTCTGACGTTGCTAAAGATAATTTCTGGCGCCATTTTGAGTGGGTTGAGCCTGCGAAGGAGAGGGGTTTAAATCAGAGCAAGGTCGAGGGTGACGGCTCTCTTTTACGCGTGCGTTTCTCTGGGTGGGCAGATTTTGTTGCACCACCTTCATCAATACTCCCCAATCTTACAATAGTGAGGGAGTTCTATTCCATTTTATCTGAAGCTGCATCTGAGGGGACTGCCAGCTGTATTACCCTTCGTGGCGTCGCGGTTATTTTTACTCCGGAAGCTATCAACGGTGCCTTGGGTATACCCGCTATCGACCCATCGTCCCATTATGAGCTCGCTTGGAATCTTGCCGATGAGTCAAGTAGACAAACTCGCTTACGACGAGCCCTCCGCGAGCTCTTTCCTGATTCTGAGCGACCTCATGTACTGGGACCTGCGTCCGACCTTTCTCGCAGCAACCGTGAGTGGAAGAAGTTCATCAACTCACGCGCCCTTTTGTCTACAGATAACGAGGTTGTTAATGAAGCCGAAGCTTTGCTTTTGTACGCTATTCGCGATCATCATGTTGACATTGATTGGGGAATCTTGATTCACCGTGAAGCGGTTAATTTTGCGGTTTCTATGGACCGAAATCGTCGCTTCCCTTTTGCTTCACTAATAACGAAGCTATGCAGCTTAGCGAGGGTGCCGAAGCATTCACTGGATCGTTATATGTACACTCATTAGGTAGAGTGTACCCCCTTTTTTTTTTTTTTGCTCGATCGAAGGGCATTGTAGACCGCAGATTTGCTTGAAATAATTGTACCTCTTTATAAATGAAGATGCCCCTTTATTTTGATTTCACTCTCCACATGCTCTCTGCTTCGTCTGATGCAGGCGGATATACGCTTTACATATAATATTTTTCAGATTATCGCATGCCAAGGTCGGTTGTACTCGCGACCTTGGTTATCACTGTCACGTAAGTTCCTTTCTTGACTATCGAGAAATCCTCTCAGGCCCTCCCAATTTTCCGATAACTTCCCTTTCTTAGCCGTGGCGGTGGCTGCGCTCTTTCGCAAAACATAATCCCCAACGGCAAAGTGATGACCCCGAACGCGCTTGTCGTGATGTCGTTTGGCGGTCTGTTTGCAATTGAACAAACGTCCATATGATTCGATCCGCCGCTCTTCCGCTAAATCGAGATCGAGTTTTCTTTTGAGCGGGTTATCTATTTCGCTGAAGTGTGCGACCCTTAAACTTGGTAGGGCCATGTCCACCGGAGCCATAGCTTCGGATCCGTAGGTTAAGGCAAAAGGAGTTTCCCTGTAGTTGTTTTCCGCGATGTCCTAAGTGCCCATAAGGCCGTGGGGAGGTGATCAGGCCAGTTGCCCGCTTTTTCGCCCAAACTCTTCTTCAGCACGCTGAGTACTTGTTTGTTTGCGTTCTCAGCCTGGCCATTTCCCTGCGGATAGCATACTGACGATTGCCAATGTTTGACATTGTTCTCTTCGCAGAATGTGTCGAACTCCTCCCTGAACAGAGGTCCGTGATCTAACACTATTACTCTAGGGACGCCGAATCTGGTCCATATTTGGTCGAGCAGAAAATAGGTTATATTCTTGGTATTGATTTTTACCAAGGCTTTGGCTTCAATCCACTTGGTGAAATAGTCCACGGCGACCACCACATACTCGCATCCTGAGCGGCCCTTTTTTAATGGCCCGATAAGGACGATGGCCCACATGTCGAAAGGCCATGCGGCTACGACAATGCTTTGTTCAACTGATGGTAGCCTGGGAATATCCGCGAATTTTTGACACACGACGCATGCCTTAGCATACTCCTTGGCGTCCTCCGCGAGTTTCGGCCAATAATATCCTGCTAATAAGACTTTCTGAGCGAGGGTGCGGCTAGCGGGATGGCCGCCACATATCCCTTCATGCAACTCTACGAGGATTCCATTGACCTCTTCAGGTCGCACGCATCTCAGCAATGGTTTAGAGAATGACCGTCGGTATAAGACATTGTTTAAGATGGTGTATCTGGCGGCTCTTCTGATCAGGGCTTTTGCCTCGATTGGTCTTTCGGGAAGCTTTCCAGAATCGATGTAATCTCTCATGAAATCAATCCAGCAAGGGTTGGTGCATTGTAAGTCCATTACCTCGATCCTGTCGATGGCGGGTCCTGACAGATATTCTACCATAATCGAGGGGTTGCTTACTTTGTCCTCGCTGGTTAGCTTGGATAAATAATCAGCTCTGTGGTTGTCCTCTCGGGGAATGTTGGTAAATTTGCAGTACTCGAAGCTGCTCTCCAGCCTCTTGACGAGATTAATGTATTTTTGCAAAGTTTCGCAGTGGATGCCGAACGACCCGGTTACTTGATTGACGACCAATTGTGAGTCGCAGAAAACCTGCACATTTTCGACCTTCATGGCTCTTGCGAGCTCAAATCCCGCGATGACCGCTTCATATTCTGCCTGATTGTTTGATGCAATGAAATTAAATCTCAAGGCTTTCTCGATTTCTTCTGAAGTTCCAGGCTCGAGTAAAATGATTCCCGCACCGCAACCTTTGAGATTGGCGGCGCCATCGACGTAGAGTTGCCAATAGTGACTTTGGCCGAGGCTCAAATCATTTGTGGTAGCTCTGTCGGGACTATGTCTTGCTTTGGTTTGTTGCGGGATATCCTCGTTGAAACTTGTTTCGGCGATGAAATCGGGCAATGCCTGAGCTTTGACGACCTTTCAAGGTTCGTATCGGATATCGAATTTAGTGAGCTCGATGGCCCAGCGTAGCAAGCGACCTGACAAGTCCGGTTTGTGGAGGACCTGTCGTAGCGGTGCGTCTGACAGTACTATTATTGAATGCGACGAAAAATAAGCCCTTAATTTTTGGGCGGCGATAACAACGCAGTAGGCTAATTTTTCGATATTAAAATAACGACTTTCTACTGGGCTTAAAGCCTTAGAAACATAATAGACAGGCTTTTGCGAGGTACCCTCTTCTTTAATAAGTGCTGCGGCGACGGCCCTATCTGAGGCAGCCAGATATAATAGCAAGACGTCTCCGACCACTGGACTGGTTAGTAGAGGCGGGCTTGAGAGGTAGGCCTTGAGTTCTTCGAAAGCCTGAGAGCATTCTTTTGTCCATAAAAAGGTCTTATTTTCTTTTAGAATTTTGAAGAAGGGTAAGCTTTTCTCGGCGGATTTTCATATAAACCTTCCCAAGGCTATCACTCTTCCATTCAGCCTCTGTACCTCCTTAACGTTGGTTGGATCGCTCATATTTATTAGTGCCTCAATTTTTTCTGGGTTTGCCTCGATCCTGCAGGTGACCATGAAGCCCAGAAATTTCCCCGCCTGGACCCCGAAAGTGCATTTTGCGGGGTTTAACTTCATTGAGTGATTTTTTACGTTTGCAAAGGTTTCGCGAAGGTCCACCAGATGATCCTGGCGACTTGATTTCATGACCATATCGTCGATGTAAGCTTCCATGTTTCTGCCTATTTGTGTACTAAAAACTTTGTTCACCATCCTTTGATACGTTGAACCTGCGTTCTTTAGGCCAAACAGCATCATCTCGTAGTAATATAATCCACCGGCGGCCCTGAAGGCCGTTAGCTCCTTGTCTTCGTCAGCCATTTTGACCTGGTGGTAGCCTGAATAAGCGTCAAGAAAACTCAGTGTTTCAAAACCTGCGATCCCATCGACCATTTTGTCAATTCTGGGCAACGCGTAAGGATCCTTGGGGCAAGCTTTATTTAGGTCGGTGAAGTCGACGCACATCCGCCACTTGCCATTATGCTTTTTTACCATTACCACATTTGCCAACCATGTAGGGTATTGCAGTTCCTTGATAATACCAGCCGTTATAAGTTTTCCGACCTCATTCTTTATCGCGACCTCCTTTTCTGTAGAGAATTGGCGCGCTCTTTGTTGGATCGGCCTGAAGTTGGGATCGACATTTAGGTGGTGCAAAGCGATCTCCGACTCCACTCCCCTCATATCTGTCACCTCCCAGGCGAAGGCGTCCAAGTTTGCTTTTAGAAGTCCGATCAGGTCCTCCCTTTCTTTCTCGTCGGCCTGCGATCCTACCTTGATCTTCTGATCTGGGTGCTCGTCATTTATAATGACCTCGACCAGCTCGTCCTCGGCGATGAAGTCCGGCTCGTCGCGGATCTGTAACGTTTCAACCTCTACTGTTTCTTCTGCAACCTCCCTGATCGCGGCGATCTGATCTGTGGTCATACTAAAACCCTCTACTCTGGGTTGCTTGGAATCGACTCTATTCTTGGTCATGTATTCGAGGAAGGATCCGGGTCGGCTTAAGGCGACCCCAATTTCGTCCCCTATGTTGAATTTGACCCTTTGGTGAGGAACAAATGCCACTATTTGAAATTTTCTCATAGCTGGGATCCCCAAAATCATGTTGTAGTACGAGGGGAGATCGATAACTAGGAAAATGACCACCTCAGTTCGACATGGTTCGTAATCACCAAGAGTGATGCTGAGGTCGATGGTGCCTTTGACCCGTACTGTATCATTGGTGAAGCCCTCGAGTACCCCGAGATAGGGCTTCAACTTGGCCTCTCCAAATCCGATCTGTTTTAAACAGTCGAAATAGATGATGTCGCGGCCAGCCCCAGTGTCGACCATTACCCTGTTGACGCCGTGTTTGTCGTTCACCCCGACTTTGAGGATGATGGGTATTTCCATGGGACCGTCGACTGTGGTCAGCTCACTTTTAGTGAAAAGAATTCCCTTCTCGTTTTCCCCCAACACTATTTGCTTTTCAAAACCGCGCGTATTGATTTGATGTATCTGTGATTTTGGTGATTGTTCTTTGGGAATATTCCCATGGATAACTTGAACTTCCCTCTGATAGACGCGGGGTTGGCGACCTTGTCCCGGACCAGTATTCCCATCTCGTTTGTACTTAGTCGCCGGTCCCTCACGGATCAGCCTCTCTATTTCTCGCCTTAATGTGAAGCATTCATCTGTGACGTGACCGTGATCTTTGTGATAGTCACAGTATTTCGATTTGTCGCGACCGTCGGGATCGCCCCTCATGGGCTTGGGTTTTTCGAAATGTTCGCGAATTTTGAACAATATCTGGGATGCTTTCGTGTTAAGCGGGGTAAAGTTATCCTCGCTGAATTTGTAAGGTTTCTTTACCTCACGATCGCGGCTAGCATCCTGCCCTTTTTCCCTCTTGCGATCCTCTGTGCGATCCTCTTTTTGTGTGAATGTTGCTCTGCTTTGGTTTTGGTTTTCCCAGGGGACGGCGCTTCGCTGACTCCCATCATCCGAGCCCTTTCTAGCATCTCCCTGAGACCCGCTTTTGGGGGACGCAGGTTAAATTCTGTTTTCATCGGACCCTTAGCGATCCCTGTGAGGAAACATGTTATAACTGCGTCATCTGGAATGTTTCTTGTCTGGTCGTACACTCGGATGAACCGCTCATAGTATTCTTTTCCAGACTCATGCCCTCCCATGCGAACCTCATAAAGGTCATCTATGGTTTTCTTAGGTCTGCTTGCCGATTCAAATTCTCTGACGAATTTTTCCGATAGGTCCTCCCAACTTTTAAGCGAGCGCGGGAAGCCACGTATCAGACGCCGCCACATCACGCATGCTATCGACCAGAGCGATGCACCAGGCGGACTTGTTCTGAGTTGCTAAGGTTATGCGGCCCTGGAAAGCGGTGAGCCAGTCGTTCGGACAAGAGTTGCCATTGTAGTAATTATAGCTGGGGTAGCTAACCTTTTCATTGCTGGCAGGTAATGTCTCTGTGATTCTTTTAGCGAGCACGTCGATTCTTGAGACCGGTGCGGCCCTTTCGACGGGCCTTGATTTCTTTAGCTCTGCGAGCTCATTTTTCATTATCTCCATTTGTTCTGCCAAGGCAGAGTCGAATCTGGGTCGCGACAGTGCCTGCCTATCAGCCCGTTCCTGCCTGCGCTCTGATTCTTCATAGTCTTGCGACCCCTCCTGGCGAGCCCTTTTCTCCTTTATTATTATCCGAGCGTCCTGCGCGCTCCTATCTGGTCGTGGGGGTATTCCTCCTCCTGGAAGGCTGAGACGACTTGGGGCCGAGGCCTTGTCCTTCTCACCTAACCTCTTGAAAGCTGATCCTTTTTCGAGTGTCTTTCCTCTTTGGTGATCGCGATCTGGGGGTGCTGAGTTTTGCGCGATTTCTCTCCTCAATCCTTTGCGACCCGACAAATGCACACTCTCCTCTATCTCGATTTCTTGGATCTTACTTTGGCGGGCTTTATTTATGTCCGCGGGAGCAGTTTCATTCCTAGGAGGGTTCGGGGGTCGTATCGCCATTGGGGCCTGGCCCTTTGCTACCAGGCGAGAATTAGTTAAGTACATAGTTTCCGCATACTTCGCATATTCTCTCATTTCCGCAATCTCAGGATCCTCCCGGGAGCCTGGTCTTGTCTCGGGGGTCGACTTTTGACTCTGTTGCGACCTTGCTCTCTCTTTGCGAGCCTCATCTAGCGCAACAGCGTTGGCCTCTTTAGACTTGGCCTTTTGGTTAATGACATTCCTGGCGTCGCTAGGTGATAGGACCCCTCATTTCGACCCTTCTCCTTCTACGGGGAGATTGTCAAGTGTTTCTCCCACTCCCTCTCCACGAGCCTGATGTTGTGTGGCCCCCTTTGCCGGGGTCTTGGGAGTCAGATGTCCTTTACTTCCTGTCATTTTTCCGAAGTGTTTCGTTTAGGTGAGGGTTTTTCTGGGTGTATGCTTTTGAGGTAGGAAAAGTTGTCTTTTGACGGTTCCCCTCCCTTGGGGGGAAGAATCAACGGGGGTTTTGAGGGCTTTTCTTTGTAAGATTACCTCTTTCTGGAACGCAACTTGGACGACTGAAAATGGCCTGATGTTCTTGGCTGGCGGAGGTGAGATTCCTTCGATCCGCCGTGTGTTATCGCTCTTCGATGATTTTCACGCCTGGAACTGAGCAAGTTGTAGCGTGGTTTCCCGGTAACGGAGCCAACTGACGATGCAGAAAACGTCATCACGATGGCGTTGCGGTGTTAATGGTGTGGATATCTGGCTTGTTTGTAAGTAGATTATTTATATATTAGCCGGAGATAGGCGGTGATGAGAGGAGGACGGTGAGATAAGCTTGTTTTTGCAGAGCTTTGGCCTGTTATTTTTGCATTAGAATATATATGATTAGGTTACACAAGACTTCCTTTTTATATGAAGATTAGACTTAGGGGTGAAGTAAAGACTGGCGGTGCAGAAGCAGCTTAGTCACAGTCTTAGTGGCTAAGTAAATACTAAATATCTGACATCAAGTGGGTAAAATATCTAGTAGCAAGTGGATGTAATATCCAGGCGGCGACCCCTTATGGTCGCCAAGGTCGCCAGCTTCGTCGTCTGGCCTTCGCCCCCTGTTTATTCTCAAGTCTTGCGCGGCTCCCTTAGAGAGCCTTATATTTATGATCGCCCACCGGCCCCCTAGCTTTGACGAGGCCTTAGGAGGGGTTGTGGGCGGCGGCCTTGCTCTTAATACCTTTTGACGTCGCCATATATATGGTCGCAGCCTCCTTGGTGCGGCCCCACTGGAGGCGGTATAATTTGTATCATCACCCTCCCACGCATTTTTTTAACATAAGTCGTTTTGTATTTTATTGTTTTTATAGAACACAAAATGACGTCGTTTTGTAATTAAAAAAAATACACTAGACGGGGAAGTTATTGGGTTTGTCCGCCATATGCGAAGTGCCCTTATGTGACAAGATTTACCTCTTTAATTTCTAAACATAATTCAAATTGTTTGGTCCAAATTTGTTTATCCAGCAATCCGTTAATATAGGTAAAAACTTCCCGAGACAGGTAGGTGCACGGAATAGGTTCCGATCACGGATCTTTTTGTTGATTTGATCTGAGACGAGCCACAAGCCGGAATACCCAGAAAAATGCTAAAATCATTTTTTTGTATTTTATATTTGATCCAAAAAATTATCTACGTGACAAAATCGAACAAGGCTTTACATTCGTATTGAAATTCGTGATAGATAAATCACAAAACCCAAAGTTCAAAATAATTAGTCACTATTAAAATACATGACATCATAACCTAAATAGGCGACCAATCACAGTTTAGAAGGCACGTGGCCCATAAATAAACGGACAAATGTGTTTGTCTTTGCCCCTTGGTCTTGCATTGTTGAATGTGTAATGTAATGAAAATTGTAATACTATCTCCGTCCTAAAATAAGTTTTCATATTTTAGAAAATAATTGTCTCATAAAATGTGTCACTTTATATTATCAATACATCATTTAATACTTATTTTATAAAGATAATCTTAGTTCAATATTTATTTATGGCACTCATTTCATAGCTCAAAACAAACATTGATTATTTGTGAGGGGTAAATATGTCAAAGTATTATGAAACACAACACATTAATTATATTTCTTAATAAGAGTGAAAACTAAAAAAACATGACACTTATTTTATGACGGAGGTAGTATAATGACTTATGGGTTATTCATTGCAAATAAGCAAACTTGAATTGAAATGAAAGTACTTAGTACATCGGTCTAGTGGTTGCTAGGTTATACACTGACATGACGATCTGGATTTAAGCCTCGTTATGGGCATATATAGTGTGTGTTAAGTCTTTTGTATCCATAAAAAATGAAAATATTACTACCTCCGTCTAAACTATAAATCCATTAAATTTTTTCACACAGATTAAGAAAGTTGGTTAAATTGATTATGTGACATTAATTTTAATTAAAATGACATTTAACTGTTAATAATTCAAAGTAGTGAAAAGTAGGTAAATTAATATATAATAAATAAGGGGTAAAGGAGGAAAAAATATAATAAACATTTCATTGATTTCTAAATGAACTTATATTATAGAACAAAACGAAAAAATTAAATGGACTTACATTCTAGGAGGGGTGTTGTATTATATAGCATAATAATATGAAAAGTCATCAAGTACTATGTCCACGCCCATTTATTACATCAATATCCAAATATAAGTTTTAAAGCATACAATCACTAATGACTTGTTTGTTACACGATAATGAAATGTAATGGAATGAAAAATGATTGTTTTCATTACCTTCAAATGATCACTGAAGATTTTACAGAGTTCTGCAATTGCTTCCACAAATGCTCCTGCTACTACAATTGTTCTAGGTTACATCAGAAGTGTATTTATAGTCACAAAACTCTAACCTAGTCGTCATAAAGACACGCTAGCAGATTGAATAAAATACCCCATGTATGAACTCTGCTCAACTGACTCCACAAGACGTAAATTGCTAACTTTGCTCTGCTGACTTTTGCTCTGTTGACTTTACTCTGCTTACTTTTCTCTGCTTACTTAGCTCCGCTTACTTTGCTCAGCTTACTCAGCTCTGCTTACCTTGCTCAGCTTACTCAGCTCCGCTTAGTACTCAACAAGATCATATGAGAGGTCAAGTCACCTTTACTAACAAATCTCCACCTTGACTTGAACTCTCGTTCAAACAGATGTACTGTACCAGATGCATACGTCAATGCTAAATGTACTGTATCAGATTCCTCATCTTTCTTCAGACTTAACAACTTCATATAAGAGTTAACTCCATATGGGTAACCAACTTCAGATGAGAACGTCCCAGATTCAGATGAGATCCTCTGCTGTTAACAGATTCAGACTTGATTGAGGTGAGAACAGATGCGATCAACAGATTCAGACTTGATCACCAGACAAGATGTGATTACCAGATTCAGATGTAATCACCCCAGCTGAGTACACTCTGCTGAGTTCTTCAGATTCAACTTCAACCAAACAGATTTGCAAATTCAGATTCTGAGCTGACCATATGTGAACACAACAGGCTTTAGGTTATACTTCTCTAGAAGATACTTAACTCTAGATAAGAACTCCACCTAAGACATGTTCACCACATGCTTAGCTGACCTCACTCACCTGAGACTTTCAGACACAGATGCAGAACTATCGAAGACATGTTCAACAGATTCAGCAGACGCCACTCCGTTGACAAATAGACTCGGCTGAATCTTTACTCACCTGACTTCCCAGACTTGAACACTCCACTCTACTCAGCTGACCATCACTCAATTGGTACCAGATCATCTGACCCTTACTCAGCCGATCCTAGATTTTGGTTCCACCAGATTCAGCTCTTAATTCTTCAGGTTCAGATGCACAACCAAGTGCCAGATTAGTGTTGATTGTTTTCAGTTGAGTTCTGCAGACTCAGCTGAGTGGACCTGAAGCTCCACCTGGTTGTCAACACTCCAGATTCAGATTCAAACATGATTTGCCTTAGGGCCTTTGGAATCACCCTTCATGAATGTCTTCTTTCCAGGATTTCCATTCCCTTTGCAACTGCTACTAGCAACCGAACCAGCAGCCTAATTGTCTGTACATGTGCCAACTTCAGTGATAACATCATCATACAAGCACAACAAAAACACTGAATGTGCTTTCGCCTCCGCCTTCTCAGCGTTTCCGACATCCACCGTCTTTGTCAGTGAAGCCCAAAGCCCTAGTTTCTTCAACGGATCATGCATCTTGATTTTCCACAGACTGAAATTGTTCTTCATGTGTATTTATTAATCTCTACATCTAACCCAGACATCTTGATCTCACCGGAAAGCTAGCATTGATCCCCAAAACCTAGCGTCAATTACTAAATTGGTACCAATCAGCCTAACTTGAACAGATGTCCAATTCCCTGATGATAACCTCGATCGCTCTGATATCAATTTGTTATAACGGACTGTCATGGATCGAAAAACGGATTGCAATAATCAAGAATAAACGAGAAAGCGTGAATCACAAACAATAACACAGGATTAACGTGGTTCCCGGCAATGTGCCAACTAGTCCACAGACAGAAATGGGGAGATTATATTATCACTGAAGATTTTACAGAGTTTTGCAAATGCTTCCGCAATTGCTCATGCTACTGCAATTGTTCAAGGTTGCAACATATACGTATTTATAGTCACAAAACCCTAACCTTAGCCGCCATAAGGACATGCTAGCAGATTGACTAAAATCCCCCAGACGTGAACTCAGCTCAACTGACTCCACCAGACGTAACTGGTTGACTTTTGCTCTGCTTACTCAGCTCTGCTTACTTTTCTCAGCTTACTCAGCTCCGCTTAGTTTGCTCAGCTTACTCTGCTCTGCTTAGTACTCAACCATATTAGATGAGAGGTCAAGTCACATTTCTTAACAATTGTGGTGTAGATGAAACCTAGGGAAAGTTTGACGTAAGAAATCTCCATTAGACTCAACCGTCGGATGTGTGCCACGTGTATAAATAGATAGTTAAGTCTAATAGAGACTCTCTGCGTCAGAATTACCCGTGAAACCTAATATATGGGAAATGCTTGTGTGGTGTCTCCACATGTGGAGACACCGTGTGGAGATACCACAACCACACAGTTTCATACATATTTAAACTGTGTGATTCTGATCGTTTCACCCATCACTTCTTCAAAATTCCCTCTCCACATAAGTATTTCCCCTAATATATGTAACAAAAGCAGTAGAATGAAATAGAAAGTTCAAGCATAAGCCTACAAGTGAGCTACTAGCTAGCTAGCTAGGACACTCTCTAGCTAGCTAACCTAAAACCATTAAAACAATCTCAGATGCTTAAAGCCTGTGCCACAGATTCTCTTCTCTTTCCGGATAATTCTGCTGCAGCTACTCTTTATTACACTCAACCATTGAATTTATGAAATATTTTTATATATGACAGTCATCCGACGATCCCTTCTAACAGGGAATCTGCGCGTAATAATTTTCCTCTCTTCCGCCTTCACTCTCTCTCCACTGATTGATGAAGACAGTACTGTGTAATATACATCACTGTAACTTAGCAGTACACACAGATTGATGTCCTTTTTTTTTTGTTACTGTCTTGTACAAGTCAAATGTTGAACAGGTAAAAGTCAAGGCCATCCAGGGGGTAGGGATGGAACGAAATCCGTTTAAAGCAGAAGTTCATTAAAATAACAATACAAACAAGAAACATTTTAAAAATAAATGTTTCTATATTGAATAATGAAATACTTAAAAAGGAAAGTTTGGGTAGAACTAAAGAACTTCTATCAGGGGGTGGGGTGCCATCATTTCTTCTGTACAGTGAAAACGATACTTCATTCTCTACCTCTAGAGATGATAGAGAAACAATGGGCCATCCAGTATTAGGGTCTGGTAGGGTAGGGTATAGAAAATGTGTGGTTGGGATGATTTTTAAGTGGTATCTTCACGTACGGAGATATTACATGTACTGAATTACACACTTTCATTTCATCATGAAATGAAACAGTGTAGTCCAGATTTCGTACCACCACGAGTGTTTTTTACATTATGTTTTTGTACGTGCAATATGGACACGTAGCACGTAGAGAAAAGAATGCGAAAAACGCCCGTGGTTGAATATAATAGTGGTAGTATGTAATGTGTAGTATAGTAGTATAAAGAAGGAGAGAAAAGAAAAGAAAAGAAACAGCACCTGAAGCAGAAAGAGCCCATAATGGCAGCCTATTATCCAAACAATGTCACAACTGATCATATTCAGCAGGTCTCTTCTTCTTCTTCTTCTACTACCTTTTTCTTCTGTTTTCTTTCTGATTTCTGCATCCTTTTATCTTATAATTACTGTGTGCTCTCTTATTCTATTTCAGTCTTGTTTGACTATTAGCTAGGTGCCTTTGTTTTTCATGGATTCCTCCTGCTGCTAATTTAAACCCCCCCCCCCCCCCTCCCCGCTCCCCCACACACCCACCCACCCCCTTTCTCTAAATATCTAGTACTGAAGCATATATATATATATATATATATATATATATATATCACTTAGCTTAGAGGATTCATAACATATGTTTTTGTTATGGTTCTTGCATATGTTTTAAAGGGTTTTTTTATTTTTATTTTTGGGCTAGTGTATTTGGTGTTGTTTTCCAAAATAATCAGATTGTGGCTGCTTTTTTGTTTGTGTAGAATTTTATTTTTGCAACAGAAAATTTAATTATCATCTTTTCTTTGTTTTTAATTTTATTAATGTGCAGTATCTTGATGAAAACAAATCACTGATCCTGAAGATTGTTGACAGCCAGAACTCTGGAAAACTGAGTGAATGTGCAGAGTGAGTGATTATGGTTTATTTTCTCTCTTTCTTTATTTATTTATTTATTTTTTTGAAGGACTATTTCTTTTTATTTTATTAACTGTCTGTATCTCCCCTAAAATAAAATAAAAAAGAACTGTCGGTATGTATTCTTGTTGGTTCATAACAAAAGTTGAACTAGTACAACCTTGAAATAATGGATGTGTGTGTATATATATGGATGGTCAAAATTCAGTGTGAATTTTGATCATCCCAACCATTTTCCTTGAAATAATGGATGTGGAGTTAGGAAAATGGTCAAAATTCAGTGTGTGTATATATATATATATATATATATATATATATATATATATATATATATATGTGTGTGTGTGTGGGTGTATAACTTTTGTAACAAAGATTTACACCATGATTAAGAATGAAAATGTGTGTTGCGTCACTCATTGTGTCTCTGGCATTCTCCAACAAAGAATAAATGAGTGTGTGGATCACTGGATCATCATGCTTCTCTCTACATAGCTAGCCAAGTCATTCACATTTTTCCAGGTGTTCTTTTTAATTTCATGGGGATTGGGGGGATTGGGGGGGGTGGGGTGGGGGGGGGGTATTTTGGCGGATTATGTTGTTTATGCTCGCGTTAGAATTACTACTAAAACAGTTGTGTCAAAATGAATAATATACAACACAGTTTTACAACTTTTATTAAGGTTGATGATCTCATATCATTTGGGCTCCCCTTTTTTGCCCTAGATTTTTTAGGAGATCCTTGCACTAGTATAAAAAGCTAAATCCTTTTGGGTATATAGTATAAAAGCTAAATCTTTGACACGCATTTAAGAAAGCGATATTAATCAATTTTACTGTTTATCATTCTACGTAAATTATAATTTAATATGGTATTAGAGCATAAACTCTTTGGATGAAAATAAGTATTTCATTATTTGCATAAACTCTTTGGATGAAAATTTTCCATTAGTACGCAACTCCACTTATTATGCTACGACGACATATTTATTATTAGAATAGTGATTTAGACACATATTTTATCCACACAAAATAAACTAAATCAAAAGATTGACATTATTTTTTTCTTTTCTTTTTTGTTTCTTCGATTAAACCACTGAATGGTACGGTTCGGACCATTTCTATGCAAACTTTGTGTGGACAAATTCGGTGTATATATATTTTTCCTTATTATTTTTGTATATGCTTTGGTTAGCTAGCGTCCAATACCAACAAGTGAGGGAGTGTATTAAAGTATATAAACATATAAGTTAATTATTTTTAAGCATATCAACTCAGCCATTTGGTACATCTTCTTTCTTAGTGATGTTTTATACAAATAATAATAATTATAATTTATTATTATTATGTATTTTGGAATATATGGTGTCAGGAATCAAGCAAGGCTGCAGAGAAATCTCATGTATCTTGCTGCCATTGCTGACTCACAACCTCAACCACAAAGCATGAATACCGTACAGGTACTTTTTTATTCTTTTACCGTAAGAATCCTTTCATAGACATGATCTTGTACATGAAAATAGGGTAAATTAATGTCTACATTGTGACTCCAGCTGCAGTGTGGAGTTACCGTGGTTTCTATTGTGTGGTTCAATCTGAACCACACGGAAACTCCACACCGATGGAATCACCATGTAAAAAAAAAGGTACGTATGACGAAAATGGAAATGCTAGTGCCATAAGAAAAAATTGTCACGGTAAATGGCACAATACAATTTTACAGCATCGATCTTGCTGGTGGGACCTACATCAAATTCTGAGTCGCACACCATGACAAATGATGTAAAAATGTGGTGTTATGACATTTTATTGTGGTAATATCGTTATTCTAAAAATAAAAAGGTTACTCAAAAATAGTTTTGTTTGATGGGTGAAAATTGCAGTACTCTCCAGGAGGGATGTACCAAGGTGCAGGTGCAGGGAGTAGTGCACAGTACATGCAGCACCAACAAGCTCAACAACAAATGACACCACAATCTCTAATGGCGGCTCGTTCAAGCATGCTATATGGTCAGCAGCCATATCCAGCATTACAACACCAACACAGCCAACTCGGCATGCACTCGTCTGGTGGTCTGCACGTTCTACAAGGCGAAGCTCATCACAGTTCCGGAGGAGGAGGATCATCACTCGGCATCGGTTTTTCTGACTACGAAGGAGGAGGACGCGCCACTTCCGGTGGTGGAAACAAGCATGACATCGGTAGTTTCTTAACTTTCGAAGGGCGAGGCAGTGGTGGTGGTGGTGGTGGAAGCAGCTCTAGCGGTGGTGGTGACGGTGGCGAGCGCGAGACGCTCTATTTGAAGTCGGCTAATCGCGATTGAGTAATGCTAGCCGTGAGACAACATATGTTATGATGTGTCAGTGAGACCATTTTGAAATAGAGACGTCGTATCATCAAAAGTTCCACTGTCATGTTTGTTGTGTCAGAGGGATTGCGTTACTCTTCACGATTACGGGGTGATCATCATCTTAATTAACAAGGAATAACTTAGTAGACATAAAGTATGATGTAGAAGTGGGGTAGTGAACTTGTTTCATTAGTACTTTATGTAGTAATGATCATCATGTGTAATGTAGCCCTAAAGACGAGATTTTCATCTTGGTAGTATTAATTAATGTAATCTCTTCATTTCACCCCTAATTAATGTGCTATGTTATTATTAATCTCTCTATTATTTGATTGTTTATCTTTTCTTGATAAGCTATCCAATTGAAATGAAAGTCCGTCACATAATTTGAAACTCGAAATCAAAAAAAGGGGCCAACTCATGTGATAAATGTTTGTATGAAATGTTTTGTTACATTATATCGTTAGATAATGTGATGTGGGCGTGTCCGATGCGTTGAGTTATTTGGCTCGACCTTAATTGCGGTCGATTAGATTGAAAAGATGGATCATTTTGATTTTAGTGTGGTTTATTGACAACTTTCGTGTCAGTTGTCTGTTTTTCTCCTGTTACTCGAAAAGCTTTCTTCGAAGCCGACGGTGCGTAAACCGTTGTTTTCCCTTTGACACCTATATGGCGTTTCAGTGCAGGGTTCTATATATGCCAAAAACCGATATTTTCCTTTCCATATTTGGCTCTGGATTTTTTCAACACGTTTTTATTGTCTTTCGTATTGTAATTACAGAGTATTGAACAAAGATTCAATTACATATCCGTCACTTTCGGAAGTTTTAATCAGCGTCTTGACTTAATCATTGATTTATTTAATTTTTTATTCTTGATAAGTCTTTGACTCGGTCAGCTATAAAATCCCGACTTATAGGGTTCTTTTTCACATACTTGAATTATATGAATTTATTGTCTCTAAAAGCATCAATTGACACATATACGTTATCCTGACCAAATTTGAGTCAGGAAATACTTTTTTTCTAACCAAATTTATGTCAGGGTGATGGTTTATATTTTATGTAGACAAATTATGTGGACAAATGCTTTTCCAAAAATCTTACAAGTTTAGACAGCCGACGCAACCTTTATGCAAACATCATCAGCCGACACAACTTTATGCAAACAGGAGAACTGAGAGGGAAAGAACAAATGTCGGCGGAGGCAAATAGAATTGGAATGGTGGTGCAATTTGCATCATAAAATTCGTGGTGTAAATGCTGCAATAGTTTACCACCGATACATATGTGATACGTTACGTACATGCATGATTGACATGACCCTATTATTATCCATGTTTCACCCTATATGTGATGTCAATATTGTTTTATCCCTACCAATTTCATTTTTTCTCTTGTTCATATGTTTCTTTCGTATGGATGGAATGGAATCATAAGAATGGATTGGGATGGAAGAGACTTATTTCATTCTTGCGTTTGAAAACGTGAATGAATAGGATAAAACAAATTTTATAAAAAATGACACATCGAGTGATAGGAGTGATGTAGGGTTGTGTGGGGTACAGTGCGTAAGGTGGTGGAACGGATAAGGTAGCCCTACACCATACCCCACCACACCACCATCTCCACCTACCCTACCTTACTCTACTCATCTATCCCTGCGTAACATCCCTACCCATCAATCCATCGCACATTATCTCTCTATCTACCTTATCATACTATTACCTACAAGGCCTACCCTGCCTTACCATACAACCTTTCTCGTACCTCTCATCCACCCAACCGAACTAAACCTTACCTCAATATCACCCACCCATTTTACCCTGTCAAACATGGCCCTACCCGACCTACCTTACCATATCCACCTTATCGTACTCTTCCTTACCGCCCACCCTAGCCATCACCTACCTCACCTACCTCTACATCTACCACCCTACCATTCCACGAACCTATTTTACTAACCATCTCATCATACCCTACCTTACCCTATGCTACCTCACTGTATCTGCCTCAGCCAATCCAGGCATCCATTCTACCATACTCAACATTAACTCACCACACAACCTAACCTACCTTTTCCTACCACCCATTATACCCATTATCCACCTTACTCGACCCCATCAACCTACCCCCACCCCACTCTATGATCATATCTTACCACATACCCTACATTGCCTAATCATACTCTACCCTACCTCACCTTGCCAGGGTTGTATGAACTTTGAATCTAGCTATTTTGGAAGTTCTCTAAAAGCTTGCTCATTAAAGAAAACAAAGTGCTCTCATTTATATCTTGTATTGGCGCATTCACGGCTTGGAATATATAAAGAGTGTTGCCTATTAAGAGAGGCTTTCTGAGATCGATGTGTGCTCACTGGCTCACTGCTCATCACTATTGTTTTCTTTTATGTTGCTTAACTACGTGTACTTTGTATCGTCCATTTAATAACATACAAACTTTCTCTTTCATAAGGGATCGCGGAGTAGCCGGTACGTACTTGAGAATATTTTTAGAAAATAACGACGGTACTTGTATGTTCCATGATAAAAAGAAAAAAATATACTTTTTATAAACAAGAAGACTTTTTTTATAAACCTCGTATTATTAATTGAGTTCTTTGGACCACGGAAGAATTCGTCTCCTGATTGTGGTCATTGATGCTTTAAAGGAATCCATCGATATTCCTTTCAAAATGTTCACAAGACCTTTTTTTAATGGATTTTTTCTTTTTGAAAACTCGAAATGTCGGTAATGTTAGAGGACGAATGTCGGTATATGATGGTCAGATACCTACGGTCGTTATAACTTTGTAAGCTCAATGGGAGAGAATATACGGACTCCCCAATGGCTCGTTGCGGATAAATACACAACTGACCATCGACGGAAGTAATTCGGGGTTTGTTGTTCATTGGACTATAAGACTTTTGGTGTAGAGGAGCACGACTGTCAGTTCGAAAACCTCACCACCCACCCTACCTCAACCCATCATTATGTTACCTCATCTCACTCTTACCCATTCACATGTTTTATTGATTTCCATCCAATTCATCAATTTTCAGAGGTAATGAAATTGAACATTTTTAATTCAATTGGAATGAAATTTCATTTGATTCCATTACCCTTCAAACGTTAAAATAGAATGAAAATCATTTCATTCCATTCTATTCCTGCGAAATAAGTTATCACAATATGATTATTGGCATGAGATCACATGTTATGAGTTACTAAAATTCGGTACGTTGATTGTACGTTTTTAATACCTACCTATGCATATAATACATTTTTTTAAATATGATTGCAAATTCAGCATAAAAAGTAAAACGATAAAAATACATGTTAATAAAATTTGTGTTCTAAACATCTAGTGTTTAAAAAAAAAAAACTGCAATAATAAAAAACAACAAAATCATTAGAAATTAGGGGGAATGAGGGAGAATGACAGAAATATTTTATCAATTGAGTAGAATGACAGTCTTTTGAAACTTTTACATAATAGACAAAACTATTTATGATCATTAAAACTATTTATTTAAATTCACTAATTTTCAAAATTCACCATTTAAATTTTCTTGATTTGGGATTCACTGGAGAGATTCACGATTTTCGAGTGATTCATCGTCATTATTATCGCATTATAAAATTATGTAGTTGTCATTTTCCTATAAAAAAATATACATTTGTCGTATTCTTGAAAATATTCCGATTATCAATATTCTTATCCCTAATTTCACATAGAAATTATGATAATACCTAAAACTAAATGTTAATACAACCATACATAGAAATTGAATATTTGCAAAGTGAAAAATGTCATTACACTTCTGGTATCTACCAAGGCTGAAATACCCGTCATCTACCACAATATAATTAGTCTCCTCCACCATTATATATATAGAAAATAAGAGAGAGATTATATATTTACTTTCAATATTTAACTCCACAGATTATAATTTTCTTTTAATATAGAAAATCAATTAATCACAGTGCAAAAGCAAAATGACCAAATTGTTCGATATTAAATTAATAAAAGAGAGTGATTGTATATTTTAATTAAATGATGAATTATTCAGCCTGAATAATTCATGATATAAACCCCACGAAATAATTTTTAACCCAGAAAAATCATGAATTCTCATGAACAATTAAAATCAATACCCCACTCCCCAAAAAAAAATTTAAAATCAATACTGATGCGAGTTTTTTTTTTTATTAACTCATTCATACACACGAATAATTTATGAGTTTTTTTTTTTTTAATTAACTCATTCATACACACGAATAATTTATGATTTATTCGCAAATTTACTAACTATTTATAACAGCTATTACATAGCCGGTTGCAATTTGTAATTTAACATCCATCTAACGATACGATGTATATACAAACTCCCACACAAAAGCTTCTCCAACAATGTACTGAGAATCAAACAACATTCATTGATTAATGATACATATAAATCACCAAAACAATTTTTGTGCTCCTAGTTTCTATCTGCATCATTTTCGATTATCGAGTTGTGCATCACCCCAGACTGTTTCACTTTACAAACTAGACTGACAACAAGTGCGCGCAAAACTGTGAAAACCTCGTTTTGGGCAACAAAAAAAATACTGAAATACACACACAGCTATACGGAAAATTCTGATATAGGGACTCCCAATAGAACGAACCAAAGGTGGCATTCCATCTGACGGTCCGTTGTAATAGAGAGTCCCCACAACAGAATTACCTGGGAAAACTCTTCAGGAGAAGCAAAAAAAGCTAGAAATGGGCTGTGTATATAAGAATATATTTCATTTAACACAAAATACTTCACCTAGTCATTCTTTCCACATCTTCTGCAGCGAATAGTGTGCCGTATTGTACTACATACCATAACCACCACAAGATCATGAAACGTGACATCACACAACCAATGATCCCCATGGATGTGATGTTTCGTCCCCTGCACATGAACCACAAACAGGATCCCGGGCGCCAGTGTATGATGCCATGCCATGCCATGTTTGGGAAATCACAATAGCAACATTGCTTAAAGACATGCTAACAAAACTGAAGATGGAAACTAGCTCGAACGTGCCTGAAGTCAAGTGTAATAATACATGTATTATGAAACACAGATACGATTAGAAGATGAGTCCGGAAAGGAAATCAGCATACCTTCAATTAACACTGACTATTTGCTGCACATTTTGAGATCCGCCTCTTTCGTAATGAAGTTCCACTAAGGCATCTAATTTAACCAACCATAGTGCAAGTGCAGATGATGTCTGGTGCATCGCGGGAAAGCTAGAAAGTATTTCTTCTAAAACCCAGTTTGACTCAAGGCTACAATCGGATGTGAAGTAGTCTTCATTGATAGCGCTAACAAAATCTGCAACAACCTACACAAATTTTACAGATTTGATCAAAATTATAAAGCTTAGAAAGTATTCAAAAATCAATATTATAAAGCTTAGAAAGTACATAGAAAATTATCAAAATCATATCTTACCTGTACAAACTCTGTCAAGTTTGAAACCCTTCGTAACCTTTTTACCCAAAGGTTATGAGCCGATTTTGCCCATGTGAACGACATTGCTTCTTCAGGCATAACTGACTGAAAAGGATACAATAGCACAATGAAATCAAATATCAGTGTCATATCTTCGGAAAAATAGCTCTGTTAGCATATATAATCCATTATCAAGAACAAACAATGGTTCCTAATTAAGATACGTGAGGGATGCATAAGACGCCCTAAAAAAACTAGGAAACAAGCAAACGAATAAACATCAGGGAACCATACATAGAAAGCATAAAATTCAAACAGCAAGAACAAGTTCGAAAAAGATTTAGCTGTATGATAGACGCACCTCAATTGCATGAATGGCAGCTTTGAGAGACTGTAATTGTGAAGAAAGGATCTTATGCTTTGAAAAGCTGCCTGTATCTTTCTTCCCACGACATGTGGCAACATGAACGGCGTATTTCTCTTCCAGGTCGAAATCAAGCTCAAATGTGGTATGACAAACCCTGCAGTGCTTTTCGTCTCTGCAATACAGGTCATGGCAGCTTACACATCTATTGAAAGCATAGTGTGATGTTCTTTTTCCACGCTTAACAGCATTAAGACAGGAATAAAATGACTCCCATATCCATTTATCAAATGCTTGTGCACGGCTCCAATTATCTCTTTGTTTTTCTACTTTCCTTCCCTTATCAAGAACAGTCATATCGGTACAAGGAAGATTTGATTGCATTTCAAGTAAGCAGAGATTATTGTCTACATCCGACACAGCTGAAGAACTATCCTCCCTTGACATATTCTGTTCAGACTGAGTTAGCTGCCGGGTTTCAGCATCATTCAACATGTCAGACATGACTTGGCAGAGACATGATTCTCGTTTCTCCAAGGATGATAGCAGGAATGCCTCTCGAGCACCCCTACGGTCTAAAGATGACAACAAACTGCACAGAGCCTACAATCACATGAAAGCCCACAAGGAAAGTTAGAAGACTTATCGCATGCCACAGAACAAAATCGATGCGATAGATAATAGCAAGACCGCAAAAGAAATACCTCCTGAGTATCAATCACTTCCCAGTGACCATCCTCTGACGACTCAAAATATATCCTCCGATGCCCAGGATCCAACCCATCACAAGGACCCAAAAAAAGCCAATATCTATTATACCTACGATCAGAACCAAGAAATATAGATTGCATTGAGTGCAAATTTTGGGCAACATCTGCTGCGTTTGGAGCCTTCCCAGTCTTGGAAATCTTTGCCAGAGGTGCTAAAGAATCAACAGGGTCAAGCACTGATGTATTACTTGTATCTCTGTTATTCAGGACAAACTGACTGTAGAATCCGATTTGTGTGTTCTCGTGAGTCTTTGTCACCGATCGTTTAATCTTTCCACCAGTACCATGACTGATATTGGCCGCATATGAAGACACAACAGCCACTGGATCCTGTCATAAAGTGAGAAATCATAATCAAGAGATTGACACGTGAGAAATCGTCATTTAAATAGGATCTAAATGACAAGTTTTAAAAATTATAAAAAACCATATACACCGAAGAATAAGACAAGTCCAACACTAAAAGTTGTAGCCGTTTGATTGCGTGGCCTGAGGTCACAGGTTTGAGCTGCGGAAACAGCCACATATAGCATAATAAGGTACGTCCCTGTACAGCATGACTAAATGACATGGGTCCTTACATGGACCCTGTATAGGCAGGATGCTTCTGTGCATCAGTACCATTGTCTTCAAAATGACAAGAAGAGTGCACATTTCAACTCACAAGTAAAATGCATGTCCAAGGCGTTGACAAGACATAAGTAATGTAAGTATATTATCACAATTAAATCATTCAGCAAAACATGGGGAAAGTGATATATTGACAACTAAGACATACATAATAGCTTTCTGATGTTTACAGCCGTTTCGATATCACAATATGGATAACTGGAGAACAGTGAAATAGGGAATATGAAAGTAAACAAGACTTGGTACACAGATTGTAAGATAAACAAAGAAACAGGACGGACAAAAATAGCTTCACGACATATCTCCCTGGTGCCCCCAGTTTGTATCGGGGCAATAAACATCAACGGTAAAACATCGGGGAGGGGAAGGAGAAGTAAAACATGACTACATCCTAGAGCATCTCAATTTGTGGTAAACACTAATAGCACAACGACACCAGACTCACTTTGAGAATTTTTTCATCTGTGTTCGCTTGTGTATAACCATGCATGTCATCTTCCTTGAAACTATATCCCACCAGATCTTCTGGGACTTACTGCAGTTTCCTATTCCAGCCTCCTTATTCCGGAAAAATTCCCAGGTTTGGCTGAGAACTTTCCTAATATCACCATCTTTCTCTTACATCCCAAATTCCCAATCTATATTTGAACCACATGCGTCTCACTACACCGAGCAAGTTGTCAATATAGAAGTTATTTTCTTTGACACGACTTTCATAAATGAACCTTGGGTCTACTTGAACCTATCGCCGCATGAATAACAAGGAATCCATGACAACAAATAACAATATTGTTTGCTGATAGAACTTTTTTCAACCACATCAAGACTATTTGATTCTCACTAAAGCAAAGCATGCTGTCCATACACAACCAAAAGATGAAATTTCAACTGTCCAAAAGTTTGCATCACTAAAAGCGCTAACTACCTGTGGTCTTTAATAGGTAAAAAAGGGAAGATAACAAAACAAACGGTTGGATACAATGTTAACTTTCACGGTATCAGACTACAAGGTCAACCACTCCCCCCTCCCTACCCCTTTATTCAAAAAAGGTGTTACTCTTGCTACGACTATGCTACAGAAAAAACTATTGCTACAGCTGGACATGTACACCCTGCTACATCATGTCTACTCTTGTCCATGTGTTGGCAAGAGTAGATACATTTGTATAGATTATAAACTGAGTATCCACATCTGTCAGGGCGTGTCAGAATTAAATGTATAAATTTCACTTCTCCTTAACAGCTTTGGCTTTCAGGTGTGTTGGTAATCTATCGCAAACTGTTGCCACATTATCTTTGGACAATAGACCAGATCAAGTTTCAGGTAACGCTCTTATATTAATCTCTTACAACCCCCAAATGTCATGTTGAAAAAGGAAAACCACATCCTTTATGTTCCAGGAAACCTCTGATTATAACTTTAAGTAACTGATAGCTATCTTTACTAAGAGCATGGCTTAAGCACACATGGATTAAAAAAAACGGATTTGGCTGGCTCCATATTCTGCAGGCACACAAAAGGTACAACATCAGAACCTTATGTAATCTGGTGGTGAATGCACAAGGAGCATCTGGCACAAGAACTCATTATCGTTTCGGTAACGTTAGCATAGCATGAGCATATTGACTCATAATAAGCAGCATTGTTGAGGTAAAATTAGTAGTAGCCACATACAGCAAGACTAATAATAAACATCATTGAGAATTACAACAACAAAAAAAAAGCAATCAGAAACTCGTCTACAATAATTATAAGATGGCTTACCTCCCGTCTAACACTAGACCCTGAGTTGAGAAGACCAATCACCGCCAATAAAGCACTCAACTTCTCTTCAATGCTTAAATCTGAATACTCACTTTCCATCAAACCCAACAACCAAGCTTCACCTGGATGGCTTTCATCGATTTCTGTGTATAAGGCCAACATGTTATTCTTAATATCCTCTTGGTGCTTTTTTCGTTTGTGCTTCGTAGAACTGGAATACAGTGCAACCTCAGATTCATCCCCACTTCTGCACCCCTCATCCATCTCAGAGTCATTGTCAACGCTCCCGAAATCTTCAGAATCTGATTGACAACTTTCAGAATCCATGGAAGCATTGATCCGCAAACGATATGCAGAAGCAGATATCTTCTCAAATAATGTGATGTCACTTGAAAGTGTTGAGCTGATTAAATAATCCACTTCCTCAGTTGTACCCGCAAGATTTAACTTGGCAATCTTCAGAAAAACAAAAACAGGCATTACTTTACAATTAACAAATGGATAAATAAATCATTAAAAAGGTGGACTCAGTATAATATTCACTTACAGAAGATAACTTTGACAAGTCATGAACTTTCATTCCATTATTTCCTTTGGCTAACAGAGCACTGAATAATTCACCCTTTAGCGTGCCAGGACTTAGGCCATACGTTGCCATAATGCTTACTTCCTGCAAAACAAGAATCAAAAATATGAATTTAGAAGAAAATGGAAGACGAGTTTGAGGACTTTAATTCTTTTGAAACCTAACTGCTAGTTTTGTATCAAGAGAATAAAAATGATAGCGAAAGAGAATCAGTAAACATGCTACAACGAGAAAGCATCCTGCCTATGCAGGGGGCCAAGGGTAAGGGTCATGGCATTAAGGCCTAATGTACCCAACACTCAAGACCCAGAAAATAGTAGGAATACAAATGTCAGAAACTTAACTACCTTGTTGATTGCATCTCTAGTCCGAGTTCCAGCCTTAGAACCAAAACCAGCCGCAACCAATACCTGCCTTAATATCTCTGTCCAAGTCATAGCATTCAGTGTTTTATGCCAAGATTCTAGAAGACATCTCCTTTCTTCAATCTGCAATATCAATAGACAAAACATGCACATGTTATAACACAAAAATTTATTATCAGAAGAAAGAATGAACTGTGTTATCTCAAAACCAGAAAACTCTCGGTGCAACGCAGAAAAAAGGATTTTTGGACAATTGTGCTGCTGTCAATTTTTACCCTTTCCCGGCCCTATTAAGTGCTTGTGGCAATTCTGGCTTTATAATGCTGAATGGAATAAGTTAAAGCGGGTGAATTTTTCATTTAAATTCTTCGAGGGCAGAGAAATTCAGCATTACTTCAGTGTGCGCACGCAAAACTTTTCAAAAGAAAATGGCAGCTGGATTGTAGTGTTTCAACATCTTAATTACTCACCTTCCCATCGACTAACGCTTTTGGGTAACATGGTAATTTAGGTATCAACGCATGAAGTCACGGGATCAAACCTCTTTGCTAATATTGTTAGCCTATTTGTGTTGTCCACGTATTGGATCTCTTTGATATGCCTTTGTGCTCTTGGTTGCCAGCCTCTGTTTTAAACCACAAATGCAGGAGCTTGTAGAAGTGTTTAGATATCTTAATTGAGTGAGATGGTAGTTTTAGAGGGTGGACATGATTTCTGTCCCAAAAAAACAAATTGCCATCACAGGCACTGAGCATTGTGAGGAATCCCAGTGGCAATGCAAAGCTGGTGTTTATGGTGGAGCATCAAATTGTCAGTGTCCAGATCTTCTAGAGAAGCTGTGGTCTTACTTCAGCAGAATTCTATCAAGCAAAGACCTTGTATTGTAAAGCTCCAGAAGTACGAGAACAAGCAGTCATTTGTCGGATTGATAGCACAAGCACGATTAGGCATGGTTTATGCCATGAAAGGGCCAAGCTTCTAAATAAGTCATTCAATGAACTAACTATACTAAAGAGGTGAGCTATACCTATTCCTTTGGGCTATACCACCTATAGAGGTGATGTAAGATGCATTTTGGGGATAATTCCCCAAAACCACGCCATCGAAAGGCTTGTATGATCAATTGGGCAGCTTCGGAATAAAGCACAAAAATCGGAAATACAGTGTACATTTCAAGTTAAGGCTCCTAACCCTGTTCCACAGAAGTCCATTCACTAGTCCGTAACTAAAATGGCACGCTATAATGTAATTCCTTCTTTTTCCCCATGGGAAATCGTATTGGCCTGAAAAGGACACTAGAAATGTCTTTATCCACCAAATAAGTACAATGTTCTTACTTCGTTGTGGGAGAAGACTTACCTTTAGCCTTTTAGAATGTTGACAAATGATAATTATGTCAATGAATTTAGTACATTTTTGTGAATCATGAGAAAACTGTTGTATCAGCTTCTTAAGTTCGACTGAAATTGGTCGGGCACTACACTCATCCCTAATTACGCTACAACATCTCTGTCTCAGAGCACTGACAGACTTAGAACATTGACAAAATAATGTAAAACCACCAATGACTAAGAAAAGGTGAATAAGTTCAAGAGTAAAGCTTGACAGCAACAAATACTTCACTGCAACAGTAACTACAATGAGAGATAAATATTTCTCCAGCTTCAAAATCCATGTAGCAACTTGTCAATACCTACAATTAAATTCATGAGATGATCCCCGCCCCCAATGGATTTGTGATAAATGCCCCACCATAAAAGCCCCCATCCTGGTGCAAGTTTTCTTTTCCTCCAAATAAAAATACTAAAAACAGGATAATTTACTTACTGTTGGGGCCCTAATCCATGTGCTCTAAGATAGGTAAACTTAAGCAAGGGAAAATTTCAACCAACACCACATAAGTTGAAGAACACAAATGAAAAAAGTACATTCCAATCATAAAGCATTGCATGAAGTCGCAAAAACAAAATAAAAAAAAAAAACAAGAGAGAGAAGTTTCTTACTGAATGAAGCAATTCCATGAACTTGGAATTTTTGCCGGAAAAATTAATATATCCACGATGGATTTCCACGTCAATATCAGATAAAAGAAGCTTAAGAAGGGACAGGTGCACTTGACCAAGCAACAAGAAGTCCTAAATGACAGATGCAGCAGAAGTACAGTAAACAGCAGCTGATTGTAGAAATTAAGCTTTACAAGGCAATCAGCACACTTGCATTGCCAAAACCAAATAAATATAAATAAATAAACCATTATTGCAAGCTAAATAGATTTCACCTTATCGAGAAACGCTTGAGCAAATTCATCCAGGGTAAACGAGCAAGTTTCGATTATCACTGAGAAGGTATAAATAAAATGAAAGGCCTGCACAAAAATTTCAGCCTTTCGTCAGAAAATTTCCTGACTGGATTGACCCAAAGAGTATGAAAACACATGTCAAACTTTTCATAAGAACTGGCACTTAGAAAATACTCAATTCTTCACAATGATATGTAACAAACTATAATATATATCATCCCCCCAGTGATGATAACCAGCTCATAGGCAACAAGAATGAAAAGAATAAAGCCGGTAAAGCCGGTATATCATCTCAATCACGATGCTGAAATTATTAAAATTTTGTTTATTTTAATAAGTTCCTCTTTCAGAATCCAAACAAGAGCATAAATGGAACAAGACGTAAAGGATGGCAATTAATGCACAGCATTAGCATCTCTAACCACCCAAAACGGAGGTATGAGAGGGAGAAAAGAAAATAAAAATAAGAAGATGAAGAGCAAAAACAAAGAAGAATAAGAAGAAGAAAATCACCACATACTTTAAAGAGTTTCTTAACTAGCTCGGGAGAAGAATTCCATGGTTGAGCGTACAGCGGCAACTTCATTGACACAGAATCCGGTGGAAACTTTGAGAGCAAATCTATTACGGGATAACATGAACTTTCATCGTGAGATACATATGCAACTTATCTTGAAGAGGGGGAAGCAAATTATTAGGCCAAGAGAAACAAAACTAGAGAGCTTAAATTGTACTACTGAACATTACTCTAACCTTTGCAAAGGGAACAGCCATGCAATCCCGTTGTCCCTAAGTGAGAACAAGTTAATGGATTCGGACCGGCTTGTAATTCTCCGAGCTCCAATTCTTCATCATCCATCAGCAAAGCATATCGATCAAAATCTTCACGACATCTTTCCCCTTCAATAGCAAGTTCACACTTTCCTTTCCGAGGCAGAATTTGCTTCCCAACTTTTTGAATTCCAGCCTAGAATCAAAATAAGAAAAACCAACTCATTCTGACAACTCCTAGTCCAATTCGTAGGAAATCTCAAAACTTAAAACTTAACAAGCCCCATCAAAGATATCAGTTATGTAATAGTTTGACCGTTGTACAAATAAGCAAATAGTAAATGGCAGAGCATATTTACCTTCTGCAATCTTGGAGAATACTTCTTTTTATCCAGAGCTTTCTTTCTTAATTTACTCTGCATGCAAAAATAACTGGTCATAGTGATTTACTTCCAATGTCAAACCCAAAGAAAAAACAAGTCTCAGATCAGCGATGCTCTTGTATCGAATGGATCTTGTCCAAATCTTACAAAGAAGTCCTGTCTATATTAGTTTCTTTCTCGTTATGCATCCCTTACATGAGTATGGGAAAATATGTTTTGGTTTTATACACGGTCCATTTGGTATTTTCTGTGACAATTAAGTCCCGAGCAAAATGGGAACATGAATAAACTGAAATATATTACTGACCGCAAGAGTCTCTTTTCTTGGCAGCTTTCTCTTCTCTTTGGTGGGCATGTTTATAGGTGTTGGAGTCGCCATACCCATTGGAAGATCACCATTCAGATTGGTTAGCTGCCAAACTGTCATTAGACCTTTCCCTATTCCATATTTTTTAATAGGACTGCTCCTCTTAGTCATCAAACCTTTCCCGATGCCATGATTCTTCATCCCTGAACCATTTTTGGTCATCAACCCCTTCCCCATGCCAGGCCTTTTCGTCGGTGGACTATTCTTAGTCATCAATCCCTTCCCGATGCCATGCTTCTTCTTAGAGGCACATCTCCCGGTAAAATTTTGGAGGTCCAAGTCAAGTGAACAAACCTTTCAGGAAAAAAAACAATAATCAGGACAAAATAAAGGTGTTGGGGATAACCATGGTTCATACATTCCACGAAATCCTCCTTTATTGTCATTACCTTTTGCCTCTTGAGTGGTCTTTGTCCTTCCGGGCAAGTCTGATGACACTTCCTACAATCTAAAAGTGCAAAAGCAAACTTTAGGTGCATCCTGGATAGGTTACGACTCTTTGACTTCCCCCCCAAACCTCCCAAAAAGATTTGTAAGAAAAACAATATTAGTTACATGCTTGCAAGGTACATTGTTACCAAGCAGGTAACGGGCAATGCTGAATTACTTACTATTTCCTCCATTATAAACCTGAATAATGGGAATATCAGTGCAGTGTACAAAGTCCTACTTCCCTACATTCAAGTGCTTCAAAAGCAACATATACCAAAGTTGTATCCATTATGTATTGCAGGAAGAAGCATCAGGTCCATAAACTCAGGTATATGCAAACAGTGTATTTAAAAATTATAAAGCCAAGAAGAAAATTACATGTACACTATGGTTTTGACATTAAACACCAAGAATAATGATAATTATACTGCTTGTAATTCCTGAGCCGATAAATCCTGCTTTTTCTAGGCTTTAATCACAGAATAATATCAAAACCAAACCAAAAATATTTAAGCACCCAAAACGCTGGGAAATTTGTTTCCTTTTATGCCATTTTTGAATTAGTAATCCTTTGTTCTTTCCTTGTCCCTCCATCCAGAAGAAAGAGTCATGTGGATAGATTAACAAATCAAATTCATTTTCAGGACAATTAGTAGTCTATATTTTTCAAGACCTTGAAAGACTCAACCATTTATGAGCTTCTAACGGTTTTATAGCATACAGTAGCTACCATAGAGACTGATCGTTCCCAATCAATACAGGCAAAATTAAAAATTAAAAAAAAAGACTTTACCGTAATTTCCAGTTAGAAATAAATGAATACCTTCCCTACAATAAATAAATGAACTAAAAATACATCGATTAGAAATGCCAATCAATATCTTCTCCGCCGAGCTATTTCCACTTGCACAAGCACAACAACTATGATTATATTCAACCAAAATCAATTGAAATAGTCCAAAACGGAAATTTAAGCAACTTAATAAAAAGCATAACACTAAATCCACACCTAATTCAACCAGGAAAACAACAAGTACAAAGCAAACCTGTATTAGAGCCTCGAAAACCTCTCGAAGGAACACAATCAAACTCAATACCGAGTGGAGGACCATCGTTCCGAAAAATACTGTCACAAATTTGCTCTGGAGTGAACAAAACCTCCTGCAACCGAAGCTGATAATCCTTTTCATACAAAAACTGTTGCTGTAGCTGCTGATTCTTCCTTTTCACATTTGCCTTAGTCGTTCTACACCTATTATTGGTATCAGCACCGTTTTTCACAGCATCATTTCTAGGATTCTGCTTTCCACTGAGATATTTCTTCTTGGCAGCCATGTGAGAGTTACCGAACTGAGTAAACAAGCTAATTGGCCATGTGGCTGTGGAAAATGAGAGAAAGGGTGGAGAAGAGTGTGGTTGAGAGTACAGTGTTTGATGAGAGTTAGAGAAATGGAGGAACACAAATGAGAGGTTTTGAAAATAGGGTTTTGGGTTTTGTGAGATATTTTACTGCGAATTCTTTTTTTCTATTTTTTTCGTCTTCTGTGTAAGAAATTTTATCCGTATACATTCCCTTCGAATTAAAAAAAAAATGAAAAATAAAAAATAGAATGCGAAAAAAAAATTAAAAACACCTTAATGCAAAGTTGCAAACGTGAAATTTTAAAATACAATCGTTGTAGGAAGGTTATCACAAGATACATTACAACCATGCATTTTTAACCTTTCACACACGATAAAGTGTATTATGTGAAAGAGAATAAAAATAAGAGAACACAATGTATGCCTTTTAGTATAACTCTCTACAACAGCTCTGACCATAAAATCACTCGTTGCAAACCGGAACTCATTAGGGTGTCAAATTTCCCGATAATCCCAACCCGTCTCGAATCTCATCCCGATTTCCTGACCCGAAAAATACGATGACGGGGTCGGGTATAAAACCCAATCCCTTCGGATTCCGATCCCGACCCGAATACACACATACATACATACATACGCGCTATGCACATACACACACACACACACACACACACACACACACACACACATATATATATATATATATATATATATATATATATATATAACATTTTTCATCCCGATATAAATACTAAAAACATAAACATACTACATTCTCTGTTTTTGTCGTTTCTCAGTTTCTCTACACATCTCTTATGCTCTCTAATATACCATAGTGTTCTTCCACCCAAAAGTCACTCGCCTCCACCGGCCATCGACTTTGTCGTCATTAACTCATTTCTCCGCTCCACCTTTTGAACTATTGTTTTGATCAAGTAATTGGTGTCTTTTTTTATATTAACATGAATATTTTTTAACATCATATGTTCTGGACATTCATTCCCGACCCGAGCAATTGTCGGGACCCGACGCTTATCGGGTACGGGCTCGGGAAGAAAAATCGTCGGGACGGGTTTCGGGTAAGAGGTTTACGAGCGGGGTACTGACTTGCCCGTGAAGTGTGAAACTGGATCTATTGAGTTTTATTGAGTACTCGAAGGGATTGAGTTTTATACCCAATCTATTGAGCAATCGAATACTACGAACCCCAATGTATATTTTTCATTACAATACTAATTCGGATAATATGATACATATTTTTAAAATCAAATATGTACAACCAGATTCATCTTAAGTACATTACATCAAGAACTTCTGGAGTTAACTTCATGTCCTTATTTATAGAAGACCGTCACCATAGTGGTATCATCCTCAGAGTGGATATAAACTACGTTTTCGGGCCAACTGATATCTTATTGATCATATATAAAATACCCAGCACCTCATCTGGGTGAACAGTAAAGGAAGAACTACGAAACTCGATAATAAAACATAGCATCAAAAGAAAATGGACCACTTAGTGGGGTCATGATAAAGCTCTAAATTCTCTTTCGTATATTTGAAAGTGCATAAGTAACATTAGCAAGATAAGGCATGAAATAGAAGTAATTACCACTACATGAAACACGTAGCAATCAAAGCATCTAACATACATGAATCAACATTGAAATGAACTTGCTTCCTTCTATCACGCCATGTTTAGTAGAGTCCGACATGGAGAGCATGAGTTCGAGGGCGAACCCTGGTGTATTGAGGGGGGTGCACGGCCCCCACTCAACTTTTCGTCTTGGTTACTAGTATACCCTCTAATAATATTAAAGATCCTCAGAAGTATATTATTTCAGACAAATTCTAGTGTAATTGTTTATTTAGTTCAACTGGTTAGAAGTATTATAACTATACATGAGATCACTTGTTCAAAACCCGGTTGCTGCATGTTTTTTAACATATTTTTTTGAATTTGACCCCCACTGAAAAAAATTCCTGGGTCCGTCACTGCATGAGTTTTCTGAATTGAACTTGCTTCCTTCTATCACGCCATGTTTAGATGAGCCCGACATGTTGACCCCCACTGAAAAAAATTCCTGGGTCCGTCACTGCATGAGTTTTCTGAATTGAACTTGCTTCCTTCTATCACGCCATGTTTAGAAGAGCCCGACATGGAGAGCATGAGTTTTCTGAATTGAGACAAACTAGATGTCCAATATATTTGCCTAGGGTCAGGGAGATTGATTGGCCTGGCTTGTACACACTGTTCTTATCTGTGACAAACTGTTCTTCTGAATTGAACTTGCTTCCTTCTATCACGCCATGTTTAGTAGAGCCCGACATGGAGAGCATGAGTTTTCTGAATTGAGACAAACTAGATGTCCAATATATTTGCCCGGGGTCGGGAGATTGATTGGCCTAGCTTGTACACACTGTTCTTATCTGTGAGCAGGGAAATTGATGTCAGGGACCCTCGATGATTCATCGGCTTTCCATTTATGACATTATTTATAAGTTTTTCGTGTCTTTTCTCGTTCCGCTTTAACTCTAATGTTGATTACAAGATCAAGCGCTTACCGTTGTACTAAAACCAATTGGAGCCGGTAAAAGCACAACTATATTTCTTTAGGCTTTAGGCATTTAAGAGTGTAGACAATCTGTCCCAACACCCCCAAGTGTGGCATTCAAGAGTGTTGGCAATCTGTCCCAACACCTCCCTCAAGTGTGGGCAATCTCTCACAACACTTGCACAATATATATATTTTTAAATATTGTTCCAACCAGGGTTCGATCCCGTGACCAATGGCTCTGCTACCATGTTAAGAATCAAGTGTTTACCGTTATACTAAAACCATTTGGTGCCAGTAAAGACGCAATTATATTTCTTTAGACTTTAGGCATTTAAGAGTGTGGGGTCATCTGTCCCAACACGATATCCGGAAACGGGGTTTCACATTATTAAATCATGAACCATTCATTTTTTTTCTTAATGCCCCCAGTATCCAGGACCAACTGACCCGACTAATCTGGAGTTCAGTCCGAGTCGTACCTGCAGAGTCTCACATTATTAAATCATGAATCATTCCTTTAACTTCTTTCTTTAATCCGTTATAAGTGACCTCTTATGGCTTCCGGATATTTGGATTAATTCACATAGACGCATGTAAGGTCGGAAAAATAGAAATGTAAGGTCGGAAAAATACAAAAATATTTGTATTCGGGGCGGATTTTTCTGGGAAGAAACGCGACCGTGAAAAAAAAATTTTTAAAATACAAAAGCATGCATAATCCACATGTATTATTCAGTAATCAATTAAATTCTTCAAATTTGGACAATTAATATTACAATAGGATCACCAAGAGTAAACTTTTTTCAAATCACCAGGTGCAGGATTAAAATTATTGGCAATGTAAAAAGCATCGTCTTTGGCTGCCCAGTAACAAGTATTAATATGTTTGTGACTCGCTCCACAATAATGCCTAGCAAGAAGAGTATCAAATACTTCAAAATGTTTCTTTTTAGCACCCCACTGGAAATCACACTCGAAAATCGTTGTCCCGAAAAAATCATGAAATTTGAAATTATAATATTCATAAACATATAGAGTATGATTCCCTAATTGATCATCTTTTGACCAGCAATTAAGGGTCAATGGTGGAAAATTAGATGAAAGGGCATTCGCGATATAAAGATTGTATTTTGGAAAGAAACCCCATTTTTTCGGATCATAACTCGAATTTTTAGCTTCGGCGTGATAAGCGAGAGAAATCAACAAGACCAGGAGGCAGCTAAGCTTCATAGCATCATAGCCCATGTTTTCTTTAAACAGAAGTAAATTTTTTGTTTGAATTTGGCATACAATTAGGGTTATCTACTTTGTGTTTTTATAATGAAAGCAATGGAGGCACATGTTATTTTAAGAAACAATATTGCACGGAATTTTTTTTGTTTTCGCAAGGTATCGATCCCCAGACAATTGTCTGACACTAATCTTCGGAGGTACTGTCGGGCATCAAAGGTGGGGACATCTCCTAACAATGTTTGCTACATTAATAAGGATTCGAATCCGAAACATCTTGCTTAAGCGACCGGAGTCCCTTCCATATTGCACGGAATTTTTAATTTATACAAACTGTCGGATGTATGATAATCCAGAAATAATAACACAAAATGTTATTTTTACTTTCTGGCAAATATTATGACGGTGAATAACCACCAAACTCAATAGATACATATTATCGTATGAGTGATTGTGTACGTACATCACTTCTCAACCAATAGAATGAAGAATAATTCTCCGTAAAATAGTGCATTCATTCTACCACCACCGGAAATGATCAAAGGTGTCGTAGCATTCGATTTGTGATTAGAAAAATACAACCGTCGGATGAAAATCCAACGACAATTAGTGGCGTACTGTTGGTAGATGTATTCAATATAGTTAGGTGGCAATTACAAATTCTGCATTTCATTTACTATCTAATTTACTAACAACAACAAAAAAGACAAAATTGAAAGAGAGTGGATTTCAATATTATTACATCTCCCACACCAAGTCATATTTGCTTGCTGACGATTTATAAATTTGTGAAAACCAAATACTCTAGTAGATATGGGATTGTGCTTTTGCCGACCTAAGAGCACTTGCAGTATATACTGTAAATATATACGTAAATAAACAAAACTTATTTTTTTTAGATTTCAACATTCAGGTTTCGGTAGAATAACACTATTAACACCACAACAGATACTCTATTTTGTACCGTAAGATACAGATTCTTTAAAATTTCCTCTATATCTACTGTATATTTATCCAAATTTTATAAAATTTTCTTTATATATGCTGCATTTTATAGAATCTGGTGCATATAATCTTTGTGTGAGATTATGTAAACTACGGAAATATGTATTCAAAACTGTAAAATATAGAATTCATTAAAAGAATTTTATGCGAGTGTGGATACTGTAAATTCTTTAAAGTACTTGTTGTAGATACCCTAAAACAAAACAAATCTTCAAAATGGAGATTTAAATCATCTACAGTAGAGTCTATTTTCAAATCTTTAAAATACAAAATCGATATATTTTGCATTACTTATATAGTGCATAAAATACAGATTCTCTATACACATTATACTTTTAATGATTATGATGCATTTATTCTAAATAGGATAAAAGCGCTTGTATCAAGTCTTCTTAACGAAGTGTCTATTTTACAATTTTGAATACATGTTTTCCAGTTTGTGGAATCTCTATCCAAGATGAAATGCATGAGATTCTCTATTTTACATAATGTGGTAGACATAAAGAAAAATTTACCGAGTCTGTATGAATACCGTAGATGTAAAGAAAATTTTACAAAATCTGTATTTTACAGTAAAAAATAGAGCATATGTTGCGTGTTATTTTTTCTGTTGAAATATTTAAAATAGATTTTTAAAGGATTTATATTATCTACGGCAAAGTGGTCTAAAGGGTGATTAATGCTATTAAATATAGAATGTTTTTAAAGTAACTGATGCGAATGCTTTTAAAAACTTTATTGTAGATATATTAACATTTATATTTAAAAAGGCTAAATTAGATACTCTATTTTAATTGTAAAATACATATATTGTAAAATTTCATATACTTATATCGCGTTCATTCATATTCCGTAATCTTTCTTTATATCTATCACATTCATTCAGATTCTGTAAAATATATAATCTAATGCATTTTATCTTAGATAGATATTCTGAAAACTCGAAATGTATTATTTAAAACAGTAAAAAAAGAAGGAAAATGATATATATCCACAACACATAGTGTGAAGTGGACATGCACTATTCACATCTTATCCATTGGTTAAACTGTACTACTTCAAATGTGTGGATAAGAAGTGTGCAGTGTATTTCCACTACACACTATGTGTAGTGGATATATCACTGCCTAAAAAAGTATTCGTTAATAGTATCTAATGTAAGTGCTCTAACAGTTACTTTTAGACCTTCATAGAGTTGTCAGCGCATTCACATCAGAATACTTCATCCTTAAAACATTACTCCTCCGTCCTAAAATATAACTTCATTTAATTTTTTTCTTGTCATGTCCCGTATTATAAGTGCATTTAGAATCATGGAGCATTTATTGTATTTTTCTTTATTTTACCCCTAATTTATTACATATTCGACCTTTTTAATTATTTTACAACTATCGTATTAATTATAGTCAAAATGTATTATGGATTTTTATCACTAAACGTAATGACATTTAACCACTTTCTTATATTCTAAGAAATGTCTAAATGATATTTTTGGACGTAGGAAATATAAAATAATATATATCCCTATTTTAAATAATATAAAATAGTATATGTTGTACATTGCATCCCGATCCATACACATTAAATATTTTTCAATCCCGGGCTGAACTCTGGGACTGAGTAAGAACTCTTAGCTAGACCTTACCCCTGAGTAAGAGTCAGACTTTGCAGGCACGACCTGATGCGAACTCCGAATTAGTCGGACCAGTGGGTTTCGGATACCGGGAGCTTTAAGAAAAAATATATATCTTTCAGTCCAACAAGATCTCTACTCTTAGCCCCACAAGTTTTATCATATAATATTCTAGGGATTCGAATAGTAAATCCCTAAATATAGGTACGACTATTTATAATCCCATTATTTCAAGATATGGATGACTGCTCCTTTATTTTGATTTAATGTTAGAAAGAGTGTATTCTTTTTTATTTATAGTAAAACCACTACTCCCTCCGTTCTGAATTATCTGAGGCAGTTGACAAAACTACACATATTAAAAGAATGAGTTAATACATTGACTATAAAATGAAATGACTAAAAAGTCATTAGATATAATTAATGTGACATTCTTTTTTATCTATCCTATTGTAATAAATAAGGGTAAAGAAAAGAAAAATATCATTAATGTTGCATTGAAAATGTAACTGCCTTAGATAATATGGAACAAATTATTTTAACAACTACCTCAGATAATTCGGAACGGAGGGAGTACTTTTCATTAGAAAATGAGTCAAAAAAAATAGTTTACGAGCCTTTTCTATCCCCCCCCAAAACATGTCTTCAGTACATAGTCCCATCTCCTTATAACCTTAATATGCTAAATTCGATGTGGGAAAATCCGGATGCTAAAGTAAGAGTGCAGCACCTTGTGTATTGAAAAGAAAAAGGAAGCAAAAACTAAGAAAACAAGGGTAAGCTTGGGTGCAATCAAGTCTTAATGCTATACATTAATGTAGTCTAACAGCAGATTTCGGGAAGGATTTTTTTTTTCCCTTTTTTTTTTTTAAATATAAATTTTCAATTTTCTGTGCTACAAAGTTTGGAAGGATAAAACTCAAGTGTTTGGTATACGACTTGACTAATGTTGTGTTTTGTGGTTAACATAACTATACTCTGTTTCTGAAAATTTTACAAGAAAATGAAAAATAAATATTGGATATGATTGTGAAAAAATGAACACAGAGAAGGAGAAATGTATGAAACTTTTCTATTATTGATTTGAACATTTCTTGATTACATTTGTTATGCTGGTGCACTGTATATATAGCCTTCTCGATCTTAAATTGATAAACATGATCTGTACTAAAATAAATACATAGAAAAAGATAAACACATGTTAAATGAAGTAGACTGATCTCCAACTCTTAACCACTCGACATATCCAGCTGTATTCTCTTTTGAATTTGTCTTGAACTTGTGATATTGCAGTCCTTTATCTGATATTTTGAATTCTTGCAGCTTTATCTTGAAAGACTCAACTTCATCTTTGAAGAGTTTTGAATGCTGCCAAACTGTTTGATTAAATGCTCAGCCGAGGTCTGTTTTACCCTTTGTATTTATTGACTTTTTTGCTATGAATAGAGTTGTAGGGTTGTAGAACTCTATGTGCAGCTGCTTTCCTTGTGCAGTTGTCTCCTTTTCCTCTTTTGGTAAGTTTCCTTTTTTGGTGAAAATGACTGCTGAACTGCTAATACCCTCCCTCAAACTTGGCTGGGGCTGGACACCAGGCCAAGTTTGGGTCGAAACAGCATAAAGAGTTGTTTGGGGAGTGCTTTAGTGAAGATGTCTGCAACTTGAGCTGTAGCTGGAATATGTTTTGTGATCAAGAGTTGTCGAGCAACCTGCTCCCTAACATAGTGGTAATCAATTTCTATGTGTTTACTTCTTTGATGGAACACTGGATTAATTGTCATGTACAGTGCACTGAGGTTGTCACAATAGAGAACAGGTGTTGAGAGAAGATCTACCCTGAGTTCCTTGAAAATGTAGGTGAGCTATGTTAGTTCTGCAGCAGTGTGGGCCATGGCTCTGTATTCTGCCTCTGTGCTAGATCTGGGGACTGTAGGCTGCTTCTTTGCACACCAAGAGATTAGATTGGGTCCTAGGAAGGTGCAGTAGCCAGTAATAGATCTTCTTGTAAGTGGGCAGCCTGCCCAATCTGCATCTGAAAAAGCATAAAGATTGCGAGCTGATGATGCTTGAAGGGTAATGCCTAGAGTGAGAGTGCCTTTGACATATCTGAGGAGTCTGTGAGCTTTTTAATGATGAGCTTGTGTAGGTGCCTGCATGAATTGGGATAGGTGATTCACAGCAAATGAAATGTCTGGCTTGGTGAATGTTAAATATTGGAGTGAGCCCACCAAACTTCTGTAGTGAGTGACATCTTGTAGAAGAGGGGAATCTGCTGGATCCTTGAGTTTAGTATCCATAGGAGTTCTCATAGGTTTGCAATCAGTCATGGCCACCTTGTCCAGGATTGTGGTGGCATAATGAGACTGGTTTAAGTGAAGACCATTTGGTAGCTGTTGTATTTGGACTCCTAGAAAGTGATGTATGATCCCTAGATCTTTCATGGAGAAAGCTTCACTAAGGAGCTGAATTGTCCTCTGGAGTAGTTGAGTATTAGAGCATGTAAGTAAAATATCATCCACATAGAGAAGGTGCACTAGGGTGCCTTGGTTAGAATGGTAATAGAATAAAAAGGGGTCTGATAAACTGCATGTAAAACCATATTGCAGGATGAAGGTACTAAACTTATTAAACCAAGCCCTAGGAGCTTGTTTTAAGCCATACAGTGCCCTATCCAATTTGCAAACATAAGTATGATACTGTGCATCAATCATACCTGGGGGTTGCTCCATGTAAATGTCCTCTGTAATGTGTCCATGTAGGAAAGCATTTTTGACATCCAGTTGTCTGACAGACCAACCATTAGAAAGTGCAATGCTGAGAACCAGTCTTATGGTGCTAGGTCTTACAACTGGGGAGAAAGTCTCAAGGTAATCTATGCTATCAATTTGACTGTATCCTTTAGCTACTAACCTTGCCTTAAGTCTTTCTAGGGACCCATCTGATTTAAGCTTAGCCTTGTAAATCCACTTGCTGCCAATGATATGCATATGCGGTTGTCTAGGAACAAGATGCCAAGTTTCATTTTTGTGTAAGGCATCTAGTTCTTCTATCATAGCTGCTCTCCATACTTCATGTTTGAGGGCAGATTTGACAGTTTTTGGTTCTGTAGGAATGGTATGATAGGTGGCTGTGAGGGCATATTTGGGATTAGCTTTGAAGATCCCATGTTTGGCCCTAGTTGTCATGGGGTGATGAGAGACATGAGCAGGCTGTTCAGGTATTTCTGGGGTAGGGTTGCTAGATGTGTAGTCACTGGTTTCCTGGTTTTATGGTTGTTCTTCAGTGGAGGGAGACCCTATGTTCTGTATGTGAGTGTGACTGGAATTTGAGTCTGAGTGTGTTGGTGTTGGTGTTGGTGCTGTTGGGGTAATGGGCATGTCCGAGGGGTCAGGAGTAGGAGCTGGTGTAGGTGGAGAACTGACTTCTGGGATGAGCTTAATGGGGGGGAATAGACTGACTGACAGGTGATGTCCATGACTCAAATATGTGGGAGACATGGTCCTGGTTGGTAGGGGTTTGTTTAGCTACATATGGTAAGTTTGTTTCATCAAAGGTGACGTGTCTAGACATGTAGAACCTTTTTGTGGTAGGATTATAGCACTTGTATCCTTTGTACTAGTTACTATATCCTACAAAAATACATGGTATGGTTTTGGGTTCAAATTTGTGTTTTTTTGTGTCCCAGGTGTAGGGGTAACACCTAGATCCAAAGACTCTAAATGAAGTGTAATCAGGGCACTTGTTGTATAGCATCTGGTAGGTGAATTGAATTGAATGGCAGAGGATGGGAGTCTGTTCAAGGTGTACATTGCTGTTGAAAAGGCTTCTACCCATAGATATAGGGATGTCCTGCTGTGAAATAGCATGGTTAACCCTAACTCTCTAATGGTTCTATGTCTTCTTTAAACTATTCCTGTCTGTTCAGGGGTATGAGGACAAGAGATTAGGTGGACTATGCCTTGATTAGTGAAGTGATTACTCAATCTTTGATTAATAAATTCTCCCCCATCATCAGTATGAAACTATTTTATTGACTTGTTAAATTGAGTATGCACATATTTTTCAAAAGCAATGAAAACATCAAAAAACTCAGATTTTTGTTTTAAGGGCACAAACCATATGTACTTGGTAAAATCATCCACAATGCAGGCATAATATTTGAAATTACCTAAAGAATGTACTGGGGCAGGGCCCCACAAATCACAATGCAATAACTCAAAACTGCTAGAAGTAAAATGTTCAGAATGACTAAAATGGAGCTTGCTAAGTTTGCCTAGTTGGCAACTTTCACACAAATGCTCCTGTTTATTTCTTCCTAAAACCTCAATGAGGCCTTTATTTTTCAAAAGCTGAACTGTAGGAAACTGAATGTGTCCTAGTCTTTGGTGCCACAATTCTGCTGTGCAAGACCTAAATCTTTGAGAAAAATGCAACTCCACTTGGCTAGGAATGACATAGAGGTCTTCTATACGATGCCCCTTCACCATGACCTGTCCTGTTGTCTTTTCCTTAAGAATACAGTCATCATTAGTGAATAAACAATTTGCAGGATATTGAGAGGTTAGTTGATTTATAGACATGAGGTTTTTCTTAAGTGCAGGGACAAAGAATACATTTTTGATTATGTTAGTTTCATGATTAGTGCATGTGTAATTCTCCTATTCCTTTTATTTCTAATAGAGCACCATTACCTACAAGTACAGTTGTTGGACTTATTTCTTAGTTTTGATGATGAGTGCCATACTAGCTGTTATAGTGCAAAGGCAAAAAGATGTCTAGATCAAATGTATAGGTTTATTAGAGTTTGATTCATAAATAGGTTTGATCAAACAAGCACTGTAAAGGCCTGCTGATTGATATCAGAGACTGGTCTAGGTCCATAGGGGTAGAAAGGTCAGTAGACTAGTTTTGAAACTCTTTGAAAGACCAAGGTGAAGGTTCAAACTCGATTACATAAGGCTAAGGGATCAAACTTAGTATTTAAAGTCAAGGATATGATACCTTGTGTAGAAGGTCTAAGTTCCATAAGTTGGATGATGTTTGGAACTTAGTTATCATTAAAATGGTGTAATCTAACTTCACAAATAAAAGTTAGATAAAAGAAATCAGTTGCATTGTATTTTATACACAGAAAATTGGAGTTCAATAGATCGATAGGTATCTCGCCAGACTCATGAACCTTTGATGTATTACCTCGATTAATTCAAGTTTATTGGAAGATTACATGGATGAGGATGTACCAACTACCTCGACTTATCAAGAAAATCAAAGGTCGAGATTAAAAAGACGTTGGGATGACTTTTATTTTTATCCATTGGATACAAGTCAGGGTGGACAGATCGCGATTGTCAAAAGGAATTTCGACAATTGTCACCCTATGAATAGTGATGATCGCAAATCAGATGGGACAAAAACAAGGAACGGTCACATTTGAATTTCAAATACAAGTCACATGCATTCCTACCTATAAATAGAGGACTTTCAACTCAGAAAAAGATGATGAATTTTGATAAACTTTAAGTGATAAATCTGAGCTGAAAAACACCCTGCTGAACTTACTGAGCATAAAGCTGCTGATCTAGAGAATTTCTTCAAGTGTATTCTGTATTCAAGCTGCATCAAGATTACACACTTGGAGACTGCAAGCTGCTGATTACATCATCCTAATCAAGCTGCTGCAACTGAATCATTTATTTGATTCACTCTTTATTTTATAAAGAACCTATTGAAGACAGTGAAGCATCTGTTGGGTGTGAAAGACTGTTGTTTGTGGTGGAGCTGGTGAAGAGGCAATTCTACCCTTCAAGGACCAGTGGAAGACTCAGAGCGAACAATCCTACCTGTTCCCCAGTTTTCAGTTTGTGAAGCCATAGTTATTGGTGAAGGACAAACAACTTAGGAATCTTTGTAAAAGTCGCATCAAAGATCTCTAGTGAATTTCCTCCAACATCACAGAGAAGAGTGGGTGACAGGATTACATCACCTGGAACCACTATAAAATCGCCTACTTACTTTCAAAGATTTACTTTTGCACTTAGTTTATCTTATACATCACCCATCGAATCTAGCAATCGAAATCACACACTTGCACTCATGAGTATCTAATACTTAGTATCACTTTTAACAACAAGTTTTAAGGCTTAATTTTGATGTTATTCCGCTGCACAAATTCAGCAAACTCAACTATCGATGAGACTCATCATGTTTATCAAAGAGACTACTGAAGTCTCAGCAGACTCTGAAGTATCGATGCTTTGAAGTTGCAGAATTTGTTAACTCCAAAGTTTTAAGTGTTAAGTTTATTCACCCCCCCTCTAAACTTAACCAAAGCCTTTTCAAGGGACCAACAGTGTCATGTCCTGTGTATGGTACAAGATTGTGTAGAATTAAGGGATTACCTGTCATGTGGTTGGAGGCCCCGGTATCCATGATCCATTCTGTGTCTGCTATGGTGTTGTCCAAAGTCAGTGCAGACAATGCTTTTGATGTACTTTCCTCCTGATTTTGTGTCTTCCACCAACAGATCTTGGCCACATGTCCTGTTACACCACAGTGTTGGCAAACCTCATTTCTGTACTTCTCTCTTTCTGTCCTGGACATCCTTCGAAATACCTTCCCTTGGTTGTTGCTGCCTTCAAACCTGGGCCTATTTTGTTGAGCAGGGAAGCCTCTTCCAGTTGAATTGAATTTGGGGGATCCTACATTCTGTTGTTGTGGTTTCTGCCCATAGAAAGCCATATGGGAGAGGGACTGATTTTCTGACACTTTGTTGGAGAACCAGATCCTTCTTTGATCAAAATTTTGCAGCAGTGAAACCAGTTCTATATATGTAGGTCTAGGTGGCTTCAACATAGTGGTGGTGAAGGTTTCATATTGAGGGCCAAGACTGGTCAATAAGAAGTAAACTTTCTCTGGATCTGCAATAGGTTTTCCAATAGCTGCTAGACTGTCACAGAGACCTTTGAACTGCTGAATATGATCTGTGATGCTCTTGTCATCCTCCTTCCTTAGGTATGTGATCTGTTGCTTCAGATTGAACTCTCTTTCTTGTGAGTCTTGTGCATATGCACACTTAAGTGCCCAAACAGCTTGAGCCGAGTCTAGTCCAATGACTAGGCCCAGTGATTCTTTCGATAATGATCCAATCACCATCCCCGAGTAGTCTGCTTCCTTCTTCCATTTGGTGTAGTCCGGATTTGTGGTCCGGGTACTTGCTTCATTTACTCGTTGTTGTTGTCTTGATTGTGATAAATTGATCAGGTGCAGGGGTCTCCTTGTTCAAATGGCCAATCAGATCTTGGCTTTCTGCAAGTGCTAAAGCCTGCTCACTCCATAAGGGATAGTTTTTTTTGTAAGTTTTAGGGATATGAAACTACTGACATTCAGGGATAATGATGTCATGATGAATATGATTTTGATGGTGATTAGACACCAATAGTCTCTGATACCATGTGAAAAAATGAATACAGAGAAGGAGAAATGTATGAAACTTTTCTATTATTGATCTGAACTTTTCTTGATTACATTTGTTATGCTGGTGCACTGTATATATAGCCTTCTCGATCTTAAATTGATAAACATGATCTGTACTAAAATAAATACATAGAAAAAGATAAACACATGTTAAATGAAGTAGACTGATCTCCAACTCTTAACCACTCAACATATCCAGTTGTATCCTCTTTTGAATTTGTCTTGAACTTGTGATATTGCAGTCCTTTATCTGATATTGCAGTCCTTTATCTGATATTTTGAATTCTTGCAGCTTTATCTTGAAAGACTCAACTTTATCTTTGAAGAGTTTTGAATACTGCCAAACTGTTTGATTAAATGCTCAGCCGAGGTTTGTTTTATCCTTTGTATTTATTGAATTTTTTGCTATGAATAGAGTTGTAGGGTTGTAGAACTCTATGTGTAGCTGCTTTCCTTGTGCAGCTGTCTCATTTTCCTCTTTTGGTAAGTTTCCTTTTTTGGTGAAAATGACTACTGAACTGCTAATAATGATAATATATGTTTGATGCAGAGTTTGCAAATGAGAGGAGATCTAAATTTTCTTCTGTATTGGCGACTTGTATAGTGTTGGAGGTCGTTTGTATAAACGCACGACAATTTGGTTGATCTTCTGTTCCGGGAGAAATGAAAGGAAACATTGAGATGATTCCTTATGTTGATGTGTCTGCTGTGGGATGTGCAATTGTACATCCTATTGATGTGCAAGTATCGAATAATCTGGCATGTAATAATGAGAAACTGAAGAAATTCGTTGGACAGAGTCTTCAAAGATGGCAGAAAAAGACGATGTCCTTTCTAACCACTCTTGGACTAACTTGGATGCCGACCGAGGATGTCTCTATTATGAATAATGGAGAACATTATCGTGCCTATATCAGTGCAATAGATGCTTGGAATCAGTCTGATTTCCTATTCATGAATTATGTTGTCATCTACCTTAAAACCACCATATGTGGTGTGTCATGTGAAGATAAGACTGCAAAGTCTTTATGGCGAGCGTTGAAGGGAAAGTATAATTGACGTGATGTTAACAAGTCGGTTGTGGTATCTGAATGTAACACATTTGCAAACCCTCTTGAATGGTGGGTAGGAAATGGGGCTACTCGCCATTTATGCGTTGTAAGAGTTGAATGGAAACAACTTTTTATAGGCAATGGTGAGAGCTCAAGAGTTGAGTGGCATAGCAAGGTCAATCTGAAAATGATTTCAGGAAATGTTTAGCCTTCGACAATGTGCTGCATGTTCCAAATATCCAGAAGAATCTTGTGTCTTGCTCATTTCTTGTGAAGAATGGATTTAACTCATTTTTTAGGCATATAAGTTCATTTTGTCCAAAAAAATGAATTGTTAATGGGAAAGAGGTACATAATACATCAAATGTTCAAAATGAATGTACTTCTTGTTGTGCCCAAAAGTGGTGCTCCTAAAAGAGCAAGTGAGATTGGCTCTAGCTCTGCTAACATGCTTGAGTCGTCATGCTTGTAGCACTATAGACTATGACATGGAAATTTCAATCCATTCGAATAATGATGAACATGGAGTTGTTACCAAATTTAAGATTTGATCCTAATCATAAGTGACAAGTATGTGTTGAAGCCAACTTGGCTAAAACACTGTTTCCAACTGTAGAAATAAACATTGAACCTCTACATTTAATTCACACCGATAGATATGTGATTTAGAATTTGTGCAAACTAGAGAAAAAGACGTGCGCCAGAAGTCGAGATCCATCAGCCATTGGATATGCTCTCTGAAATTTTTAAGCCAAACTCAGCCTCCAAACTGGCCTTATGTGAGGGGTATCCAAAATATCCAAGCCAAACTCAACCTACAAACCTGTCTCGTTTGAGGGAGGGTATTAGAAGCTAGAGATAAGAATTGAGTCAGAAAAAGAGATAGAATTATTATGATGTGGAGATAACGTTGTTGTTGAAACATATTAGATTTCGTTTGAATTGATTATTTTGTTTAAAAGATTAAGTTTATCTTTAGTCCTTTTATCTTTATCTTTTAGTGTAGGTGTAATATTTCGATTCTCGGGAAATGGTAGGCGTGTCATTTTGCGAAAACGAAATATTATATTCTTTACTTTTTTTGTGTATATATATTTATATATGTGCGAAAAATATATATATATATGTATATATTGGAAAATCTGATTTTTAAGTAATAAGGAAAATAATAAGAAATTATTATTTTTGGGATTTCCTATTTAAGAAAAACAAATCCAATTAGTTTTTATAACCTAAAAGAAATCAGAAATTTTCGTACATTTTTTGAAAACGGCGTGTAAGAGCAATAGAGAAAGGGCAAAGAGATTTCTTCAGAATTCTAAGGCTATTCGTAACGGTTTTCAGATTCGAGTAGAGCAGCGGAATCGTCGTGAAGAGGGCATCGATCGTTTCAACACAAGAAAGTTGGGGATTTGTCAAGGTATGATTTCCGAGCCCTAGATGTGTTCTTGAACGTTTTCGATGAATCTAAACTCTTAGATTCGTAGTTTTGCTTGTTTAGAAGCGTGTGATCGAATCTAATCTAAGTTTGGATTGATCACATAGGTTTTCTGCAAAGAAGGATCGTTTTGCTGCAGATTTTCATAGCTTTTGTTGTTGGATTAGCTTGGTTAAAGGTAAGAGGCTCTTCTTAAGTTTTAATTGTGGTTTTAGGGTTAAGATTGATGCTTGGATATAGTTTAGATGATAGAAATCATGTTGTTTGATCGTTTAAGGATTAAGGGATGTTATGGTTTGTGAAAGTTGTGTTTTTCTACTATTTTTATGATTACAATCGTGTAGAACATGTTTGGAATCGAGTAGAGTTTGAAAATTGCCGAAAATCATGTTTTTAGGGTTTTACTGCATCGAATGCGTACGCATTCCTGTTATAGGATGTTTGGCTTTAGTTTCAGCAGGTGGAATGCGCATGCACTCGTCATTCAGGATGTTAAGTCCTTTTCACAGCAGGTGCAATGCACACACATTGCTGTTTCATGATAGTTTAGGTTGCTCCCAGCATGAGCAATGCGCATGCATTGCATTCAATCGCGCGACGATATCGGGATGAAACTTTCAAAGAAGTTTTCGGTCGGGAATACGCACGCATTGACCCCAATTTTTGAGAAAATGATGTTTTAAGCTATGTATTGAGATTTAAATGTTGTTTCATGATCTAATAACATTAATTAAACATAAACAAGCCTTGATTGAGTTTCTGATGTGTTTAGTTCCGGCACCGAATGTACTCTTCCAAAGAGTTGAAGTTTGGGACCATCGGAAGGGCATGATAGGCTTGTGCTTTGATGGATTAGAATTCATCAATGTCTGTGTAATTGATAAGATGTGGTGTTTAGTTGTCTAAGTGAAGGAGTAGAGTTGTTAAGGTGAGCCTTGCTTTGAAAACACTTAGGTGACTAGTTAATACATAATAAATTACATACGTGGTAGTAAAAAGATTAAACGTCAGATTGTTCTTGGTCAGGCACCGATTCATATCGGCGATGTGGTACGTTCATAAAGGCGAACAACGCTACTGGCTCAAAAGACTTAAGGGTAGTGGAGGAAATTAATTGAACGATACGCATCTTTGGGAGACCCGGATCTATCAGGTGCTATTCACCGTTAGTTAGCAAGTATATCTTCAGGCTGATAAATGCCATGCGTGGTGCCATTGAATGCTGACGTAACCAAGATAAGTTAAGCTAGATACGTATAATCATGACATGTTGATGGACATGGAGTAAACCCTAGATTGAGTTGGTCTTATAAAGATAATCTTTTAATTATAAATCATAATTAATTGTAGTGTCTACCTCTTATTGAGTACATTGTACTTACCTCAAATGCATGTTTTCCTATGTGTTTGGGGGAGAGAAGATGAACAGGTAGATCCGGAGTTCGAGTAGGACTTTGATGACGACGTTTAAGGACGCCGACGTTGAAGCTTTTGTTTTGTTTTTGTTATCTTTATGTATTAGACTTGTTGTTCTTGGAGAACTCTGTATTTTCTTTTAGTATACTTTTTGGAGGTTTTCGTACGTTATACGTTTTCATTTGGTTTTCCAATGTAATATATTTACATTTCTATCTTTAGATTTTCTTGAGTTTCTATTCTTGGCTGTTGAAAAATAAGATACCCAAGTCTTTGCTTCTGTTTTGCTTAACTCAATACGACGTAGTAGAGACTGACGTATGATGTGTGATTTATTACTACCTCTGTCCCATAAAAAGTGTCCATTTTTTGAAAATGAATTGTCCCACAAAAAGGGTCCATTTAGAAAACCAATACATCATTTAATGCATTTTTTTCAAACATATCCCTATCATAACATTTTATATGAATATATTCATTTCATATTCCAATAGATCATTTATTATATTATAGGGGTGTATATGTCTATTAGTACTTAAAATACAACACATTAATTATTTTCTTAATCTCCGTGCACCACAAAAAGTGGATATTTTTTATGGGACGGAGGTAGTATATATTATACGTGTGAACGTTCCTTTTCCAGATAAGGACTTGGTGTCCGTGAATTAACAGGGCGTTACAGTTGGTATCAGAGAGAAGCGTCATTTAGGCTTCCTTTCTTCTAAGATAGGATTTCTTTAGACCACTTAGAACCATTCTGAATCTTCCTGGTCCTTTAGAATGATAGGTAACCTCGAGAGATACTCGTGTTGATAAGTTTGGAATCGGAAGTTCTAGGGCCCGAGCAAAAGCGAGTGGTTTGGTTCAAGATGGGGTCTAGTAGTTGTGGTTCATGTAGAAGATGTTGATGATCGTGTTGGAGTTTACCGTTGAAAAATAAGAAGAAGAAAAGGACCCTACAGTTTTGAATCCTACGAATCATGGTGTAATTCTTGGTAGGGGTGAACATGATCCGGTTTGGCCGGTTTTTGTTTAGGGTATATTTTACTATATTTTCGGACTTAATCCCTAAACAATTTACCTTGTTTTTAAAGGAAATAAATGAGAAAAGCATGTTTTAACCAATAAATTCATATAATGTTCATTGAGGGTTTATAATTTAATTAGGAGGAAATATTGGGATTAAATGTTATTTTGTTTACATTTTATTATTATTATTATTATTCGATGACTTGGTGTAACAATAATTTTGCAGAAAATAAAGAAATGCAAGGGGATATTATTTATTGAGAAGATTTATGTCATTCAATCAAGGATTTCAAAATAAAGAAGAAAATCGGATCATCGACATTTGAAGGATAAATCGGATCGAGCGAAAGAGTGGAGTGGGGAACACGTTTTTACGGGTGAAGTGTGAATGCATATAAAAAGAGGCTCGGTCGGCCGAGTTTTCTATTCGATCGACCGAGCCAAGAGGTTCGGTCACCGAGGTCGCAGAAATTAATCCGACGCGCTTTCTAGATCCTTCCTATGTCGGCCACAAACCTATATATATAAGCAAGCATCCATTCGAGCGTAAACGATCATCCGAAACATCAGAAATCAAGATAGCAATTAGCAATAAATTAGATTCATAGATAGTCTTTCTTTTATTTTTCTTTCAATTTCAATTCAAGCAAATAAGGATGTTTTTAAGAAGATGAGTGGCTAAAGGCCGAGGCTAGAACCACCAATGTGAAGCCACCATTTGCGGAATAAACAAGGATTTTTGCATTTATTCGTTCTAGTAAGTTTCTTGTTCTTCCTTCATGTTTTGAATTGTTTATGTGCAATGTGTATGACTATACTTGTGTTGCATCTTTGATTGAATTTAGACATACGATAGTTGATAAATTCATAGATTGCCGTGAAGGAGAGTGATAATATTTCTTCTAACAAACAAAAGTTGAGGGATAATATTGTTAGATTAGGATTTTATATCCATGTCTTTGTTCCGTAAATTCGTTAGTTGCATCGAGAGGTGGACTAGTTAACGGTGTTAAATCGAGAGAGGAAACGCCTTTTTAGTAGATAATAATCCAAGGCTTGCAAACGAATGTGCGTCTTTCTTGTTAATTTCGGTGGGGTGGTGGATCAACGGTGCTTCTAGTTGTTTAATTATAATTGTTACGGAAAGATTTTATTTTCAATTTTCAAACTCTTTGTTTTATTGTTTTTTAATCCAAGATCGTAGTCATCAACCTTACAAAAGAAATCAAAAGCAAAAACACTATTTTCGTACAAGTCCCTGCGGATACGACCCGGTTTCATCACTATAGCTGCGAACCTTCGCACTTGGGGTTGACATCGGTTTTATTTATTATATTTTATCACTGCTTTGCATAAAACCGTAAACAGTTTTTCCCGTCTATAAAACCAAACCATTTTATACGGTTTCTAAATTTTCAACCCAAACTGAAACGGTTTTTAGGCTAAAACCATTTGTTCGGTCCGGTTTGGTTTGACTTGGTTCCGGTTTTTCACGGTTTTCATTAACAAATAAAATTATCGATTGAAAATCACTACTTATCCAAAAAAAACATATGGTAATATGTAATACCCCAATTTTCGCAATGTTGTATATACAAGGATATTATAGGCATTTCCAAATAATTATCTCGGTAATTATTATTATTATTATTATTATTTTATCTAGTGATATATGTTATTTTCATACTATTGATTAAGCTGCGAGAAGTTTGGAGTATTTTCAACGTAAAAATGATTTCGTTGTGACACTATTATTTTATACTAAAAGAAATATTAATATTTATATTATTATTATTATTATTATTATTATTTTGTTTTTCTTACATACAGGCGGGAGACTATATCATCTGGAAAATGTTGATTAACATTTAATAGCTAATTGGATAATATAATAATAACTAGTAGGAAATCCGTGCAATGCACGGGAATATGTGAATTAAAAAAAATTATTAATTTTTCATAATTTAATCATCAATTGAAGCACACGCAATGTTAGACAAATAACATAAGTTCTGTAAATATGATATAACATTTCAAGTCAAATTCTTGAAAGAAAAAAAAAAGTCAAGAATAATGGTTAGAAGCATTAAATTAGTTGTACAAATGCCACACTGTACAAATGCCACTATTACCTGTTACTAAATAACAACATTCTATATAAAATGTCACTTGCTCAGTCCTTTTCTCCTCAACATATCCAAAGTTGTATATACCGGTTATATGAAATGTGCTTACACTTGTTTTCTCTGGGTCAAAGATGCTATATCAACTTTATTAAAAAGAAGCAGCAGAAGATGCTGCTATGCGAACTGATAATGAGCAACAAAAATGTTGACATAAGAAAATAAGGAAAAATACATTATCATAACCAAGCATAAAAGTAAGAATTTCACCCCTTCAGCAACAAAATCTAGGTAATTATCCCGAATCATAGGGCTTGATTAGTAAAAAGGTGCAGGGGAAATATTGATAGCACTGCTTGAGAGAATAGTATAAGAGACCCCAACAACACTTTTGTTTAAGAATTGAATCCTGTATCTCACTTCTTAGAGTACTTTTCACTGGCGGTAAAGCATTTTGAAACATTAATTCTTAATCTTAAAGCCAGTGAGACTGCAAATATGGAGAGATCTATATCTCAAATTGTTTGCCTGCAGTATGTTTAGGCCCTTTGAAGGAGTTTTTTGCTCCTGTTTTTCATTAAGTAGAAATGCTTGAGCCTACAAAACAGTAAACCAAATCTCACACAAAAAGGTAAACCAAAAGCGACATTTTATTGGGATGCATTAATGTTTACCGTCCACACATAGACCATTAGTAGAGATTTTATAAAGAGAAATGTTGTTGAAGGGCACATGTTTACAAAAGAGAGAATATGTAGCTTGGTATGTTCAAGATTCAATATTTTGCAGACTTTTACGGCAGCTAAAGACACTTCAATATCATTGTCACGTAACAGTAGATGACAAACATGAACCAATGGTTTTGATCTAATAACATTAATTAAACATAAACAAGCCTTGATTGAGTTTCTGATGCGTTTAGTTCTGGCACCGAATGTACTCTTCCAAAGAGTTGAAGTTTGGGACCATCGGAATGGCATGATAGGCTTGTGCTTTGATGGATTAGAATTCATCAATGTCTGTGTAATTGATAAAATGTGGTGTTTAGTTGTCTAAGTGAAGGAGTAGAGTTGTTAAGGTGAGCCTTGCTTTGAAAACACTTAGGTGACTAGTTAATACATAATAAATTACATACGTGGTAGTAAAAAGATTAAACGTCAGATTGTTCTTGGTCAGGCACCGATTCATATCGGCGATGTGGTACGTTCATAAAGGCGAACAACGCTACTGGCTCAAAAGACTGAAGGGTAGTGGAGGAAATTAATTGAACGTATACGCATACTGGGAGACCCCGGAGCTATCAGGTGCTATTCACCGTTAGTTAGCAAGTATATCTTCAGGCTGATAAACGCCATGCGTGGTGCCATTGAATGCTGACGTAACCAAGATAAGTTAAGCTAGATACGTATAATCATGACATGTTGATGGACATGGAGTAAACCCTAGATTGAGTTGGTCTTATAAAGAAAATCTTTTAATTATAAATCATAATCAATTGTAGTGTCTACCTCTTATTGAGTACATTGTACTTACCTCAAATGCATGTTTTTCTATGTGTTTGGGGGAGAGAAGATGAACAGGTAGATCCGGAGTTCGAGTAGGACTTTGATGACGACGTTTAAGGACGCCGACGTTGAAGCTTTTATTTTGTTTTTGTTATCTTTATGTATTAGACTTGTTGTTCTTGGAGAACTCTGTATTTTCTTTTAGTATACTTTTTGGAGGTTTTCGTACGTTATACGTTTTCATTTGGTTTTCCAATGTAATATATTTACATTTCTATCTTTAGATTTTCTTGAGTTTCTATTCTTGGCTGTTGAAAAATAAGATACCCAAGTCTTTGCTTCTGTTTTGCTTAACTCAATACGACGTACGTAGTAGACTCCGACGTATATGATGTGTGATTTATTACTACCTCTGTCCCATAAAAAGTGTCCATTTTTTAAAAATGAATTGTCCCACAAAAAGGGTCCATTTAGAAAACCAATACATCATTTAATGCATTTTTTTCAAACATATCTTTATCATAACATTTTATATGAATATATTCATTTCATATTCCAATAGATCATTTATTATATTATAGGGGTGTACATGTCTATTAGTACTTAAAATACAACACATTAATTATTTTCTTAATCTCCGTGCACCACAAAAAGTGGACATTTTTTATGGGACGGAGGTAGTATATATTATACGTGTGAACGTTCCTTTTCCAGATAAGGACTTGGTGTCCGTGAATTAACAGGACGTTACAGTTGGTATCAGAGAGAAGCGTCATTTAGGCTTCCTTTCTTCTAAGATAGGATTTCTTTAGACCACTTAGAACCATTCTGAATCTTCCTGGTCCTTTAGAATGATAGGTAACCTCAGAGATACTCGTGTTGATAAGTTTGGAATCGGAAGTTCTAGGGCCCAGCAAGAAGCGAGTGGTTTGGTTCAAGATGGGGGTCTAGTAGTTGTGGTTCATGTAGAAGATGTTGATGATCGTGTTGGAGTTTACCGTTGAAAAATAAGAAGAAGAAAAGGACCCTACAGTTTTGAATCCTACGAATCATGGTGTAATTCTTGGTAGGGGTGAACATGATCCGGTTTGGCCGGTTTTTGTTTAGGGTATATTTTACTATATTTTCGGACTTAATCCCTAAACAATTTACCTTGTTTTTAAAGGAAATAAATGAGAAAAGCATGTTTTAACCAATAAATTCATATAATGTTCATTGAGGGTTTATAATTTAATTAGGATGAAATATTGGGATTAAATGTTATTTTGTTACACATTTTATTATTATTATTATTCGATGACTTGGTGTAACAATAATTTTAGTAAAAATAAAGAAATGCAAGGGATATTATTTATTGAGAAGATTTATGTCATTCAATCAAGGATTTCAAAATAAAGAAGAAAATCGGATCGGCATTTGAAGGATAAATCGGATCGAGCGAAAGAGTGGAGTGGGAACACGCTTTTCTTGGTGAAGTGTGAATGCATAAAAAAAGAGGCTCGGTCGACCGAGCCTTGCTATTCGATCGACCGAGCCAAGAGGTTCGGATCCACCGAGGTCGCAGAAATTAATCCGACGCGTTTTTTAGATCCTTCCTATGTCGGCCACAAACTCCTATATAAGCAAACATCCATTCGAAAGCGTAAACGATCATCCGAAACATCAGAAATCAAGATAGCAATTAGCAATAAATTAGATTCATAGATAGTCTTTCTTTTATTTTTCTTTCAATTTCAATTCAAGCAAATAAGGATGTTTTTGAAGAAGATGAGTGGCTAAAGGCCCGAGGCTAGAACCACCAATGTGAAGCCACCATCGCCGGAATAAACAAGGATTTTTGCATTTATTCGTTTCTAGTAAGTTTCTTGTTCTTCCTTCATGTTTTGAATTGTTTATGTGCAATGTGTATGACTATACTTGTGTTGCATCTTCGATTGAATTTAGACATACGATAGTTGATAAATTCATAGATTGCCGTGAAGGAGAGTGATAATATTTCTTCTAACAAACGAAAGTTGAGGGAGAATATTGTTAGATTAGGATTTTATATCCATGTCTTTGTTCCGTAAATTCGTTAGTTGCATCGAGAGGTGGACTAGTTAACGGTGTTAAATCGAGAGAGGAAACGCCTTTTTAGTAGATAATAATCCAAGGCTTGCAAACGAATGTGCGTCTTTCTTGTTAATTTCGGTGGGGTGGTGGATCAACGGTGCTTCTAGTTGTTTAATTATAATTGTTACGGAAAGATTTTATTTTCAATTTTCAAACTCTTTGTTTTATTGTTTTTTAATCCAAGATCGTAGTCATCAACCTTACAAAAGAAATCGAAAGCAAAAACACTATTTTCGTACAAGTCCCTGCGGATACGACCCGGTTTCATCACTATAGCTGCGAACCTTCGCACTTGGGGTTGACATCGGTTTTATTTATTATATTTTATCACTGCTTTGCATAAAACCGTAAACGGTTTTTCCCGTCTATAAAACCAAACCATTTTATACGGTTTCTAAATTTTCAACCCAAACTGAAACGGTTTTTAGGCTAAAACCATTTGTTCGGTCCGGTTTGGTTTGACTTGGTTCCGGTTTTTCACGGTTTTCATTAAGAAATAAAATTATCGATTGAAAATCACTACTTATCCAAAAAAAACATATGGTAATATGTAATACCCCAATTTTCGCAATGTTGTATATACAAGGATATTATAGGCATTTCCAAATAATTATCTCGGTAATTATTATTATTATTATTATTATTTTATCTAGTGATATATGTTATTTTCATACTATTGATTAAGCTGCGAGAAGTTTGGAGTATTTTCAACATAAAAATTATTTCGTTGTGACACTATTATTTTATACTAAAAGAAATATTAATATTTATATTATTATTATTATTATTATTATTATTATTATTATTATTATTATTTTGTTTTTCTTACATATAGGCGGGAGACTATATCATCTGGAAAATGTTGATTAACATTTAATAGCTAATTGGATAATATAATAATAACTAGTAGGAAATCCGTGCAATGCACGGGAATATGTGAATTAAAAAAAATTATTAATTTTTCATAATTTAATCCTCAATTGAAGCACACGCAATGTTAGACAAATAACATAAGTTCTGTAAATATGATACTATAACATTTCAAGTCAAATTCTTGAAAGAAAAAAAAAAAAAGTCAAGAATAATGGTTAGAAGCATTAAATTAGTTGTACAAATGCCACACTGTACAAATGCCACTATTACCTGTTACTAAATAACAACATTCTATATAAAATGTCACTTGCTCAGTCCTTTTCTCCTCAACATATCCAAAGTTGTATATACCGGTTATATGAAATGTGCTTACACTTGTTTTCTCTGGGTCAAAGATGCTATGTCAACTTTATTAAAAAGAAGAAGCAGAAGATGCTGCTATGCGAACTAATAATGAGCAACAAAAATGTTGACATAAGAAAATAAGGAAAAATACATTATTATAACCAAGCATAAAAGTAAGAATTTCACCCCTTCAGCAACAAAATCTAGGTAATTATCCCGAATCATAGGGGTTGATTAGTAAAAAGGTGCAGGGGAAATATTGATATCACTGCTTGAGAGAATAGTATAAGAGACCCCAACAACACTTTTGTTTAAGAATTGAATCCTGTATCTCACTTCTTAGAGTACTTTTCTACGGCAGCGAAAGCATTTTGAAACATTTCTTAATCTTAAAGCCAGTGAGACTGCAAATATGGAGAGATCTATATCTCAAATTGTTTGTCTGCAGTATGTTTAGGCCCTTTGAAGGAGTTTTTTGCTCTCGTTTTTCATTAAGTAGAAATGCTTGAGCCTACAAAACAATAAACCAAATCTCACACAAAAAGGTAAACCAAAAGCGACATTTTATTGGGATGCATTAATGTTTACCGTCCACACATAGACCATTAGTAGAGATTTTATAAAGAGAAATGTTGTTGAAGGGCACATGTTTACAAAAGAGAGAATATGTAGCTTGGTATGTTCAAGATTCAATATTTTGCAGACTTTTACGGCAGCTAAAGACACTTCAATGTCATTGTCACGTAACAGTAGATGACAAACATGAACCAACTTAATCTTGAGAAATACAAAATTATGAGAGAGACCTACTAAAAGTAGCTACCGACATATTTAATAAAAGAAACAAAGGAAACATTGAAGCCTAATTCAAAACGACGAATTATGCAAAAAAATCAATAACATCACCATGAATCCGGTTATGAGGATGTACCATAAGAGGAGGGCAAGGCATTATTGAGCTTCCATCCATTTCAAGCATCAACTCAATTGTACTATCCATGTAATATCGCATACTAATGTTGTATCCAATGGGGCATACTTTTTCTGCATAATGCTATGTGCCAAGAAGGCAACTCCTGCTGATGCAATACGTCAATTTTTTTTAAAGATGCACAGCTACTTCAATTTTACCCTTTGAATTTTCTACATTTTTTTTTTTTTTTTTTTTTTTTTTCGTTCTCTAAAGTCTTGAGACAACTTGACAATAAAAAAAGAAAAACAACCCTTATCAATAGCAAATGAAAATAATGTCTGATGACTCTAAACACGTCAATGATAATTTGAAATTCAAAATTAGCAAATGAAAATAATGTCTGATGACTCTAAACACATTAACTATAATTTGAAATTCAAGATTCAGAACATACCTATTAACGTTAACGAAAGATTTTACATATATTCGACTTGATATCTAAATCCACTTATTCAAATAATAAGAACATGACTAAAATCCAAAATAGACAAACTTAAAAGACTAAAATCCTAATTTTGCCTGTTTTGAGGCATCAAAGTCATCAGCTCATTATTGACTAAATCATTTAAAAATAATATCAAAACCATTTTCTTGGTGCTTAGAGTACCTGGAGTGCAGATGAACATCTTCGGAACACCATCATTCTTTCCATCCTCCATCTACTTCGCTCTAGCTAGATCTCATTTATTCACGTAGTAATAACAATTTTCCACTGCACAAACAAACAGATATAGAAAAAAAGACCAAGCAATGAAATTAATTCGCTCATATACCCAAGAATGTTGTACCATTGGGAAAATATGATCTACACCCAAGCGATGAGCAATCACAAATGTATGCTTCTTCATTGTAATTGATATAAGCCCCTAAGAAATCAATCTGAAACAAATGAATTACCATCATCATTCAAAAAAAAAAATAAAATAAAAAATAACAGCGACTGAACTCTGAAGATGCAAAATGAGGGGAAAAAAATCGAATCTTGAAGCAGAGATGCGCACACGATCTTCAACGGGGCCTTAAAAAATCCTCAACTCAAAAAACAAAAATCGTTGCCTTCATGGATCAATTCAGCAGAGTACACATGATAAAAACAAATTGGCAAAGTACACGGAGCAGTTAGTTGCACTAAATGGAGTCAGTTAGTTGCAAAGAGCAGTAACAAACCTTGGCCCAAATTTTTCCCAAGCCGGATATAATCAATAATTTGTATGAAAATTCAGTAAACATCATATCAATGCATGTGTGAAAGTGGTGGTGAAATGGTGGAATCCATAAGGGATAACAAATGATGTTCTCGATCATTAGAGCGTATCATGCACTTCTTTGAGTTCAACAACTCACCAACTTTCAAATCTACAATTCGGAGGCGTAATCACCGGTGTTAAAGAAAATCGATGCTTTGGTAGTCCATTTGAATTGTCACAAACATAAAAATATTGTGGAATTTAAAGAATGAAACACATTAGATTTGGAGAAACATCATATCAGAACCTTACTCTTATTTGTCATATAGAGCGTCCTCCATACAAAAGCCAAGACACAGTCCCGGTAACCCAAAATCAGCAATCTGAATCGGTAGGATAAAACCTAAATAAATAACGGCTAGATCAGCAATGGCAACAACAAAAAAAGGTCATATTATATACATAACGCAATTTTAAGTTAATTGTTGAAACCAATTATAGGTGTGATGCAAGCATATTTAAGTAGAAAACTTAAGCAATTGCAGATTTAAATCAGTAAACAATTCACCTCGTGGGTAAGAAATTCAGGACGGATGCCATTGGTATTGCTGACATCAACATACATCGTCATCCTCCAACTCAAAATCCACTCCCTCAACCTCCAGAATCGCAGCCCAAATTATGTCTCACGAAGCCGCTGATACAAAATTGGTGCTTCCTCGTTTCGATGACTTTTGAAAGGGCATTGAAAGTAAATGTAGATGAGTAGGATGAGAGTGAGAATCCAATAATTTGCAATGGAATTTAGGAGTTGTGGGTTGAGATTTTCTGGGCAGACCGTGGGGAAGAAAGATGGGAAGGGATAAGTTGATAACTGACCGAATGATAAGAGCTTTGGAATCGTGGGGGACACGGACTTTCATCATGGGATTCATTTAGCGGAAGCAAGGATGAAAATGGGTCAGATGCGACTAAAGACGGGTCTAAAGCAGGTCAATTGGCTATACTCTAAAATATAAATATAGATACTAGTGTGGTAGTTATGATAAATGAGATAGTTTTAAAAAATATAATTTTGAGATTATTTTTTTTTTGGCAGCCCAACTCCATGGTTGATCTCAACTAATATACATAACGTATAAAGGATGTAGGAGTAGTATTAAATTTCACTAATTTCTTAGCATCTTTACTGTTCATTATTCCCCCAAAGACGACAACGGAAGATATTTCAATAAACAAGAAACGGGTGTCTTTATTACCTCTTAGAACTCCAAACTTCGACATGGAACTTGTTGTATAAATACTTAGTTTCTTTTATAATTATAAGCATGATATATATAAGGATGTCCTCTTTCAATTTCCGTAGTTTGATAGCTGAAACCGCTGCCATGTTCAGCCACCATTCTATTTTAACCACCCCTATATCCATTTTCAGAGCAATTACACCACCATCATAAGGGCCACTTATATCACCTTTCTATCACCAAATTCACCATGAGAGTCTGATCATTATATTCATGCAAATTAACCCCAACTGCTATTACCGTCATAATCTCTAGGGGCATCGAAGTAATCTACTAGCTAACATGTAGTCCGCTTCGAGTCGTCGACACTTTCGTAGTTGCCAACAACCCGGGTGAAACTAATATTTGATTCCGTCGTTCTGCAGGTAAGAAGTTAAGAACGTTACTACTTTATCTATGGTGACTTTTAGTTAATGGGATGAACGAGTGTTTGTTGGAATCGTTAACTTGTGAAAAATGGAACTTATTATAGTGAGTTTTTGGCTGAAAGATCGAAGAAGCTGGACAAGGGTTTGGGGAAGGTAGTACGACAGAAATAAAAATAGGGTTTGGGGAGGTAGTACGACAGAAATAAAAATAATAATACGTGAAATGATTTGGGTAAGGAAGGAAATGAAGGTGTGTTACCTTAGAATGAAGGTCATCAATCATATCAGAGGTTTTCTTATTTTATGGGAATTAAATCTCACATGTCTCTGTCAAGAAGATTGCGGGGAATTTCTATGAAAGCCGCTACAAGTGATTCACGGATGATAAGTGAGTTCATTTTATTTTTGATGTTATAAACACAGATAGGAATATGCAGTTTAAGAAAGAAATAAACACAGATAGCAATGCAAACGTAAAGAATGGCGGAATTGATAAATACAGAAAACAAGAAGAACACAGTGATTTAACGTGGTTTCCGGCGTTGTGCCGACTACTCCACGGACAGAGAAAGAGATATTTTATTATGCACAGAATTACAAGGTTTTCACAAGTGTGTGAATAACACTTTTGAATGACACATGTTGGATAGATTTTGCATCACTAAACAAAAAGAAAATTTATAAACCCTAACCTAATTGCAAAACTAACTCCTAACCGGCCGAATACCGGGTTGTTGATAGTAAGCGAGATAAGTCCATCGATCCACAGGAATTGGGATGTTGAATCTAATTTCATTAACTCTCTCAATTGTTACTCAAAGAATGAATAAACAAAAGAAACGAAAGAACAAAACATAAAAACAGAAAAGAACAATCAAGATAAATCTAACCTAAGAAACATAAAAACAATCTAAACTAAGAGACATGGGATCAAACAACCAATATACAAACCTATGTGATCTCAATCCTAGTTAATCTCATGATTCTAATTCGATTTGTGGTTTCACCTTTTCACGAGACATAAACCCCTAATTCCTTAGTGAATTTATTCTTGGATAGATTTTGCATCAATAAACAAAAAGAAAATTTATAAACCCTAACCTAATTGAAAAACTAACTCCTAACCGGCCGAATACCGGGTTGTTGATAGTAGAGCGAGATAAGTAAGGGGTCGATCCACAGGGAATTGGGATGTTGAATCTAATTTCATTAACTCTCTCAATTGTTACTCAAAGAATGAATAAACAAAAGAAACGAAAGAACAAAACATAAAAACAGAAAAGAACAATCAAGATAAATCTAACCTAAGAAACATAAAAACAATCTAAACTAAGAGACATGGGATCAAACAACCAATATACAAACCTATGTGATCTCAATCCTAGTTAATCTCATGATTCTAATTCGATTTGTGGTTTCACCTTTTCACGAGACATAAACCCCTAATTCCTTAGTGAATTTATTCTCAAACTACGGATTCCTAATTCCTTAGTAAATCCAATTTATCAATCTCTACTCTCTCGTAAGTTGAAACTGATTTCCATACAACACTCGGTGTAGATTCAGGTTAACTCTCGTATTTTAGAATCTAACAACCTAGATAATTAATCGATTAACTTGTCATCATTAACGATTAAAGATCCTATCTTTCTATGGTGATCTAACGTTTATGCAACTTCCGTATTATAAACATCTATCGTGAACTAATTCCTCAATTTATTCACGTAGCCATACAAACCACATAGAAAAATACAAAAAGAACCAAGATCATGAATAAAAACTGGAATTAAATAAATCAAGAAGAACTCACATAGTCTCATACATTGAAGGATCCAAGAACGGAAACGAAAAGCATCTAAACTACTCCTAATCTAACCTCGGTTCACCCGAGCACAAGGCTCGGGTGACCGCCTTCAAACTCTCAAGATCATGCGGCTTGGCCTCTCTTTTGATGTGAAGAAATTTTCGAATGAATTAGGGTTTGGGGCTGCTGTGCTTTAAATAAAACAGAGGCGGTTGCTACAAAGAACCTAAGTCGGTTCTGGCCTGAACGCGTGGTGGGCGCTTCGTTTAACTAATCGACGCCCGCCCAGGATGCTTGACGGAGATCGACGCTGCTTCGTTTGGACGTCGAACTCTCTCGTTACGATTTTATGCCTTTGAACGCTGCGTTGATTTTCAAACGCCAGATTCGATCCGACGCCGTCCGCTTTATTTGGACGCTTGATCCTTGTCGAAAATCTTGATATTTCCATCTTTATCTTTATTGATTTCTTTCCTTATCTCTTTTATTCTTCCATATCTTTGATTGATCCTCTCTCATCTCGAAATTAGCTCTTTAGGATCATCTTTTCCATCATCAATGAGTATCTACACAAGGATCAAAACATACCAAAGTGTAACATATTTCCAAAATAATATAAAATCATAATTTAAGCACATAAATCGTTACATTTTGCAATTAACCTATTAAAAACACTATTTACTCAATTAATCGATTATAAGCTCGATTTCTATGAAAAACATCCATATACGGGGGAAATTGATGTAAAATATATCATTAAAAACACTACAAATTGACCCTGAACAACACACATTGCATTGATTACAACATTGGTATTTATAGACACAAGTCTAAAACCCTAATCGCCATAAATACCCCGGATGTGGACCCCACCCAATTTGTTATCCACCGACGAAACCCGCTTCAAAGCGACTTCCTGGACTTGTAATCGCTGCCCGATGTAGAACTCACTATACTAAGATAACACAAACGGACTGTAAACCGATCGCCGACTTCGACTTGAAGAAACTCATTGCACTTCATCAAAGTGACTTTCACAGTAGCGAATATACTTAAGCGAATCCGACCATCAATCTCGGTCTCGGTTTTCCGCATTAGTTCCACCAGATATTTCGAGTTTAGAGATCAAGTCACCAAACCGACAAATCTCCACCTTGACTTGAACTCTCATTCAACGTCACCAGACTGCATAATCTGATGTACTTGTACCAGATGCGCGCATTAGTCAATGCCAGGATGTACAGTACCAGACTTCTCCTCAGAATCCACTCAAGTTGACCTGTCCTCAACTGAGCATCCAGAATTCAGTTTACAAGCTTTGAATATTCAACAAGTCCAAACACAACTGAAACTTGCTCTGCTGAACTGGTTTAGTGAACATATCAGCATGATTTTCTTTGGTGCTGATATTCTTCACTACAACCCTCTTCTCATTTCTCAGAAAATGATACCTCACATCAATATGCTTGGTTCTCTCATGATGAACCTGATCCTTAGCTAGACAAATTGCACTTAAAGCGTCACAATAAATCTCGACTTGACCCCGATGTAGCCCCAAATCACCGACTAGTCCTTCACTTGAGACACCCTCCTGGCGCCTTCAGAAAGAGCCATATACTCGGCTTGAGAGTTGATAAAGCCACTGCTTTTCAAGAGTTGCTTTCGGTGACAACCTGAATTCCCAGGTGTGAAAACATAACCCGGCCATATACTTTCTAACGCCCACATCACATGCATAATCGCATCATAGTATCCTATGATCGGCTCAAGATCACCTCCATAAATGAGTCCAACATCATTTGCACTCTAAGGTACTCGAACATTCTTTTTCACAAACTTTCAGTGTTCCTTTCAGGTTGAGCCATAAACCTGCCGACAACACCATTTCGCTCGAGCCAGATCAAAGCCTAGTGCACACCATGGCATACATCGATCGCCAACCGCACTAGCATAGGAACTTTGACATATATTCCTTCTCATCTGGCCGATCGTGAAGCAAAAGCGATAAATGAACATTTGATGCCATAGGAGTATCTATTGGCTTAGCCGCTGACATGCCAAATTTTGACAGAATCTTCTGTATATAGCCCTGCTGAGATAAAAATAGTTTCTTCTGATTTCTATCTCTCCAGATCTCCATCCCTAAAATTTTCTTGGCTGCACCCAAATCTTTCATTTCAAACTCAGCACTGAGAAGGTCTTTCAGATACTGAACATCAGACTTCCTTTTTGAAGCTATCAGCATGTCATCCACATATAAAACAAGATAGATGTAAGATCCATCTTCCAACTGACCGTTGTAGACACGGCAATCATAAGGACTTCTGCTGTAACCCAACTGGATCATATAACTATCAAACCTTTTTATACTACTGTCTAGGAGCTTGCTTCAGTCCATACAGGGACTTCTTCAACTTTCACACAATATCTTCCTTACCAGGAACTTGGAAACCCTCTGGCTGAGTCATGTATACCTCTTTGTCTACCTCACCATGTAGAAAAGCTGTCTTCACATCTAACTGCTCAAGTTCTAAGTCCTGCTGTGCCACCATTGCTAGTAACACTCTGATTGAAGTATTTCTTACTACTGGTGAGAATATCTCATCAAAGTCTACCCTTTCTTTCTGACTGAACCCTCTTGCAACCAAACGTGCCTTATACTTAACTCTTTCTGCCTCAGTTATCCCTTCCTTCTTCTTGAAAATCCATTTTCAAGTAACAACTCTCCTATCAGCTATATGTTTAACTAGATCCCAAGTCTGATTCTTCAGTAATGACTCTATTTCATCTCCCATGGCAGCAAGCCATTGAGATTCTTCAGAACATGTCACTGCTTCCCTGTAAGTAGACAGTTCAAAACCATCCACTTCTTCTGCAACTTGAAGTGCGCACTCCAACCATATCATCAAACCCATACCTTCTAGGAGGTATCCCAACATTGGATCTTCTAGCTCACGACAACTATACTCTCTCGACCCACGTTCTCGCTTGACGCTCAACCGACATTTGCTCACCGATCGGCTTGGATTCGGCTATGGTTCGAAGAACCAGATCGATGAAAATCGACTTGGATCGCTTGATTGTTGCATTCCAACCGACTCCACCAAGCTCCACCTCATCGCCGTAATTTCGCCAAAGACTGGTTTGATTTGATTATCCTCCCATTGATGAACCGAGTATGGAATTTCTATAACCCTTAACTCCATCACCATACCCCACAAACACTCCTTTCTTGGCCCTTGGTTCCAGTTTCCCTTCACTGACATGATAGCACACTGTGCTTCTAAATACCCTTAGAACTGAATAATCTGCAGGCTTGCCAGACCACATCTCAAATGGTGTTTTGAGACTGATCCCTGTGTGAGGACTCCTGTTGATTAAGTAGCAAGCTGTGGTAAAAGGCTCTGCCCAAAATCTCCTTGATAAACCAGCATGAGAAAGCATACATCTTGCTCTCTCCGGAAGAGTTTGATTCATCCTCTCAGCTACACCATTTTGCTGAGGAGTATTCCTGACTGTATGATGTCTGGCAATACCCTCAGTTTTGCACAATATATCAAAATCAGTCCAGCAGAATTCCAAACCATTATCTGTATGAAGCCTCTTGATCTTCTTACCCAACTGATTTTCAACTAGAGCCTTCCATTGCATGAAGCTCTTGAATGCCTCACTTTTGTGTTTCATCAGCACCACCCAAGTCATCCTTGAATAGTCATATATGAACGACACAAAGTATCTGTGACCACCTAATGACTCCACCTTTGATGGCCCCCAACAATCAGAATGAATTTAATCAAGTGATGACTTTGTATTGTGTATCCCTTTTGAGAACTTGCTCCTATGTAGCTTTCCAAACACACAATACTCACAAAAGTCCAGATTCTTGACCTTACATCCCCCAAGAAGATCTTTCTGAGAAAGAATATGCATCCCCTTTTCACCCATGTGACCCAGTCTTATGTGCCACAGTTTTGTGGTGTGGATCGATGAACCTCGGTGATGCCACAAAGAAGCAGAACCAAAGAAAATCGACCACTTGTAGTATATCTGAGTCCCTTTCTTGATTCCCTTGAGAACCTCAACCGAGTTTTTATAGAAACTCAAGACACCACTTTCCTCTTAAACGGAATCCCTCGTTGTCCAAAGAACTGAGAGATACCAAGTTTTTGGTCATTTGTGGAACATGTCTAACTTCACTCAGTTTACATAATCTTTCATCCTCTGTCCTCAACTGAACTGAGCCAATCCCAACTACCTTACAGACCTTTCTGTTTGCCATAGATATATGACCACCATCTATCTGCTGATAACTTGAGAACCACTCTCTGTGAGGGCAAATATGAAAGGATGCCCCAGAGTCCAGAATCCACACATCAGTTTGATGTGCTGACTCTCCTGCAACTAGGACCATGTTCTCATCTGAATCATGCTCAGCTGCTACAACAGCTGTGCCAGAATTGTTCTCATGTTGTTTCTTCCTCTTTGGAAAATTGGACTTCCAATGTCCCTGCTCCTTACAATAATTACAGACATCTATGGATTTAGGGCCTTTGGACTTTGTCTTCTTGGAACTTTTCTTCCTAGACTGACCATGCTCTTTTCCACTACTGCAGCTGACTATCAGTCCTGCAGCCTGACTATCTGCTCTAGCTGCCATATGTCTCAGCTCCCTGGCATGTAAAGCTGACCTTACATCCTTTAAAGCAACTGTATCATTCCCAACTATGAAGGACTGCACAAAGTTCTCATAGGAAGCTGGTAATGAAACAAGGAAAATCAAAGTAGCATATTCATCATCAATCTTAACATCAATATTCCTGAGATCAAGTAATATTGTGTTCGGTGATCAAGATGATCTCTCAAGCTGAGCCCCTCATGCATCCTCAGTCGAACGACCCGCTTCAAAGAAGAACTTGTTGGTCAATGACTTAGTCATATACAAAGCTTTCAAGCTTTAACCATAACTTGGCAAAGAAGGTGTCTTCCTCAGAACTTTTGTGATAACATCATCAGACAAGCATAACATGATGGTTGAATGTGCTTTCTCCTCCAGACTGGCATAATCTGCAGAACTGGCATCCCCTCTACCAGATAAAGGAGTCCACAATCCTTGTTGCTTTAACAAGGCCCGCATCTTGATTTGCCAAAATCAAATCGTTTCTCCTCATAAATTTATCAATCTTCACGTTCATTGTCGACATCCTTCTAATTAAATAACAAACCTTTGATCACAAAATCCTAGCACCGGTCACCGGTCTTGGTGAAGATCAACTCTGTTCACCTGCAACTCCTGAATCTTTAACCTCGCTCTGATACCAGTTTGTTATAAACACAGATAGGAATATGCAGTTTAAGAAAGAAACAAACACAGATAGCAATGCAAACGTAAAGAATGGCGGAATTGATAAAAACAGAAAACAAGAAGAACACAGTGATTTAACGTGGTTTCCAGCGTTGTGCCGACTACTCCACAGATAGAGAAAAAGATATTTTATTATCCACAGAATTACAAGGTTTTCACAAGTGTGTGAATAACACTTTTGAATGACACACATTGCATTGATTACAACATTGGTATTTATAGACACAAGTCTCAAACCCTAACCGCCATAGATCTTTGTCGGAACTACCATAAATACCCTAGATATGGACCCCAGCTCCAGCTGTTATCCACCAGATGAAACCCAGTTCAAAAACTGACTTCCCAGACTTGTAATCAGTTGCCCACATGTATAACTCAATTTATACTCAAGATAACACGGTGAGTGTAAATCGATCATGCGACTTGGAAGAAACTCAGTTGCACTTCATCAAACTGACTGTCACAGAACTGAATATACTTAACTGAATTGACCATCAATCTTAGTCTCAGTTTTCCCAGATTAGTTCCACCAGATATTTCTCAGTTTAGAAATCAAGTCACCAAAACTGACATTTGATATCAAGCCAAAGTGTGTATTTTAATTATTTTCAAGTATTTTACTTATATCAAATGTTGATTTAAACTCTAAAGTAATTTTCGAATGATGTTTCTTAAAAATAAATAATTCGATTTGATTTGAAACAATTGACTGCTTTGATCTAATGCACACTTTTTGTAATTATATAAAAAAATTTACTTGGAATTGACGGATAATACTTGCTCGCTCGTGGCACGAAAGTGTCAAACCTCTGGTGGCTAGGGGGACTAGAGTTATTGCTCTAAGAGAACGGCTAGTCACCGGTCTCGAGGCCTCTTGACTCGAAATCTTTCCGACAGTAGCTATAGTGCTCGCTCGTAAGAGTGGGGACGGTACCTTTTCTCAAAAGATTCATGCTACATTAGGGAAAGCAAAGGCTGACGGTTGGTGCGTGGGTCCTAGGGCATGGATAGGGTTGGTTGGAGCCGTGCAGGAGGTTTGCACGTTGAAGGTTGATTCTTTTCCCTGAGAATCGGCCGGAGTTGTCAGGCATGGCTAGTTCTCGTGAAGTGAAGTTGAAATCCCTGGGTACAAATGGTGTTAGAGCGGTACTTGACTCATCGGCTAGGCCAAAGCTGGTTCTTGTAAATAAAACTTGACATGTATTCTTAATGCTCGTGCACTTCAATATTAAAATTTGTTCTTTCCTTCTGTTAATTCGTTAATAAAAGACTTCCGTTGTCATTTTTAAAATGTTGCATCAAAAAATGGTTTTTTTTAAATATATATAATATATAACACTCTCACACACGGCTTATACCAGCCCTTTGCTGACAACTCGTTTCTTTGTGTTACATATGCTGTCAAGACGAAGAATGCAAGTCAGATTCACAGCTGAAAAGTGGTTCAGGCGTTTTATCAAACACCTAGCTTGAAAGACGGTTGCAAGTTGTTAAATTTAGTTAGGAGCGGTTACAACCGATTTTGATTAGTTCTAGTTATTATAAACTTCTATTTAAACTTCAATTAAGAGTAAAAAAACTCTCAGTTGTAAATTTACAAGTTGAAAATCAATGAAAGTGTTCTCCCCCTTTTTCCCGCTCTTCACTGTATTCAAATTTCCAATATGAATGTTCTTGATTCTCATGTTTTCTCAGCATTAGTTCTTAGTTTAATTTTCATCATGGTATCAGAGCTACCTATCCGCTGCTCATTCAATTGAATTCCTTTCTAATCTTGCGGTGTGGAGCTGCAGATTTCTTGAACTTGTGGTGTGGAGCTAAAAGCGATTTGTTCTTCATTTTCTTGATTGTTTTTCGCGTTTTTGTTTCTTTTGAACTTCTTGACAAAAACATTGAATAATGGGGGTGTTAATCCTTATTTGATCACCCTGGTGAGAATCCATCAGCTGTAATTGTTCAGCCGGGGCTTAAAGAAGCAGAAAACTACCATTGTTGGAATAGGGCGATCTCTATGGTACTATCCATGAAAGGGAAGCTGAAATTTGTTGATGGTACCTTGCCCAAGCCTGCAAAGGATCATAGAAATTACGAAATATGGTGTCAATTCAATGACATGGTTTCAACTTGGTTGATAAATTCTGTAGACTCGTCCATTCATCAAAGTATTTTTTGGCTAGCAACAGCAAGAGATATCTGGGTGGATCTTGATCATAGATTTGGGACCGGAAATGCTTATCGTTTGTCCAATCTACAAGAAGAAATATATGCCACAAAGCAAGTTACTATGATTGTAACCCAGTATTTTATGAAATTGAAAAGTTTATGGATCAATTACTGATTTTAACGCCTACTCCACCTTGCACTTGTGATGCAATGCCCATCTATCGGGAACATAATGAACTGACCAGATTATTAGATTTCTTAAAGGTTTAAATGATGTTTTTAGCAATGTCAGATCCCAAGCTTTAATGGCTAAACCAATACCAGACATTGGAACTGTGTTCAATATGGCACTGCAACATGAAACTCAATTTACTTATTCAGAAATAAACAATGATAAAACGGTTTTGAGTGCTCAAACTTCTGGTTATCGCAAGGTTAGTAAAGATTCTAGTTCTTTCACAAATCAAGTAAATGCATCCTATGACAGAGGTGGAGGAAGAGGTTCTGGCAGAGGATATAGTAGAAATACAAAGAAACCGCAGAGTACTTATTGTGGTAGAGAAGGACAAACTATAGACAAGTGCTACAAAAAGTATGGCCACCCAAACAGTAGCAGAGGCAGGGGCAGGGGTCAAAGCATGGCAAATCATGTTAGTTTGGATCAAGGTTTTGTCCCCAGTTACAAAAAGCTCAGGAGAAGCAAATCAAACAACTTTGGTCCACAGAATTCTGAAATTACACAGCCAAATGCTAACACCATGTCCAGATCACAGTATGAACACATCATGGACATGCTTAGGAATGTGCAGATTGCTGATTCGTTTGGTGCAAATCAACCAATAGCCCTTACTACTACTGTTCACTCCACTACATCCTCTGGTAATATCTATGATTGGATAGTGGATTCAGGTGCCACAGATCATGTTATCTATTCATTATCCTTGATAATCAATGCAAAACCTGTTTCTGGTCTCACTGTAACATTGCCAAACGGAGATCACTCTGCTGTCACACATATTGGACAGGTTCAGATCAATAAGAATATGATATTAGACAATGTTCTTTGTGTTCCTCATTTTACATATAATCTCCTGTCAGTTAGGAAATTAACTGTCAATAATAAGTATTCATTGTTTTTTGGAGCTAATGATTGTATTGTGCAGGAAATTGCATTGAATAAACAATTGGTTTAGCTAGTCTTATTCAAGGCCTGTACATTTTGAGAGCTGATGCACCTACCACCTCTAATGCACCAATTGTTTGCAATTATACTGATGTACCTGACTCCTTATTATGGCACTCAGGCTTGGACATCCTTCTCAACAGAGATTGAATACTTTACACAAGTCTATACCGACTATTAAGTCTTGTTTAGATAATAATTGTCATATATGTCTCTTAGCTAAACAGAAAAGGCAGAGTTTTCCCATAGTCATTCTATTGCTAGTAATGCTTTTGGTTTGTTGCATATAGATATATGGGGACCAAATAGACATTGTACATATATTGGAGAGTTTTACATTTTGACAATTGTGGATGATAAATCCAGATTTCTTTGGGTGCATTTAATGAAAAATAAATCTGAAACCAGATCCTTGGTGCAAAATTTTTGCAGTCTTGTCTTTACACGATTCAATACAAATGTAAAGAAAATTAGGACATATAATGGATTAGAGTTTCAGATGGATGCCACAAAGAGGCATTATTCATTGTGTTCACACACCACAACAAAATGGTGTTGTGGAAAGAAAGCATCAGCAATTGTTAAATGTATCAAGGGCTCATAGATTTCAGTCCGGTTTACCTATGTCTTATTGGGGTCTCTGTGTTAAACATGCAAGCACTATATCCCAAGGTAGAGGGAAATTTGACAGTAGGAGCAGGAGATGTGTCTATATAGGTCACTCTCCTACTACCAAAGGTTGTAATCTGCTGGATTTACAAACCAGGGAGTTCCTTATCTCTAGAGATGTAGTTTTTCATGAAAATAATTTTCCTTTTTTGAATAATCTACCATGGACTAATAGTGAGTCTGTTCTACCAGTTCCATCATTCCTTAATGAAGCCTATGATACATTGCAATCAGACAATGAGGATACATCTTCCCATATAGAACCTGGAGATTCAGGAGATGTGGACTATGACACAACAAAAGCTCTAGTGGCATCTAACACTGATCAACAACTCAGAAGATCAACAAGGGACAGAAGACCACATGTACATTTGCATGACTATCAGACAAATCTAGCAGCTGCTGTCACTACACCTCACACTCTTGATAAAGTTATATCATATGATCATTTGTCAACATCCTATAAAGCTTTTGCCTGCAATATATCTAATGATAAAGAAACTATGTCCTATACAGAAGCTGCAATAGATCCAAACTGCCAGAAAGCTATGCAAGAATAGTTATAAGCCTTACATAAAACAAACACTTGGGTTCTGGTTCCTTTACCCATAGGAAAGAAACCCATAGGGTGCAAGTGGGTTTACAGGATAAAAAGAAAAGCTGATGGCACCATAGATAGATACAAGGCAAATCTTGTTGCAAAAGGTTTCACACAAACATAGGGGATATACTTCTTGGAAACATTCTCCCCTATAGCCAAGTTATCCACCATCAGACTGCTTTTAAGCTTGGCTTCTATCAATCAATGGCACATACATCAAATGGATGTACATACAACATTTTTGCATGGAGATTTAGAGGAGGAGGTTTATATGAGGCCACCCCAGGCCTTGCAGCTTCCAGTAACAACCAAGTTTGCAAACCAGTGAAATCCCTGTATGGATTAAGGCAGGTCAGCAGGCAGTGGAATGCAAAGCTCACTGATGCCTTGCTAGCAGCTAGTTACACCCAATCCAAACATGATCATTGTCTGTTCACAAAAGGGCAGGGCTCCACATTCATTGTTTTTTTGGTTTATGTGGATGACTTAGTTGTAGGGAGTTCAAATCTACAAGAAATCCAGGCTCTCAAGGACCTTTTACACAGGACCTTCACCATAAAAGATCTGGGAAAAGTAAAATATTTCCTAGGATATGAGATCGCAAGATCAGAAGATGGCATCCTGATGAATCAAAGGAAATACTGTCTTGATTTGCCGACGACTCGTTTCTTTGTTTCTTAGTTTTGTTTTTTTTTCTTCCATAAATATAAATACAGGTTAATGATCGAGGGGATTGAAGAGTATAAGAGATGATTTTGATCGAGATCCGAGGAAATTTAAATTAATATTGTGGATGTACTTCATTTAATTTTTAGAGCTATTGTAATTTTATGGTTTGTAATATTGTAATGGAAATAATTATTGAATTGATGTAAAATTAACATGTGTATTTTTTTTATGTTAAATTGTGGATTTAGCGGATTATTTTTGGGATTTATAGTCTAGTTATAGAAGTCGCGGCGATAGTTTCACAACCTCTCCTTGAATAACTCCAGTGGACCTAGGGTCGGGAGTAGGGTATTACATAATATATGTGTTACATCAATACTACTATGTGATTGAAGCCGAAGAGATGATGTAACAAATTATCCATATTGAACTAATTCATACCAATCCTAAAATTAGATCCCAAAAATCAAGCCCCCTTCCTCAACCATCATCCATCATCCAAATTAACAAATGCGTTACCTACCACCGAACTTCCTAACTAGGCTTAATCAAGATAATAACTAATAATATTTTCCTCACTTCAATTCACCAAAGAAGATTTAACACTGACACATATCTTTCCTAAAAAAACTACCACCCACAACATTGAATAATTAACTTAGATAAATAACAGCATGTTTAAGACAAAATAGTATTTGAGTGAGATCAGATGAGAAATATGAACGTATTATTTTTCGTAAGTGAGTGAGATAGGTGAAATGTAACTAATTTTTGCACATATTAGAAAAACAATGATGAGTCATCTCAAATATTGGTATTGAGAAAGCAACGGGAACATAGGACTAGAGGTTGCGAGTCATTAATTGATTCGTGTTGTGTTGTTATTTTATGATATCGATTTATTGAAGTAAAAACGTGTGCAATTTGCAACAAGTTGAATGCTTAAATATTGAAATTAATGATGGATAACTAATATATTGCAAATAGGAATTTAAATTAAATGAGTTAGAGTGAATTAAGCCGACTGATAATTTAAAATTTTCATATAAGGTATCTAGTTTGGTCCGGTTTCAAACGGTTTTCAATTTTTCAAATTGAAACCAAATTGTATTAAACAATTTGGTTTTTAATTATATGAAAACCGACCCAAAAACCATGGTTTACGTTTTTCCGGTTTGATTCAATTTGGTCTGGTCGGTTGGTTTGGTTTCTAAATTTTTTGTTCAACCCTAATTCTTGGTATAGGTCGGCTATCCAAGAATTTTGTCTACATGGATTGTAAACATAATGAAGTACCTTCCGGTGAGGAATGCACCAAGTAGAAGTTGAATAGTGCAGTTTCAGTTGTTCAAGAATGGTTTGTCCTGTGAGATCCAAGTGGGAAGGTTGGGAAGTACACCAAGGGACATGGCTGAAATGTTGAACAAGGTCTTGGAAGCTGTGACCTTCAAGGACAAGCCTTCAGTCATTAATGGTGCTAACAGGAACTCAAAATCATGGAAGCAAGAAAGGCGGCCCGAGTCGGCATGTAATTTGTTATTTGTAACTCAGTTATTGGATGAATATGATTGTCAGATTCAACTCACTTCCATATTGTGTGTAATGTAAGACTGAGCGATGAGGAGGCTAATTGGAGTGGGTGAACGTGAAGATGGACTTTTCTTGTTCCGGGGGGTTCCACACGTCAAAGTTATGGCATTGGATGGGAGAAATTCCACGGATCTGTGGCACAAGCGGTCGGGACATCCATCGGAAAGAGTTCTTAAACACCTTCCATTTGTGAGTGAGTCTCTTAAATTGAATAAACATGATTGTGATGTCTGCTTTCAGGCTAAGCAAACCTAGGGAAAGTTTTCCAAATAGTGATAGTAGGACTGGTAGAATATTCTAACTTATTCATTGTGATTTGTGGAGACCTTATGGAACTCTATCTACATGCGGGGGCCTCTTATTTCTTGACGATTATTGATGATTTTTCTAGGTCGGTATGGGTTTATTTACTTTACCATAAAGTGGAAGTTGAGACTGTTTTTCTGAAATTTATGGCATTCATTGATAGACAGTTTAATGTGAAAATATTACGTGTTCGAAGTGATAATGGAACCGAGTTTAAATCCTTACTCCCACATTTTCGAAAGGAATGAATTATTTTTGAAACTTCTTGCGGAGGAACCCCGCAACAGAATGGTCGTGTAGAAAGAAAACACCAACCTATTTTGAATGTTGCTAGAGCCTTGCGTTTTGAAGGACATCTCCTACTTATATTTTGGGGGGAGTGTGTGATGACCGCTTGATATTTGATTAATCAGACACCATCGAGTGTGTTGGAGTATAAAACGCCTTATGAATGTCTGTTTGGAAAACCTCCTAGTTTTGATGCGATACGAGTTTTTGGATGTCTTTGTTATGCACATAATCAACATCATAAGGTGATAAGTTTGAAAGTCGTAATCGGAAGTGTATTTTCTTGGGTTATCCGTTTGCCAAGAAAGGGTGGACCTTTTTCATTTAGAAACCAAAGAGATTTTTGTATCTAGGGATGTAAAAAATTTCGAGCATGTTTTTCCTATGGCGGATCCTCCACCCACCCCTCCTATTCAGTTACCTACGGATGATGTTGTAAAGGAGGGACTAGATTTCGTACCTATGAACAGGTTCGTTCCTCCTACGGATGACTTGAATACGGATGTAACGGGGGTGTCCAATGATGGTGAGGATGGAGAGGTACCCTGTGATGGGGTTGGTGTGAGTGATACGATGACTGGAGAAGTAGTATAGTTGGGACGAGGGAAACGTGCAAAATTTCCCAATTCTTGGTACCGGGAGTTTGTGACACATATGGTGGTGGATAAGAAAAGTCCTTCGACGCGCTCGCCTGATCCATCAACCTCCTCAGGTATTCTCTATCCTCTTACTCACTTTGTAAATTATTCCCGTTTTTCTAATGCGCATAGGAGATATCTTGCAACTGTGACTGCAGGAAATCCTCCTCGTTCTTTTAAAGAGGCGGTGAAATATGAAGGTTGGCGGAAGGCTATGGTAGAAGAAATACATGCATTGGAGGACCAAGGCACATGGGTGTTACAACAAACCATTGATTAAAGAGTACCGGCCTACGGTCTCCCTTACTGCTCAAGCAACCGTATTCCACTTTGATGGCTAAGCCCAACATTTTTGCCTGACTTAGAGCACACATAATGGTTAATAGAAAAAATGACATCGAAAATGGGTGATGGACCACTCATAAAAGGCTTCGAGTATTGGTAAGTGGTGTATGATGTAATGGCTCTTCAATAAACAAAGGAATACACAGGCTTCGGCAAAGGCTTCTCTTTCTCGAAGAGATAGGAGACATGCTTGACAAAAAAGGGGTTTAAAAAGATCCATTACAGCTATTATAATTCTAGCTTTTGTTTTGTGTCAGAAAAAAGACGTCTAAAATAGAGCCACTACTAATGCTATTATGGCCGTCCACGCGAGGTAAGTGTTGAACAGTCACCATTGACTAGAGAACAATGATAACACAATAAAGAGAAACAGGGGGGAGGAAGATAAAGATTATTTGGGGAAAGTTGTGAAACATAAGAATCTCGCGTCATATATCAGAATACGAGTTGAGAAATCTCGTCACCCTTCGCCATATGTTTGAATTTGTAGAGTGCCACAATCATGTTCGTCATTTTTTATCTACATATTCGTAGAAATGCTGTCGCAAATTAGCGACGGACCATTTTCGTCACAAATCCATGCAATTCTTGTTGTAAGTATGCTAGAAAATCGATGTTGAAGACTTGAAGTACTACTTTGTAATTATGTTTTGTGGATACCTATTCATTAGGATTTAGAGTCTAAATATGTTAGAAACGCAATGTTGAAGTAATAGTTTGTAAATATGTATTGTGGAAACATATAAACATGGAGTGAAATTTTCTTATTTATTATCTTTTATTTTGTTTTACTATTTTTCTCAACTTATGCTTCAATCTTAAAAGCTCACACCTGACGAAGAGACATGGGGCCTTGAAAATCGAAATCTTCAAGGCCAAGCATGCTCATCGGCATGGTATCAGCAAAATTCTCATATAATTTTGTTATTGGACTTCAATTGAAACGGTAGGATAATTAGTTCTGGTTGGTAAATGATTTTTGATACCATATACATGTAACCAGTGATTTTATAGTGTTTCAGATCACCATGTCATACTTGGTCCACCAATAAAATTTTTTATAAGAGGGGTAAAAATATAAAAGCATAATATTTAGTCCAGTACCATAAAAAAATTTCCGTAATGTAACACCCTAGAATTTCAAGCTACCACGTAAGCATGGTCTTCTCACCACTAAATGGTAACTACACTCAATTAATATAATAATTAAATAAATAGACACTAGATACTTACACTCAATTAATATATCAAAGTGGAGTGGGGCGGACGTAAGTATATACGTGTTAAGCCAACCTGATTTTTTGGTTACACTAAAAAACTTATATAGTTAAGGTCAATCTATTAACTCATATTAATCTAGTCAACCCGATAATTTAAACAATGTCCACTATTGCATCCCGACTTCAATTCATGTTTCTGTCCTTGAATAACGGAATTTTTTTTCTTATATCGTCTCATTATCATCATGTCACCAACATATCTACCTCAGAGGGGAAATAAGCATTTATTTTCACCCCAACGATTCTACAGGTGCATCACATCTATTGTACATCATATTAAAACGATTTTTTCGAAGTCTATTTTAACTTAAGAATCGATTTTCAAAATGCAGATTCAGTGTATATGTACATATAGGTGTGGTGTATGATAGATTCAGTGTGGTGAAAATAAATATATCTTATCAGAACTATATATATTATACTAGCGTATAAGATGAGAACAACTCTAATAATATAAAAAGGAAGTTCGTTTTATTTAAGCTAAATGTTATTAAAGTTGATTCAAGTTTGAACACTTTGCGCAAGAAGGAAAAGTTTAAGGAAGCCTTGAAATTGTTTCGTAAGATGGTAAATGAGTTTGGTCCAACAAAAAACGTGATGATGAGTTTGGGAAGCCTCAATGTTGTCATCTACGAATTTGCTCCTAGATGAGCTTTTTATGTAGATGTGGAAATGATGTATGGAAATTTAAAGTAGACTTATCTTTATTTATGTTTCAAGTCGTAGACAATTTTGTGAACTTTTTATGATGTTTCGACTAAATTGTTTTTTTTTTTTTTTGATTCAAATCAGCAGAGCATGCCAAAAGAACATTGGAGAGCGGCCTCATGCCCCATTGTTTGAGACCGACAAGAGATAAGTTTTCCTTTACCAGAAGATGGGCTGGGAGGTTGCCCTCTCTACTGACAAAAGAGGAACGAAAATTGGCAAAAGCAGGAATTAGAACTTTACAATCCTCGATAATAGAGTCTAAGTGAGATAAATCCTCATCATGCAACAAAAACTTTTTATGGACCGTCTGCGAATCACCTTCGAATATGACAAAAGCTTTAAATGGGTTTTTATGCCTTCAATATCCTAAATTTTAGGTCATAATGTGATCTTGTTTTTTGAGTTTGAATTAACGAGAAATTATCTATTGGGGCCAGAGGTCAGAAGGACAAGATAAGATACAAAATGGTTGGGAAGGAAAAAATGTAGTAACACATGTAAAAAATGTAGTAACGCATGTAGTATATGTCCTTCTCAACCATTTTACATTAAAACTGTCCTTCACAACCTTTAACCTTTATATATGTCCTTCTCATTTGAGCACCCCTTATTTTATATCAGGTCGGGTCAGACCTGATATTTTTTTTAAGTTCCCCATTGAAATTTCCCCCAGGGCCCGTTAAAAAAAAGAAAAGGGAAGCAACGTTGAAATTCGGCCGTGAGGAAATTTCAACGGGCCGGTGGATATTTCAACAGGGGACTTAAAAAAAATATTAAACCTGACCCAACCTGACATGAAATAAATCGTATTGAAATGACCTGAAAATATAATTTCCTCGATCAACTCTAGTTTGTCGTTTTAGTGTTTATCGTAGGTTTTCTTCTACATGGGTATGTCTCTTGACTATTTGTTTATTAAAAAGGTGTAACCTTTGCTTTTGCTAAGAGGAAATTAGCTTTAGATTGAGAAAGCTAATAATGGAGTCCAAATCTTAAAACATTACTATTAAATATGATATGAGAAAAACAATAAGCTCCCACTTGCCGTCTATTAAATATGTGCCTTATCACCTTTTATGTTTTTTTAGGTTTGAGACTATGATGTCACAAATATCTCAATCTAGTAAATGCGTGTGTAGTATGTCGATATAAGACACGATACGACACCGTGTCCGACATGTGTTGACTGATTAAATTAATATTATTTAAAATTTAAATATCCGACACGCTTCCGACACACTGTCAACACTCCCCGACATGGCACCGACACTCTTGAACCCAATTTTTTTTTTAAAAATTCTTTATTTAAGTTTTCTTCAATGGAAACGTTAAAATACACGATTTTTCATTTATATAATAATTAAATAAATAATATATCGTATCAAGTTTATATGGTTTTTGTTGATATACAATCATTTTTACAATTTGTAATATTTTGAAGGTCAATCACAATTTCTTTTGGCACCGTATAAAGGTATTCTAGATATTCATAGAGTTTATGTAATACCTATCTTATTTTGTTTTTATATATATATAGATAACGTGTCGGCGGCGTGTCGTGTCCTTAAATTTTAGAATTAACCGTATCGACGTGTCCGTGTCGTGTCGTGCAACGTATCCGTGTCCGTGTCTGTGCAACATAGGTTTGAGGTATATGAATATTTTTTTATTTTTTTCTTCCTGAAAAGGACTCGTATACAGAAGTAGACCGATTATGTCGGTCTAAATCTGAAATATTCTATACTCCTAAAAATATTTTATAATACAACCAGTGTATGACAATTTTATTAAGTGATATACATTAGAATTAGTTATTTTCAACCTCTAACTCACAATAAAAATGTATTATATAAAAGATAGTAAAAATAAGACACTATAATATACAGGGGCGTCTTTGTCCAAATTTAGGCTCAGTGCCAAATATTGTTTTAGGCTCTTTTAAAACAAAATAACCAATAAAAAATTGCCTGTAGTAGGGATCGAACCCTAATCACTTGTCAAGTTGTACCATAATGCTCACTATCAGGGCAATACCATATTGATATTTAAATAGACAATATATATACTATTGAGTCAAAATTTCCCGTCTTTTAAATTCATAGATTTAGGGGGGCTTTGGGCCATGGCACCCTTGGCCTCCCCAATGGACGCCCCTGATAATGAATGTCATTTGGTATAACATTCCTATACCGTAAAATATCTCAATCACTATTGTATTTGACATGCAAATTTATATTTCCAAGATGACCTTTTTGACATTAAAAGAATATTCAAAAGACAAAAAAAAGGTCAATTTTGTCATTTAAACGTTATTTTTCATATATCAATCAATTTATTAAGGTGGCTTCTATCGGCATCACGAATTTACTATCAGCACCTTTTATTTTATTATTTATCATTTACTTCAATAAAACATCAAATCACTAAAGGCACCACATCCATTTAATAACTTTCAAAAACTATATTTTACTCCCTCATATATTAAAATTAATCACTTTAGTACCTCATTTTTAACTTCTTCCTTAAATCCCTTTAACTTCCACTACATTACTTCTACTTTCTTTTTTTTCAATTGAAACACTACCCTCCAAACACAAGTGAAGCATTTCGCCGGAGCATTAGCAGGAGCATTCGCCGGAAATGCAAGTGACGATAAGAACTGTTGAAATAGTGTCCTAAACCCAATCGGGTTGGACCGGATCCGACCGGGTCGGGTCATTTCTACTATTTCTTTATATTTATACATATGTTATATGGCTTTTCTGTTATTAAATATTTGTTCGTTTAACGGACCAATTACGATACTGTTATATGATAGCGCCCCTAGTGTCAAACTGTGAAGAGAAACCATGCTAGTGATTATGGTTGATGAGATCTCGAATCACTTTAATGGTTTGATACTTAAATGTCTCTAGTCGTATGTACTATCAAACGGGACATTGATGGTACGATTAGACTAGCACGTATTGGATGTCTTCTATCTTATTGAAGGTAGGGATAGATCTTGTCTATCAAAGTGTTGAGACACTTGGACTGTACGTGGACGTGTATTGGAGAATGCGTACGTTAGACTGAACCACTTACTTTATTAAGTGTCGCACTATGTGGTGGTTGTGTAATTATCCTGAGACCGGAGTCTTCATGACATCACGGTGTGGATTGTCAAAATTTAACACTATTGAGGTTTCCCTTAGCCATGGGTCGTGTTGAAATAGTGTCCTAAACCCAATCGGGTTGGACCGGATCCGACCGGGTCGGATCATTTCTACTATTTCTTTATGTTTATACATATATTAAATGGCTTTTCTGTTGTCATATATATGTTCTTCTAAAGAACCAATTATGAATTGTCATATGATAACGTCCTTAGTATTAAAGCGTGATAGAGAAACCATGATAGGCGATTATGGTTGATGAGATCTCTAATCACTTTAATAAGTTTGATACTTAAATGTCTCAGAGTGATGTACTATTAAGCAGGGGCATTGATAGTATAAGCAGGCTAGCACGTATTAGATGTCTTATGTCTTTAAGGCGGGGATAGATCTCGTCTATCGAAGTGTAGAGACACTTGGGTATGCGTGGGCGTGTATTGAGAGAATGCGTCACGTTAGGATCGACCACTTACACGGATAAGTGTCACACTATGTGGCGGTTGTGTAATTATCCTTAGGACCGAGTCTTCATGGCATCACGGTGTGGATTGTCATGCTTTGACACTATTGAGGTTTCCCAGCCACGGGCGATCATGCGGTAGTGATTGGGTGTGATCTTGAAGCATGCGGAGTATACATGATTGGTCGTCCGGGAATCGCGTATCTATGATTGGGATCGAATATCGAAATGACCTTCTTATAAGGAATGTCTAGCTCTCGTGAATCTTTGCAAAGTGGAAGTAAAGCGAGTTACTTGAGAGAGCATGATATCCAGATTATAAGATACGTCGTTGATGTTTTGACACTCGACTAACGACCGTATGGATATTATTACAACGATAGGATTGTAAGTTATACGATGCTTGTTTCACATGAAAGGTAGTAGTCATTGCATTTGACTCTTCCGATGATTGGAAGTCACGGTGTGTTGTTAGACGCTATCCCGTGATCGTTAGGCATGAAGGGCATTTTAAGTAATTTGCACTCTGTGTCTACGGCCAACATATTCGGAAGCCTATCGGGTCACACACATATGAACATCTAGCGGATTAAAATGTGGTTATAGATGATAACCAAATAAGGAAAGTTTATCTCGTGCTATAAAGGTTATAGTGGTAAATTAATATGGTGGTATTTATTTATTATGAATAAATTAAATACAAGATATTAATTATATTAATTAAAGAATATTCCGGAAGCCAATTTATGGCTAAAGGTGGCGCAACTTATTTGTGTATAAGATACACTTGGATTGTGTAATTTAATTAATGATGTTACCATATATTAATATAAGATATTAATATTATATATATTATACACACATGCGTGTGTGAAGTACATTTGAGATGTACATGCGCACTAATTTAGTGTGCACATATAATATGTATAGATTTATATATATGTGATACATACACATGTATAAATTGATTTATGGTAATATAATAAAAGATAAATATTGTCAATATTAGATTTTGACAATATCTTGGGAATATTCAATATAAGATATTGACAATATCCTAGATTTATTTGATATGAGATATTATAATAAATGAGATAAATCAATCAATTATATTTTCTTTATTTTATGGGGAAAATGTTTTCTTCTCCTCCACACTATATGGGGCGCCACTTTCATTATAAATAGAAGGTGGGTGTCAAGCTCTTTTGTACAACACAATTCCAAGAACTAATAGTTCTTGTGTAAAATAGAGAGCATCCTATAGAGAGTTGGAGAGAGGGGAAAAAGGTCGGTCTAGCAACCGGAGTTTTCCAATAGCAATCCATGATGGGATTCGGCGGGCTGTTCGTGTGGACTAAGCGGTAGAGGCCGAACATTTGGGCGGCTCTATGCTTGAACTACTCTCTTGGGCGGTCAAAGCGTCGATCTTTTAGATCAACCAAGGTAACCACCGTCTTTAGCTTATTTGTTTATTGCTTAAAGCGAAGTCGATCTTGGAGTCGATAGGAAATAAAATTTTGAATTCCGCTGCGTTCCCGCGTAGATTTCCTAACAGGTCGATCATGCGGTAGTTATTGGATGATACTGAAGCATGCGTAGGATTCATGTTGCTCGTCCAGAAATCGAGTATCCTATTATTAGGAGTAAATATCTGAAAGGGCCTTCTCATAAGGAATGTCTTATTCTCGACAGTCTTTGCAAAGCGGAAGTAATATGCTACTTCGAGAGAGTAGGATATCCAGATTATAAGATACAATCGTTGATGTACTGACACTCGAGATACGATTGTATGGATATTATTATAGCGATATGATTGTATTTACACGATAACCGTTTCACATGAAAGGTAGTAGTCATTGCATTTGACTCTTCCGATGATTGGGGGTCACGGTGTGTTGCAAGACGCTATTCCGTGATCGTTAGGTATGAAGGGCATTTTCGTATTTTTCACTTTGTGTCTACGGCCAACATATTCGGAAGCCTATCGGGTCACACACATAAGAACATCTAGCCGGATTAAAATGCGGTCATAGTGATAACCAAATAAGGAAAATTTTATCTCGACTATAATGTGTTATAATGATTAAATTAGTATGACATATGCAACTTTGTGGAATATCTTAGCAAGAACACTGGATATTATTTACTTGCCCGTGGAGCAAAAGGTGTTTGTCTCTAAACATGTTGTCTTCTAGAGGAAGTGTTTCTTCCAAAAGAAATAGTGGGAGTAAAATACAATCTCAAAAGAGTTTGAGAACCACAAAGAGATATTCAACCATTGGAACATTAGAAGGCACTGTATAGCAATAAGGTGCATGACACTGCTCAATGCACACAAGTATTCTATGAGTCTACAGATGTCTACACGCCAGAAAGGGCTACTGGTATGTTCATCTTAAAGAATGAAGATCTCACGACTTATGAATGAATGCTAGAAAGGCAAGATTAAGAGATATGTCTAGGAGCCATAGTATCTGAAGCAGATTCCATGTGTGACAACCGGGTTATGAACCTAGTATGTCTTACCTGAAAGGAATGTCCCTAAAAGGTGTAGCATGTCTTTATGAAAGACTGACATGGATGGTAATACGATTACCTATTAGGCTGAGTTAGCTAGGAGGCTACAAGGTTTAAACCTTGTAATTACCTTCATGCTACCAGCTATGCTTAAGTCTTTTCAGATAGTGCTTGTTGTAGCTACGCATCATGGCTATATGATAGTGTTGAAAACGTTGGGCCAATGGCTTGGCGTTCATAGACGATGACGTGATGTGTAAGCTTATGAGATCCACTTATGGACTCAAACAAGTTCCTCTATATAAGTTCCCTGCATTGATAAATCAAACGAGTTTTGATTTCATCAAGAGGAAAGATATGCCTTATGTGCAAAAGGGTTAGTGGGAGTGTTACAGTTTTAGATCAAGGTATTGGATATCCTTCTCGGAATCAGCACCCCGTGTCACAGTCAATTAATGTCTGGTAGTTCAAGGTCTTTACGAAAGTTCTTCGAATGGCAGTTCTTATTTTGGATATAAGAGTCTATAGGGATAGGTTTAGATGCTGCTTGGTTATCACAGTTCACCTGCATAGATGAGATGGTAAAGGAGTTTAGCATAGACCACTCCGAGAGACATTGCCAACCAGTGTTCTTGGGGTCTATCTATGATAGGACGTCAGTCATAAAAGATAAGGTGAAAGATGATACTTATGGAAAGTTCCCTTTGCTTCTGTAATGGGGTCCATCATAAGTATTGTTAATTGAACCAGATGTTCATACTTCATGAAGAGTTATGAGCAAGTATGAAAGTAATTCTGGTATATGTCAAGAATATCCTCAAAGGTGTTAAGGATGGGTTCCTGGTTTATTGAAACTTGGAATCGAATAAACGTAGATATACTATACCCCGAATCTTATGAAGATAGTGGGAGCTACAGTCTGAGTTTGCAGTCACTTTGATTAAGTGATACAGTGTGCTGGAAATGTTCTTAGTTAGAGATCACTGTTGATTCTACAACTTAGCCAAACCACAGTAGTGCCTTAGATGTGCAGCAGGAGCAGTACATGGATCTAGAAGGTTCATTCCTGAACCTTATGCAGTTCTTCCACGTTTTCTATATAGCTGATATAGTAGTGGATTCATTGCTTGAAGCAAGGACCAGGGTCTCGTCAGAGATTCATGTGTGTGTTGAGGCGGTTCTTTTTGACTTGGTCATTTGGAGCATGATATTAAGATAGTCTGAGTCCCCACGGATAGTAATCGTTCATCCTTAGGGTTAGTCGCAAGTATTGCATGAGATTATTATGTTTTAACTTGGTCTTGTGTGTACGAGTGATTGGCTTTAGGCCAAGTGAGAGATTGTTAAAATAGTGTCCTAAACCCAATCAGGTTGGACGGATCCGACCGGGTCGGGTCATTTATACTATTTCTTTATGTTTTTACATATGTTATATGACAATTCTGTTATTATATATTTGTTTGTTTAACGGACCAATACGATATTGTTATATGATAATGTCCCTAGTGTCAAACTGTGAAAGAGAAACCATGATAGTGATTATGGTTGATGAGATCTCAAATCACTTTAATGGTTTGATACTTAAATGTCTATAGTCGTATGTACTATCAAACGAGACATTGATAGTATGATTAGACTAGCACGTATTGGATGTCTTCTATCTTATTGAAGGTAGGGATAGATTTCGTCTATCAAAGTGAGACACTTGGACTGTACGTGGACGTGTATTGGAGAATGTGTACGTTAGAATGACCCACTTACTTTATAAAGTGTCACACTATGTGGCGGTTGTGTAATTATCCTGAGACCGGAGTCTTCATGACATCACGATGCGGATTGTCATACTTTGACACTATTGAGGTTTCCCTTAGCCATTGGGCGATCATGCGGTAGTGATTGGGTGTGATACTGAAGCATGCGTAGGATTCATGTTGCTCGTCTGGAAATCACGCATCCTATGATTAGGAGTAAATATCCGAAAGGGTCTTCTCATAAGGAATGTCTTATTCTCAAAAGTCTTCACAAAGTAAAAGTAATATGTTACTTTGAGATAGTGGGATATCCAGATTATAAGATACGATCGTTGATGTACTGACACTCGAGATACGATTGTATGGATATTATTATAGCGATAGGATTGTGATATACCCGAACCGGATTGGGGCCCTTTTCACCTAGATTGGGCCTATACAGATAGCCTAATAACATGTTTTGGGCCTCCATCCCCTTAGTCCGCAATTCATAAGCTGGATCCTACCCGCCGTTTGTAAGCCGGGACCTGTTCTCCATCTGTAAGCCGGATCCTGTTCGCTATTCGTAAGCCAAACTCCTCCACTCCGTGTGACTTGTACCCATGTATCAAGATTCAAGACTGATATCAAGACAAGGCAATAACGAGTCCGTTGTCCACATATTTATCCAGACAGCTGGCCGGTCCACCTGTATTTTACATATGATTATCTCTAATTATATCTTTTTAATTGTCTTGGCATGAATAGTAGACCGACTTAGTCTCAGCCTATATATATATATAGGATCACAATGTAATAGAAAGGGATCCAATAACTAATACACAGAGCTACTCTGTCAATTTGTCGACTCATTTGCGTGTTCTTCATTAAGCGTTAGTCCGATAGCTTTGTTCTTGTCCACCACTGTGTCCTCTCCGGAGAAATCACACGTATATAGCCATATATCCACGATAATACCACAAACCTGATATTCACAACAATATCAGTTGGCTCCGTTACCGGGAAAATCACCATTATTCAGCCTCTTAGGACCGTTTGCTCCACCGCAAAAACGATTTCATGGCGTTGCCGGCGAGAGGAATTTGGTAAACTCACCAGAATCAGCTCAGCTTGAGGGAACGTCTTCAACACCATCAGCAAACTCGCACACAAGTCTCTCTGAAAATACCCAGGTTGGTGTGTACATCAGTTTCAGGTCTTCAAGTAATAAAAGAATTTTAGTTGTTTGAAACCACCTGCAAATCACACCTCTTGCATGTTGATATTTTGAGCTAAAAATATCCAGCCACTAGCCAAAATATCCCAACAAATATCCCACCAAAATATCAACAAAATATCCTAATCAACATGACTGGCGGGAAAAATATGATACATGCTACACCGACTAAGGCAGGCAACCAGGGCCCTCCACGTGGAACGAACACGTCACGTGGGGAGGCGAGTAGAAGGGTCATGTCCGATGGGGCTGATGCCAGACATGACCTCATGCCTGATATGCGGGTCTACATCAGGGAAAGGACCCGGGATCACGAAATACATGAGGCGGCACTCAGAAAAACAAAGGGAAAGGCGTCGCTGGGGTCTCTAATCTAAATAACGAGTAAGATGTTGTTTCAGCAGGGGGAGCGCCCCCACAGCAAAGTTCTCATTTTATAGCTCTTCAAGCACACATGGAATATGTTGAAGAAATGCGCTTGGGTAACATGCTACTTATTGCGGAGGGTTTGCATCCCCAACCCATCCACAAGTTTATCTCCCCTCTGCCCGCACCAACCGAGGTACAACCTCCTCTACACCCGCAAAAAATGAATCAACCTCAGCGGAAAGAAAGAGAAGAGAGTAGCCATGCCACCTCAATACCTAAAGGGGGAAGAAAATCAGCTTTAGTTCATCTAGGGCCCGTGGTTGACGATCGCGGTGCATCCTCAGGACTACCTAAAAATCCCCGACAGGTCCGTACCCGTATAGAGGGATAGGGAGAGTCACAGGCCGAGGAAAGTTACACCCTACTCCCACCTATCCCCGAAAATCAGGATGAGATGGGTATAATGAGAAAGCAGATAGAGGAGTTGCAGAAGGGTACTGCGGGCACGAAAGCAAATCCGACTTGGGGTACCAGTGTCCTCCACCCCAACATCTTGAAAGCAGCTCCAAGAGGGGTCACTCACTACCCAAATTTTACCAACTATCATGGAGCTGCGGATCCTTTAGATTGGCTCTCAGCGTTCCAAAGCAGGATCAGTTTGTGCACGCCTAGCAGTGAGGCGTGGTGTATAGCGTTTGTGGGATCGATGCAAGATAGAGCGGCGTCGTGGGTCCGCAGTCTTCTTCCGGGTTCAGTTTTATCTTGGGATGATCTGATCAACAAATTCATATCAGAGTTCAAGTCAGTGGGAGGGCCGAAAAAGACACATATCGACCTGCATGAAGTACTGCAAGGGGAAAATGAAGGTACCTGCAGCTACTACGAGCGGTTTTACAAAGTGTGTGAATTAACAAGGGGCTTAGCGGACAACGTTGTTCTGAGCAGTTTCGAAACAGGGCTGAATCCCGGTTATCTGAAATCCTATTTTGCCCTAACTCCACCCTCAAACTTACAAGAGATGTTGAGTTCGATGAGAAAGTATACGCGACGGCGGGAAACGAAGGAGCGTCTTCGTCCAACAGGGGCAAACAGAGGACTGAGCGTAGTCCGCCCCGAGATAGCCGCAGAAATCGCGATAGGGATGTTAAAAAACCCGAGAGGTTTAAGGAGGAGCACTTCACACCTCTCAGAATCTCTTACACTCAGATGCTTAACGAAATAAGGGATGAGATCCCCGAGCCTTATCCTATGGTTCCTGATGCTTGTCGCGACACTACCAAGTATTGAGGATTTCACAGGGACAAGGGTCACACCACAGATGAATGCGTGCAATTCAAGCGAGCAATCAAAAAGCTACTCGCTCGCGGCAACCATGATCAGTATAAAAGAGATGCTAGGGGAGCGGACAGAAAGAATCAACAAGCCCGCCAATACGATAGGCAGATCCGAATGATCACGGAGCCTCCCCCCAGCAACAACCAGATCAAGAGCCGCATCGGCTCTATTAACAAACATGTGGAGAAGCCAGCGGTCCTGCATGGGAACAAAAAACCTCTTGCCTTTACTCGAAGCGAGCTGGTAACTTCGAACAACACAGAAGACATGTGTCTCTGTGTTTCTGTGGTCATCAATCGGGTTTGTGTTAATCGGGTTTGTGTTAATCGGGTAATGATCGACACGGGAGGATGTTATATTTATACTATAATTGCTTCAAAGAGCTGGGATTCGCCGAATCCAACCTGAGGCTGCGTAATGGCACCCTTGAGGCTTCACAAATCACAAAATACAAGTCAAAGGGGCCATCGACCTGGATGTACAGATAGGAGACTACGCACCCTTACGAATGGAAAATGTAGTCTTACTGGTAGTCGATCTTCAGTCCAACTACAATATGATAATTGGTATGCCAGCCTTAAAACAGTTTCAAATGGTCACTTCTATCCCGCATCAGCGGGCAAAGTTTTACATCAGGGACAGAATCGGAACGTCGATCAGTGAGCCGGCGACCGTCCTCACTTACATCCATGAAATGAGGACAGGGAACAAGAGAGCCCGCATCGAACTGCCCGACAACATGGAAAACATCAACACAAATAAAGTAGTTGGCAAACCTTCGCTAATTAAAGTCCAACCTTCGCCAGTAAAAGTTGAATGTGAGATGCAAGTCAAGGATGAGCCCGACTTCACAACATAGGATGAGTTGGTCGAGGTAATTATCAACGATAAATATCCCGAACAGAAAGTCAAGATAGGGGCTCGGCTGAGTCCATCCGAAAAATAAAAGTTGGTCAAAATTCTCAAAGAAAACCAGGATGCATTTGCCTGGGTCGTCACGGACATGAGTAGGGTCGAGGCAGACGTCGCCCTTCATCATCTTAATGTGGACTCTACCTTTAAGCCGATATAGCAATGGGCCCGGCAATTTACGACCGAGAAAGAGGTCGCGGTTAAGGTAAAGGTCGGAAAACTTCTTCAAGCAGGGATCATAAAGGAGCTAGCCTATCCCACTTGGCTTGCGAACGTAGTCATGGTGAGGAAGCATAATGGTAAATGGAGAATGTGTGTCGACTTCACGGACATCAACAAAGCTTGTCCGAAGGATCCTTATCAACTTCCACGAATCGACCGGTTAGTGGACTCCATCTCTGATTTTGAAGTTCTTAGTTTTCTGGACGCATATTCGGGGTATCATCAGGTGCGGATGGCTGAGTCCGACAAAGAAAAAACGGCCTTCAGGGCTGCTGGGGCATTGAGGCTAATCCAGAAAAAATACAGGCTTTGCTCGACATGCAAGAGCCCATGACCGTTAAAGAAGTTCAGAGGCTCAATGGCAGAATCATCGCGTTGGGTCGTTTCATCTCAAAGTCGGCAGAAATATGTCTCCCTTTCTTCAAAATTCTCAAAGGTGACAAGACCTTTTCATGGAATGCGGAATGCTCTCAGGCGTTTCAAGCTTTCAAAGAATATTTAGGGAAGCCACCTCTTTTGGTTAGCCCTGTAGAAGGAGACATCTTGTTTTTGTACTTGGTGGCCTCGGACCGGGCTGTCGCCGCCGTTCTTGTCAAGGAGGCCGGAACCCTCCAAAATCCCGTTTATTAGTAAGCAAGGCTCTCATTCCGGTGGAGAGTCGCTATTTTAATGTTGAAAAATTAGCCTACTCGCTTGTTATTGCTGCCCGCAAACTCAGGGGCTACTTTACTTCGCACACTATAATTGTCTTAACGGATAGTCCAATGCGCCAAATTTTGCATAGGCCCGACCTTTCAGGTCGTCTACTCCGATAGGCTATCGAAATCACTGAGTTTGATATTCGGTATCAACCCAGGAAAGATATCAAAGCTCAAGCATTTCCGGATTTTTTTGTAGAGACAAGTTTCAGCTCGCCACAACCAAGTTCGCCTATTCCTCATGGGCCCGTTGTGGCCCCAAATAAACCCAATCAGTGTTGGCAGTTATATGTTGACGGGGCATCAAGTCAAAATGGTTGTGGGGCCGGTGTTATTTTAATAGAGCCCGGGACTACAGAGGAAATCGAAAAAGCTCTAAGGTTTGAGTTCCCGGCCACGAACAATCAAGCTGAATATGAAGCAGTTATAGCCGGGCTTAAACTTGCAAAGGAGCTGAAAGTGGAGAATGTTGAGGTGTATTGTGATTCTCAACTCATCGTCAACCAAATCTCAGGGGACTATGGGACGCGTTGCGGCATCCTAGAAAAATACAGTGAGATTGTCCGACGATTGAGGGCCGGCTTCAGCTATTGCAAATTCATCAGAGTTCTAAGAGAGGATAACGATCGAGCAGATTATCTCTCTAAGCTATCTCTTGGGGAAGAAATTGCAAATCCTTCGATAATGATAGAGTACCTTGTGGTACCCGCCGTCGAAATAACAGAAATCATGGAGATCGATGCACCAACGCCGACTCCGTGTTGGATTGACGAAGTTCAAGCTTATATAGAATCGGGCACCTTACCCGCTGAGGCAGATAAATCTCGCGCACTCAGGAAAAGAGCGGCCAGATACATTATAAATGACGGAATGCTTTACAGAAGGTCCGCTATGAAGCCTTTGTTGCGATGTGTCCATGAGGATGAAAGCAAGAAAATACTTATCGAGCTTCATCAAGGAGTATGTGGGGGCCATCCCTCTAGCCGCTCCTTGGCTCAGAAAGTTATCACAGCAGGGTATTACTGGCCGACAATCCTTAAGGATTCGGAGAAACTAGTCAGAGAATGTCCAGAGTGCCAGAAACATGCGGACATCCCAAGAATACCATCAGTTGAATAGAGCATTGTGGTGGCGCCTTGGCCTTTTGACATGTGGGGGCTCAACCTAATCGGACCATTCCCGCCTGGAAGGGGCGGATGCAATGTTATTATAGTAGCTGTAGAATATTTCACAAAGTGGATCGAGGCCAAGCCTATGGTGAGAATAGGCGCAAGGGCGCGTGTTACTTTCTACAAGATCAGATATGGTCTCGTTCGGTATCCCGCGAGCGGTGCTATCGAGATCACGGACCACAGTTCAGGAAGGAATTCTCAAATTTTTGCAAAGAATTCAATGTCAAGCACTGGCAATCATCCGTTGCATATACCCAGAGTAATGGCCAAGCTGAGGCCGGCAAGAAACAACTTATAAAAATGCTCAAGAAGAGCGTTGACGAGAAAGTAAAAGTGGGTGGTTGGGTTGATGAGTTGCCCGCCATATTATGGTCACTCCGCACCACAATTAAGACACCCACCGGGGAAACACCGTTTGCTCTCATCTACGGGTCAGAGGCCATGACTCCTATCGAAATGGCGCTCCCAAGTATCAGAATCGCGGTATACGATCCCGCGGACAATGTGCTAAACAGACAGATCGACTTAGATCTAGCGGAAGAGAAAAGACTAGAAACATACCATCGCTGGTAAACTACAAGCATCTCACTAAGCAACAACACGATAAACGAATCCGCGACCACTCATTTAAGGTCGGGGATTTTGTTCTTCGAAACAGAAAGGCCACTGGTATGGAGCCCGATAAGGGTAAGCTTACGGTGAACTGGGAAGGCCCCTATCAGGTCGCCAGGGAAATAAAAAAAAGGGACTTACGTCCTCAAAAACCAAGAGGGTTTCGAACTCAACAGGCCGTGGCATGCGGACAACCTCACAAGGTACTATATGTAATAATCGGATAGGGTTATGGCTATCCTCTCGACAACGATGTGAGTGTTTAGGCATTCTTTCTTGTAATTTTCACTCACCTAGCGGAGTGAGGCGAATTAAATAAAGTCCGGTTTTACATTTATCTTTAACGAGCGCGCTATTATATTTGTCAAGTATGTCCACTGTGCCTAGGGGCGATCTCGACAAAAATTTCAACAAAGCCCTCGAGCTCATCTTGGACTTTGTTAAAAATAGGGTACATATTGGGAAATATTTCACGCAAGCACTAGCGGACAATGTCACGACTCCGACCCTCGTCTGAAACAAGGGAGATAAGATTGGGCAGTTATTTCAGAGAGGCACGTTCGCTTTTGGAAACTTTTTCAGTTAAGTTCGTTTATCCTCAACGCACAAGCAAGCAGTTATTTGCGATAAGATTCAAGGGGGCATAAGAATAAGTGATTTCGTTCATCGACTATGAATCTTATCTCAAACAAGGGGGCCGGGTGATATTGCTACAATCATTTCTTTCATCGACTATGAATCTTATCTCAAACAAGGGGGCCGGGGGATATTGCTACAATCGGACTCAATTTATACAGTAAATTCGAGCAAAAAGCAGCACGCAAACGGACAGAAATGTTGTTGTTTACAGCTAAAATACGGAAAGAAAGCAAGCTTAAGTGTGAAAAGGAAAAATGTTATTACAAATAATGTGCGGAAATGAAGAGAGTTATACAAACGCAACATCAAAATACTGTTTTTTTTAAATAGAGCAAGCAAATCTAAGAGTCTTCTGGCCGCATGCTATCGTCGCCAACGTTCTCGGGTTGAAGTGAATGATGCATCAGATTATCAGCGTTTATGTCCGACTCAGTTTGCTCGGTCTGCTCAGTTTGTTCGGCATCTTGTGCCTCTTCCTCAGCCGGCACCTGGGTAGCTCGACGCACCAGCTCCCTTATATTTTCCTCCGCAATAGGGGGTGCCTCCCAATCGGGAGCACATCTTGGAATGTATCGTTGCAGCTCGATGTCAGAAAAAGGGATCTGCAGAGGGAAATCCCTCAGGTGGTCAGATAAGGGATGGGTGAGAATCCAATCCCGTAGGGTCTGGACATCCGGAGCCTCGCCGCCGTGAGCCTAGAGACACCTTACGATATGATAAAACCCTTGGTCATATCCCATAAGGAAATTATCACCCACATCAACCTTTAGTAGGGCTTCAACCCTATTGTTCAGATCGGCGAGCTATAATTTCAGGGCTTCATTCGCTTTTTTGGCCTGGTCGATCTGCGTCTGCAATTCCTTCATGGTCTGGGCGGCCTCTCTATCTTTGGTAGCCAGCTCACAGTTAAGTTTCTTAAGACGCTCGAAGTTCGCCTGAGCCTCAATTCGCGCCCTCTCTGCCTCGGCGACCTGCTTCTTCAGTTGATCATTTTCGGCCAGCCGTTGCCTCAGCCGATCGTTGTCGGCCTCAGTAGCGCTCAATCGGACATTAAAATCGGCCCCGACTTGTTTAGCAGCAATTAGAGCCTTGCGGGTGTCGGCCAGCTCTTTATTAGCATCAGCGCTCAACGATATCGTTCTCCTATAGTCGTTTATAAACTGCGTCAAACCCGTCCCGACCTGAAAAAGAGCGACCAACGAAGTCAGACTTGACTTTAAAAATAAAACGGAAGGATAAAAGAAAAGTAAAGCAAAGGAAGGAAAGATATTTACCATGCTCACCGTGGCGCCATATAAACCCCACAGATATTCAATATTTTGGAGGAAGGTACGGCGAGGATCGGCCTGATCTGCCAGCACGATTCCGTCCGCGATCCCACAGCCAATCTCTAGCTGGACAGGGTTGGGAAGACTCCATCTTAGATGCCTCAGTGGGGCCACATCAGCAAACTCCCTCAATATTACTATTGATTTGGAAAGATCAAAGGGCTGTTGGCATATAAACTCTCTGTCCAAAAACCGCCGGATGACCCCCGGGCCCGACGGGTACACCGGAACAAGGCACCATTGACTTTATGCCCGCTGAGAATGATTTGTTGGCCAGAGATTTGCCTTTGTCAGAGGGTTTGGCTTTTTCAACACCATCCTTCTTCTGGCCTTCAGTAACTTTGGGTTTCCTTGGTGGGGGAGCCTCTTGTTCGCCGCTACCATCCCCGGCAGGATCCGCCTCCTCTGCGACAGATCTCTTTTTCTTCTCGACCGCTGGCGGCTTGGTTAGAGTTGTCTGCTTCAGAGTTTTGCCCGCCGGGGCCTTACGTAACGATTGTTTGGCGGGCTGCTGGGTTGACTTCCTGGCCAGGAATCCAGAAGCTCCGGCCGCATCTTTCCATATATCGACCGTAGAGAGCGAGGTCTTAACTCCCGTCAACACGGCGGCTCTTTTCACCTCGCCGGTTGTCTTTCGGGTGCCCAACAAACTACTTTGTTCCAGAGCGTCCATGGTACCTGCAGGAAACAATAATTATCATCGAACAGGAAAACAATGTGAGGAAAATGCAAAATGAAAGAAACATTCTATCAAAAACAAACAAGGGAAAATCGTACTCGAGGCCCGGAACAAGGGGTTGCCGAAACAAACTTTACACTAGGAGGGCATGCATTTGCCATGGTGACACTCCCCGTACCAATCGGGATCAGTGGGCAATGGGTCGACCACCACCAAAGGTTCTCCGACTCCGGCTGCGGGCAGGCCGGCCATTCTGAGGTAAGGTTCGCTATCATCTAAAAGCAACCTCCGGTTAAAGGCTCTGGCTTGTTCGACACCATTGCGAACAAACCCGAGCAACTCCTTGAGCTCCGCTATAAACTCGTCATCGTCCTCCTGAGTTGGAATATCTTTAGGATCTCGAACTCGCGCCATCGAAGCTATAAGGTTGCTATCCGCGACGCTCGCCTCCTCCAAGTTCAATCTCAACGGTGATTGACCTCTTTAGGCGGCTCTTCTTTTTTCCCGGTTCGGCCTGGCATGACTAATTCCTTGCCCGCCTCGGCTCTCCTAGCCGCTAAAGCGTTTCTTTGACACACTGTTTTTCGACACCGCACGGTTTTCACGGCTTGCCTTGATCATCGATCGCGGGTAGCGGCTCAGCGAGATACTACTCTCTCGATCCTACTAATAAGGTCGATTCGGCGGCCTGCGATCTTCATCATCGACTCCGCCTCGCGATGCGCTTCACCGACATTACAACTTTCTTATCACCCGCTTCAAAGACCCGAAGTCGAGAATCAACGCCAATTGCTCTCTTACTTTTACAACTTCCTCGGCGCCGCTAGAGCTAGCCCTCCCTCCATGCTAACCTCCTCGTGAGCCATAGCCAAATGCCCGGTCTTCTTCATCTAATTGTGACAAGGTGCGCTCAAGACATTCTAGAAAGCAAAACAGGTGAGGTGGATCTCAGATAATCACTAAGATGGAAATGGGCATTAAATGGAGAGTAATCACATCCCGACACCTCGCCCTCATTTTTCCTAAAACAATCTACCTAAAAATAACCCCAATTGGCCTAAAACCCCAAGCAAAATCAAACATTCAAACATGGATAGTGGCTACAATCGAATGCTCATCTACAAAGGATTTCTGGAAAAAGGCACAAGCACATTGAAACACAAGTGGATGAATTTACGTGTTCATCCAAAAACCCTACACCACACAATACGACTCTACAAAGATTATAGCTTTCTAGCTGGTGGGGTAAAGCAAAACTAAGTAAAGCAAAACAACAAAGGCAGAAGGGATCCGAATTCATACTCGATTAACGAAAAGAGGACGAAGGGTGCTATCTTTAATCCTGAAACTACGTTGATTGCCGGAAATAGCTTGTCTCACTGAATCTCTTTGCTACCTTGCCGAAAAATGCCTAAAATTAGAAAAATGTAAAATGAGGAGAGCCTTCATTTATAGACAGAGAATAAAGAGAAACGACGCTAGGGGTTTTCAAATTCAAATGCCTATCATTGCGAACGTTACCGAATCCTCCTAGCTAATCAGTGGCAGAGGATTTGTCTGGCAAGCAACGCCGCGGTCGTAAACGTGAACTGACGTGGCGCCTATGGAACCTATATGTCCAAGTATAACCATAATCGCTTACTCCTACAAAGTACCTCAACGTCGACAGCTCGCGCCATATATTTCGAGGGTCATCACCTTCGCTGGCGCTTACGCCCTATTTGGGGCGTGACTTGTTACATCTAAGCCTGACACTCTACGCATGGCATCCTAAGTCCGATAGAGCCGCTATCGCATCTATGTCCGCTAGCAAGCAGCAGATAGCAACTGTAATTCGGGAATGACACTAAGACCGGTTCAAGCCCGAGTAGAATATTATCGGGCGACCAAGCCTCGCTTCGCTACAAAGCACGTAACACTCCGCCAAGAATTTGCAACGAATGTCAACACTCGATTTGCTGCCAGACATTACTTCATCGCACGCCCCTCATTACGAACGCATAAACAAAGCAAGCGGCCTGAACTCCGCTTCTTCAAGCTCTACTCACTTCACCGCCGTACGGAGTAGGGGCTATTGATATTAGCTCGAACCGATCAAGCTCTCTCACCTCGATTGCGCCTATCCTGTGAGCAGCGCAGCAATGTGTGTCTTTAATTTCCATCCCTCTTAGTCCTCAATTCATACAGCCGGATCCTACCCGCCGCTCGTCGAAGCGTGACCTCGCCGGGCTATCTATAAGCCGGATCATGTCTCATATTCGTAAGTTTAACTCCTCCAATTCGTGTGACTCTGTGGCTCTCCGTGTACTGGTTGGGATGATATCAAGATAAGGTAATACGCAGTCCGTCTGTCCTTGATACTTATCCGCATACCGGCCGTCCATCTCTATTTTTGCATATGATTATCTCTCGATTATATCTTTTAATTGTCTTGTCGCGAATAAAGAGATCAACTTAATCTCAAATTTTCATATATGGGGGATCGTTAAATGAATAGAAAGGGATCTGAGAACTAATACACACAGAGCTACCTTCATTAATTTTGTCGGATCTGTTAATCGGCTGTAATTCCTTTTGACAAAGGCAATGGCCCACCCTTTGACTTGTATCCAATGGATAAATATAAATCATCCTAACGCCTTTTAATCTTTCAAATTTACTTTTTTGATAAGTTCAGAGGTAGTTGGTCTGCCCCTTATCCAAGTGTAATTCTTCCAATAATCTTGAATTAATCGAGGTATTATATCAAGAAAGTTCATCATCACGAGATACCTACTACTGCTTAACTCCTACCTTCGTATAAAATACAATGTGAATGATTTCTCTTTATCTAACTTTTATTTGTGAAGTTAGATTATGTACCATTTTAAAATGCAAATTCAAGTTCCAAGCTTCATCCAACTTATGGAACTTAGACTTTTCTATTATTGCTGTATATGTAATCTACTCTAGGTCATCACAGACTTGCCTCAAATTTGATTCCATATCCTTGACTTTTAAATACTAAGTTTGATCCCCTTTAGCCTTCATCATTTATCGAAGTTTGAAACCCTCAAAATTTTCAATTTTTCAAAAGAGTTCAAGACTAGCTCCATCTGACCTATCTACTCCTATCGACCTAGACCAACACGATATCAACCAAAGGAAATCCCTTTACAAAGGCTTGTTTGATCAAACCTATTTGGTGAACTTTCGCCAAACTCTTCAATAAACCCATACATTTGATTCTGAGCATCTTTGGCCTTTGCACTATAATAAAGGCTAGTATGGCACTATATCATCAAAACATAGAAATAAGTCCAACAATTCTCCCTTTTGGTGATTTATGCCACTACCCCTCACCTAATCTGCCAAGCCAAAAGATTAAGACAAAAATAGAAACAAGTATTCATCTTTCATTAAAATCATTTGTTCAAAGTTATTATAAAACTAGATAACGTTAAAAGATAAGTAAATGTAAGTATGCCGATCTATTGTCGCCTTCTTCTCTTGTCCGCCTTCTCAAATTTTGCTCTCGATAGGGCTCTGATTTGTTCCATCACATCCTCATCCACTCATTTTCACCCAAAGTAAAATCACTGTAGTGATTAACTTGTTTCCACCTACTCCAAGCTTCAGCAGTGATAAGATTGAGTATCATTCACCTCGAATCCAAACTTCATGGCCAGCTCCTTGAATTCATCTGCTGAGGTCTTTGTTTTTGTGATAGGTACATATCCTATCACCTCCGGCTCACTTCTTCCACCTCTTCCACTCTCCTCGCCTCCTCTCAGAAAGCCATGCCCTTGGGCGCTTTGACTTTGTTTCCCAAAATCTCAAAGTTAAGAGAGTTTAGGACTTCAAGATATCCTATGTCCCGGCAAGGCCTGCTTCTTCATAGGTATTCTTTCTTGTATCGTCTAAGGAGATCACGGGGTAGCTTGAACTCGCCAGTGCAAAGGTCCGAGAGCATTAATCTCATCCTTCATATTTTCTTTGTAAAAGCAGTCTCAGCCTCCTTTGTACCGCAGCTCGATTGGGCCCTCTTCCCTTAATACACTTCATCAATAAAACGGGATACGAGGCCAGCGAATACCTCCCGAGAGATGACCCACCCCATTCAGAAATGACCTTCTATAGTCTCCGGGCTTCTGTACTCAAGTGAAGTAATCCTTGATTGCAAGGTTCCCCTCCCAAAGAGGTTGATCCTTCTAAGTTTAGACTGGTATAGCAGACACAAAGCAGTTATGCCTGCAGGTCTAGTGTGTGTGTTAAAGTGCTGTCAAGCTTCTCCATGGATGAAATAAGTTGGTCTTCAAATTTATCTTTGCAGATTTCCAACCTTGATGCCCCACATCTAGTATCGGGATTATCTACAAGATTTTGAGTAGATGTGAAGTTTGAAGCAATCAGGGCAGCTTGATTGTCCTGCTTTTACTTACTACTTTACCGGGCCAAATCTCTTCCTTTGCCTATCCAGCTTGTGGTTCCTTAATCGCTGTATATCATGCCCATGTGCCTCAACCTATTTAACACTTCAATCGCACTTCATTGGTCATTCTTCCACTAAAGGGTTTCACGCGAGTTCTCTGGCCATCAGATCGCGGGCTCTCGACAAGCTTATTACCATTGCCCAACTCCTATCCACCCAAACAGGTTAGGTCCTTCATATTCATCCGTGATAGGATCAATGGTGTGCTCCTCAAAATAGGTACAAATGCCCGAGGGGATCAACACCAATAATTTCTTCTTCATCTCGAATCTCCCTCATCATCGGAAACATAGTCCAAAGAAATTGGCCATCTTCATTAATGCTGCAAACTGCCACTATCTTTCCTTCAAGTAATCTTGTTTCTGCAGAGTTCTACTACAGCTGCCTCATATCAACAAGGGTTTCCCTCCAAACCCAAATCAGCGTTCCAACCTTTGTCCAGTGTCGGGTTTTTGAGACTCAAGCAGCTGCACTCTCCTGCTCAATAAACTTTGTGCAGTGTGCCGCTTGTACCTGTACCAATTGCACTCTCCTCTTCAACTCCCTCGCGTGGATTGAATATAGTGTTATTATCCACTCGAATCCTTTTCGCTCGCATGACCAATCTTGTGCAGATGATGGCGCTTTAGTAAGAATGCCCTCAAAGTCAAATCCATCTTGATATTCAATGGACTCCTTCGAAGCTGGCACAAGGTTCATTGAAATCAAGAATCTTTTCTCCATCCAAATCCTCACTAGCCCGGCTTTCAAGCAGGCAATAGGCTCTACAACATGGAATGTAGGAGATTCATCACCAGCCTACACAAAGACTCGGGACAATTCCTTCATTGATCAATGCCTCAGATCATCCATGGCGTAGATCCTCGTAGATCCTCATCCATCTCACCATCTGGCTGCCCTCACAGACTTACTCAGTGTCGGGTTCTCGCTTCGTGATATCGCGGTTTCTTTACCAAAGAGCTTTTGCTTCTTTGTTGTTTCTTCAGCTACTCCACTGTCTCCCCAGAAACATAGGGTATCATCATCGAACTCCGACGAATCACTATCCGTGTAAACTTTTGATCTCCGAACATAATAGCTCCACTTTTCTTCCTTCATCCAAAAGATCCATCACCTTAGATTGCAAAGATGCTAGTATCTATCAAATCCAACAAAAGCCAAGCCAACACCTAGTCGCCAAATGCCCATTCTTCAAACCACTCATTATTGATCAAGAATGTTTCTGCCCTTTCTTTAATCCAAACTTCCATTGAAAGTAGTTTTGCACCTTTTTGAAGTTGGGGATCTACTTTGTCCTTTCTCGATGCCTCTCATATGGCATAGATGGCTTTCAATTGGCAGTTCGGTGAGCTTGTCGACCTCCAAAGCTCCAACAAGTAAGCTCATGGTTTCTTCAATCAGACGCTCTAAAGTCAAGAGGTTACTGAGGTGTGTACATTTGTGCCTACTACTTCCATCCGTGACCACACTCAGTTCCTCCCGACTTACATGCCTCATCAAAGAGGTCAAGAAGCAGACGCTTCTTCCCCTCGGAAGTTCTTGCCAAATTTGGTGGTGGTCTTCAACTAAGTCTTCAATTACCTCTTCAACTACCACAGCAGAAGTTCGGGGATTCGGTTTGATGTGGTTCTTCAAGTAGATACTACAAAGAAAGCTCGGGCGTCGCTGGACCGCTGTATATCTTCAATAGGATTGCTTCAACAAAACCTCGCTCTAACATCGTAGACTTGATCTACCTCTTCAGCGAGGAGTCGCGAATCTCACAAAGCCCGATTTTGGTCAAGTGGCTCCACCACCAATGTTCTCTTCCTCTTTCTAATGATGATTCCTCTTGATTCTTTTGAGCCTCCAAGTTTTTGAGTTCTTTCCCTTTCCATGTTTCGCTTATGGACAATCTCTCTTTTCCTCTTGGAAATGGGTTCATCATTCTTTTCACCACACAGACTTCCTCTTTCTAATGGGGCTTCCTTCCATAGAAACTTCAACATTTCAACAACAGCTTTTTTCTTGTACAAATAGCAGGTCAGAACCTCCACTTGACCTCACGGGCACTCCAGCTTCCCAGAAGGTTTGCTTTCTTGTTTTCTTCGAAGGTTTTCTTGTTTTTTCGGGCCAGTTTTCTTTGGTGCAAGAGCAGTTTAATGCATTTCTTTTGTGGTTGCTTGACCTGCGTCACCACCGGGAAGATCACCACATCATCTCCACCATTATCACCAATGCCAGCCTTCCTCCACCACTCCTTCATCATCATCTAGGGACTCGGTGGATAGGCATAATCAATTTCCTTCTTGGGCCCAGACTCCATTTATTCCTTCGTGGAGCTACACTCAGGATTTCCGTGATGATTCAAACAGGTCCTGAACCATCAATCCCATAAGGCAGGCCTTTGACTTCCTCTTTCCCTCTTTTTCTTCCTTAGAAACCTTCTTCATATAATGATGAAGTATCTAGCCTAATCAAACTATGCTCCTCGCAGCATGATAATCATCAACTTTATCTTGGTCTCGAGTAGAGTATCCATACTTCCAACCAAATGGGCAAGTATGTTTAGTAATAAGTTTGCTTCAAAGAAACCGTGGTGGCCCACTTCCAATAAGTTTGCAATGATACCTGAACTGATTTGGTGGTCGCATTTGTTTTAATGACCAATCGCCTCGCTGTGGATTGGACTGAGCCATCCACCACTTCTAACAACCAAAAAACTTCCCTCAGTAGGATCCGGGAAATTTCAATTTCTTACCTATTTACAAGAGCTTTTAAATGCTTCTGGCCTCTCCTTTATCCGGCTTCTCCGTAACTGGCTGGAACATTTGTATAAGAAATTATTTCTACTTCCTTATATCTTAACAGATTCTCTCCACTTCAAGATACCTTCTTATTCTTCACTAATGTTAATGGTATAGTTCGGCTCCGCATGGCATCTTCAACAAAACCTCTAACACTTTGGTTTGATTCAATTTGGACATCAACCTTTTCCGGCCATTTGTAAAGAGAAGAATAATCTGGGGATGAAGAAGATTGATTCTCAAATCTGTGTTCACACAGCTTTAAAAATCGCAAATGATAAAGCGTTGTGATTTTGCAAGTAGAGAATCTGGCCGTATTTATAGGTCTAATATATAGATAAGTAAGTGGTTGTAATCGCTTCAAGCAGCACGTGATATCCATGTCAACGGCGATTAATTCAATAAATGCCGTTTGACACGTGTTCCAGAATGTCATTCGATAACCGTTAGATCGTGAGTTAATCGCGGGGTTATAAGGCGATAAAATAAATATCCCTGGCCAAACTGCTTTTGACTTTGGCTAACTTTGACCTCCAGTAACATTCCATTCAAAGCAGGTAATCCTCAAGCAGGTGGGCTCAAGAATCATTGATAAATAAAGCCAAGCACCCTCGCCGACACTAGTACTACGATCCCTCGCTTTCTTCTTGTTTTGTTCAATTGATAATACAAGATGAAGTTTAATACCAATGATCAACCGGCCAAGTGAGCTCACCTAAGATGACAAAGACCAACCCTCGGGCAACCTCATTTGCTCAATCGGCCCAAACATAAGTATACGGAATTTTTGATACCACGACTAAATCGCTAAGTGAGCTTCACCCAACATAGCAAAGACTAACCCTGGTGAATTCCAAAAGACATTGTCGAATCGTCACTTCAACTTTTTATAATTCCAAGTTCACCCTGGCTTAGCAAATCTTTCAATATCAAGTGGTTTAGTAAAACATTTCAAAGAAGCTGATTCGTAAGAGTGGACGTATAGTAACTACCACATCTTTCTTTTCAACATGATCTCTTATAAAATGATGTCTCACATCAATGTGCTTGGTTCTTGAGTGCAAACAGATTTTCTCGAGATTGCACCGCACTTCAGCATTTTCGATACATAATTGGAATTTCTTTCTTCAATTCCATAACTTAATTGTTGTCTTAGCCATAGTAATTTGTAAAGACAAAGAACTTCCCAAAGCAGTTAATGTATTCGGGCCGCCAGTGGTGGTTGATATGGAATTATGTTTTCTGCCAAACCAGAAACTAGTCTGTTTCCCATTAACCTACGGGATTGTGTCCCGAGGTGCTTTTCTATCAATCTTGAATCCAATGAGAATCGTAACTGAGCAGATATAACTCAAGCCTTCCTTCACTACTGACCTTACCTCTCAAAAAGTCTCTTTAAATACTTCTGGAGAACTCTCTTGACTCGCACTTTCCAAACGACTTTCTTTGAAGTTTAGATTGAAATCTTGCACACAAATACTCTACAAAGAAAGGATATTATCGTGTCTGGCTGTACAGTAGTACAAGCAGACCATTTATCATCCTTTCCTCACAGATAAGGTCCGAATAACATCCTTGCCTTCTTTTATCTTCTACATCCAATCTGATGTTTTGTACTCATATGAGTTGAATTCTAAAGTGTTATTTCTTCCATACCAAACTTCTTCAAAGAACTCCTCCTTGGTATACTTGGTTTGATGAACGAAGATTCCATCCTTCATCTCTGCTTAACTTGCAAATCCCAAAAGTAGTTCATATTTCTCCCATCATACTCATTTGGAATTTGTTTTTCATTAGATTTGTAAACTTTTCAATAAAGTAAATCATTTTCTTTAATCCAAATATTGTGTCATCCATATAATTGGTACTTTGCCAGTGTGATGTCCCCTTCAATGATTCTCGCAAAAGGTCTGTCAATAAGGTTTTAGTAAAACCATTATCCACTAAGAATTGAGATAGAGTCTCAAAATATGCTCTTCGTGCTTTGTCTTAACCATAAAGCGCTTTGCTGAGTCTATACACTTTATCTTCTCTTGATCTTTAACTTCAAATCCAGGAGGTTGTCGAACATACACTTCCCTCATCTAGAATACCATATCCAAAAATGCACTTTGACATCCATTTGATATACTTTGAAGTTCTTATATGCAAAAGAGATGCCACAAGAATAACTGACAGTTTCCAATCTTGCAACAGTGCAAAAGGTGCCTTCATCAAAATCTATTCCTTCTCGCTTGAGAATAGCTCTTTGCAACTAGTCCTGCCTTATTCGCTACAATGGCAGTACTTCCTCGCATTCATCAAGTTTATTTCTCGTATACCCACTTAGTACCAATGATATTTGCAGATGACTTGGCCTTTCTTCAATTCAGTCGTCCAAACTTTGATTTCTTCTTTTCAAATTCATTCAATTCTTCTCTTTTACAAATGATTATCCAATCCTGGATCTCGAATAGCTTCTTTCAATAACTTTTGGTTCCATTTGAGATAGAAACAAGTAAACATAGCTTCCGCTGTCTCTAGTCCTCACACCTTGTCAGTATTACTGCCAATAACTTGTTCAAATATAGTGATTCCTTAACCATTGTGGATTTTGGTTATTTTGATTTTCAGAACATCATCTTTATATTCATTGTATTTCTTCTACAGGGGGTCATATATCCTTGAACCGTCGGCTTGTTAATCGTAATATTATCAAATAGGAAGTTCAAGCAGTAGCAAAGATTTAAACTTTTAAGTCATCAATCTTCCAAAACTTCAATACAACTGGATCGTTGATTTGGTTTACTTCCTCAAAGAGGTCCACAATCTTCATCTTCCATACCAAGAAACTTAGGTCTATCAAACACAACATGATTGTTTTTCATGTTTCAAAGGACTCTCTTGTTCAGACTCGAATGCTCACGATCAAGAATATCCTAAGAAAATTCTTCATCTCGATTTTGTTGGAATGTTTTCAAATGAACCTTATGATTTAGAATAAAACATTTGTTTCAAATGGATGAAAGTAGGATATGTTTCCTTCCATTCCAAAACTCATAAGGTGTCTTCAGCCTTCTTGTTTATCGATGTTCCGCTTTTGTGTATAGTATTGTATTTATCGCTCAAATTTAATATCTTTCGTAGCAATGCTTCACAAATCATTGTTCTTCCCGCTCCTTTAAAGTTCTTTTTCTTTCAAAGAACTCCCATTTTATTGAGGTGTACCAATAGCAGCAGTTGATGTAAGACACCATTCGCTCATGATTCTCTTATAACTTTGTTGAGAAATTCAGACTCTCGATCCGATCTTATCTTTATTACATTTAAACTTTTCTCATTTTGTAATCTCTTCAAAAGATTAGGCATGCTTTGAAGTGTTTCACTTTTCTTGTTCATAAATATCACCTAAGTGTACCTTGAATAATCATCCACAACCACTAAAGTGTACTTCTTCATGTTACACTGTTGGAGTTATTGGTCCAAAAAGATCCATATGCACGCCCAACACTCTATTAGTTGATTGTTTGGTCTTTGATTTGAAACTTGACTTTATCTGCTTACCCTCAAGACATGCATCACATATAGCATCCTTGAATGTGATCTCGTGTAAACCAATCACCGCTTCTTCTTCACCAACTGATTAATATCATCAAAGTTTAAGTATTTAATCAACTTTGGCCATAACCAATTGAGTTCGATTTGGTATGCACAATCGTGCAGTGTTTCGAATCAGCAGAGACCAATCCACAACATACATATTATGTTGTCTTCTACCGAAAGTACAACTTGATCACCTCTTCACCAATGACAAACAATTGTTTTTCAAAAGTGACCTTGTATCCTCGGTCACAGAACTGTCCAAAGGCTCACGAAGTTGTAGTCCAATTCTTCCACATATGCAACATTCTTGATTGTAAGTCCATTCCTCACAAGTGTGCCATATCCTCTTGTATATCCAGTGTGTATTCCTTATGCCAAAATTCACCCTTGACCATCTTTGCCACAAAGTTTGATAAATGAATGATTTATTCTTTGTTATGTCCGAACATCCATCACAAAAGTACTGCATAATCTTACAAAACAAAGTTAATGCATTTTGTACTCCAAACCTATTCATCCATAATG